>CM042990.1:12448982-13183246 GCA_023678885.1 Pogostemon cablin | reverse complement strand
GCTCCAATTTATCATCTTTCCATGGTGGAGTTCGAAATATATTTCTATGTAACACTCCTCCATCTTATGACTCTACTTCCTAAAATTAAACACATAACCTTGAGGTGAATTTATTGTCGTCCCTATCTGATTTGAAAATTCCGAATCTATGTAACTCATAAGAAGCATTGAATCTGTTCGGTAAGTTCACATATAATTTCAGGTCCTTTTCAGGTACATAAGTATATGTCTAACCACAATTCATTATTATTGTTTTCGGGTTACCTTGATACTCACTGACCATGCCTTCGGCAAAACAGATATTCAATCTCGTGCATAGTATTACTTAGATTAAGCTTCCTTATTTGCCAAAACATAAGAAACCGCTTTCATCTCCTTTATCTTCTTTTGTGTCAAGACACATTTCCTTAGATAAAGTCACATGCTGAAACGAGTAAGGATTGTATCATTTCATAAAACTTGAGATAAGCACAACATCCTATCTTGTGATCACCATGATCGCAAGGATATATTTTGCTTCTCTTAAGTCCTTCATTTCATACTACTTTATCAACCATACCCATACGCCCGACAATACTCTTTCATTGTCTCCAATGAGCAATATATCATCTACGTACAGTACAAGAAATACTACCATATTTTCATCACTTTTTTCAATACATAGATACATCCGCGCATTGAATAAATCCATATGTCTGGATTTCCTCATCAAAACGGATATTTCATGATCTTGAAGCTTGCTTTAGTCCATCGATGGACACCTTTAAGCTAACAATCAAAATGCTCTTAGCCCTTTGCAATGAATCACTCTAGTTGCTTCACATAGACGTTTTCTTCAAGACTTCCAATCAGAAAAACTGTCTTGACATCTATTTGTTGTACCTCATATTCAATATGAACAACAACAAATAAAAGAGTCTGGAACAACTTAGGCATAGCTACCGGCGAACAGGTTCCCTCATAATCAAATCCTTTCTTTCTGAGTATACATTTTCGCAATAAGCTTTACTTCCAAGGTTTTCACCTTACCGTATGATCCTCTATTATTTTGTATGACCACTTCCAATGGCTTTTACACTATTTAGTGATCCTACAAGCTCCAAAATTTGATTTAAAATCCATAGATTCTATTTTAAAATTCATTACAACTTGCTAAGATATCACATTTTTATCTTATAGTGCTTCGTTGTATCCATGGGCCAATTCCATGTTTACTAGGGACCAAGTCTCACGACTCTCCCAAAACATAAATCTTTCGGGTTGTAAAACAATCCTCCCACTATGACAAGACACTAATGCAATTGTGTATCAGATATGACACGCGATGTAGTTTACCTTGTAGTATACCCTCTTGTAATATTGGTACTAATACTTTGTGTTTTCCCTCTCACTTTCTTTAGAACAACTTATACATGGGTTTGTGATTTATTACATAGTCCTTTTCCAAAAATCTAGTGTTTGTGTTAACAATCATCCTTCGATCTTTTGGACTAAATAAATCAACACCCTACATTTTTCTAGGATATCCCACAAACAGACAAACGTTATATGGCATGTTGTTTCTAGGGCATGCCCATAAAATTAATTTAGTAATTCTAAATAATTCATCATCTATCTAATCATTTCCATAAGAGTCTTTCTCATATTAGGATTAGAAGACAAGTTATTAATTACTATTTGTTGCATCCGTGGGATAAAAAAGATTTAAGAGTGTACAAATTGTCACCAACGTACCATAACAGATTATAGCTCCATCCTTCATTACTATGACCATGTTATTTAAATGAAATGGAGTATCCGTTCATAAATGCATAGAAAACGAAATGAAATTCTTTCTATGAAAACGTAAGTAAAGATAATTTCTCAAAATAAAATGTTTATTCATATGGTAAGATAAATAAACAACTCCCACTGCAACAACCACTACTTTCGTAGTATTACTTATGTACATAACAATCTCATCATCACTTAGTTGCAGGCTTTTAGTGATTCCAGTATCTACACACAACGTGTTAGTAGATGCCATCACTAATCATGCTTCAACGACTTCTGAATGAGATAATAGCCTTGTTCATACCTTGATGAAAATGTCTTTCCTTCGCCACATGTTTTGTCAACTTTCTCAAAACATCTAGGCAAACTATGAAGAATAAATTGATCTAGGTTCCCCTTCAATTTCTACTCCAAGTTTTTCCAATTCATTCATCAAGTCAACCATGACCTCTTGCCTTTCAACCTTACTAAGTATCCAAAGATTCGCATGAGATCATCATATTTCTATGAGCCTCTCACCTCTCCACTAGAGACTTTAGTAGGCATCATATGACATCCTTAGTGAGAACACATTTTTATTTTCCTAAGCAGTAAAAATCGAAACCAAGATTCTTTTCTAATCATCTAATTTTAACATGTAAATATGTTTCTTTTAGTAAACAATAAGAGAGAGAAAACCATTTTGAAAATTCACAGAATCATAAATAAATACACCGATCAAATCTTCGAATTTATCCTTTTATATTGATTCCCTCAAAATAATATAAAATAAAATTTACCGACATCTCAAGCACCGTGAGTCTACATGCCACGTTGGTGTGGATGTATACAAATCCGAATATTTACAAGATAATGTTTTATCCATTAATTTCATTCGTCAACCTTACCTCATGAAAAAAATAATTAATAGTCGGTTCCTCTTTAGCCATGCAAATAATAGCAGTGACTCCATTAGGGAGGATACTTATTATTTACACCTAAGTGTAGACCATTATTTGATCCCAAGTTCATTGTCCAAGCTTATGTGCCTTACAGTTGGAGAAGTACACACGCGCTTGGATAACTTCCTAAAATCATCAATTATAAGTTTGTACCAGTGAACCGCATATAAACTCATCCGTTAGGGAAGAAGGCACTATAACCAACGCACAAGTTCATATGCATCACATTACAAACAATAATTATTTAACGAAGTCTGTACCAGTGATCAGTGAATAAACTCATCCGTTGGAGAGGAAGGCACTATAGCCGACACGCAAATTTATTCACATTACTTACAAACCAATAATGGAGGCCGCAAGAATAATTTACCAATCCCCCCTCCCACTTAGTAATTTAACACCGAGGGTTTTTAACATGCATATAAAATTAAAAAATAAAATAAAAATGCAACCTATCATACTCTTATTATGACACATAAGGCAGTAAATCACAGAGAATCATGCATAACAAATAATTAAATCAATTATGACAGTTATATATCGGCGAATTTGATTGTTCGCCACCAAACACGAATATGGGCAACGCAGATGGGGATCGACCTGCCTGATCAGGTCGCGGGATTCGGGGCAACGCCCCGAAACCTAATCTGAAATCCTAAAGAGGTCTTCACGAATTGACCTCCAGAATCCTTTCTCGAAAACCTGCTCCACCACCACGGCACCCTGCCTGACATCCTCACGTCAAGCTGCCCATCCACCGTGAATAACACCGAGCACACCTCACGACGTCCTCTAAGCATATCGCCTAACTCCACGTATTCACGCCCGATCATCAACCCGAGACCGTGTGTCCATGCCCGCCAAACATGCACACCACCGGGCTCCCGTACTTGACTTTCTGCTCGCTAACAGGCCAGCCTTCACATGCACTAATGCCCGGCATGATCCCTGTATTTGTTCCAACCATTCCGTCGCAAGACGCTAAGCCCGGCAGCACATCTGGTCGTCCGCCATGTTCTTACTCCATGCGCGTCAACCATCATACTCCCGTGCAAGCTGCTAAACACCCAAGCACTCCATCTAGCCATGCTGCCTTGCAATTAAAACCCGCCAGCTGGCATTGCATCATATCGCTCGACAGTCTATCCAGTGCCCTACACGCCTCTGAGCACCACAGGCTAGCCATAGGTCTCAGCACACGACAGTCCAGCACATCCGCATGATGACGTGCATGGCACCGTATGAGGCATCCAGCACCCAGCATGCCCGCCAATTCGCATGCCACCGCCGATCAAACCCAGCCTCCGCGATGACTAGACCGGTCACAAGGCAAGCTCGTCTGGAACACAGCAAAACTCGACCGGAGCGCCAGTCTGCACCATCACCGGCCATGCTTTGTTTGGAACCATATCGCGTCTGACTCCCGACACCAGCCGCCGCAACTAAATCACGCATGTGCACACCAGCAACATGCAACTATGCGCAACACGCCAGACCCAGCCCAAACAAGTGCAGACCCGACCAGGCCACTAAACGGACTCGCCCAGAACACCTGAAGACCTGCTCGAAAGTTGCTGGTCAAGCCCTGAAACGTCGTCTCCATGTTCCGACCGCCGCCCATAGATGATCGCGTCGTCACTTGCCATCAGTCACTGGTCATGTACAGCGATCATCGTTCACGCCCTCACGACTATGCAGTAAGCACGTCAGTGCCATCAGCCGAGGTACAACAGCCATCCGACGCTCGTGCCTTCAGCCGGCGTTACTCATACTGTTGGTCAGCTGTGTAGCGCCATCGCTTGCCAACATCACATATTGTCGTGCCTCGTCGTTCACGGCATCACCTGTCGACCATCAGCCATCATCGTTTCCAGACGTTAATACACGAACATGTTTCAACGATTTACCCACACCATCAACGATTTAGATATAAGGTTTCATATAGGATATTCATGGATTATACAATAAAACCAAAACTCTAATATATTCACATGTGATTCTAATTTTGAAAATTAAATCACATGAACACATAAACCCTAGCCTAACGTGTCACGCTTCACCATGAAACCGAAGCTCTGATACCATTTGTTGGTGTTCAATTGTTTAGTTAACGTGAACCATTAGGGTTCCATACGATTCTATAATCAGCGGAAGCAAGAAAGCATAGAAACATATTACCTTTCACCAGGGTATATTGAAGAATATGAATTCTCGCTGGCAGCCTGCACAACCTCACCGTTTTGGGCATAACTCTCTCATCCTATCTCGGATATGAGTGATCTACACGCCAAAACGATCCTCTCTTCAGTGGCTTTTTAAGGTATACCATATGTATAGTTTGAAGTTCCATATGATTTTATAAAAATCATGGAAGTTGACAAACATCAGCAGCAAACAACCTTCTGATCTTCTGCTGTATTCCAAAGTCCAATCTTGATATCGTGTGGGCGATGATCCTCAAGATCTTCTCAATCTGCTGTTCCCACACCCTCCTCACAGTGTTAGGAGTGATTCACTTTTCAGTTAGGATTTTCGGACAGCTGAGATGACTTATATATGGGCTACAGCAGGGACCAGGAGGAGAAGTTAGAGTTAGGCCTCCATTGGGCTTAAGTATCTAAGTTTAGCCCAAAAGTTATACTTAAGTCCAATAATAATAATATATACTATTAAAATATTATTACTGCACTACTGTTCTAGTCCCAAAATTACGTTATGGGCTCCTTCTTATTATGAGCCCGTTAGTCTTCCCATGTTTAAGATATACAATGTCCATTAATTAATTAAGTTACTTACAACTCCATTAATTGATATCTCATTCGAGAGTAGTACCACTCAACCTCATTATCATGCCGGAATAAATCCACCTGAAGGGTTTACATGATAATCCTTATGAGCTCCTCAAGGGGACATCATCAACCTATTTCGGATACGGATTCCTTCTACAATCAACAACACACCATAGTGACAACACTATTTCTCAACTCACCGAGTTTATTGATTTAATTACATATAAATCTCACCCATTGATAAATCAAAGAAATACATATTGTCTTACGTGTCGATTTGGTATACAATCCAACAGTATGTAGTGTGATTTAATTACATATAAATCTCATCCATTGATAAATCAAAGAAATACATACTGTCTTACGTGTCGATTTGGTATACTATCTTTAGTATGAATTGTTAAAACATTGTTCATACTAAAGCTAGACTTTTAGTATACAATCCAAGAGTATGTAGGCCATGCATGTGTGTACGTATGTGTGGTGTAGATCAACAATATACTAGTGGAAGTGGAGATTGGACAAGCAACAAGCAAGATCAAGTGATAAGGATCCGAGTTGTTGATATAAGATGAACCGTTGGATCAAATAATAAGTTGAGTTGATGGATTGGTGACATGGAAAGAATCTTAAGCGGTTAACATTCAGTTGTAACTATTGGAAGTTGGCTGATCACGTGAAGATACACCAATGAAATTCATTAAGCAGATGTATGATATATAAGGCAGAAACGCAGCAGTTAACATTATCATCCATATCAATTTGAAGATCCAAGCAATTAGGGCTTTAGAATTATAAGTTCTTCATCTTCAACATATTGTAACCTGTAATCATAGTAGTGATCTTTCTTCTCCTTAAGAGTGGATGTAGGCTTGAAGCCGAACCACTATACATCTTTGAGTCTCTTTATCATTTTGTTTAAGTTTAATTACGATTCATTTCGTGAGAGAAATAGAGCGTGATCATGTGTGAGAATAGAAGATAAGTGAGTAATCTTGCATACGTTCTTAAGAATTGATCCCGTCTATAGAAAGAAGGCAGAAACGGGAAGTTCAAGATGGTATCTACACGAGTTTGATATCAAGAAAGTTCACAAAGATTTCAGAATAAAAATGAAGAAATCGGATAAATAAGTCTTCGGCGGAGGTTCGAGGTGGGGAATCAGCAGGCTCTAATAGTGCATCCAGGTGCTGATCTCCGATGATAGTGGAGAAGGATCAGAAGTTTACGAGGTGGTGATTGCCAACACCACGGTGATCTCCTAGCGGTGAAAAATCAAGAAGCAGAGGAGATCAAGAAACGGATGGAGATGGTTCCAAGAAAGGTTTCTTGGCAGAAGCAATGTTAACTCTGGTGGTCTAGCGGCGATGAGATTCTGGCGCTCAGTATCGTGAAATCAGGTTTGTGGTGAATGCTCTATTAGCTTGGGGAAAAAATCCAGCGGGATTCTTGGTCCACAGCAACTTCACTCACCGGTGATGGGTTTGTGAATTTGGACAATGGCTAAATTCGACAGATTGAAGGGTGATTCCGATAAGTAATAGCAGCATTGTTCACCGCAACAAAATGTAGTTGTCCGGTGATGAGGAAAGTAGGTCTCCGGTGGAGATTGTGATGCACAAATAGCAGTTGGAAAATAGCAGTATTGTGCAACAGATTTGAATAGAGGTGAAGCTAAATCTAAACAGCAACCGGGCGACGTTATTCCGGTGGGGTTCTCAAATTTGCAAGAAAGTAAGTTCCTGATTTTAGTAGTGGAGAATCAGATGTTTGACGACATGTAAGTTCTCGGGACAGTTAATGGCGAGCGTGTAGCAATCGGAGCTCGCCGCAGTACTCAGCGGCAACATGCTCTGACATGTGTCTGACGAATTTTTTGCTCCAGTGAGAGGATTAAACTTCCGGCAGGATCATTTTCGGCAACGATTTATAGTTTTGGATTTGTGTTTGTTCACAGATCTTGAAAGTCACACTATATATCTGTGTTTATTGGTATACTGAAATGGCTATTTTGGTTTCAATACTTCAGAAATGGCAATCTAATAGAGCAGCCAACGATCTCGGGTGAAGCAAGAGACATGGAATTTTTTCATGGATGCGTTAGCGTTGTTTTTTACAGGATACATACAACAATGGCATGGGACTCCCCTGAAGGTGGAGTCAGAGTAAAAAGAAATGTGTTTTCCATATAGGTGAAATGATCATGTTTACAACAACTTTGATTTTCACACAAAGATAAGGTCAGCACAACAAGGTTTGTAATTAAGAAATGGAGTTTCCCTGTAAGTGTTTGGTGTTCGGGGTGAAGCAGTAGATTCAATGGGTAGCTAGAGATGTGGTGACTTTGACTCGGTGGCGATACATAGATTAAGAGTCGCATGGATATAATGAGCAAGTGAGAGAAAGCATCGGATAATCCTAGTGAGTTAGAATCGACTTCAAGTATTGGCACTTTTCATTAGAAAAATAGTTCGAACTTGTTGTGGCTTGGCGATAAGTCAACGTTGGTACGTTAAAGGTGTTGCTCAAGGTGGAGCAATGTTTAAAGGTGCTACTCAAGGTGGAGTAGTGTAATGGAGAAGATGGTTGCTAAGATTGCATTAAGTTTAAGGTATAGTGTTGCGAGGTCTAAGGTGGAGAATTATAGAGTTGTAGACCTTGCATGTCTGCATGTAATTGACAGATCATGTAGGATGACTTGTCATGTATTGATTGGTCGAAGAACATGTGGCTAGAAATGCAAGGTAGAAGCAACAAAGGCATGTGGAGCAGGTTCGAAGAATCAGTGAGCAGCTAACTTTAGAGGCAGTTGTAGACTGTTATATGGGTCTGTTTTTATTGGTTATTGATCCTGCATTATAGTGTGACACATCACATATGGATTAGTAGTTAAAAGAAGTTGTTAGGGAGCAGTTTAATAATTGATCTTGTGCCTACAAGATGACTACTCAGATTAGTCCCATAAAAAGTGATAAATAGATAATATTTACTGATAAATTTAGGTGTACTTACTGTTAGGTACATTGGAATCTCCTTAATTACTATAAGATGCAAACTTAACAAAATATTACTACTAACTACATAAATATATAGTGATATTCCAACTTTATCCTTACAATATGTTGCACACAATCATTTACGTTATGTGCAAAAAAAATTATGTGCAACAAAAAATTTATGTACAGCAAAAAAAATTATGTGCAACAAAAATAATACGTCCAACAATAAATATTATGTGCAGCAAAAAAAATCGTAAGTGTTATGTGCAACAAAAAAAAGTCGTAAATGTCATGTACAGCAAAAAAAGTCACAAATATTATGTGCAGCAAAAATATGTATGTGTAGCAAAAAAGTTGTTAGGTCACATTAAGTTGGGGGTATATTGGATAATTGATCTTAATATTTTGTATCTAGGAGTAGTTATTTTAAATTGATGTATCTCATAGTAACGATAGGTATTAAGTGTATATCTAGTAGTAATTATTCCATAAATTTAGTAGTTGATCTTGTGGCTAAAACTGATAAATTTTTATTTGAATTATATCATGAATAATTAATAATGACAAAGACTAGTGTGGAATCATCTCATGAAATGACATTTGTGAAAATAATAACAAGTGATAATATTTACAATGAAAAGTGATGCACAATTGATGAAAAGTGATTATAATTAAAAAGTGATAACATATAAATAAATAAAAAAATGATAACATCTTTAATAAATAATGATAACTAATTACCAAAATGTATTTTACATAAAATTTATAAAATGAATAAAATGTGATAATATTTTTTATAAAAAGTGATTAATAATTAAAGAAAAGTGATATCTTTATAATTGAACTAATTCACAACCATTCACTGGAATAATAAAAAATGATAGCTTCTATCTATCTATACATATTATATAAAAACAAACCTAAATGTCTATTTTTATCTTTAATTTTTCTCTATCTTTTTTATTTGTTAAATTTAGTAACCAATGAATTTGGACAATACAAATTAATATAAAATTTTTTAAAATTGTAGATTCAAAGTACATGTGAAATATAATTTTTTATTTAATATTTAGGATTAATGTATGAAATCTATTTTCGAAGTTTTGTATTTTATTTTGGCAAAGTCTCTTGTGAGATGAGTTATTTGTTAGACGGGTCGACCCATCACTAAAGTATGTTTATTGTATAGATAAAGTATGTTTAATGATTGTTAAAGTATGTTTTCTAAAATATGTTTAATATGATTTATTATTAATATATTTTAACTACAAATAAACATAATTTATCTATTAAATAAGCATATTTTAGTGATTGGTCGACCCGTCTCACCAGAGAGTGTCTTTTTTATTTTAATTTTTCCACATGTTTAAGAGTATTATTATTTTATGTAAGTGGACGATTATATTGTGTATTTTTATAAATTTATTCCTATTCTTTATTATATGAAATAAGTAGTAACTTTGTGAAAAAATTTTTAGTTTTTTTTATTTTTTTTTAATTTGTAAAACATTTGAAATATTGTTTTTATAGTGGGCTCCTACTTTTTTAAAACAAGAAATGAATATTTCTTTTATTGGACATTCAAATGAAAAAATGAACATTTTATAATATTTATGTTGTGTTGAAAATTTTTATTGTCTCTGTTAAGATAATTAATGATGGAGTTGTTTTTTATTTACAAAAGTAATAATTTAACTGTACTTTTTTAGGAAGTAAGATTTAAATATATGTAGCAATCACACTAGATAAAGTTCATTAATTAAATGAATGATTTCACTAGCAATTTTTTTCTTTTCAGTTTTTTTCTATCTTTAAAGTCCTACCGCAATTTCATGTAAGTTTAGTATTTTTTATTTTTTTGCCAACCCCTAAAGTCAGATTATCTTATTTAATTTTTTTTATTTAATTTTTTCCTTACTTAGTTGATTGAATAAAAATAAAAAAAAATTCCTAAGAAGGAATGTTCAGAATGTCCAATTGGAGTTAATAGTTTATATAATTAAATAATTTTTTTTCCAAACTAAAATATTATTTTTTTTCATGTCTTATGCAATGTGTCCAGTTGATAGAATTATTTATAAAAAAAATTGCCACAGTTAAATGTCTGGTTATTTTGTTTCAATTTTTTTTTTCAAAGTCTGAAAGTTTTAGAGTTTTTAATTTATTTATTTATACAGCATATGTCCGGTAGTTAGAGATGTTTGTTACTGCATTTTATGTTTTATGTTTTTTTAACAGCATATTTGGAAGATTAGGGATTTTTTTTCCAACCCAATGTTCGGTTGTTATCTTCTTCTTTTTTCTTTTCTTTTTCTTTTTATTTTTATTTTTATAAATATCATGTTCTGATGTCAGTTTTTTTATAGCCTAAAATCCAACAGTTTTTTATTACTATTATTATTATTATTATTAATGTTAAATAAATAAAAAATTTATCAACGGACATTTTCAAATAAAAAATAAAATAAAAAAGTGCTTTTAAAAGATATAGAGTGGTTGTCGAACATATACACTAGAAAAGAAAAAAGACAGATAGATAGAAATTTAAGTAGGGGTGGGTACTAAAGGTATACCGATAACATCGATATTGTACCAAAAAATTTGATATGATAAAAGTCATACCAATACCAATATCGAAATATAGATATACCTTCGCTAAATTAAGTTACATACCGATATCATATCGAAATTTGTACTATACTAATTTTATGCTAAATATCGATTAATATCAAAATTTTGGCATATCGTTTCACACCGAAAATTTAGCATATCGAAAAATACCGATTACCTAACCATACTGAAAGATAGTTGATTTTAATAAAATAATAAAATTAATATGAAAATATTTTAAAATAATCTAACATAATTAAACAATACCAAAACATTGTGAATATTATTATATGAACAATAAACATGAGATTAAACAATAAGCTGAAGACTGTAGACAATTTAATTTAAAAGCAACCAGTAAATGACCATTCCACTATTCTAGTGGAAATCAATGAAGAAGCATAATAGATGTAACAAATTACAAACCCAGGCTAGATAGCTGAGAATGTATAATATGTAAAAATATTGCTTAATTCTATTGCATATGGAAAAAATACAGAATTTGCAGCATAAATCGCGTTCTGTAGCTGCGTCTCAAATGTTTAAGTGGGACTTGCCATAAGCTGGAGTTTAAATGAGTCTGGACATTTTGGTAATATCGAATAAGAAAACTTGAATATGCTTGTATGGAGGCATTACAGTATGAAATATTTTCGTGCAAATGCCATAAATCTTACAAAACAAAGTACAGTGAGATCAGTAATGAAGTTGCATATAAGATTTACACGATTTTCACCTGCCATAAATTGAGGCAGTGCGTGTTGGATTTTATTGTCGTGTACATAGAATTCATTGCAGGTATTGTTAAGTCTCCATTATTAGGCAAGCTTACCTGCATTAGAACACAACAACAAGTACTAATTCTTAATTTGAATTCATAATCACTCGAAGATACAAAATATTCACACAGATATTAACTTACTGTGACAAGCTTCAGCTTTTGTACTGAGTCTCCAAGACCATTCCAAAGTTTTTGGAATGAATCTTCCTGCCTATGAATGACCACTGCATTTAACAGAATTCAGATCAGCATGAAAATCGACTTAAAGGTTTAAGACTTGAAAAAAAAAAGATTTTGAAGAAGAACAAAAATCTTGTTCTTTTACAAGAATTTTGACAAGATGCAAGTCAAGATCTTAAATCAAAACTCGTGATCTATACAATTGTATTGATTAAATATAACACAAGCAAACCAAATCTTATATGACACTTCCAAAACTACCTTCCGCTTGAGTGAATTTCTATAGCATCAACTTCATCCTGCTTAAGTAGATCACCTGTAGCAATAGCATCACGTATGTGCATAGTTGCACCTGATTCAACCAATTACACCAGTAAATTTAGTGTAATAATAACATAGAACAGATTGACATCTAGAAAGCTGGACGAGAATAACATGTACCATGAGACGTTCTAAATAATGATGCTTACGTATTTTATCATAAGGGCTGACAGGTAAGTAGCGGCCGCAGCCATAACATCTTTCAGCTAAGACACCACCTTGCTTATTGATGTTATGTATGATTGTACTAAATTTAAGCAGTGACAATAAAAGGGGGAAGACAGAGAAGAGTCGAACCTTGAATATACCAGCTTTTCCTGAATAAGAGATTGCGCCAGCAGGACAAACATTCTCACACGGCTTTGAGCAATCTGGTGGGCAATCACCTGGATCAAACTCTGAAAAAAAAATGATGACAAGCATGTTAATGGCCCTTCTCTAACAATTTTGGCTTTAATGACATCATGATAACAGGAATTACTGAATTAGCATGACGGTTTTGGAGAATCCTTCATTCTCATTCATGGTAAACATATGAAACATGAAGTGATAAAATAATGTAGAGTACCAGCTTTACGGAAATGCAGATCTTCACTATCATTCACACTGATCATCACCCACTGCCTTCGAATGGGATAAATATCTTGGGCTGCTTCAATCCCATCATTTACAGCATTTACCACTGATGCCTCAGCAGCACAATCAATGCAATCAACTGCACTGAACACCACATTAAGAACAAAGGTAACTTTTTGAAGGCATAACAAGTTATCCGAGTTTGATATGCCCTTCCCACGAATGTATTCACACAGCACAATATGACATTATATGGAACTATATCACTACCAGATATAAATTTCGTAACAAACTCTTGAACATCATTTTTCGATAAAGATGCTATTCAAGTAAACGTATTTAAAGCTTATATAACCATGATCAGCCTATTCCAAGGAATGTATCCAGACAACACAACAGAATGATATAACTTCCATGTACAAATTTTATTTACAACAAAACTTGACCTTTTTAACATGGGTTTTGCAAGAACTCTCATTTAGACATGTAAATTGTTACATTTCTTATTCTGTACATTCTCAATTTGCATATCCATTCATTCATCTTAGAAATTTGTAATAAGAGGAGTATGGTTTTTCATTCCACTCAAATCAACCCATGGAAGAGCAAATTCAATCTAAAGATTTGATATTTGACTAAATGTATAATCAGCATATTTAGATACAGAATAACAATCTTTATATCTTTACACAAATCCTTTAGTTAAATATTAATTTTACCTCCAGAAAGGGTGTAAACCAGAGAAAGATTCCTGATGTCAATCACATCCTACATGGAGAAAAAGTAAAAGAATTCACTTGATATTGTATGGATTATAAAATAAAATAAATAGTGATATTGAATAATACCTCAAAGCTAGCACCAGTGATGAGCTTAACCCAGCTCCCCCTTTTGTGAAAATAGAGAGGTAATGAATTTAAGTAGTGTAAAAATGTTAATGCCCACGGAATAATTTTATGAACATGATACATGAAAGCTCAGAAATTAAGCAGTAATTTTGGTTGAAAATTAGGGTTCGGCCCCATGGGTGTGGGCGAAATGGGAAAACCAAAGCGTAATCAGAGTTCCTATGTAGAAATAAAGAACTTGAACACTGAGTAGACGAAAAACCAGGAGTAGTCACTCACCAGAAAGGGGAGGAGGAACTTGAATGCAGAAAAGATACCTGAAACAGAACAAAAACACTACGCGTGTTAAATCTGTAGGGAAATTAGGGCTAATTAAAAGGAAGGCCTAAAAAATCCCAAAAAATAACTTACCAAGACGATAGAAGAAGGCACAACGAAAACAGCCGACGGAGGGAGTGGAACAGACAGATGAGGATGAGAGATGGCGGCGCGAGAGATGAACTTCACCGAGGGAGAAAAGACGGGAAAGAGTGGATGGTGGCGCTGGAAATGAGCTTTGTCTGATGGGAGAAGCCGAGTGAATTCCTATTCTATCAGACACGTATAGAGTGGGTAAGGGAGTTAGACACGTGGAGGGGGAGCAACCGGCGGGGAAGAAACCGGCCGAAAACCGGCTATTCCTATATATATATATATATATATATATATATATATATATATATATATATATATATATATATATATATATATATACTAGGTTGGTGGCACCTCACTTCGTGAGGTGCTCACCCGTATTTAATTGTATTTGTAGTAAAATGTCATGTGAATTAATGTTTATAATTTTGACATATTCCATCATACATTTGCACATAATAATTCTAAAGGGATTTAGACTTAAATTCATATTACAAAATATAAGATTTACAATAGCATAGTTGATGTTACAAACATATCTAATCCTGGTACGTGGTTAAAACTTACAAAGCATATCCGAAAGCCTTGCATAAGCAAAGGCATTTGTAAAATGATCAACCACCTCAACTTGTGATTCAAGTATGTCGACCTTGCTTCATTTGGTTCACAGTTGGATTAGTAATCTGTCCTTGATCAAGTAAAGGCATTTGTAAAATGATTAACAACCTCAACTTGTAATTCAAGTATGTCGATCTTGCTTCATTGAGTTCACAGTTGGATAAGTAATCTGTGTCCTTGATCAAGTAAAGGCATTTGTAAATTAATTAACAACCTCATCTTGTGATTCAAGTATGTCGATCTTGCTTCATTGGGTTCATAGTTGGATAAGTAATTTGTGTCCTGGGAACAAGTGGTCGTAAAAATTCTTGCATCATGTAATGAAAACCACATCTTGTCGTTAATATTATTGCATTTATATACCTTGTAAACTGATTCTTTTAGAAATGGTAAAGGGACCTTCCTTTCTTGTTCACCTGCTTCTTGAAATCTTCGTACCCCATAACTTTAGACTTTTTCCGACCACATCGACTAAAGCTAGTTTCCCATCTAGTCCAATGGAGAAACTATTTTCGTGTGGTGTGGAATGAAGCTGCAAACGACAAATTCAAAAACACTTCCAAACAACACATATCATGTATCAATCACTCATAACAAAAGCCATTAGAAAGCACAAAAAAGCACAAAAGCATAGATTCTTAAGAGCTTCAACAGAATTGCATTAGCATTTCAAGTTCAAATGTAAATGCCAAACAACATAATATCAGTTTGAAATAATTTTGAACACAATATCACGGAATTTCTATTTAAACTTCTCTATTTCCTCAACAAAATGTCAGTATAAGGCTTATTAATTAATTGGTGCTCCAGCTTGAATAATGATATTTCATTAATCTTATGCTTTAGAAGGTAATAGAAAGACATGTTGATTGTGTTCATTACAATAGATTTCAAATTTGAATGATAACAGAAGGTGGCACCATAATTTTTCTAAGGCATTGTGAACATTCAAAGACAATTCCATGCTAACAAAAAAGAGTTGGTGTATGCCATGACAATAAATATTATCCTTCAAAGCAGCATATAACTTCAAGAATTCAGGTAAAATCAAGAGTTCATGTAGTAAAATGTGTATGCAGTATCACATTCTATTAATGTTTGAGGTTTGCTGTCATATTCTATTAATGTTTATGCTCAAGGAATTGTTATAAGAAACAAATAAACCATTGCACAGTGCATAGCTTGCAATTGCATAAAACCCGTAGTCTTTGTGAAATCGAAAAGAATGTGAGCGTGAAGGGTTAGTCATGAATAATAATTAAGAGTGATTCTCATAGGCTGATTCATATTTACATGAACAAGCCCAAAAGTATTAAGGTTAACCATATATACTGCAATTACAATATCGTCTAATGCCAAGAATTTTAATCTGGTTATACAACTAAAAAGTAAAGCAGTTACCAAGTAAAAACCCAAACGATTCAACAACAATTATTCCATAGACTTAAAAGGCGGTACATATTAGTAACACATCAAGCATACACTGGAAGTGAAAAGGGGAAGCGATTTATGGTACATGCACGATAGATATAATTAAAACTAAGATAGCACGAAATCATTTATTTTTCCAAATACAAGACGAACAATAACAGCAGTTGACTGCAATTGGAGTAAATGGGCTAAATACGGGGCAGAACGAAAAGTCAAACAGAGAAGAGAAGCGAGGTTTAATATAATAAAATCTTTAATTAGCCAAACTTATTTAAAAATACTCACCTAGACAAGCGTACTGTGCCAATCAAACAGAAGCTGGAATGGAGACAGGTGGGAGAAAAAAATTAAGGCTTAGCGTATGAGCTGTAAAGGTGATGAAATCCAAAAAAATAAAAAACAAAAAATCGCAGAGTTATTCTGGTAAAAAATGGAGTATATATGTAGGGTAGCTAATCGAGTAGAATATTTGAACAGATGACAATTGAGAAGCGAAGAAGAGGGAAAGAGAGAGCAGAACAGGGCATATACTTTCTTGTTTAGCCTCGTAGAAAGAAGTAAGGCAGATGGATGTGTCAATTCTCAGCCACGTAGAGAGAGAAAGAAAAAGGCGGAGTACACGTTGGGCAAGGGTAACCGGAAACGGGGAAAAAAAGCCCCATTTAGAAACATTCCTTCTTTATATATATACTAGGTACAAGCGCACCTCATCCGGAGGGCAGTCCAACCCAGTACCTCATTTTCTTGTCATGGAAGTTGAATAACTTGTTGTAATGAAACAATACTTGTCAAATCATTAGAAGCTCTCCTCAAGAGTAAGTGTCATGAAGAGGCTGGCTATTTAACTTATCAACAAAATGAATTCATGAACAAGATTCTGAATCCCAGATGGCACTTCCATTTCATCCAACATTTGCAGACGCCCTCACTCTAGAACAGTAAAATACTCTTACATAGGAGATATGATGCAGTCTAAAGACAAAGTTGAACTATAGAATAATGAAACTCCTACTATCTCAAGAAAATCAAATCATAACTGTGCCATTCCGTTCACCTAGTTAAGTTAATTAATAGCAAGAACAAAATATCAAGGAAGCTCGCCTGACTGATTGGTCTGTCCAACTGATATTGGCATGGTCATATATCAGTGAAACAATCCAATATGTCTCCCACAAAAGTTTAAACCATATCATCACAAAGATCTAAATAAGCTAAAAGAACAACCATATAAGTCTCCCATAAAAGTTTAAACCATATCATCACAATAACATGAAAACTTTTACATATGTGAAATTTTTAAAAAAGTTGATCTAAATAAGCTAAAATATATTACATCTGCAATAAACATAATTATACAATGATAAAAAAAAAAGTCACTTCCAGATTTGGACAGAAAAGTTGACTGTGGATCCCTATTGTGAAAAAATCTATTGCATATGTACTCGTGGCAGCAAATGCATACTCTAAAATTCAATTAGACAGAATAAGTTAACTAAGGATCTTACATAGGTTAATGAGTTTCAGGCTTTCAGCTGTGTATATACGACACTGATACTGATATAATGCTCAGAAGATTAATATAAAGGAATAACCAAAACGGGAGAACATGTTACTCCACTGCTCCAGAAAGAAAATGCGGCGTGAAAATACAAAAAAAAATTGCATATAATAGTAAGCATCAGAAAAGGCTCAGGCGTGGCGTAACTGGAAAATTTATTGGAAGAAAGTCTATGGCAATGTGGGTTGACCAATGAAGTTTCTCATTTTCTGTCAACATCATAAAAAGCACGCACACAAAGTTGATGAGGTGGGCAGGCAGATTATAACCCAAAATATAATTATAAAAAATACAGCTGGAACTTGTACTTGCAAACAACTTACGAAAGAATTTGTTAATAGAAGATCGGGAAACCTGCATATGTTGGGGAGGCAGCTCTGCCATGGAGGTACTTCGTGCAGACGATATTTGCGAGTGTGATAGCAAGTCGGTGAATACTCACTGTACAAAAAAGCTGTGATTAGGCATATGCAAAGAAAAAAGGCCGAACACTTCATTATGCAAGAGCACAGCTATATCAGTGGTAGCATATTAGAATATGTAAAGAGAAATCAACCATCAACACTACGCATTGAATCACATTTGTATTTGTTATTGAATCCAATATGAACATGGTGGATGCATGCAAATTGATGTTATTCCTGGAATACTTCCTAATCACTAAATCTAAGAGAATAACAAGTTCAGATATGTGGATTAAAAATTTATGATATTAATATCAATTTATTACCTCAAACATATTTCTTCCTTTGTTTGTCTGACATTTCCATATATTCATTATAGAAGTCACTAACTTGCAACTTAGTTTAACACCAATAATTTAATAGTCAAAGCACCTTCCTCCAGTTGCGTATGTTTTAGTGACAGGAGAGCAGTAATACGACTCATCGTTGCTGAAGAGTAATCGTGAACATTTTTTTAGTATTAGTTATAGCCACCCATTTTCTTTCCTTTTTTAAGGTGTTTTGTACAAGTATACAAAAAACTGTCACATGTACAACAATGATATCATTCTGAACTTTTAAGTAGAGCTTTGCTACAGGTAAGAAGAGATGGATGGACTTGCATCATCAGAAACTGTGATAAGACTTCTTAATGACCAATTAAACACTTAAGACAAATAAAAATGAGTTGTTTTGAGTGTAGAGAAACTGGAAAGAACCATAAGCAGAACTTAGTATACCAGCCTAAGTTTTTGGTGGGGTTTAAAAAAAAACATATATCTTACTCCCAAGACAAAGGTAAATGTGCGGCACTCAAAACTTGTAGTATCACATGAAAAACACGCATCGAAAAAATTTAATTCACCCAGTTTCAAAATTTATCTATTGAGCAAAATATATACACCCCATCCTCCACGTACAATTAGATTAAATGAAAAATAAAAGCTTCAGGGAATCCACGAAATAGGAATCATATAGAAGAGTTGGACTAACCAAGAAAGTAAACAGAGATACCCTTATTGAATGTCAACCTGCCTCTAGCGATGGGTGAAACATTTGACCTGAACATGAGTCAAGCTGAAGTACCCTGAAATTAAAGTAGGTAGAAGAAGGTGGGAGGAAATGGTGGGCTGGTAGTGAGGAAGAACATAATACTTAAATGCAAACAAGAATGCACATTTCAACCAGAAAAAAGTAACATCAGAGGTTCTCTATACGCAATAAAATTGTCAATCTAATAAATTGAAAGCCACAAAAATAAATAATGCTAACAAAGTTAAATAATAGTACACAAATTCGAGAACTAAACATTGAAATTGTGGTCAATCTTGTTTTTCCAGATAACCCACCAAATAATAATAAAAGAGCACAAGGTGAAGCTCACGTGAAAGTACTGGTAAATATTCTATAGCTCACAAATAAGTAAATCACAAATGCATACAAAAATATGAATTCTAATCAAGGCTAAATATAACTAAATCATATTCATAACTCCAAATAAACCTTTACTTAATGAACAAACAGAACATTAATTCAAGTTCTGAAAGAATTCAAATTATTAAATAAAACCAAGGCATTGGAAACTGCGACCACATATACAAAACAGTCCTGGTGCTATAGAATATGTGGCATAGTTGTTAAGGTTTTAATACCTTGATTTCCACACAAAGCTTCAAGAAGGTTTGAGTCTAATGCTTCTTATAATCATTAGAGAGTGAGATTCTTCAAAACTATTAGTAGATTTCAGTGATATAAATCTCATAGCTATCAAATAAGTATAATATTTACTGATCCCCGTAGTGCATATTTTCTGTATTTTCAGGGTAAAATAGTCATGCTCAAATCAGGTAATCATTTGTCTATGATATTAGAGAAGGCACTGTGCATTTCAAACTTCTTAAAATACAAAGAAGAGGAAGGTTTGAGTATAGAGTAAGAAACTGAATAAGCTAAATAAAACCTTTGGAAAGGGTTATAGTTGGTGGTGTAACTGTAAAAGTATTGACTCTTGGATCTGGTGGATCCTCTTTATTGATCCCAACACTACTTTGTAAAAATGGGTTGTATCAATAAAGCAACATGCAGTTAGTTTGTCAATATATTTTTTGCTGCAAGAATAATACATATAACTTAGTTTTACTTGATCAGCACGAGCAAAACTGATAAGAGCTAGCTTTTTCGCAAGTGGAAGAAAGTATGAATGAATTTAGTAAATCATAGTCCTATATTATAAAAAATCTAGAGCACAAAAATAGGTAGCCTGGGTTAAACCTTGTACAGGAAATCAAGAAAACTACAACACTGGAATATTTGTTCACTATTGCAAAGGACAAAATCACAAATTTACTGAATGAGTTCAATAACAAACATGAAACTGGTGAACATCTTTGGACTCCACACCACACACATATAGGTTTCTATCTTGACATTGTAATAAAGTTTTGTGAACAAAAGCATACCGATAAATTAACCTCTAATGAATATAATGTATAACTAACCTTTAAGACTGGTATGTGTATCTCAACCAACTTACTATTCGGAATAATCAAAGTCGTTTCAAACTCTTTGGATGAAAATTCCACCTTGACATTAAATAAAGATAAGTACCGACACCGCACAACACAAAATACCATGAATTAGCTTCAAAGCATTAAAAAATTCACATAAAGTAATATTCAATCACAATATGCAAGTTTAAACAATGAGAGATCATGTCTTTTAATACAAATACAAAAATACAATTGAAGCCTTTTCATTTCCTAAATAAATAGCATGCCAAAAAAATCTTCATAGTTTTAGTAAATATGGAGTAATTAAAAATAAAAAAAGTCGAGAACTGGGAAAGGATTCCGAACCTCATATGCTAATAGTCCCCTGCAATCAATCATCCAATTAAAAACCATCGGTGATAATATATGTGAAGACAAACAAACAAAAGAAAGAACTTCAGTTACAAGAAATTAAATGCTACCACCAAATTAAGGCACAATAGTCCTAAATGAAATGGTTATGAATGATAGCCTCGAGTGGCAATGCTACAAATTCAGGACTACAAAACCTGCCAACATAAACATAAAACATGAAAATTGTATAATGCATCAAATAAAATAAACTTAAAAATCAAACTCACAGTGAGCTAAATAACATTCAATTCTGATGCTATTTTGGCAAATCAACAGACGAAGATCATCTTGAATTTGATGGGAGGTTAAAACCCACATCAGAGGTAAAAAAACAATTAGAGAGAATTAAGAGTTTATCTGTGGGAAATGTTCAATCGTGAGCAAAGGCACGAAGAAACGACCACTGTTCTCAATTTGATTCTTTAGCGCTGGGCGCTGGCGACGGCGAGCGAGCGGTGGAGAAGAAGAGAACGGCTGAGTACAGTGAAAATGTAGTGGCTAAGCGTCCGTGTTTGGATTGAAAAAAATAACAATGAACAAAAGAGGTCAATTCGATGTTGGCTGGAGTGAAATAGATCGGAGGAGGCGAAGTGGATTTTCAGGAAAAGAGATTTCACGCCTCGTACATACACAAATCACGCCCTTAGATAGAGGGGGGAGTGATACCGACATGAAACTGGCCACTGCGCCCGTTAAGCCACTTTATAGATATTATAGATTCGCAGCGAGAGCGACTCACCGAAAGGGAGCTCCGAAGGCAACAGCGCAGCAATAGTAGGCGAATTGTCGGCGGCTGGGAAAGGAACGATGGCTTCAGGGACGCATGATTGTGCACGAAATTGGGATTATGCCCGACGAAATCCAGTGTAGCCATAGGCGGCGTCGCTCAGGGCAATCAGCGGTAGCGTACTGACGCAGCTCATGAGGTGGAAGCCGGTGATTCACCCAATCGTGGCTGTGCGGGAGAATAAATGCTGTCCTGCTACCGAAGGGAAACTGGCCAACTTACGTCCATTCCCCTTTTATATATGTAACCGTCCATTCCCCTTTTATATATGTAACTACTAGGTGGGTGCACCTCACGAAGTGAGGTGTTCAACAGTGTTAGTGTATCTCAATTGATGTGTTAAGCTATTATTTTGAATAAATGTAGTAGTAAATCATTAATACCATAATTGATAAATAATTTTAATTGGGCGGGATTAGTTATATTTTTTTGGCTTATTCACTTAGTATTAAGAGTCTAATGTATTCTTTTTTAAATATATCATCTGTTTGTGGCAACAAAGAAATACTTGACTTTTAATCTTTCAAAAGAACAAGCAGTAAGTGTTTATAAGTCGGAATATATTATAAACAGTCATTTTATACAAGCAGTAAACTATTTACAAAGGCATATGTATATAGTGCTGTAAGGGCCGGAGGTTAGCAGCACTACAAAAAGGATATACTAAGTGTACATAGAGGTACACATTAAGTGTTAATATAGTAGGAAAACGATGTTTATATCAAAAGGATAAACAAGGGCAGCAGATGCTATAGCAATTGTTAGTCTTGTTTTGTGTGCTTCAGATCTGCCTGTATGTTGTCTGTTACGTGGTGGAATGTTCTTTTACTTGTTTTTGGGCCTGGTTGTGTGCTGTCAACTGATATCGAAGCTGCCAAACTTTCTTCCGTGCTAGAGTTGAGGCTTTAGTCTTCCATGACCACTGATGAGGAGGATGATTCACCTGGCTCCATCCAAGATATGATAATGTGTTGTGCCTTCTTGTTGGGTGCATTGGTTGGTAATATTCTAACATGAAAGAGCAGTGGATTGTGCTTGTATTTTCCATTAATTTGTTGTGGATCTAAATACTTCCCCTGTTGTCGGTGAGAGCTTTGGTGAGTGATATAGTTTATATGTAGAAATATGTAAAAGCTTAGGTGTAATGAACAGAGAGTAGACATATTTATGATTAGAATGGACCTGTGATTCCGCCTCAAAAATTTGCTCGCCAGTCACGCCTAGTAACGTTTCTCCTTCTGTGTGGTCCACCGTAGCACATAAGCTTGCAGTACCATCATAGAGCTCTACTTCAAATTGTATCCTGTTTGATAATTCGTAGTTTAAGATAAATATAAGAAAGAGAAATATCTTTATTAATCAGCATATTCCATGTGTTGTTTGGTTTTTTGGTCTTAAGATTGTTATGATTTTTTGTTCCAAATTAGTTCAATCTTAAAAAGTACAGGAAATAGATAAATGTTAAAAACTTCTAGAATTATGTAAAAATAATATTTCGAGGGCAGTTGTTGTCGACTCTGTGTACAGTCAAAATAGTTGTGGTCACAATATTGTAAACCTAGGCCAGGTATAAATAATATGAAATTAGTGCATGCCTCCTACCAAATGAACAAATCTGATAAACGTAAGTGCTTTTTTGTCAAACTGGTACCTTAACAGATCCAGAGAAGCTATATAATTAAGGAAGATATATGGCTCATGACCCACTCACATCATTTTGCAGACAATTCAGAAATTACAATTTATTTATACTGCTATTATATACCTTTTATTGATAAATTCACAATGCCTAAAATTAGGTAGTGATGATTAAGATCATAGGTTCAAGAATAATTAGACAACAACAAAATGTGTAAACTGCTAATATAGCGCATGCTTACAGTGGCTTTGGGTATTGAGAATTGGCGTCACAATGTATTGAGACCTAGGTAGTAAAAGTTGTGATTTTGTTTTGCAATCCGCACCGTTGCCTTTATCCAGAATGATTTAACCTGCAAATTAAATTGTTAGTGTTGGTGTTTTACAAATATAGCGCACGTGTTATCTCTGTGACAAACCGTTGTGAGCGCTGCAGGAAGTTCACTGATTTTTCGAATTTGTGAGTTCTGGGGATGGTCTTTGATCTGCCGATCTTTTTCGTAAAGTCTCTCAGTAATCACTCTTGTCACATTTTCGTTGTTATCCCGCAACCTATGAAGGTCTTTGTGTCAGTTTTTCGTAATCTAGACTGTGTTTAATGTTGTTAGTGTAGGTAAATAAGTAAATGACTGAATGGAAGACAATAAGTCTGTACTTTTATATGTTACTCAGTTTTTCATTTACTATTAGCGTACGTAGAAGACACAGAGAATTAGTAACTTGGAATGACAACAATGGAATGTAAGTTATATGAGACTGTTTTATTACCATGCCTTTAATTTTCTGGTCTTCATCATGTCGGGGTTGAATATGATAGTACTATGAGGCAATGTCCACACTGAAATACCTGCAAAATGAATAGTGAGTTAGGTGGTTCATATATAATATACATTTTCAGAAACATAGCTATGAAAAAGGATGTATTATTACCATTAAAACTGGTCACTGAAAGTCGTGTTCCTATGATGATGAGGTCTTTGTTTATGTTGTCAGCAAGTTTGCGCCCTTCACGATGCACAAATTCTTCCCAGAGGGTAAGTTTAGTCAGTCTCTTCCTACAACAAACATTATTTGTAATTTTGTTTTATAATTGGTGTGTCGTGTCGTAAGTGTTTATTGATAAAATGGTGGAATAGGAAGATGTTTACTCCTCGTTGATTATTACGAAATCCTGAACTGTTGTTGAGTCTTGGAAGAAAGTGTGTAAGTAACACATGTATTACGGCTCACAGTAAATCTGAAAACATGTATTATTAGTAAAATATTATTGGCTCACATTATAATGGAAATATGTATGAGTATTGAATTTAAAGAGATGCTTAGCTGATTCTTTCATTTGAGTGGTCCACAAGTTGAGGGAATCTTTCAAAAGGGGTGAGCTTGTACGCGTCATCTAAGGGAAGTTCTGCTTCCTTGTCAACCTTGTTTATGTACGAATTAAGTGTCAAGATAATGTGCCAAGGTGATTCAACGAGCTTCGCTGCTTTGATACTTATGTCTTTCACTATAGAGGTGCCGACTATGTAGGTTTCATGCAGCTGAATTTTTTTGTCAAGTTTTTCGATGTCTGGATCATAAATGTTGCATTGCATTGTGTGTTTCTGAGCAGAAATAAAAAAGATAGGTTAGGGAAGCAGGGGTTGAATAAGTGTAATTTACAGATTATGTATTACCTCTTCGTCAACAACAAGAAGTCGCAGGTGCCTGCCCCAGTGATAAACGTTAATGTGACATTTTTCTATGACAAGGACTTTTGCGAACCATTCTTTTGTGTCCGGTGTTAGCTTCGCAAGGGTAGTCATCAAGTCCTTAATTTGCCTGCAGACGGGTGTGCATAAAAATATGAGTGCAAGATTGTAGTAGGTTGATTTCAAAGATCTTATTTTCCGATGTGTGGAACGTGTAATAAATAAAATGAAGTACTTTTGAAAGAGCATGAAAAAACTAATGGTTATTATAAGCATGTGAAATGGTGAGTGGATTTGAGGCAAAAAAAATTATCAGAGGTTTGAATTCTCATGTCTCATATTATGCATAGTAACGTGGATGAAAGCAAATGACAGTTTATCTATCTTAGAGTCTTACTTAATATTTAAATGAATTATAAAAAGTGAGTAACCTGGTGGTGTGTGCCATGGTTGTGAGCTGCGGAGCTATGTGTATAAAGAATCCAAGTTATGAAGTATGATGCAAGAAAAACGGTTAAATTAGGCCTCCTTTAATATTTTACAGCTAGAATATTAACCTTGGTTAGGTTTAAATGCAACTAAGAATGTCGGAGGTGGAACACGGACGATGAACGACTTTGTATGATGTGAACGCCTGTTAGGGTAAGTGCTAAATGTGGGGTAAGTAAAAACTTGGAGGGTTGTGTAAACGTGATCCTAGAAATTTCTTTCGCAACGTATTGATAAGGTCAGTAGGATTCTTCGACACGTGTGTATAGACACATATTCATTTTTTTCTTTTAAAAATTAAGAGATTATCTTATAATGTTTTCTAACCTTATCTGTTATTTATTTATTTTTTATATTTGTTAATTTTAAAAGTTTTGAGGTTTTTTACGTATCCCAACACTAACCAGTTATTTATTTTTATATTTATAATTTAAAATATTGAAAGTTAAATTTAAGTATAATCCTAAAAATGTGCTAAAGTTTAATTATGACCGTGTATTTTTTTATTTATTAAATGTGTTGATGGATAATTATGGGGTTTTAAATTTTTTTAACTAATATAATATGTAGGAAATTATCTTTAAAAAAATTGTCCAGGCTATTTTTAAGGTAGTTATAGGTTATAACAGAGGTAGATAATAAAATTGGGGGGGGGGGGGGGGGGGGGGGGGTTTGATATCATTTCTTTTATTTAAAACCATCAGAGAGGAAAACACACATGAGTGAACTAAAAAGCATAAGACAGTAAAAATAATTTGTTAAAATAACTTTTTTTCTAAAACAATAAGACAAAGTTTATTGATACATATGCAGTGCAGAAAAAGTCTTTATTTTTTTAATATTATCTAGTACAATGTACAATATGAAAGGTTCAAACAGGATCATTTATTTACTCGTAGTTATGGAAAGCGATGCTCTTTACATTGAAGTCTTGGGAGGGGCAGGTGTTTCTGTGTAAATATTAGCTGCGTAGTCTAGTATAAGTAGCAGTTTTTGATCCATGTGAACTGCTTCATGGAACATTGGTGCCCACTGCGGATTTTGAAGAAATCTTTTCAGCAACTCTTCTACCTCTTTCTGGAAAGCATAGTTGTAGTAGCATTGTGCACAATCTTCACAAGGGCAAGAGCATTTATTTTCCATGTTTTTCCAGGGGGAGAATATCTAATGTATATGTATATGGGTAGGTGTGTATATTAATAGGGACTGGGTGAATTATTTTTGATATGTATCAGAAAGTGTGTGGGTGAGCTGTAAATTAAAGCATTATCTTAGGGACATGTGTTCACTATTGCAGGGACACGTGTTTTCTTGTATGTATATGTGGCAATTAAAGGGGAAATGCATGTTGGCTTAGAAAGGCTTTAACTTTTAGATGTGGATAGATTTTGACTATGTAAGAAGATAAGCATTAGTATTCCTATACATAATGGTCAGTTCGGTAGTTATTGTGAGATATCTAGCTTGTAGAAAATGCGATAGTTTTATGAATGGATGAAAGTATTATAGCAAAGATTAGCTGGAGATAATGCAGAAGGTTGGTGAAAATATTACAGTAAAAATTAGTTAGAGATAATGCAGAAATTTATTGAAATATTTTTGTGAATTTAGTATGTATCTTTTTTATATTTTTTGTTTACAATTTTGTTCTACCGAGTTGAAGGTATTTAGCGTATATCCACCGCTGTGGGTGTTCGTTACAGTTTTCATTTTGGGGCTGTTAGTATGCAGTGTATGAGTAATTTAGTGTTATGGGTGTCTATTTTGTGTGCTAATTATAGAATGACAGTTGGGCAGGTTTTCGAAACCTTTTTTTTTGGTTGATGTACATAAGGCGACAACCGTGTGTAGGGGCTTCATTTAAAAAGGAGAGGAACTTTTACAAAGTGCATTATTGTGAGTATTCTATGACGTATTAGTATTGCAAGTGGATTTGAGTAGAGGAAAGAATATGGAGGGAGAGTAGATGAAACGTAATGAATTTCACACCAGTGAAGGAGTGCAAATAATTAGAAATAACACAAATTCTGCAGAATAAGAAGTGGTTAAATGTAAATCATACGTGGCACCTTTTGAAATGACGGGAAGAGGCTTCTTGTTGTTGGGATGTGCGCGTAGTTGATGGTTGCCATACTGTATTCCTGAAAATAGACACTTTCAATTATTCATTAAAGTGTATGAGATATATTATATAAGTTTGTTTAAAAATGTTATATAAATAAATCATTAGTTAGTTTCACATATAAGCCTTGGCAGTCGCATTTTAGTTCATTGATATATGTAGGTAACTCTTGTGTTCTCTTTGTAAGAGACGATTTCTCCTTTGTAGTAATTTCTACTGTTCTAGCTTCAGAATTAAATAAGAAGGATAACGAAGATGCATAAATTCATTTAAAAATCTCATAGCAAATACAATTGGCTAATTCCTCTATGCATTTGAGTGTACCCTAGGACACGGTGCACTTACCTTCAGAAACGTATACAATTACAAACAAAAATATATACACTTTCAAACAAAAATATATATACTTTGTTAATGAATTTTCTGTTAGTTTTATTAGTTATTACAATGAAAATTAAGTGTAAAAAAAAGTGTATACAATTATTAAGAAACACGCATATACTATTGAACAAAAAGTTATAAACATGTGGGTGCTAATTTTTTTAATGAAAAATGGAATGTAAAAAAGTATACCATTATTAAGAAACATGTATACACTATTGAAAAAAAAATTATACACATATGAGTGTTAGTTTTTTTAATGAAAAATGAAGTGTAAAAAAAGTATATAATTATTAAGAAACTCGTATACGCTATTGAATAAAAAATTATACACATGTTGGTGCACCAATATCAACTTAATACAATTTGAAAAAGCCAAATTTTAGTTTATTATTATGAGTCTAACTTTGGAATGAAAGAGAAACACGCATTCGAAAGTTCAATAAAAATAATATTCGAAATTCTAGTAGTATGAGTAAGAGTTAAAAATTCACCTTATAATGCATGTAAGATTTATCATAATAGACACAAGGTTGATGCATATTAATTTGAAATTTATTAAGGTGTTGCCTTTTTGCAGTTAACAAAGAATAACACCTTTGTTTTCTGAGTTGTGAAGAACTTTTGGATATCTCTTTGCAAAGGATTTTGAGATAATAATTATCAGTTAAATTCAACAAATTTCGTGGTCATTAAAAAAGTAAACAAGTTTGCAGCAAAAGTTTTAACCACAGCGGGGTTCGCTATAACTCACTAAAACGGAGATCTAGTAGGATTCACTTCAACTCAGTAAAATAAAGATTTAAGGCCAGCCGATTAGCGAAGTGAGGGTGATAAGTGATAACACATCAAATTACCAGAATTTTTTACAAGAGATGTATGTGAAGATTAATATGACAAACCAAGGGAAAAAAATCGATAATGGCAGGGATTTCATGGTATGGCTTTAATTGTCTATTTAATGCCAGGTTTAAACTAAGGGATAGAAGTTGGGTAGATGGATGAAAGTATGAAGTAAGCCTGTTATGGGGCAGCTAAAATGTGTGTGAGTCTTTGTATGGGTTTAAATTTTTCGAAATCTGTAAAAGACGTTCTTAAATGTAAACATTGCAAACATTGTTATTGAAATATAATATATGCGTTTAATATATTGAAATTTTCTGTAGTAAATATAAACTTCTGTAGTTTTTATCATCTCTTTATGTGAATGTTTACAAGAGAAAGTGAAAGTTTACAAAGTTACTTTCACTCAACATAGATAGTTTACTTTAACAATTACTCTTTCCATCTCTCAATGTATTTCACATATTTTTGTGTGCGAAGTTGAAGAGGTATTATTTGTTTTATTTTTACACGGTACACACTATGAATTTAGTTCATACAACTATTTGCCTATTATTAAAGTTTTAGCATCCATTTTAAATAAATAAATTTTCCTATTACTTATTGTACTTGCAGCAAGACGTAATGAGCAAAATTAATGATAACAAAGAACTAAATCCATGAAAGCAAATGACATAAAACATTCAATATCCATATCTTAAAACCTGTCTTTGGGGTTGACAGCACAAGACTTTCAATTAATGATAACAAAGAACCAAATCTATGAAAGTAAATGAGGTAAAACATTTAATATTCATACCTGAAAACCAACCTTTGGTGTTGACAGCATATGCCTTTGAATTTGAATAAAGTTGCTTGCCAATAGAAATACCCATAAGTTTTCAACATACGCTTTGCATTCTAATTGTTGGAAATTCAAAAGAACTTTGGTGTAGCTCTGCAAGTGCAATAATAAATACAGCTGACAAAAAAAATATATATATTACATTGCGAAGTTTATTCTGTGAACAAAAATGAATACATTTCCACCTGAATTGGGAAGTAAATAGCGCATTTTAGTGCGGCATCATTGATGCCTGGTAGGTCAACATAATATCGCAAATTAATAAAGTAATTGGCCTCAGAAAGTCAAATAGAGGCCCATGCTTGATAATGGAAAATTAAACGCAGTTTTAAAGCATAACCAATGATAATGATAAGGCAGCTAGAGTAATTCTGAAGCATAAATGAAATTCACATCCACTAAGAACTATAAGTGAAACGTCACAAAATTCTTTAAATCATTATGAAAAGATGATTGACAAACTAACAAGCAGTTGTTGATATTAAGAATATTGTTAGATGTTTGATAACAACTTCAGTTAAATATACATATGGCCTATTGTTTTGTTGTGTGAAGTCTTAATATGATGTTTAATACATACAAGGCTTCTTGAGATTGTTCGGATTCCTGCCCACCTTAAGCATTTGCTTATACTCAAACTTTCAACAGTAGAGTTAACAAAATCCATTTTTTTATAAGTGGCGCCAGTTATAAAAATTTTATTAGTAATCTATAGAATATGCAAATAACTTAATGAATAAAAATTGTACCCTATTGTCCACAAAAGTACAACCTGATATATTATTTTCAATTAATTATATATTAGCAATGTAAAGATCAATGAGACTTACCTGCAGAATGAAATTTTCAGTTAGCATATAATTGAGCATTTCGCCATTCATTATAAATCTCAGAGTTGGAGTTAGCTGCGTGTTGATGAAATACTTGTAAAACTCGTAGACATCTAAAACAGTAGATTGAGTCGGACGGAACTACTCTTTGCGTAACGTTGTATGCCTAAGCAGAATTAATTATTAAGAATATGTTAACTGTAGTTAGTGAGCGCATCATATCCGGAAACATTAGAATGACAAAACTTGTGAATTTATAAATATTAAATGTTTACATAACATTAAAGTAAATGAATGTGTACATGTAAAATCCATGCATACTATAATCTTATAAATATAAGACATAAAAACAGGTCAAAGAACCTTATTAATTTTTTTGTAAAGTAAAGGGGAGAAAGATACAGTGGGTGTTCAATATTTTACCAATGAAATGCAGACGTACAATGACAAGTATCAATTTTATTTAAGATCGTTCGATATCTGTAATCTAGAGTTGGTCGTAATTATTAAATAAAAGTAACTAAACTTAGATTCATTATTCAAATAATCAAACTTGGATTGACTGTATGTGTAATTTCGCATGTTCGTTGCAGTGAAGAATTTTTTATTGAAAGAGAAAAGAGGAATTTATAATACTCAAGATACATAAATATGGCAGTTAACCACTCACAAAAAGAGGTTTGGGAAAATATGCAAATAAGATAGTCTAAAATGGACTCTACCTTGAGCAAAGCTTTCAGTACCCAACACAAATCCTGTATAAGTATTTCCACTTTCAGTAGCAAGTTGACGAAATGCTCTAGCGGTACACGTATGATAATCAATATTCAGCAACACTTAAAAGCAGTAGGTATCCAATATCGATTTCAAACAGCAGTCGTGATAAGTTTGATATGAAAAAAATCCAGGCTGAATGAGCACTACACATGAAGAGTTTAAGCAGTTAATTAAAATAAGGACAATTCTCCTCTTTTTTAATCAGTAGATGATACTATTATTCCAAAAAAGCCCTACATATGGAACTCTTTATCTGAATTATGAGATTAAAATCAAGAACTTCATCAATTAATACCTTTCTAGATGTGTAATGACCTTCCTCAGCAAGAGGGATATGGCAACTTCTTTAGTGGAGAGAAAACAGAAGTACCATGCAGTATCAAGCTTTTCTAGTTCAGCAATTTGGTAGTTGGTGGACAGAAGTATACTGGCATAGGCTGGAAGATTACCATAACGAACAGATGGTCACTGCAAATTTAGCAGGGATAAACTGAGGTGTTGCCTTTTGCATTTGACAAAGAGTAAAACTTTTTGTTTACGTTGTGAAGAACTTTTAGACATCTCTTTGCAAAGGAACATGGGAAAATAATCAACAGTTAAATATATCAGATTTCATGCTCATTTGTTTAACAAAGAAATTTGGAGCTAAAGCTCTAAGCATAGTGTGATTCACTGCAATTCACTATTAATGGAGAGTGCAGGAAAGCCAAATAGCAAGGTAAAGGTGGCAAGTAAGCTTATACTCTGTTGTGTTATATATGAAATATAATAACATGGTAATATTAAAACAATTAATAGTAGTAAGGCTATACATTAATAATATATTCATAATAGTTATGGCATGTTGGCTACGTCAAAAATTTCTTTGTAAACAATGTTTTTGGTATAGCTTGTGTTTTGTATTGTAGGTGTAGGGGGTCTAATGAGAACTTGTAATTGTTTTGTAGTTTTCGCTCTTGATAGTGCGATGTATAATTGACCGTGTGAAAAGACCGGTTCTTTCAAGTAAACACCAACAAAATCTAACGTTTGGCCTTGTGCTTTGTTGATTGTCATGGCGTAACATAATCGAATCAGAAATTGTTTTCTTTTGAATGGAATGGAATGGTAAATGTCAGATAGAGCATTCATTGTAATATGAGGAATGAATACAGGTTTTCCAGCATGCGTTCCAACCGAAATTCTGCATAAATAATGTTTTTGTTGAAACCTTTGCATATAAGGCGAGTTCCATTACATAGGCCTTCACCTGGGTTGATATTTCTTAGCAATATTATCGGTGCACCTATTTTTAAAGTTAATTTGTGTGGAGGAAATCCTTGAGGAGTGAGTGAATGAAATATCTCTTGTTGTCCAGGTGTAATGTTAACACATGAGGACTCGTCGTAACTATAGTAAATTGTTTCTTCACTTGGAAATCTAGTAATCAAAATATCATTTATTTCAAGTACAAAGTCATTTCTTGTAGTAAGTATGGCACGTGTAACAAATGAATAGCCATCTATTTTGGGTTCAGTAATATTTGGGAAAACTGTATTTATCAGTGTATTTAAGGAGGTCACATCGTCTGTGAAAGGAATATTTATTGTGAGTGGTATTTGAATTTCGTTATGATCATTGGTGTTCTCTGTGCCAGATCCAATCCTTAATAAATATAATGAAAAATCTGGGTCAGCCGCAGAGCGCATATTTTGAATTAAACGTATTTTTTCAAATTGGCTCCACAATGGGGACACAATAATAGATGCATTAATAATGTCATCCTTTGAACCCTTGGCAATAACTGGTAAAGTTTGGCGAAAGTCACCACCAAAAACAATAACTTTACCTCCAAATTCTATATTGGAATCCATTATATCTCTTAGCATTTCGTCGAATATTTCAATTGTTTGTCTTTTTGCCATAGTGGCCTCGTCCCAAATGATTAATCTTGCCTCTCGTATCAAATGGGCCAATGCACTTTGTTTACTAATATGACATGATTTGAATTCATTTTCTTCTAATGGAATCTTAAATCTTGAATGTGAGGTTCTCCCTCCAGGTAATAGTGATGCAACAACGCCAGAAGTTGCAGTAGCAAGCGCAATGTGTCCAGCTTTTCTGACTGTCGCAAGAAGTGCTTTATATAAGAATGTTTTCCTAGTTCCTGCAGGGCCTATATAAAGAAAGCTTTTGGTAAATTGTTATTTACGTGGTATAAGATCCGATTATAAGCATTTTTTTATTCAAGGTTTAACTATTCAGTAGCAAGAAGGTCAGCTTCAGGTATGACTACAGTTTGTTCGCTTTGGATTTCTTTAGCCAAAGAATTATGCATATCAATTGATAACTCATCTTTTATACAGGAGAAGTCTTCGAGTTTTTTCCCCATTAAATGAATGTAATAATCAAGAATTCTTAATACTTTAGTTCGGATTATACTTTTGGTCAATTTGTTGTTTTGCAAAAAGTCTTCACACAAGAAATCTTCAAATTGTAGCCATAGGTCTTTTGGGTTTATTGGGTTACAGTAGACAAGTACAGTAGCGAATAGTTGTCGTAAAGCAGTAGGCACTAGAAAAGCTGTTGCTTCTTGAATGCACATCTGAGAGACATTATCTTCTTCCATAAATCTCATCATTTGTGCAGCTTCTCGGTATGAGGCGTATGTTTTGCCTTTAAATGTTCTTAAGTTGCTGAAAGAAGGAGGGCCTCTAATATGCAATAATAGGGTCTTTAAATAAAATGGTTCACCTTGTGAAGGATGACAACTTACAATACGTGCAATTGACTTGCCTTTTCGATGGGGTTTCCACTCTTTTGTGTCATTATACCAAGTGAAATGTTCGGGAAATTCAGCGTATAAACAATTAAGGGCTTTAGCATGGGCGTTATGTTTGTTCATTGTAAAAAATTCTGTCAGCATCTTTTTTTTGGCTGTAGGATTGTTCACAATGTTATGTAAAGGTTCATTTGTCGGAAAAGTTATTGATTGCTCATTTTCTAAGTGAATTGGTAAGCTAACGACTAGGGAAAATGTATGGCTAAGTTCAAATTTAAAAATACGCCAGGCTGCTTCCGGAGGGGAGATCCACCTTGCACCTTAGAAATTTGTTATTTCATCAACAGCAGTTTCATTATTATTGGCAAGTAATGTATATGAAATCCGATTGTGCCCTTTATAAATATATTTGTATAGATACTTTATAGCTTGAACAGTGGAGCAAATTTCAACGTTGATGTGGCAGTTGAATCTAGCAAGCAGGTATGGATTATAAGTTACTACTCAACGGTTGTCAAGTCAACACCCTCTAATTGTAACAGTGCGATTATTATTCACGCGACGATATAGTGGGTATGAATTTTTCCCAATCTTTGTAATTTCTGAAAAATTCTTTGGGTAATTAAACTTGCATGAGCCGTTTTTCATACATGCACACATTGGATTATGTAAGCACGTGCATCATATGTTTCATTACTAAAGAAAATAAATATGGGTTAGTGTGTGGGTCAGGGTGTTAAGCAGAAACTATTCTATTAAAAGCTTCCGGGGCGTAAATTTTATCTTTCTGATCTAGGACAAGTAGAATATGTGCATGAAGTAAACCTCGCTTCTGAAATTCTATAACATAAGTATATGCCACAACATGACCAAATATTTCTTTCTTGAATAATTCTTTCTTCAAGACCTGGAATTTTGTGTGAAAAATTCTCGCAATTAAGTCTGGTCTATTTTGTATCTCATCAGAAGGTATACTTAATGCTCTTATCTCAGGCCAATTTGGATTTGAAGTTATTGTTAAAAAGATGTCAGGTTTTTCATATTTTTATACTAAAGCCATAGCGTCTAAATACCTTTTACGCATGTCTCGAGGTCCTCCAATAAATGACGTGGGTAAAAGCATGCATGACCCAATGTCGGATCCCATTTTATATCCATGGTCAATACCTTCTAGTATGCTAGAGTATAGATCATTCCACAAACGTTTTTGCATATCTGGAGTTCTAAAAAAGTTTAGTCTTGATGTTTCAATTTTAATGTACATGTCAATAATATACTGTTGTGCGAGTCTTCCCACATGCAGCAGAAATGATTTGTCATGTTCTCTAATTTGTAATTTATAACAATAATATTGACGACAAGATACCATTTCTCTAGGGCAGCTGATCTTTTTGGACCCTATGCAAAATTATAGAATGTCAAATGTCAAATTAATTCAATATAATGAAGATATTATTAGCTTTAATTTTTAATATATGAAGCTTTAAACTTACCTTGATTTTCAGAAATTATAAGTTCATCTACATTTGTACAATTTTGAATGTAATAAATGGGGTCATTATCAAAGGTTGGATAAGAGTAGATGTCTTGTCTTTGATGGCGTGATTTTTTTATTGCTCGGTGCCAACCAGGTTCTCCATTAGGGAATATGATGAGAGGGTATTGCATAGGGTCGTAATAGCCAAAGTATTGTTTAATGAGCTGAGGGCAGTAACCTTTTGAGTATACTTGAATTTGTTGAGTTGTGTAAGTCTCTTCAGTGGGTTCTAGCCAAATTGCAGCAACTTGGGACGTTGTTGGTCTGTTAAACACATTGTGGTCTAATTTAGGGTCAGCATTTAATGCAATTTTGTACTTGTCTAAGTTTGGAATTGTGTTTAGGCTTTTGAAAAAAAACACCGTAAGGATTCTGGGTTAAAATTTGCATTAATTTATTTACAGTGTCTTCCTTAAATTTGGAGCTAATAGCCATTCTATTTGAAAGCTCATGGTCTGTATCAAAAAAGTAAAGCTGCAAATTTTTTGGTTTTTGTGTGTTTGGCGGTATTAATTGATCCATGAAATGATAGTTGTCCTTGGACACGGAAAGTGTAAACTCCAGCATTTCTTCTAGCTAGGTTTTATCACAATGGACACCAATAGACGTGAACGCAAATATGTTATTATAACTGCGAGCACAGTTGCGAAAATCTTTTCCAATATCAGTGGGGCTAACATATAAATTCTCTAATTTAGTGTGCATCTTAGTTCCAGGTAATTTTATATCTCCTGGTGAACAGCAGAAACCAGGGGGTTCAAGGTACACGCGTTTTGTATCACAAAATTTTCAGTTAGGTACAGTCGGCAGTAGGTCAGGCACATTAACAACACATTGCAAAGGGTCAGAGCATATCTTTGTTGACTCGATTAATATTGCAGTGGATGATTGGCTTTTTTTAGCGTCGTATATTTTTAGCTTCCCTACATTCTTGTAGGCATTTATATTTTCTTTTATTAACGTTAAGATGTTCACGTGCTTCATGTATGTGATGTGTATTGGTGGAGGCCATTTAATTAAGAGTAATTTATAAGCAAAGTATATTTTTGATTTACTACGATATACCTATGTCATGTATAATATGCAACAAAGGAATAAACAACGGGCAAAAGTAAAACAAAAAATAATGCAAGAAGCCAGCATGCGTAGTAGGACACACCAGAACTTGCTTACCTATATTTTTATTAAATTAGCAAAATACAAAGTAAAGAAAAGATAAAGGAAAGTGCAAAACCTTGGTACCAGTGAGCAGCAGGAGCGAAACGTTCTAAATACACAGTTAATCATATAATTGATTGCAACAGTGATTCAGCATTGTAGTACGGATATCACGATAACGTGAGATGAGTGCAATTTCGCTTCTGTAATCAAGATATTTTCTACTCAGTTTAGCTTACATGATCAATAATAACTGTAATAGATTTTACAAAACTATCTATAAAAGCATGGAAAAGTAATCGTCCAAAAACATATAACACACAGTTAAAAGCATGATGCAGATTTGGTTTCCTAAGCACGCATCCATTGCACTGCATGATTTATGATCGACTAATTTAACATATTAATGTAAAGACCCTTTGCATGTCAGAAATTGGTTTAATATACATGAACAATAAATGGAGGCTGACAGGAAAAATTAAAGCAAAGACACTTTTTTAACCTAAACACCGGCTGGAACATTATAAAGTAGTGCGCCATTCAAATTACCAAGAAAAGTACTGTGATAATTCAAAACTCGTCGCTCACATATAATCCTTATGAAGGTTTTTGGCTGTCGTAGATCAATGCCTAAATATAAATCACAAATAAAAAATGTTTAGGTATTGGAAATTCAACATTAATTAGTGAAAGTCTGAGCTTTGTGAAACTGAAACTTTGGGTGGCAGGTTTACATTATTTTGTACGAGTACAAGCATGATTGAATAAATAAATGTAATTACCTTTAGAGTTTATCTTCTAGTGCGAAGGGTAGGACCATATAATCCTTTCGGGTAACTCTGAGAAAAAAAGTATAGGGAAGTGTTCGATCACAAAAACTGAGGACTACAGTGGTTGCAAATATTTGACAAAACTGTTTGGTCTGTGTTTAACCCTAAACATTGAAATTAAAGAGCTAAAATTCTAGATAGATAAGGAATCACTAAGCAAGGCCAGAAGTTTGGATACCGTAAATTAAAGCAGGTACTCACTTAGACATTACATGTAGTATGTCACACATACGGATTAAAAAAAGCACATTCTTCAAAAAGTACAACAATGACAAATAACCATCTTCCCCTAGTCAGCCATTAGATATTTCAGGATTTAGAAATAGTATCTACCTTTATATGTTTTGAAGAAATAAAAAATCTGTTATGTAGAACAAATAATTATTTGGACAGTTCATTAAGTATCTAATGGGCGTAGATTAAAATAGGCAAATCAGAGATCATAATAAATACTAATGGCTAAATTCTTTCAATCAGCAATTAGCTTGAACATTTATAACACCATAAAACTCTAACTTTGATGTATTGATTTGAATTAAATTTAGAAGCTTTGTTATTATTCACAAAGAAATATAAACACGTAGCATCTATTATTCTCTAAGAAAAGCTAGAAATTAATGGCTTATGAGTCATCATTAAATTAAAACAAATGACTGGTAAGATATTTCAACAACCGTGTGGTAGACATGAGTTGAAATTAGCATCTCATTTAAATCGATGATTACGTCAATTCATATCGTCAATAAATTTAAACTTAAATGAGAGTTAATAAGTCATTTGAATTAGTTTTAGAAGTTTTGTTATCATTCATAAAAAAAATATAAACACGCAGCATCTATTATTCTCTAAGAAAAGCTAGAGAGTTAAGGCTTATGAGTCATCATTAAATGAAAACAAATGCCTGGTAGACATGGGTTGAAATAAGTAAATTAGCATTTCCTCTAAATTAGCAATTACTTCAATCATCAATCAATTTAAACTTAAATGAATTCATACACTTTCCAATCGTTTACAAATTTACTTGTACATACATGAAGAAGCCAATGCATCAGGGTAGGGTATCCGCAGTTAGCAAAGAGGAAAGGACCAAAAAATAAACAAACAAGAAGTTCCACGTTTTACAACTTAGCAACCGGCTGTATACCAGAAATAAAATTAAAAATTAACTAACCTTTGAAGGCCAGATTATAATAATTCTAAAAAAGACCAACAAATGAGTGTGGGTTTGTGGGGGAGCAATCAGTGCAGTGCATATTATTTTGGATGCTTAACTTTAAAGACATTCACTAATCAGCTTCATCATTATATTTCCTCACTTTTTCTTGTTATACACTCAAAACCAACTAATCTCTACCTTTGTACAATTTTATAATCATCTTTAATAATTTATCCATTTTATTGATTAATTGGTTCAAAGAGATAATATGTCCATCCAAAAAGTTTATCCAAAAGAGTATCATTTTTCTATTTTGAGCGTCAGATTCAAAGTGTATTGTCTTCCTTTTTTAGCTGACCCATGTCTCACCATTTCTGTTAATACAATTACTTACTACACATAAAATAATAATATTCCTCAGTCTACGTACATAATACAAATGGTAACCATGCGGGCAGACAAAGTATAAAATATAATTGTAATTAGCTCTAAAAAAAGTGGTGATCACAAAAGATCCACATAATTGATTCCATAGAATACTTCTATTCTATAATATATATAAAAATTACTATAATTTACAAACAATTTCATTAGTTATTGTATCCTACAAGGCTACAACAACCTCATAAATTGCATTCCATTATATTGGTTGATTTTAAGTAATTAAGTGTAATACCCACAAATTACATTATCAAAAGGAAGGTCAAACATAATATTATGTGAACAAGAGAATGTTTTTCCATTAATTCAAGTGCAATCAATACATTTATCATTTATGCGCTTTATCTATTAAAATTTTAGACTATATTCTAACCCACATACTGAAACAATATCCTGACAACGTGAAAAAATAATAATTAAAAATATATATACACACACACACAAAGTAGTCTACCTACTTATTCATCCATTCAGTTTCTTTCTGATTTCGTAGCAATTATTGACCATATAATGACTCCTTCGTGGACTGTGTACCAATCAACCATAAATGGTGCATCAGTCTTGAGAACTCCAAACTCTTAATCTAATAATAGAGTTCCAATTGAAACTTCTTCTTAGCCTCTTGGTACATAAAGTGCCTAAAATAACACAACCTTCTGGTACAAAACTTCTCAATCCATACCCAATCCCACAGCAGATTCCCACCACTCACCCACTCAAAAAAAGAAAAATTGAACTTCCAAATATTGAAAAAGATAAAGAAATGATGATAAGAAAAGGTAGAAGAAACATTTATACAAATGATGGTTAAATATTTACTAAACCAGATTCATAGACATAATGATTAAACTCAGCTTCATAATAAAGTGATAAATACAATACAACAAGAAACTCAAGATCCACTGATGGCCTACAAAGCCATGCAAATTAAAAGTGCAGCTCATGTTGTATAAAAGTCACTGCTGCCTTCACAAAATTCTATGACATAAAATGTTTTTAAGAGTTAAATAGATGAATAAACTATACACACAACTTAACCATGAGGAAGCACACTTATGAGTTCTGGCAACGCTTGACTGCTGCTCAAAATGAATAATTTTATTCCTAGTAATTGATAAAATGTAAAACGGGGCCATGCAATATGAAAAGTTATGAACTGTAATTATCATATGAAAATTTATGAAATATAACTGTGTATGCAATTTTTAAGTTGGTAGTTTCGTAAATTTATTCGTGAAAATCACATGACAATAAATGGTTCTAAGGAATCATCCATCCATCTACGAAGAAGGTCAATCTACACATCATCAACGGACATAAATTCCATGTTTCATTCCCAAATCATTTATCACTCATGTATATATAAGGCTATAACAATTCCAGTGCATTAACCTAGAAAGTATGATTTCTAAACAAATTTTTATTTAAGCATTTCGTGAAACACCGTGTATGCATAAATGAAATTTGGTTAGGGATGCCCTTATAGCATTATAAAGCAAATTGTTTGCTGTACCAATCAAGGAATTTATAAAAATTGAAGATAAAAGTGTAAGTTAACATATTGCATAACAACTGATCGTGCCTTGAGTAAATGAGGGAAAACCTGTTGTAAGGCCAATGAATCTGCTGCGAACTCGAGCAAGAGGCAGCAAACTCGAGCGAGAGGCAATCATACAATTCAACAGAAGAATTTAGCGCAGATAAAGCTTATGGGTATGGTCAGAGTAATGGAAACGGGCAGCAATAGTAGACGATTGGCGGCGGACGAGAAAGGGGCGACGGCTTTAGGACACGTGCTGATGCAGCTGCTGAGGTGGAAGGCATATATTTAACCCAATTAATGCGTGGCTGTGCGGGGAAGAAAGGGTGACATCAAGAGCAACAAATAATTCTCAGAGAGAGCTCTGTAGAGTTCAATTGGAGCAATATTCTTTACCAATATTCAATTCGAAAGGGGAAGGAAATGCAAAAGAAATTGAGACAAAGGAAATCATGTCTGAAGAGGAAATCCTAACAAGGACTACTGTGAGACAATTTCTCAAACACCTGGTGAGCGGGAGTATACAATCAAATTATACAAAAATTGTATGATATGAAAAGCCACGGAGAGCATCAAGAGAGATAACAGAATATAAAGAAAGAACAGATGCAGCAGAGAATAACGAAAAAATCTTAAAGAGAGACACCTTTTCATCGCAACACAAGAATAGCAAGCAAACACGGAGAGAGAAAGATTATCAGATTAAGACGGTGGAGGGAGAAAATTGAAAGATAGAGGATGTGTAGATACAGTAGAAACTTGAGATGGAAAGCAAGATTAAGGCAGAAATAACGAAGAGAAAAAACGAAGAGTGACGAAATTGGAGGATGAGTTTGGCTGTATCTTCATTGAGAACCGATTCGTGGGTGAAGTAGATGAAGGCGGAAGGAAAGAATTGAGGGACACGTATTACAGAGATGACCACAGATTGACGCGTGTGAATTCTTATGACCGGCGACTGGGAGGAAACTGGCCAAAAACCGGCTATCCTCCATAGTTATAGACTAGGAATTGCGCACCTCTATGAGGTGCTAGCTCTGAGGATTTTTAAGGATTGTATGATTTTTGGATTGTTAATAGTGAATTCATTTTAATACATTATTTTAGCAGGATGGGGAAAATATTTTGGGTCACATTACTAAATGTTTGATTATAAAAAAGTGCGAGCGTTACAATTTTTGATAGTCTAAGATATTAATTTAAAGCAGTAATTATTTAGGGAAAGCTAACTTTTAGCATAATTGTACCTTGTAATATTGGCTATATACATGGTGTTGCAAAGATCATTCCATGCAACACTACAAAAAAGTATATGTACGTATATTAGTATTATAACCGTTCATTTTGTCAAAAAGATGCCCAGGCAACGGGTGTTGTGGAGGTATGCCAAAATAGGTGCTAATCTTACTTAGGATGCTTCATCTCAGCTTCCGTGACATCCATTGCATGCTCCAGTGTCCTTTTTCCGCTTGAAGCTGTATGTTGTGCACTGTCTATTGAAATAGAGCCTGCTGATAACATTTTGGAATAGCTTTCTTGACTGTCCAGCTCGGGGTTTGTTACTTCCATGGCCATCAATGATGATTCTGCTGGTGGGATCCATGATATGACCTTGTACTCTGCTGTTTTGTTGGTAGACGACTTGTTGTGTATTACCTTTATGTGGAATTGGAGTGGTGTGTGCTTGTGTCTTTCATTAATCCGCTGATTATCCAGATGCTTTCCCTATTGTAAGTGAAATTTGGGGCAAGTTATATTTCTATATAAATAGATAAGTTTGTGTATAATGATGACAAATGGTACGGTACAGATTTACGCTTAGGGAAGAACCTGTAGTTCTGCTTCAATAATTTGCTCGGCTGTCACACCTAGTAGCGTTTCTGCTTCTCTGTGCTCTATAGTAACATTTAAATCTCCAGTGCCATCCGAAAGTTGTGCTTCAAACCGCAACCTGTATGTGTATTTCGTTGTTCCTTATGAATATACATGCATGTCAATTAAATGTTTGCTAATGGAGCATCTAAGGACTGTAAATAGGTTACCTTGGTTTTGGGATTTGAGAAGCAGCATCACAGTACAAGCAATTGAATGTGGTTCCATAAATAGCACCACACTTTTCAGAGCATTTTGGACGGACGAAGTGGTAAAAATCTTGATCTGCTTCTGTGATATCCATTGTGGCCTTTATCCAGAAAGATTTATTCTGCAAATTACATTGTTTTGTTAATTGTGTGGATGTAGTGTAGTTAACGTGCAATGCGTGTCACAAACCGTTGTAGGTAATACAGAAAGCTGATCAATTTTCCGAATTTGAGAGTAATGCGGCTGATCCTTTTGCTGCTGTTCTTTTTCATATAGTCCATGATCGATCACTCTTGTTACATAATCTTTGTTTTCTCGCAACCAAAAGGAGGATGCAAAAAAATAATTTAATAATTCAACAGTTAACAAGTTAAATTTAAGGGAGTCAATATCGAGTAAGGGGAATATAATTTATGTGAGTGTATTTTAGTACCACTTTTGTAAACTCCTTGCTTTGGATGTGGGGAGATTAAATAGGATAGTACTCTGTGGTACAGTGCTGACCGAAACACCTGTAATTAAGAGAGAAGGTTAGTCATTTTATTTATATGAATGATTGTGCAAATGCATAGTTGTGTAAATTGTTTAATGTTTTTGTTATAATTACCGTGGTAGCTGTTCACTGTAAGTCGCAAGCCCAAGATCACAGGAGTTTCGCTGATATTGTTCGCAAGTAAGAATTCCTCCCAAAGAGTGAGTATGGTAGGCCTGCGTCTGCAAGTAAGGGGCACTTGTGAGTCTATTTTGCAGTCAACATGTATTATCATAGGTAAGTGTTGAGAGCAAAATGTAGTGATAGCTTGCTTACCCTTCATTCACTATAACAAAGTCCTGTACATTCTTGTTGTACTTTGAGACAAAGCGTGGACGGAGTACGTGTATTACACCACAAAGTAAATCAGTGAAGTTGCACTATTAGTAAATCATTTTGAGATGACAGTATAGTACAAAGTATAAATATATATATATATAACTATAGAATTTGAGTAAACACTTAGCTGATCCTTTGGTTAGATCGATCCACAAATTGAGGGCATATCACAAAAGGGGTTAGCTTGTAAGCACGTTCTAACGAGAGCTCTTCTGCTTTGTCAATGCTCTCTATGTATGAGCTCTTCTTTAAAATTATATGGTATGGGGTATCTGTCAAGTGTGGTGCCCTACTGCTTATTTGTTTGATTTTGTTATTCCCAATTATGTAGGTTTCATACAGATTAAGTACTCTATTGAGTTGGTCGACATAAGCTTCGTAAATAGTGCATTGAATGCTGTAATTCTGGACAAGTACATGAATGATTAGAAAGATGACGCTCAAATAAATTCGATTCAGCAATTAGGCATTACCTCTTGATCAACAACAACAAGCCACTGCTGTCTGCCCCAATCGTATTGATGAATGAGAGACTTTTCCATGATGATGACTTTTGCGAAGCAATATTGTTTAGTATTTGGGTTTAGTTCGCTGGGAGTCGTGAGCATATCTTTCATTGACCTACAAGTGAAAAGTTTTACAAGTGAAAAGTTTGTGAAAATTTAGTTTCGGATTGTAACATGTAGATTTCATAAGTGTAACTTATCATACAATGGGTTCTAATGTGTTCAGAAAACATTAAATAAAGAGAAGTGTTGGTAGGAAACTGGGACGTTGGAATAGGGATATTATAGATGGGAGAGTTGATGTGTGGGCTTTACCGTGGTAAACTTCTAAGTAGGTGAAGTTTATGTAGTTGATTGTGTGAGCCAGTATACGTGAACTTATATAACAATGGAATGGAGGCAGACTCATCATATTTTATAAGTTGGAAAACTCATTTACCTGTTGTTCATGGTGGCAAGTTGAAGAATTCCTGTATAGTAGAGTTATAAAAGAAATTAGTGGATTGGCCATTCATAAAGTGCCTATAATTTCAATTAAAAATTATACTACCGCTTGATACATGGTATTTGAATACATGAGCAACCTTGATATGGCAATAAGTTGGATTGAGGGGGGAGGAGGCGGTTGTGGATTGATTATGAAGGTGTGTGTATATCTAAAAGAAAATAAGTGCTGATAACCCTTATGTAAAAGTAAAAGTAAAAGAGAGCGTGACACATAGTGGGCCACATTGTGAGTAATTGATGAGGTGTACTTTCTTGGAGTGTTTAAAGGTTATTTTTAAGTTTATCCAAATTTATTGATGTTCTATTTATTGTGTTTTGGTTATACCAAAAATAAATATATTTGAAACTTATCTTTAATATTATCTGCTAGTTTATTTTTTTTTATTCTTATGTATTCATAATATTAAAAGGTTGATTACATTTAAGATTTTTTTTTTTGGGTTACTTCATATTACTAATTGACATGATGTTGTGTATTATTTGATAGTTTATTTTTAATTTTGGAGTTTATAATTTATTTTCCATTTTTATTTGTTATGATTGATTCTTAATTATAGTAAAATTTTATTCCTGTGGTTAATTGTGTGTCTTACACGTGGATTATACTTATATTTTATCTGTGAGGTTTAATATTTTATCATATTTTTTATTGAATTTATGTGTACCTGTTTTGCAATAGAATAGACGTATTTTTTTAAGATGGATACAGTAAATAAAAAAGCATAAGATGTCAATATAGATGATGGAAACAAAAGGTTTTTTTATTAAAATAATATAGTACATAAGATACTGTTATACACAAGAAGGGAAAAAACGAAAAAGGCAAATAAAATTAGTATTTACTTTACAATATACATAGCTAACATTAAAGTTTTTGAGGGGTGTTTGTCTCCATGGTAACATCACTTGCGAAGTCTAGTAAAAGTGGCAGCTTTTCATTCATAATAAGCACTTTATGTAAAAGTGTTGCCTATTCTGGGTGACAGTAGAATCTTTGGATCAAAGCTTCAACTTCTTTCTGAAAAGAATAATTATAATAACACTGTGCACAATCCTCACAAGGACAACAACATTTACTTTCCATATTTTTCCAAGGGGGGATATCCATGGTGTGGTGTTTGATGTAGTTGTTTATGAATGTATGCGTGTAAGAACCATGGTTTTATACAAATGATAAGATATGATAGTGTGAAATAGATGGTGTGTTCTTGTGTTTACATGTGTTAGTGTGAGAGGACATGTGGCATGCATGGTGTGTTTTGGTTTTTAGGCGTGTAGTGGTTTTGGTTGTATGTGGAGAAAAGATAAGTATATTTGTAAATGAGTTGGTAAACATAGTGAGAAAACGACCAAAGTAAGTCACAATTTTTGTGCAAGAGAAATCATATGGTTTTCCCGTTATATAAATTTTGAAAGTGCAAATACCAACTGTAGAAATAACTTGGTAAATATATTTTTAATTTGACATTTGTTGACATTAAGTTGGCACAATTTCAAGTTCCTTAAGGGTGTACATATTTTATCGCAAGATGTTTCAGTAGTTTCTTTCACATTAAGAATCCCTTTGGAGTATTTCTTTAAAAACTGATTCTATTATGTAATGTTGTTATTGCTGTTTCTGAATTTTTTTTTATTGGTACCTTTTTGTTATAATTGATTTTTGTGAAATTTAGTATTTTGTTTGGTGGTTTTGTTTGGTAATTGAAAAGTAGAAGTTTGTTTGCTTTCTGATTGTAATGGTGTAAAAGGAATTTTCAGTATATTGAGTCTATTAAAGTTAAGATATTGATTAAACTTCACACATTTGACTTTTAGGGAAGTGGAGAAAACAAATTTATGTTCTTATAGTATGCAACTAATCAAAGGAGTTTAAAAGGCATATCTTTGTTGGTGTTTGCTGTAGAGGCATAGTAGACGACAAAATAATGCTGGAAACTCTGCCAAATACAGTGTGAATGATGGAAGTAATTAGAGTTGCATGGGGTCATATATTCATTGACAAACGTCCAAAACATATTCTAATCAAGGTTTGTAGCAAACATCGCACAACTTTGTTTTTCTAAACATCATGTATATTGCTTCATCGATTATATCTCGGTAATCAGACATGTTGGTATATGGAGATAATTTTTCATATATCATAATAACTGATGATGATTTCCTCTAAATCAGCTATCAATGTTGTTCATATCAACAATGAATTTTAACTTTAATGAATTGATAAATAGTCCAAATTGAATTAAAATCATGTATATTAAAACAAACACACATTAAGACATATCATCGAGTATCGTGTACCATGGGCTAGGAGATTTTTTCATGAATCATAATGGTTATTAACGACTATCATCACAAGTAATATCCGACTCCTTAATAATCTAAGTAGCAATTTTAGTTGGATACCATTAATAGTAGGTGTTGATTTCTTGAAGCAACAAGGTATCTAAGTATGATTCATAACAATTCATCAAATCTATGTAATTATTAATTCGTGACAATTCGAGATGATTATGAGAATTCCTAGAAGATAATATTTTGTAATCATTTCAATCACTGTGCACAGTTTCAAGCTAAATTCTTTTGACATGTAATAGTTCTGTTTTAATATCAATATGAAAACATCGCAGTGTTTGTATCTGGTTTGTGGCTTCATGACAACATCCAAAATAATGAACAATATATAGTGCAGCATGCCAAGTTAACTAAAATCTTATAACACATTTATTTTTCTGGAAAATGTTCTCCATAAGTTTAGGGGCCATTATATGAGTATGAAATACAAATGGATTACCTTTTTATGTAGTAGTAAAAGGAACGAGCATGTAGAGAAGTCTGGAACAAACCTAAGAATCAAGATTTCATTATGCTCCTAGATTTTGTTGTGATAATTTTGACCACTGATGAGTAAAAAATACAGAAGGTATAAATAAATGAACATTGGAATTAGCAGAAGTTGTATTTCAGTATGCAAATCTACTAAAATAATTTTCTCAAATTCACAGGTGAACAAAGTGGATGACGTATAATGGATCACAGAGATCAAACTAAAACTGCGAATTTATGAAAACTAAATGGATTAGTAAGGTAAAGTTATTTTAGTAAGGTAAGGTTATATTAAGCGTACAGAGCTGATTATATTTCTTTTGGAAATAATAGATATTTAGTTTATGTCAAAACACCATATAACTTGAGGAAAATTTATGTTGACGCTCATAGATTCAAAAAGGAAATTTATACATGGGAAGTAATGTTAATGATTCATAAACTTTCTTAGTGTTCATAAATTAATTTGTATGTTGGTTAAAGTTCATAAAGTAATTTTAACATGCAACATCCATCATTGTATGATAAAAGCGGGAAAGACATAAATTATTCATTCATTTGCACATTTAAGAATTTAGAAAGTGCCTTAGGATTCCGTGCTGTCAAGATAATAAGGAATCTCATGTGTTAAAACAAATACCCACTTAGACATGTCACTGAGTATCTTATAGGCATAGGTTAAGACTGTAAAATTCGCAATGCCAAAGAAAGCTTCTTAAACTTGCAAAATATTATTAAACAATTATCCATATTTGGAAGTGACAGTAAATCTTGGCCTATCCAATTAAGGTGAAAATTTTTATGGATTAAATATCTTTGTTGGAAATAACTGTTTAGGCCTCATCATAACCTTCATGCTATTTTAAATAAATGAGTATTATCCATGAATTAAAAGTTGATTACCGTTAAAAGTGCATAGTGAGTGCTCATATAAAGATAACATTTTCTTTAAAAATTGAAACAAGTTCACTTCTTGGAAGGAGTGCTGGTGAATCATTCTTTAAGACAGAAAAAATAATGTAATATCAGAGTGAGATTAAATTTCTGAGAAACCAATATACAATTTTATGAGTAAAGATGTAAGTTTTTCAAGTATGAGTACATTGTTTTGTCTTCACTTTCCCATGACATTTAGAACTACCTAATTTCATTGCTATGAGAAAAAATATTAACAAATTGTCAGCTTAAATTGCTGCTGCTAAAGTGGGATTGGCATTGATAAAAAATTTCTATGTTTTATGTGTGGCTAAGAAATAGGAAATTTTATTAGAGGGAAACTATGACGATTCGGGACATCAGTCTTCTGTGAAAAATAATTTGAACGAGTCTTTAGCACCTCTTACATAAAGCAATATAGATTGAAATTGAATAGTTAAACTAATGACTGAATATAAATATTGTGTTCTAATCCTAATATCTTATTATTTAATTATTTACCATCTTTAGATTTTTTTTCTTTTTAATTTTTCTAATGTTGTTGTTCAGAATTTTATGGGGTTGTACAAATGATAGGAAAAACACAGGGTAAGGATTCAGTTTTATAGTTTCTTTTAACTTTATTTCGTACTTACAGATTTTGGAAAATTGTTATTCTGTTTCACCTTTATTCTAAGAGGAGACAACTCACATTGCTATCTGTATCTTATAACATAGAATGTTCCTATGTAATTACATTCCACTTACAATGCTATCTTAGAACTAAATACTTCAGAGTGAGCATGTACTAACAGCAGCTGCAGGTCCTCAAGTTTAGACTTTAGACTATCATTGAGCGGTGGAATCAGTCAATCAGAACATATAAGAATAGCCAAAGATAAGTAGCGAAACTAAGGGTAAGTGAACTCAATTTCAGCCCGCCTCAATGAGTTACAATCAACAATAACCTGAAATAACAATTGCAACTAATAGAATCACAATTTGCTACATAATCTGTTAATATGAAATAAGAAAATTTACCATTGCTGGTATGGTTGCGTTGCAGTAGGAGAATTTTGTGGGGACATTACTTGCAAGTGTGCTAACAAGCGCTGGAAGACCTGGTTAGCAAATTATAAGGAAAATAGAATTTCTTGACCTATACGGTTCTTAGGAGTAAAAAATATGTTGCACATAAAAAAAATACTTGCCTATATTTTTCATTTTCTATTAGAAGCAACTGATGCAATATGTATATTTGTATAATAGTTCAGATTCTCTTCCTGATTAATGTTATTGCAAAAGCTACACTTGCAGCTGCCATTCAAGCAGGATCTTCAGAAACATGAATGTGATGCTCCTTGAAAATTTCTAGCAACAATTTGAACCCAGATAAAGAGGTTTGGAATATGAGCAGAAAGAGGAAGTTGTGGTGATACATTTCCACGCTTCGTAGGAGGCCGTCTTTTAGAAGTCATTTGAGGTTTGAAGCACATGTTTTTTGTGTTTATAAACAATGTGACGCTCACAATGGTTGGCATGTATGCAATAATGTTCAAGCAAGCAAACTTTAATAATGATGGTTTCCTTGTACCAAATACGATCTCATATAAACGTATATTAATTTCTTATCTGAATGGCTTCCTGATGGCCTTGTTATCAGGCCTTTAAGTCGTTCAGGAAAATGCAAACAAGAAAATTAAAGCCAATGTCAAAAGAACTAAGGACTTCAAGGTTCCAAATTTTTGAACATGGTCAGCATATTACTTGAATCAACAAAGAAAGAAAACAACAATTCCCAACCATTTTCAATATTGGAACAATAAACAATTTATTCATGTAAATGAAGTAAGTTAAGTTTTGTTGAGTGGGTTTTAAAATTTCACAAACTTTGCAGTCACATATAAGTTGATAAATGAAGTTAGTATTAATTAATTCCCATATTTTAATATTGTAACTTGGTTCGATTTAAATTTCACCTTGGGTCACATACATTACTAAACTGTAAAATTCGTAAGTAATATTTTGTACTCTCCAATCTGTAATCATTTGACAAGTACTAAATAATTGATGTGATTAACGATCAATAATAAAAGAATAAAGTCATTGTGTATCTTACATCGTGCAAAGTGGGCAGTACGAAATGTCTATAGTACATGGGGAATATAATTCCTATTCATAGAAAAAATATGGTTGGTAAGTAAACTGAAATGTATAGAAATTTATGTTGTAGCAAATATAATGAATTATTTTTAAAAAAAATTAAAAAACATTAAAGAAAGCTTCAGAGCATTTATACCAGCAACATGCTAATAATTACGACATGCTTCCAACTTCTAAAATTTCTTCATAAACAATATTTTTTGTGTAGCTTGTACTCTGTAACAATGGTGTTGTGGGCCTAATGAGAACTTTTAATTGTTTTTTAGTTTTTGCTATTGATAGCGCTACGTATAGCTGGCCATGTGAGAATACCGGCTCTTTCAAGTACACACCAATAAAATCTAAAGTTTGACCTTGTGCTTTGTTAATTGTCATTGCATAACATAATCGTATTGGAAACTGTTTTCTTTTAAATGGAATAGAATGGTAAATGTCTGGTGAAGCATCTAAGGTAATACGAGGAATGAATACAGGTTTTTGAGTATGGGTTCCAACAGATATTTCTGCATAAATAACATTTTTGTCAAATTCTTTACATATAAGATGAGTTCCATTACAAAGACCTTCAGCTGCGTTAATATTTCTTAGAAATATTATGGGCGCACCTATTTTTAAGGTTAATTTATGCGGAGGCAACCCCCACCCTTGAGGAGTTAAAGAGTGAAATAGCTCTAGTTGGCCAGGTGCAACGGTAGCACATAAACTTTCGTCATAACTGTAATACGTTGTTTCTTCATCTGGGAATCTGTGAATCAAAATGTCATTAATTTCATGGTCAAAGTCATTTCGTGTAGTTAGTATGGCCCGTGTGACAAATGAATAAGGGTCTAAATTGGGTTCAGTAATATTTAGAAATACTGTCTATTAACGTATTTAAAGACGTAATATCATCCACAAATGGGATATTTATTGTGGATGGTATTTGAATTTCATCACGTTCATTTGTATATTCAGTGTCAGATCCAATCTTTAATAAATAAGATGAAAAATCTAGGTCAATAATGGGGACGCAATAATTGAGGCATTTATAATGTCATCTTTGGAACCTTTGGAAACAACAGATAAAGTTTGCCGAAAATCACCACCGAATACAATAACTGTGGATGGTATTTGAATTTCATCACGTTCATTTGTATATTCAGTGTCAGATCCAATCTTTAATAAATAAGATGAAAAATCTAGGTCAATAATGGGGACGCAATAATTGAGGCATTTATAATGTCATCTTTGGAACCTTTGGAAACAACAGATAAAGTTTGCCGAAAATCACCACCGAATACAATAACTTTTCCTTCAAAGTTTGTGTTCGATTCCATTATGTCTTTTAACATGTCATTGAAAGTTTCAATTGTTTGTCGTTTTGCCATAGTGGCCTCGTCCCAAATAATTAATTTTGACATTCTTATTAAGTGAGCTAACACACTTTGTTTGCTGATGTGGCATGATTTCAAATCGCTTTCATATAATGGAATCTTAAATCTTGAATGTGAAGTCCTCCCTTCAGGGAGTAGTGATGCAGCCACTCCAGAAGTAGTAGTGGCAAGCGCTATATGTCCAGCTTTTCTTACTGTAGTAAGAAGTGCTTTATATAAGAAGGTTTTACCAGTTCCAGCAGGACCATCTATGAAGAAAATGTTCGGGATATTTTTATTCACATGATACAAGATTCGATCATAAGTTTTTTTTTTGTTCAATATTTAACTGTGTAACAGCAAAAAGGTCAGCGTCAGGTATGGCTATAGTTTATTCCCTTTGCATTTCCTTAGCAAAAGAATTATGCACATCAATTGATATGTCATCTTACACAGAAAAAAAAAATCTTCTAGTTTTTTCCCCATTGAATGAATATAATCAGCAAGAATATTTAGTACTTTCTGTCGAATTATAACTGTGTTTAATGTCTTCATTTGCAAAAAGTCTTCAGATAAGAATTCTTCGAATTTAAGCCATAGTTTCTTGGGGTTCATTGGATTACAGTGAACAAGTATAGTGGCGAATAATTGTCGTAAAGCAGCAGGCATTAAGTATGATGTAGCTTCTTACAAACATATTTCAGTAACGTTATCGTCTTCCATTAGGCCTGGTATCTTTGTTGTTTCACGAAAAGAGGCATATGTTTTACCTTTAACTGTTCTTAAGCTTTGAAAAAAAGGTGGTCCTCTAATATTCAATAACAATGTCTTTAAATAAAATGGCTTACCTTGGGAAGGCTGACAGCTTGCAATACGTGCACTTGCCTGGCCTTTTTAATGAGGTTTCCACTCTTTATTGTCATTGTACCAAGAGAAATGTTCGGGAAATTCAACATATAAACAATTAAGAGCTTTTGCATGGTTATTGTATTAGTTCATGTTAAAGAATTCTGTAAGCATTGTTTTCTTTGTGGCAGGGTTATTTACAATGTTATGAAAGGTTGGTTTGCAGGAAAAGTTATTGTTTGTTCATTCTCTAAGTGAATTGGTAAGCTTATGACTGGTGGGAACGTATAGCTAAGTTCAAATTTAAAAATCTGTCCAGCTGCTTCAGGAGGAGAGATCCACCTAGCTCGTTGGAAATTTGTTATTTCATCTACAGTAGTGTCATTATCATGTTCAAGTAAAGCGTATGATATTCGATCGTGACCTTTATAAATGTATTTGTACAAGTATTTGACAGCCTGAATAGTTGAACAAATTTCAACATTAATGTGGCAATTAAATTTAGCAAGTAGATACGCATTATAAGGTACAACCCAACTCTTGTTAAGTTGTGATCCTCTAACAGTGACAACACGATTATCGTTTCTACGTCTATATATTGGATACGAATTTTTCCCGAATTTGGTGATTTCTGAAAAATCTTTTGAGTAATTAAATTTGCATGAATTTTTTTCATACATGCACATGAGGGATTATGTAAACCACAGGGACCGTGCATCATATGTTTCATTACTAAAGAAAATAAATATGGGTTAGTGTGTGGGTCAGTTCAGCGGAGACTATTCTATCGAAGGCCTCTGGAGCGTAAATCTTATCTTTTTGATCTAGGATAAGTAGAATGTGTGTGTGTGGTAGGCCACATTTTTGAAACTCTATTACATAAGTATAAGCTACAATATGACCAAAAATTTCCTTCTTTAGTAATTCATTTTTCAAAACTTGAAATTTGGCATGAAAAATCCAGGCAATTAAGTCTGGTCTGTTTTGTATCTCATTAGAAGGTAGAGCTAATGCTTTTATCTCAGGCCAATTTGGATTTGAAGTCATCGTTGAAATTTGGTTTTCCATATCTTTGTACTAAAGCCATGGCATCTAAATATCGTTTACGCATGTCTCGAGGCCCTTTAATAAATGATGTCGGTAAAATAATACGCGATCCAATATCAGAACCCATTTTGTATCCCTGTTCAATACCTTCTATTATGCCAGAGTACAATTCATTTGGTAGGCGTTTTTGCATATCTGGACTTCTAAAAAATTTCAATCTAGATGTTTCAATTTTAATATACATGTCAACAATGTATTGTTGTAAAAGTCTACCAACGTGCAAAAGAAAAGATTTGTGTTGTTCTCTTATTTGTAATTTGTAACAATAATATTCACAGGAAGATACCATTTCTCTAGGGAAACTACTCTTTTGAGACCCTGTGTAAATAAAAGAAAATGTAAAGATTTTAAATGAATATAGAACAATAAAAATATTATTAATTTTGTTACCTAACTTATGAAGGCTTACCTTGAGTTTCATAAGTTATAAGTTCCTCTGCGGTTGTACAGTTTTGAACATATGAAGCGGGGGCACTGTCACATGTTTGGTTGGGGGTGGCTTATTTTTGTTTAACTTGTATCATATGGATTAACAAATAACCACTTACACATTTGAAATTACAAATCATAACAATTAGACATCTAACTTCAGAGGCATTTCATCGAGCACCCTATGAGCATGGATGAAACAACTTTCTAATCATTCCTAAATAAGCCTGAAACATTTAATTTCTGTGGAAGATATTCTAACCTTGTGAAATCGAAGCAGCAAACACTGATGAGAACTGAGAAGTGAAATTAGATACGAAGGAAGTGAGTAAGATGACGGGAGAAAAACATTAACAAAGGATAAGCGAATGTAATGGTGGTGAAAGTTTGGGATAATTGAATATAGAACACGTGGTGCCACTCATACAGAAAGAAAGGGAAATGAAGAAAAAAGAAAAAGAAATAAAGGGAGGAAGAAACGCGTACCCAACATCGACGAGAGAGAAACCCTCTTATTCTTACACGTGTAAAATGGTGACTGTCTACCTAAAGGAAACTGGCCGGTTTACCGACGTTCTCCTTTTATATATACTAGGAAGGGGCACCTCACTTCGTGAGGTGTACCCCGTATTTAGTGCTTTTTTTATTTATTTATGGCAATTGCTCTACTTGTAAAAATTGCAAAAGACTTTGCTTGCAATACTCCTATACACATGTAGCATACTTATGTTACAAAATGGACATTTAGAGCAGCAAAACGAGGTTCTCGGAAGCAATCCAACAGATTGCGATCTAAGTATGTAAGTCTTGTTTTGTATGTTTGATAGTACGATGGGAGAGCCACTGGGTCTAAAGGCCTTTTTCCGGAGAAGCTGTGGCTGAAATGAAGAGCTTTGATGCTGAAACTTTGCTCTTTTGATCTTCATTTGGCAGGATGCAAGCGATGATAACGTGTTGTGGAATTTGTACCTAGGTTGGTCTTTATAATGTCTTTAAAGAAAGAGGAACCGCAGAGATCTAGCTTCTTTGTAACATCGTATGGTCTAATGGGCTCCTCTTGTTATATCATATAACTCAACCACAAATAGTAACCTATACGGATGTAATGAAGAGTAAGATTAGATTGCTGTTGGATCCAATAAATACATATTATGAGTATATGATGTAAAGTAGGTGAGAGTGAAAATGTACACTGGAGCTGGACGTATAGAATGGTCGTTGAAATATAGACAGGTAAAATCACTTCCGTACATGGCACAATATGCCCTCAAGCAATTCGTACAAGCTAAGAAATAAAGGGGCTGACTGCTTTTTAGTCATCACAAGCCTAGAAGATCAGCTTAAAATCGATCAAAATAATTTATCAATATACACACGAAATGCCACATTTTAAGCCTAGGGATCAGCTTAAAATCGATCAAAATAATTTATCAATATACACACGAAATGCCACATTTTTTTCATCTAATGATAAGATTATCTTACCTTTTGAGTTATCATTTTGTACACAAACAGTTCAACAATGGTTTGAACTTCTTCTTTATTACTTCTTTCTCACTACTAGAAAGAATGAAATGTGCATCAGTACTTCATTGATTTCAAAATAGCTAATTGAGCAAAACATTTTAATGCCCACATTAGATGAGCAAATGAAATACAATCAACCAAATGTAACAACTACAGTGGCCAGTTACCACTATTTGTTGTTATTATCTTGGAGTAGACACCTTGCAGAACCCAAAAATTACATATATCAATTTAAACTTCTGGTTGACTCAGCTGCAAAAAGGGTACACAAAGTAAAGAAATAGAAAAAAAATGGCAACAATGAGAGAGAAGGAGATCGAATGAATATCTCATTTAATGACAATAATATGTACAAAGTTATTTCAAGAGTTGTCATCAAAGGCCTTAAATATTATACTACCGCTAGTTCCCAAAGAAAGACACTGATAACACTAATACTATACCAATTAATATAAAGTAATATTATAACCTCAATTCCAAAATAGTCGTTTTATTGAAGTAAAGGGAAAAAAATTGAAGAATTAAACAATTCTTGATATATTTATAATTTAGCAACTAAACTAACAGTAGAGAGATAATTTTATTATTATTTAACTTTGAAATAGCTATTAAAATTTCTAACATGATCCGGATCCTCAGTTGTGCTTTGCGTCAAACACAAAAGCTACTCATTTCATGCTTGCACTTTATTTACAACAGAGGATTTGTATTCCTTTTAACACAAGTAGTGTAACGATATACTAAAGTTTATAGCCTAACATATGCATGTGAAATTTCAATTTGTAATTATGAAACAACTGTTTACTATGCAAAGGGACTGCTATAGAGCTCTTCCTTCAAGGAGAGGCAAGGTTATAGGTAGGAAACCGCAGATTAGGTGAGATCATTGAACTATAAAATATAAATGTACTCTTGGGGCAGCATGAAAATCTGAAGTTGCAACGTGAAGAGTAGCCAAGTTCTCAATGCTATTGTACATGACCCCCATGTCACAATGATTGACCTCTCGAATCAAGGCCACAAGGTGTGCGGAATAGTGATCGAATGCACAACAATCATAACAGGCAACATGCATTTTAACTTCGAACTTTAGAGTGGCTACCAAAGATTCTACCAAGAGACAATTTTGGCAAACTTTTCGGCTAGATTTTGTAGATTTATATCTGTAAATGTGACACAGTGAACCATCACAATTCCAGTGTCATCTCAAAACAGTCATGAATAAAAGTTACAGCAGGTAAAGTTTTATGTACTATATTTTTCCTAGCATAACAAGTTGGGTATCATAGAAACCGTACCGTTCTTGATTTTGCTCTTCTTGCTCACTTGGCCACCTAGTTATGGTAGCATTTTTCCACCATCTGGATTTCATCTGATGAATAAGGAAGGAAGGTAATATCCAAAAACATTGTATTGTGGGTCTTCAGTAGGTGAGCAACTGAATTCTTCCATTACTGCTCTCCAAACTCACTGTTTATGGAAAGATGAACACTGGAATATTGTAAAAAATAAAACACTAATTTTTTAATACTTTTCATAAAGAATACAAAGAACACGCCCCTTTTTAATAGTACTCAAACAAGAAACTTCCAAAAGTATAACTTATATATGCATCCAAACTGGCAGACTTTATCAGACAACACATAATAGAAAATTTTCCAAACAAAAAGAACAATGTATAATAATAGGAAGTTTCATAACATGAGTTTTTGTCATCTATTCTCAGCAGAAGTTGTGATCCAACATTTTACAGAAGTTTCATCTAAATGTATTTTTCATGACACAAACATCATACATTGACATCGTGATCCTAAGGTCGTATGGGTAATTGAAGGATATTAGTCTCCTTCATATCTAAGTCGACTGATAAAATCTTGAAGTTCAAATGCTGACAAATGAGCTTATATCTTATAACTGAGTATTTACACCAAAGTAATATGCTAAATCCACATTAGAAGCTATGGAAGAAGAGCATGACTTAATATTGTCATACTCTTTAATATTACCCTAAACCCACAAACTAAACACAAATGCTTCAAAAGATTTTGCTCAACAACAATACAACTTCTTGATTGTGTATGAATATTACATGTTCCCCAAATATGGCGAAGTCGACATGTCACATTAGCTGTGAAGACATAATAAACACATAAAAAGAAATGGGCATAACACGTGATGCGCCATGACACGGTGTCATTTATGTTTGACACACCCACATACTGACAAACATACAAGTGAACATAACAAATTGCATTAGTATGTTACTTGAGTTCCATATTTAATGAGATTTAGACAAATAGGAATCTAAATACACAAAAAAACTTGCAAAACTTCATGCAAATCATGAGGTACTACCTCCAGCATCTATGAATGATCATTTATACTCAAATGAGAGATAAAAAAAAAAATATATCAACATCTTAAAAGTCGCTTTTTATAGTGTGGAGTATCTCTATCCAACCAAGCAAGAGTGCCTAACAAAATATAGAAATGCACATTCACAGTGAAAAATAAAATAAATAGGAGAAGTATGCCAAACTTGGAACATCTAAGAGTTTTTGAAGTGTAACTTACAGCACCAGAAAAGACCTTTATGTCCAATTAGTGATAAACGCAGTATTTCAGTCACTATGCAATCCACCGTTCAATTAAAAAATATCAATTGGGTGAGCAAATTCATATAGAGCACAAAATTTTAATGAATGAATAAAGTGAACTGTTGAGAAATAAAATATTTGAAGTTGCCGTAACAGAGAATAAGAATCTGTAATTAATAATTTTTTTAGAAATTTCCACAGAGAGAATTTATTAAGACGAAATAGGAAAACTAACCCATGTCGATAGGGCGGCGCTATGAATTGGAAAAAGGCCAGGACCTGTGGCCGCCGCGAAATACGACAGTGAACGTCGAAAATAGGAGGAGTAAGAAATTAGGGCACACCGTTACATTTGGGGATGTGACAAAATTAAAGAAAACATCTGCTTTTAAAATTAGGGGACAAATTTGAATGTGGATGGAGATCCGCATAACATAACCTAAGGGATAAAATATCGTCGACGCGGAAGAAAGGACTGTAGTTAGATGGAAAAATGAAACAGAGAATCTGTATTGAATCAGAAGATGAAAAGAGAGGAAATTGGCGAAGGTTGCGAGAACATCTCTCTTTAGTCGACAAACGCGTATGAGAAGAGGCTGTGACGCGACGCGTGTATAACGGGTGACCGGATACCGGACGTTAACTGGCCATTTTAGAAGTTAAACTTCTTTATATGTGAAACTTCTTTATATACTCCCTCCGTCCCTTGGTAAGAGTTCCATTTACTTTTGGGCACGTGAATTAAGGAATATTATTATTTAATGTATAGTGGGTAGTTGTATTAGTGGATGTGTGGGCTCTATGTTTTAATTGTATTAGTGGGTGTGAGTGTGTCCATCTGTCCAAAAAATGAAATGAGATCCTTTGGGTGAGACAACTAAAATGGTAAAATAAGATTCTTACCTAGGGACGTAGGGAGTATATCGTAATAGAAAATAGATAGTATATATATATATATATATATATATATATATATATATATATATATATATATATTACTAAATATTTAAATATTCTATTTATATATTCCTATATAGTATTTTACTCCATAAGTTTAATATATTTGATTTATTATTATTGGCAAAAACTTGGGTGAGATCGTCTCACGGATTTTCTTATGTGAGACGGATCACCTATTAACCCATTAAATATATTTTAAAGGGCTCTGTTTGGTTGCAATGAAATTAGAAATTTGAGAAATTAATTATGAAATTAGATTAATTAAATTTTTTTATATTATATATTTATATATTACTTTTTTTTAATTATATTTTTTATTATTTTAAATTTTTTTAATTTAAAATTTGTTATTTTTTTAATTTATCTTTTTTAATTCAAAAATTATAAATTTGTACAATGTGATACTCAATTGATAAAAAGTGATAACAATTTTTTATTAAAAATTGATAACTAATTAAAAAAGTGTATTTCTCGAATAATTTACTGGAATAATAAAAAGTGATAACATTTTAATAAAAAGTGGTTCATAATCAAAGAAAAGTGATCCATCTAATTAAATTATTTCACGAATAATTCATTAGAATAAAAATTGATAACATGTTTAATAAGAAGTGATACACGATAAAGAAAAAGTGATAACTATTTAATTAAATTAATTTATGAACAACTAGTATAATTAATAAAAAGTGATAACATTTTTAATATAAAGTGATAATCAATTAAATTAAAGTGATAATAAAAAATTGAATTATTAATAAATAATTAATAATAATAATTATTATTATTATCTATACATATATAAAAGCAAACTTAAACTTCTACTTTTGTTTTCAATTTTTTTCAATTTTACTCTATTTAGAAATAATTCAATTTTAATCTTGATCATCCATATAATGCTATTGATTTCAATTATAAAATTTAATTACACTAATAATGGGTTTTATTATTTAAATTTTACTGTTTTATTTTATAATATAAATTTGCAAAATATGAGATATATTTTTGGCATATTTGATTAATTTTTAATCAATATATACTTAATTTATATACATATATAAAAACATACTTAATTTCTATCTTTATCTTCAAATTTTCTCCACCTTTTCAATTTTAGTAAAATTTAGTTTTCATTTAATTTTAGTCTTGACCGTCTATTACTTCTGATCTCAATCATGTATCTTATTTATGCTAATAATAAATTATTTATTTATTTTTTAATTAACAATATAAATTTGATAAATATGAAATATATTATTGACATATATTCTACTAATTGTCAATCAATATACTAATTTTGATAATATCAAATCTTACAACACAAAATTTCGTAATTTTCCACCTTTTTCCTACGTCATCGTTCATTCTTTTGATAATATCAAATCTTACAACGCAATCTTTGGTAATTTTCTACTTTTTTCCTACGTCGTTGATTGCTTTCAATCACGATCGTTTATTCTTTCAAATAATTCTATATAAACTGTTTCATTACCTAATCAAATCCTACTCAATTATTTTTTTTTTTGTGATTCTTCTTTTTCTTATCTATATTTCACTTTCCTACTATTTCTAATCTATTTTAATTTTTTTTATTTGTTATACTTTGATTTGATCTAATATGCAGGTTCAATCATTCTCTGAGGTATATTTTTCTTTTTTATTTTTTTGTTATCTTTTTTTATCTTCGATTTTTTTGATTTATTTATGATTTTATAAACCCTATTTATATACTTCAATTTATTTTATCTTTTATACTTTTATTTGATCTTATTTTTATGTTTAATCATTCTCATATTTGATCTTATGTGCAGGTTTAATCATTCTCATTTGAAATATAATCCCTCTTTTTTAATTTTTATTATCTTATCTTCGTTTCTCTATGATTTTTGTATTTTCTTTATAAATCTATAAACTTTATTTATATACTTTAATTTATTTTATCTTTTATACTTTTATTTGATCTTATTTTCAGGTTCAATCATTTCATTTGAGGTATCATTCTTCTTTTTTATTTTTCGTTTATTTTATGATTTATGTTTTTTTCTTTATTTTTTTGTATATTCTTTATATTTTATAAACCCTGTTTTATAAATTTTTTAATCTTATTTATTTTTTTATTTGATCTTATTTGCAATTCCAATTATTAAAAAAAAGTCATCAATATTTGGAGTGATGAATTTGGACAATCCATAATTAATTTCAGAATTAGAGTGATGAATTTGGACAATCCATAATTAATTTCAGAATGTTTTCTTTATAATTTTATAAAATCTATTTTTATACTTTTATTTATTTTATCTTTTATATTTTTATTTGGTCTTATTTTCAAATTCAATAATTCTCCTTTGAGGTATTATTTTTTTTATTCGTTTTAATTATTTTCTTTATATTTTATAAAATTTATTTTTATAATTTTTTAAACTTATTGTTCTTATTTTTATTTGATTGATGAGTGATGAATTTGGACAATCTAAAATTAATTTCAGAAATTTTAGAATTTAAGATTCAAAGCAATTATATTTCTATTAGGATCGTCTCTATAAATATTCTTTTAATTAAATTTTTAGGATTAATGTATGAAATTTATTTTCGAAATTTTGTGATTTATTTTAATTTTTCTATCAATTTTATTTTCATTAGAATCATCTCCATAAAAATTATTTTAATATTTATAATTTATTATATTAAATAATATTTTATATATTATTTTATCCATATGTTATTCAATTAAAAATAAAATATAAATTATAGTATACTATATCTTTCTTAAAAAACAGTAATTGAGTTTTACAGAGAGATTTTATCTATTTTTTAAAAATAAATAGATATCAATTAAAATAAAAAAAATTAATATAAATAATATTAAAAAGTTAATATATACTCTATTTATCTTAAATATCGAATCAAATTTAATGTTATAAAAAAATAAGCGTATAAACAATGCAATTTAATTGATAAATATAAAATTATGTTATATATAAAAAAAAAAAAATATATTATGGTTAAAATAAATATAAAAATATATATAATTGTAATACACTTTAATTCTTTCTGTGCAACGCACGGATGAGTAATATCTAATTTTTTATTAAAATGATAACATGTCCAAAAGAAAATAAAAGTTGATTTACATCCAAAATTCCAATAATCCAAAGCAGCGAACATGCGGTGGATCAAATTCGATTAAATGGGCGGTGTTAATTTATTTCAAACCAAACAGAGCCCTTGTTTTACTTTTAATTATTTTTAATTTAATTTAAAATATAATTTAGTCGGGTCAAAATACAATCCGCCTCATGTAATGGATCCGTGAGACGGTCTCACCCAAGACCTACCCATTATTATTAGAGTTTTATTTTTATATTTCAAGAAAAAAAATACTACATGAATAAGTGTAATATATAATAGATACTAAATATTTAAATATTCTATTTATTTATTCCTATATATTTACTCCATAATTTTAATATTTTTGATTTATTATTATTAGAGTTTTATTTTTATATTTCAAGAAAAAAATACTACATGAATAAGTGTGATATATAATTACACATATAAATTAAAGATTTAATATATTAATAATACAAAATGTAATTGAAAACAGTATTATATAAAATTAATTTTTAAAATTAAATATAAAAATTTTAATATTTACGATAATAGTTTATCGATACCGAAAAATCGAAAACAATTTCGGTATATCGAAATACTGAAAATTTATATGTAAAATATCGATACTTTACCGAAAATTTCGATATATTGAAAATTCAATATTTTTCAGTATATTTTGGTACGGCAAGCTCGATAGATTGAGTTTTCCGTATTTTTCCACACCCCTAAATATAGGGGTGCTGAAAATATTCTCCCACATAAAAATAATAATAGGTTGGGACAGCAGGACAACTAAAAGCATTTTTTATTTTTTTTATTTTCAAATCAGTGGACATTGTCAAATGAAAATAAAAAATGTTAATTGATTTTTCTTTTTCCTTTTTTAATGATGAATGACCAGTGTTTTTTTTTAATTATTATTATTTTTTATTTTTCTGACATGTGCAATTGCGCAATTTATTAATAATAAAAAAAGTCAATTCATTTTTTTTTAAAGCCAGATTGATTAGGGGTGGTTGAAATATTTAAGTATAAAATAGGAAAACAAAATGTTTTTAGGCAATAGTAATTTTCTCCCTAATTTTTAGGCATACAAATTTTCACTATTACAATTCTTTATCATCTTTTATTATGCAAGCTTCGTATTTAAGAATTAATACAAGTTTCAATTCAAATCAAAGAATTTTACACATGCACCGATGTATATATGTAGGCAAGGTCAAACCTATTTCAGGCGCCAAATTATGCAGGGTCAAGAAATAAAATAAATAAAGATCCTTCTTTTCCATTATAACACACGCAGCATGATGAATGTACTGGTACACATGATTTCATCTTTACATAACGGTTCATGCGCATCAAGTTTAAGTAGATACAATAATTGCGTATCGCCCAAACAAGCCAGCCACTACGCAAGACTTCAGAGAGAATTCAACTGCTCAATACAATCAACTGCCGGTTATACGCCTAAACCTGAAGCAGTTTCTCACCTATATCAAAGGCAGGCATCTAAGTGGTATGACAATCATGTGTTCGTAATATTACGAACAGAAATAGCAGCATAGGATCGTTAAATCATTATCTTTCTCCAAATGATTACTTCAAACTAGCCAAGCATGGCCATTGGAATTTGGCGGCAATCAGGCAAGATGGTGATCCCCCCTGATAAGCCTTAAGATAAAACTTGATCATGGAGAAATTATTAGTATTCACACGCGGCCACACAAGCCCAGAAGGGCTCAAAATTGATATGGACAAAATGGAGTTGGTTAAAGAACTGATTTGAAACCATGAACCCAGAAACCTAAGGGCAAGTCTCATGAGAATGAAACTGCACTCATCTGCCGGGATGTGCTGTAAAGAGTGTCTGATACTTTAGAAGGAGGCCAATATCGGAAGACCGATCTCCCAACAATGTTCTCCATAGGCAGCGGACCCCTGCAGCGAGGAACATTTTGAGTCAGGTTACATTCATTTACTATGTATGGGTTGTAAGAATGCAAACCAACCAATTATTACAACTAAGCTATAATCCCATTATATAACAGTTCATTCTCATCTTCATCATTGGTTTGAGGCTGAGGCACGCCCTCATTTATACTTGAGCAAAAATTGTCACTCTTTTTAGTTTCTATTTCATTTTTCTATGGTCATCCCCTTCCCTATTTAATTTGAGTTAAAGATTCTCGTCTTTCAATTTAAAATCTGAAATTCTACTGCATAAATTCCAAAACAATCTAGGCCCATTGAGCTAATTTCACTATCTAGCATATCCTACTAGTTAAATTTTACTGAATTTTATTTCCTGCCTATATGTGTTAGATTAATCCTAGAAACAATCTCATTCAGAAGTTGGACCTTTTATTAGGACGTACACTCGTAAAGAGAATTAGAGATTGTGTATATAATTATCCTTAAACTTGCAAGAAGCACTGATAAATTTTTGGTAAAGAATTGATTACCAATTATGAGAGTCAAAACTGTTGTTACGGTTGTCTCCCAACACAAATACATAGCCTTCTGGTACAAGCTACAGAAGACACAAGGCAATGGGTAAGTTTTTACTTAATTTTATATGATGGCCTAAGCATGATTGAAATGCTTAAACTGGAAACAAAAAGAAAATATTACCACTGGATCCATTTCATACTCCAGTGGTTCCAAAATATAATCCTCATCCTGAACTATGCTGTTGACCACCAAATTTCCACCGTGAACCTGTCCAAGGAATCAATTTAAGAAATGTGATATAGAAAAATAAAACATGTAACAAACATATTAAGAAATCACTGTAGTTTCTTACTTCCACATAGTCACCAGCGATTGCTACTACTCTTTTTATAAACACATCAGACGGATTAAAACCAAATTCCTGCACAGCAAGCAAAAAATGAATAAGAATTTGTTGACACCTTGAAATAATGAGTATTACATCAATGATGTCATGAAACATCCTAGGATACCTGAAGAAACGATGGAGCCTTGAAAATTACAATATCTGAGACTTCCGGATTCTTAAAAAAATAAGAAACCTGGAAAACGAACCAGATGTAAGAAGCAAGACCCAAAAGATTTCGTAAAACAATCAGAGAAATGATCTAGTTTCTCACAACAAAAGAAAAGGCAAATTATATTAAATATCATAGAAAAAATATTTTCATCACTTGACCCTTGCAAGAGACTTGGAGCGAACATACACAAAAGAAAACCTTTTAAGCAGAAATAACTTGTTAACACACTAGAAGATAATATAATTGTTCTCTTATGAATAACTAAAGGTAAATAAACAACCAAGGAATTTAATACCCATAAACTAGAGCCTTCTCTCTAATAATTAATTAGAACACAGCAAGCAATTCCTACAACTTATACTCTCAATTTTCATCTTTAAACCCTTGCTAAAGTTGGAGCAAACAGACACAATAAGAGAAATCTCATTACGCGGGTATAATATATTAACACACTAGATGCTATTATACAATCGTTCTCTATTACTAGCTTAAAAATAAACAAACCACCCAGCATTTAACATCTATAATTTGAAACGAAAACTAGAGCCTTCTCTAAATATTAGTATTTAATTAATTAGAAAATAGGGAACTGCCCAGCATCTTAACATTCATTTAAATTTTTTATCAGTCACAAAAAGTGAAGTCTTTCTTAGCAATAGCGTAGATGCAGCGCTGAACAGAGTAGATCAGTGCAAAGAGTTTAATCCCCAAAATAATGCAATCGCAAATTGATTTTGTTTCTGAGCACAACCATTTAGATCAAATCTACTGCCTAACAATTATCCACATCCAATGGACCAAAACACTGATATACAGAAGAAACTATACTCAATACTTTAAGCATTTTTAGTAGATACATTAAATATCAAGGATTCCAATTTTGACAGAGTTGATTTCAATATTCAAAACAAAATCCAAATAAATGAATAATGTAATAAACCCATCAACGATTTATCCATACACCCAAAAACCAAGCTGAAAGACAAAAAACCAAGCTGAAAGAAAGGATACCTTCTCGGCTAGAATTCTATCCCCCACATCAAGTGTTGGGAACATTGACATGGAAGGAATTGACCTCGGCTCTGCTAAGGTCGATTTGAACATAATGCTAACACTGAAAGCAGTAAAAGCCGCCTTAGCATTCTCAGAGCTAAAGCAAAAATTCATCAATCTCAACAGCCAACTATTACTACAACGACTTGCACTTCTCTGGGACAGAACATTTGTGCTGGATGCACCACCACTCTTGGCCATTGCAAATGCTTCTGAACACATACTTTCAACACCAGTAACACTCCCACTCTTAGACGATCCTTTTGTTATGCTCTCTCTCTCAGTACTGTTAGACACCCCTCCCCTATCCACCTCCGTGACCGAGGGCTCGTTACTGGGTATCCACTTAGAACCGGGAAAGAACGGGAGGATCGACGATGCGTTGATCTTCGAAATTCCTAAAACTCCAACGTCCGAAGAAGCCCCAATTGACTGTTTCAGCAAGGAGACTAATCCCACTGCCAAAGGCGATCGGGAACTTCCACCGAAAATCTCCGCAGCCAAGATCGATGGTATTGACGTCGCGTTGACGCGATCAGTGTTAGATCCAGGGCGGCGGAAGTCGTAGTTCGAGTCGGGTTTTTGCGCCGGCGGATGATTAAAAATTCGCGATCGCGATGCACACTCGTGAAAGAATCGGGAGGCTGCGCATTTTCCCGTTGGGATGGAGGAGGAAGCAAAATTCGACGCCATGGAGGCGGAGTAAGTAACAGTGAATCGAATCGCCATAACGGCAAATTGTATGAAGCTAACCAAGATATAAATAAAAATTTCTGGATTTGCGAAGAACTGTGAGAAGAGCGAGAGCTCTAGCAGGCAAATAAAGCCATCGTGATCGAGAAGATCAGAGATGAATCGGAAGAAAAAGGGGAGAATTGAGAAGTAAGGCTAGATCAGTGGGTGTAGAGGGGACTGAGAAAGGCAGAAAGTGAAAAAACAAGGAAAAGCAAAACCCTAAAGCGGCGGTGACAGGGCGGAGCTTCTCCTAGAAAGGGTAGGGAGAGGCGAGAAGGGAAGAGAAGAACAGAAGGGATTAAAGTCAAATGGGTTGTGGCGTCCCATTACAGTATACGCGTCAAAAATAAGGAACCATCCAAGTCATACCCTTTGCGCCGTTATTTCGGAAAACCCACTTCAATTATGTGACATCATAGGAGCGTCATGCCATGCGTGTCTCATCTGTCATTAATCAAAGGCAAAATTTTATAGGAAAATGCACTCTGTTGACCAAATTTCAATCTGTCATTAATCAAAGGCAAATTGAATTTTAATTATTATTGTTAATATAATTTAAATTTCAATTACGGATTTTGAGATTGAAAAAATTTTCATGAGACGGATCCTACCAGCCCAATTTATTTAATCAGAGCAGTAGTTAAAACGCTTCGCAAATTAGTTACGCTAACTAATAAGTTCGCTTTCTTTTTTTTTTTCCCTTTTTTAAATAAAAATTTAAGTATATTCTTTTATTAAATCATTCTTAAATATGTCATTATTCAAAAAACTTTTTTTAAAAAAATTATAAATTTTTATTCGTTTTACAAATTAATTATAAAATAGTTTAATTGATCATATATACATGACTTTTCATTGACTTATAATATATATATATATATATATATATATATATATATATATATATATATATATATATAATTTTATTAAAAATGTTATTACTTTTTTTTCTTTATTAATCGTACATTAAATAGTTCACTTCAATGAATATCACTTTTACGTAATCGAGTATCATTTTTTATTAAAAATATTATCACTTTTTATTCGTTATATGAATTGTTCATGAAATAAATTAATTTGACGGTTATAACTTTTCATTGATCATGTATCGCTTTTTATTAAAATGTTATCACTTTTTATTCGTCCTATTAATTGTTAAAAAAGTAGCTCAATTTGATAAATACTCCACCATTTTTCTTTGATCAAGTATCATTTTTTTATTAAAATAGTTATTATTTTTTATTTAAATGTTATCACTTTTTATTCATTTTATTAATTGTTCATAACATTGTTCAACTTGAGGAATATCACTTTCTATTGATTTAGATATCACTTTTAATTATAAATGTTATTACCTTTTATCCATCCAATCTAAAATAGTTCAATTAAGTTGTTATATTTTTCTTAGGTCATGTATTATTTTTATTTAAAATATTATTAATTACCATTATTTCTAAGGTAAAATATCACTCTTTTGAAATAATTCAATTAGTTCAAAAATTATTTATGAAATAATTTAATTGGATGGGTTATTACATTTTCATGATCAAATATCACTTTTTATAAAAAAAATGTAATAATTTTTTAATTGTCATACTATAATAGAATAAACATCACTTTTTTATTATATACATATTATGAAAATGGTAAAAATAAAAAAGCCATCATTAATATTAAATATAAATAAATAATTATATTAAGCTCATAAAAAAATAAATTAAAAAATAAATAAAATAATATATAATTAAAATTAAGGTAAAAAAAAGAAAATAACATTAAATGTACTGTAATTCGAACACGCCACGTACGCTTGAGAAAAAGGAGGTTTAGCTGCAAAACCATCAATTTATAATACGCAGTGGTTTAACAGTTTAACCTGGCTAAATGGAGGATCCGTCCCACGGATTGAGATCCGTTAGACAGTCTCGCACAAATCTTTGCTTATATATAACTTATAATCAATTTTAATTACGTATATTGAGATTAAAATAAAATTAATAAGAAAATTAATTATGAATATTAAGATTGAAATAAAAATGGAAAGGAAGAAAAAAATCAATAATTTCATTGAGATTGAAATAATCATGAATAATTTGCTTTTAAATAAGGTATATCAAAGATTTTTAATTTTAAAATTGAAAATTTGAAAAGGATTAAATAAAAACTTGTAAACCTCTTAAACATAAACGAGTGAATCTTGTGCAAGTCTTCTTTATGTGAGACAGACTATCCAGCAATCAATTAGTATAATATCAAAATTAAAAAATAAAGAAGAAGGCGGCTTTGGCCAGTTATCATGCAAACTGGAATGGCACATCCACTATTCATGATTATGCCGAATATGCAATTAATTATGTGTGATATCTTTTTCTCTTTCTTATACATTTTAGAATTTATGTTTTTATTAATTATTAAAATTCAAGTAATACATAAAGAGCAAAGACTTGTGTGAGACCGTCTCACGTAAGGGCTCACGTGAGACGAGTAAAAAGTGATACCATCATTAATAAAAAAGTGATACTTAATCGATGAAAAGTGATAATAGTGCATTGAATTATTTCATGAATAGTTTATAATATAAAGGGTTAAGTACAAGAAAAGTCACAACCTTTTCGCCTATTTCAAATTAGTCTAAATTTTTAGATATTTAAAAATAAGTACTCCACTTTAATGTTGAGTTGCAATTCGAACTATCGGGCGGGAGGAGGTCTGCCCGATGCTGATGTATCATTATATTAGCCATGTCAAATGCCACGTGTAATTTATTTTTTTAAAAACGATTCATGTATTTTAAAACTCCAGTGTTTAGTGTTCATCATCTATTTGATTTTTTTACCGCAGAAAGATTGCAATTCAGTTACACTTCAATTGTCAAAACCGCTGCTCTCGCAAAGGTTCCTACAATGACGGCCTTCGTAATTATAATGACATATCAGCACGGTGGTTTAACATCAAATGACAAACGAAAACCAAGTAATTAACAACACTAATCACTGTTACATCGCATTAACCACCCTCTGTTTCTTTCTGCAATCTAATCCCAAAATCTCCATTTCTATCATCCTCTTCCCACCGTAGCTACTGTTAATGGCGGTGCCGCCGTGGCTCGACACCTCCAGAATGTTCATCCCAAACAATCTCAGCATCTGAACTGGTTGGGCTCGGCCCGATATCCCGCCTCCGCTGGTGCTTCTTGCTTTCCAATCTATGTACAGCTGCTTATCAGGCCCGAACAATGTCGCCGCCCATAAGTCCTCCTTCACTAATCGGCTCCATCCTTTGGTTAAGACGTAGCTCTGGCAACTATTCCAGTATGAATACTGAAACCTTCATACTTTGCCTCCCATGTCTTCGAAATTCAACATAACTCCCTTCAAGCTGTTTTCATTCTGTAGGGGCGCGGTGGAGGAGAGAGAGGTCAAGGGAGAAGGCGATGTTGTTATCGCTTTGGCTGGAGATGCGGTAGTCGTGGAAGAGGGAGTCAACATTGAATTGGGCGATGGAGCAGACGCCATGGGAGTTAAGGAGGTTGTGGAGGAAGAAGGCGTGGGTGGGGGTCAAGTAGAGATGGCAGATCTTCCCCACTTTGTCCAGAGCCAGAAGGATTCGTTTCTCCAGCAGGTCGATTCCATTGTCCGTGATGAGAGTGTAAATTCACGTATTTTTTAGTTCTAATTTGTGTGGGAATTGAGCACGATTGAGTCTTTTATTGAGATGAATCGGTATGTTTATGGAAAAGGCACGAATCAGAGGGTACAAGGGCTTCTTGAGCATATTTGTACAGGAAAACAGGTCGTAAAGACTCGAAATTGGAAGACACAATTTTTGAGACGATTTTAGAAGGCCGTTCGACTTTAGGACCGTGTTCGACCATCATCACTTAGGTCGAACAAGGAAGTCGAGCAGAATATGTAGCAACGTACATGGAGCTTGCTCGACTAGGAGATGTTGCTCGACCAGAATCATCTTGGTCGATCAGATGAGGAAAGGTCGAATAAAATATGCAAAACTTACAGTGAGCTTGCTCGACCATTGCTCGAGTTGAATGCCTTGCTAGACCAATCAAGGCGTGGTCGAACAGATTTTCGCTGCTTCTATTTTTAGAAATTTCGGATTTCTTTTACCAAATTTGACGTGTGCTTCAAGCAAAAGCTCATCCTAAGCCCATAAGGAGGTTCCATGAGTATAAAAGAAGAGCTTTCGCAGGAAAAAAGGGACGACACACATTATTCATCATCCATCCACCACCGAAACCCTCCGAAGGAGTCGTGAAGAGAGGTTCGTCTAGCACGTCAAGTAAGATCATACTAATTAACCATGATTGTTCCTAGATCAATCATGGGCTAGAGCCGCTCCGGTAGTACTAGGGTTATCAAAGTTTTATGAGTTAATTGAATTTTCATGTGTAAACTCCGTACAACACTACTTGTGGTTTATTTTATATAAGATTGCGCTTTTTAAATTCATACTCACAGTCATTTTGTGCATCGTTAACTGTTATATAGAGTCTGAATACATATCTAGGTTATTGATTGAGTGCGTTCACTGTTGAGCAGGATTACATGTTATAATTCTAAGTGAAGGGATTCCAAAGTCTTATTAGAACTATCTTATATAAATACTTATTAATTGAATATTATTCGGGTAAATAAGTAGGATAAAAAGTATAACTCCATAGTACTTATAAAGGGAGATCATATCGGGTTAGAGTACTAAGTGCACGGGAAATAATTGATACTGATAGTACCTAGAAAGAGGGTGAATTATATCTCTTACTCCGAGGATATTCACACGTGTAATACGTATGTTTACTTGTGTCTATAGAGTGAACTTGCATGGTTTAGTGATGCGTCCATAAACCACAAGGCAGAGTCGGACATCAACGCATGGAAAGGAAATTAATAAGTAAAACTGGATGACCCGAAGAACTACCTAATTTTTTACTTGATCACAACCGTATTTGCTCTATTGCTTGTTTATTTAATTTACTATCTAAATTATTCGTTATTTAGTTTCGTAACTACTCCAAACAAATTCCCCAACATAGTCTTAGTTAATTAGAACATAACTAAATTGATAATCATCTGTCCCTTTCGCCTATCGAAACTATAATTGATATCCTTTATACTTGGGAATAATTTTGTGTGTTGAGAAAATGCTCATCAGTCCGTCAGGAATGCTTTGAACTTCATGCTCGATCACTGTGATCGATTGATGAACCAGAAATCAGGGTTTTGAAATTTGGGGAAGAAAAAGGGAGGTGGAAAGAGAGATAGAGGGTGCGGTGGATTCAATAATTTTATATTTAATTTTTTTAACAGGTGGCATAAGACTTATATTATACAAAGACACGTCAGCATCGGCCCGGTCTTTTCCTGCTCGGTAGTTTAAATGGCAACTCAACATTAAAGTGGAGTATTTATTTGTAAATATCTAAAAGTTTGAACTAATTCGTAATCGGCGAAAAGGTTGGGACTATTCCCGTAATTAACCCTAGTATAAATAAAAAGTGATAACATTTCATAGCGAAAGTAATAATAATGTTATAATTTTTTATCCGTCTCAAGTAAGGGCTTATTTAATTAATATATTATTTAAAAATGAAAGGTGATAACATTTTTAAAAAAAATGATATCTGATAAAGAAAAAATGATAATCACTAGAATAAACTTTTTCATGAATTATTAATTAATATAATATAATAAATAAAAAGTGATAACTAATTAATAAGAAGTGAATTTTTTTTGTCAATTATATATTATTTTGACACCATTTACATTAATTGTGTTATTTAAGGAAATTTTTTTTTTTACTATATTTAGCTATATTTAGGAATGGTAATAAGAATGTAATAATCAATAATACTATATGTTCTAACAAATTATTATAATTGAGAAGCACTAGGGTGGAACCGGTCCCATGAATATTTCATGGAACCGGATCCCAAAATCACATTCAATTAAAATTTCGCGGGTCCTGGATCATTAACAATTTTAGAAAGAGCATGAGCCGCATAAAGAACACGCCACGTGTTCAACCTTATGAAAAGCACCCCTCTACATCCTACTCTGCTTTTCTTTGCCTATTTCTTTTTTCAATCTAATAAATGCATGTCACCCCCTCTCCTCTTCTTTTGTACTAAATAAATGCATGATACTGTCTCTCCTCTAATAAATAATGTCACTCTCTCTCCTATTCTTTTATACTAAATGCATGACACTATCTCTCCTCTTCTTTTGTACTAATCAAATTTATATGTATGGTAGATATAGATAGGATATTATAGGTATGGTAGATGTAGATATGATAACTATGTTCAGACTTAAAACTCTCTCTCTCTACCACTATTGAAGTCAAATAATCTTTAATGATGAAATGTTTATTTTAATAAAGAAAATCTTTTTTTTAAAAATTACGTAATATATATAGTCTAAATTAATATGTTTTCAATTTTTTTTATTGAATTGGGTTGATTTATAACATTAAGTTTTTTTAAGAGTTGTAGTATTGTGACATATACTAATATATATTGCATTCTTGAATTTTCTCATTTGACATTATTTAAATAATTTTTTTCTCTTATTATTGCACCCTTTAATTTTAAAAAATAGTAAAATAAAAAAGAACCTTAATCTAATTATAACTCAGTTCATTATAAATAATAATCAAAATTCATTATAAATAGTAATCCAATTAATAAAAAAAAGGAACCTTAATTTTCAGAAAATCAAAGTTTCAAATTAAAGAGTAACCCAAATCATTATAAAGAGTAATCCAAATTAATAGAAAAGAGTAACTTAAAATTGTTGATCAAACAGAACAATATATAAATAAATCAACATAAAAAAGTAATTCAAATATTTGTTCATAGTAACCTAATTCATTTTAAAGAGAAACCTAATTATAAAAAAATAATCCAAAAACTTGCTTATAGTAACGTAATTTTTTCTAAAGAGTAACCTAATTCATTCTAAAGAGTAACATAATTAATAAAAAATAGTGACCTTATGAATAAATAATAAAATTAACAATAAAATTTTCAAGACTAAATTAATACGGTTCTGAAATGCCTCAAAAGATTAGCCTTCACTTTTCCAATGTCCACTCCCACATTGCCCTGCTCATCTTCCCCACAACCAAAGTAGCTTTAGTAACCAGTTCACCAACTGTAGAAATAACCACAAAATTAGTGTCATACACGACTTACACCCACCTTAGAAACATGTAGATCAATACCTCAGTCTAACAAAAACCTTTAATCAGAACTCTCCAGTAGACAAAATAGAGGATATAAATATATAGCAAATTACATCTTCTTATATTTCAAAGCATCAGATCGTAGAAACGTGGCATCTCAAATTGGAAGATGCTTAATATCTCATTAGATTACTTGCATCCATATTGTAACACACCATAAAGATTCTTAAGTACAAAGCACTGATATACAACAAAAGAAAACAAATAAGAGTTCACCTAATATCTCTACGCATGAAAATTCCTAATGGGATCCTAAATCAACTAAATTTCTAGAATCTTGTTTTAAATGGGAATGATTTTATTGAGTTTGTACAACACGACAACAATTGAGTTTAATGGGTATTTGTGCAAAAACAAAATAAAAAATTAAAATTGAGTTTAAACTCATAACCAAACCAGTTGAGCAAGAAACATGCTTCATTATCAAACAAACAACTGAAATGAGTGGGCCACTGATTAAGCTAATCATGAGATAATTAATAATTTCAGAATCAACACCTTACAAAATAGTTACAAAATAAATTAAAATAAGCAGAAGAAGAAACAAGTTGGTACTTTCAGATGAGATAAAGAAAGTTGAATGATTTCTAGCAACATATACATACACGAAAGCCTTAGGAATTGTAGGGCTAATTTTGAAAATATCGCACTAAAAAAAATATACCAGTTATATACCACACTTTACACCACAAATTGAATAAAATTACTCAAAACTTCTCTGTAAACATGCACAATCATAGAAATAAGATGGAAATGAAAGGATCAAAGATCTTTTTTAATAAAGTAATTAATTTAGGAATCAAAGAATTTTAGAGGGGAAGGGATAATAGACATCTCACCTTTTTCTCCTCTGATAACGTCGCAAGGGGTTGCTTCTTAGCCTTGCGGCACCTGGGGATATGGTGCTAACATACTGCCATTTTTTGTCAGTCTTGCCTGTGCTACCCATTACAAACCCAACCCTAAAAACCTTAGAACCATCACTTTTCTCTCTTCTCCTATTTATATCACCGGGATTCCTATATCTCTTATTATTTCAGTTACCAATTGATCAGAAGAAGATTTGGAATCGGAAGTGACATCTGCCTTCCAGAGTTTGCTGGTCTCCACCATCTTCGCCGCCTTCATGGTGGCGGTTATAATGCACAGACTCCAATTTGACGTCGGAGAAACTATGGGATGGAGAAAGCCCATTGGAAAGGAACCTGAAACCCACAACCAATGGGCTACTCAGAACAGATTCCACATCGGAGATACTCTCGGTAAGTACACGATCAATTAATTAATCAATTTCGCAGTTAATTTATGAATCTCATTCTTCGTTAATTTAATTCGCATTAATTACCTTATTAGATTTAAAGTACCAAAACGACTCTATTTTGGTAGTCGGCGCTGTGAATTAGTTGAACTGCAACACCTCTACCCGATCTCCAGATTCGAAGACAGGGACAGTGTTAGAATTCAATAGGTTATCGGTGCAAAATTCACCTAGAATTATGGGTTTAATTGCATAAATTTACTTGAATTTATGTGGTTTTAATTCAATAGTTAAGCATGTTTTTTTTATGGATGATACAATTAATTACTTAATTACTTAAAAATTTTATTTTTATACTTTTTGCAGGAAATTGGTGATTATGAGGTAGAAATGGATTCTACAAGTAAAGAGGAAGATGTGGTAGAAATGGATTCTACACTCCCCCTTTTGGGGTTTAGGAAAATTAGGCTTTAAAAATTCGCTGGTAAAAACTGTCACAAAAATTCGACCTTGCACAAAAATTCGGGTGAATTTTTAGGAAAAATAGGGGCGAAACAGAGCATTGGAGGTTGAGCACAATGACATAAAAATTCGATGTACTTCATGAAAATTTGATTGAATTTTTATGCAGTTTTGCACAAAAATTAGATCGAATTTTGGTGCACTTTGCCACCTGTCCAGAAAACCAGTTTTAATTCCCATTTTGGTTACTTTTTCCCCAAGTTTGATTGAGAGAGAATTGGGAAAACCCCAAAATTGCCCACACACACTCATTCACCATTTTCACACACACTGTCATCCCCAATCCATTGTCTACCCAATTTTCACTCAATTTCTCTTCATTTACCATGGATCTACACATCTTCCATCTGCCCATGCCAATTCTATGAAGGATTGATGCTTGAAGAGTGGGAATTGCATCTTGAAGGAAAGATTCCAACCAATTTCAAATAGGGGAGAAGTTTACCTTTATTTTGTATTTTCTTTGTTTTAAATGCAACAATGGATGTTTGTAAGCATTGTAATGATGTTTTCATGATGTTTGTTGTTGGCTAGAACTCTTGTGAGGCTAGCCACTTGATGGATTAGAGATCTATGGATTTGTTGAGTTTTTATGGTTTAATTGATGTGATTTTGGAATTTATCTCATGATATATGATTACTTGATTCATGTTATAGTTTATGTGGTTGAATTCTCTATTCATAGTATTAGGATGGCCATTCCGATATTATGTCTAGGGTTTTAATTGAATCATTTTATAATATGATCTTATATGTTAGTGTAGGGAGAGGTAAGTCATACTCTTCTTGTGTTTGGAACATTCATGAGATAACACTTAGTTAATTGGTCTTAATTGATTGTTATTTGAGTGAGAAGAACCAAATTTATGATCATAGTAACTTCTAAGGGAATTGAGAGTAAAAATTAATCCTAAGAGCTTTAAACTTGTAATGAGTTGAGAACTTAATCACCTTGGCCATAGGGATTAGGGGAATATATGTGATTACTTCTATTCCATTATCATTGATATTTACCATTTAAATCTTATATTGTGTCCTTGATCGTGATTGTGGTTAGCTTTGCTCCTCTTTAGATTGTTACTTCATCCATCTCACATTCATCCACTCATCCATCTTCCATGTACATTGTATCTTCTATCTTTAATTGCTTTCCTAGTTGTTAATTTGTAGTGTTAATAAACCCCATCCTTTTATTGATTAGTCCTTCTAGAGTCAAACATCTTTCAAATACGGCTATCCACTTTCGCCCTTAGGTTTGATATTCTAAATTTGCGCTTGGTCACTATGGTCTGCTACGCGATATAGTATGTTTGCTCTAATCAATTAATACCAAATTGAAACCAAGTTCATGGCGCCGTTGCCGGGGAATTTAGTTGTATTTGTGACTTTGGGTTCGTTGAGTGGTTAGGATAGGGACATTCTTTTTGCTTTGATTTCTTTTTCGTTTTATGGTTGTGTTTGTAGGGACTAAAGTGTGGAGCCATGGTATTGACCTTGAAGAGCCAACGAGTGGTGCAAATTGAGGTAACAAACATCTTCTCAACTTAAATTAGACTTTATCTAATTTAAGTTTGGGGGGTATGTTGTCTTTGTTACTTGACTTTTCTGCGGTTTGAATTATAAAATTTGCATCCATGAACTCCTACTTGAGCATATTGCTCCGGCGCACGTTTATGTCCTTACTTTTCTTTGGCATGTATTTTCTCCTTTTTTTGTTTTCAATTTTTTTTCGTGCTTTTCTTGCTTTATCTTATTTTCAATAAGGAGAAAATCTTTCTTGGCTCTCTTATGCTTAATTGTGAGAAATTTTGAGACTATGATGTTTGGTTGAAACTTGTGATGGGATGGATTTTTACTTGTGTACTTGTTGAGCTATGATTTATACTTGTTTTCTGTTTCTTTCACTACTACAAGTCCGTGAGCTTTTTGAGCCTTAAAATCATTAAATCAAATGGTTTTTCCTTTCTTGTGTGTGCATCATTCTTTTGTGTGCATTCTAGAACTTGCTATTGTGTTTTTTTGAAACTATACATGTGTGAAGATTGTTGGAAATGATTTAAGGCCATTTTTGTGTTGCAAGTCACTTAGCCAAATTAATCCTACCAAATGAAATTATTTCGTAGTTTTCCCCTTTGAGCTTATTATCTTTACTTCTTTGGAAATCTACAAATCTAGCCATTTTTATCCATATTTTATATCCTAATTACCTTTGTCGATTAGTAGAGGATTAATGGGGATGAAGTGGTTGAATTGAGCTTATAGAAGAGTTTGGAATGAGAGAAATGGTGAAAGTGCAAGAAAATAGAAAGAAAAGATGAAAAAAAATGGAGGTTGTGTGAAAAAAAATTGAGTGAAGCTTGTATAAAAGAAGCATAAAGGAGCTCTACTAGAAAAATGGAAAGAAAGCCCTTGGGGAAAAGAGAGAAGAAACTCAAAAGTGGAAAAGAAGAAAAAAGGTTCGTTAGTGTGTCGAATGGAAGATTACATTTTGCTTCAGGTAAAAAAAGAAGAAAAAGAGAGGATAAGAGTTGAGACATCAACTTAAATTCTTTACTAATCATGAGCTTACTTTTTCTAAATATTTTCCTACCCAAGACCAAAGAGCCTACATTACAACCCCATATAAAGACCTTTTTGATTCAATGATTAACGCACATACAAGTGGTGAGGAGCGTAGACTTTTGGGAAGCATATGGTAATGTCATGAATTTAAATTGATTTTTGAGAGTATACACTTCTCCCGTACACTTCTTTTGAGTGTGAGATTATTGCAAAATCTAGAGAGGAGTAGTGAAGGTCTCACTTGCTTGCATATTTCCTAAGTTTAACTTGTATGCATTTGAATTGATGTCTTGTCACTTGTTTTGATTGAATTGGAATGACTCAATCTCATTGATATCTTGATTCAATTCTAGGTGAATTCACCTCCTTGTTCTTTCTTTTCTTTCGTTGCTCAGGGACGAGCAACACTTTAAGTTTGGGGGGTTTGATCGGTGCAAAATTCACCTACAATTATGGGTTTAATTGCATGAATTTTAATTGAATTTATGTGGCTTTAATTCAATAGTTAAGAATGTTTTTTATAGAAGATACAATTAATTGCTTAATTACTTAGAAAAAGGTATTTTTATACTTTCTGCGGAAAATTGGTGATTATGAGGTAGAAATGGATTCTACAAGTAAAGAGGAAGATGTGGGAGAAAACGGAACTCAATTCGTAGTTGAAACGAGCTCATGAACTTGGTTTCAATTTTGGTATTAATTGATTAGAGCAAGCATACACTATCACGTTGTAGACCGTAGTGATCAAGTGCAAAATTTAGAATATCGAACCCAAGGGCGAAAATGCGTAGCCGTATTTGAAAGATGTTTGACTCTAGAAGGACTAATCAATAAAAGGATGGGGTTGATTAACACTACAAATTAACAACTAGGAAAGCAATTAAAGATAGAAAGATACAATGGACATGGAAGATGGATGAATGTGAGATGGATGAAGTAACAATCTAAAGAGGAGCAAAGCTAACCACAATCAAGATCAAGGATATAATATAGATATGTTAGATTCAAATGGTAAACATCAATGATAATGGAATAGAAGAAATCACATATATTCCCCGAATCCCTATGGCCAAGTGATTAAGTTCTCAACTCATTACAAGTTTAAAGCTCTTAGGATTGATTTTTACTCTCAATTCCCCTAGAAGGTACTATGATCATAAATTTGTTCTTCTCACTCAAATAACAATCAATTATGACCAATTAACTAAGTGTTTTCTCATGAATATCCCAAGCACAAGAAGAGTATGACTTACCTCTCCCTACACTAACATACATGATCATTTTATAAAATGATTCAATTAAAACCTTATACATAATATCAGAATGACCATCCTAACACTATGAATAGAGAATTCAACCATACAAATTATAACATGAATCAAGTAATCATATATCATGAGATAAATTCAAAAATCACATCAATTAAACCATTAAAACTCAACAAATCCATAGATCCATAATCCATCAAGTGGCTAGCCTCACAAGAGGTCTAGCCAACAACAAACATCATGAAAACATCATTACAATGCTTACAAACATCCATTATTGCATTTAAAACAAAGAAAATACAAAATAAAGGTAAACTTCTCCCCTATTTGAAATTGGGTGGAATCTTCCCTTCAAGATGCAATTCCCACTCTGCAAACCTCAATCCTCCATAGAATTGGCATGGGTAGATGGAAGATGTGTAAATCCATGGAAAATGAAGAGAAATTGAGTGAAAATTGGGTAGAAAATGGATTGGGGATGATAGTGTGTGTGAAAATGATGAATGAGTGTGTGTGGGCAATTTTAGGGTTTTCCCAATTCTCTCTCAATCAAATTTGGGGGAAAAATAGCCAAAATGGAAATTAAAACTGATTTTCGAGACAGGTTGCAAAGTGCATAAAAATTCGACCGAATTTATGTGAGTGACATCGAATTTTTATGCAAAATTGCATAAAAAAATTTGATCGAATTTCCATGAAGTACATAGAATTTTTATGTATGTGTGCTCAACCTCCAATGCTCTGTTTCGTCCTTGTTTTTCCTAAAAAATTCACAAAAATACGCCCGAATTTTTGTGCAAGGTCGAATTTTTGTGACAGCTTCGCGCCGCTTAACTATTTTAGCTCGTTCTCCCTCGTTTTAACTCCGAATTGAGATTCACTTTTTCCTACATCTTCCTCTTCACTTCTAGAATTCATTTATACATGAAAATCACACAAGTTCCACCAAAGTACAAATCTACTACAATCTTATCCACTTTCTATTTTTGGTTTGTTACTCCTCTTCTTTCAATGTTGTCGTATCTATGAAGAAGAACAAGTAAGAACAAAATTTTTCAAAACAAATATAAATGCAAAAATAAGAAAAATGTCCTAAGTAGAGCTAACAAATTCAAACACATTATACCGAAGGCTTTTGCCCCAGCAACGGCGCCATGAACTTGGTTTCAATTTTGGTATTAATTGATTAGAGCAAGCATACACTATCGCGTAGTATACCGTAGTGACCAAGTGCAAAATTTAGAATATCGAACCCAAGGGCGAAAGTGGGTAGCCGTATTTGAAAGATGTTTGACTCTAGAAGGACTAATCAATAAAAAGATGGGGTTGATTAACACTACATATTAACAACTAGGAAAGCAATTAAAGATAAAAAGATACAATGGACATGGAAGATGGATGAGTGGATGAATGTGAGATGGATGAAGTAACAATCTAAAGAGTAGTAAAACTAACCACAATCAAGATCAAAGACACAATATAGATATGTTAGATTCAAATAGTAAACATCAATGATAATGGAATAGAAGCAATCACATATATTCCTCTAATCCCTATGGTCAAGGTGATTAAGTTTTCAACTCATTACAAGTTTAAAGCTCTTATGATTGATTTTTACTCTCAATTCCCTTAGAAGGTACTATGATCATAAATTTGGTTCTTCTCACCCAAATAACAATCAATTAAGACTAATTAACTAAGTGTTATCTCACGAATGTCACAAGCACAAGAAGGGTATGACTTACATCTCCATACACTAATATATATGATCATATTATAAAATGATTCAATTAAATCCCTAGACATAATATCGGAATGACCATCCTAACACTATGAATAGAGAATTTAACACATACAAATTATAAAATGAATCAAGTAATCATATATCATGAGATAAATTCCAAAATCACATCAATTAAATCATTAAAAACTAAACAAATCCATAGATCCCTAATCCATTGATGCGCGTTTTCTTTGCACGCAAAATTAATCCCCAAGTATTAAGGATATCAGTTGCAACTTAAGCAAGCGACCAAGTGAATTATCGAACCCAAAGGACGTCATATTATCAATTTAATTATTTATTAAATTAATTAAGACAAGACAATAATGTTTTAGGATTTAATTAGTAACTAATAAATAATTAATTAAAATAACAAATAAAATAAAATATCACTCGAAGAATACGAAAGTGGATCAAGTAGGAGAATATGTAGCTCTAGGATAATCTAATTTTACGCATTAATTTTCCTTCCGTGTGTTGATGTCCGACTCTGCCTTGTGAAATATGGATGCATCACTAAACCATGCATATCTACTCTATAGACACAAGTAAACGTGCGTGTAACACGTTTGAATAATCTCGGAGCAAGAGATATAATTCCACCCCCTTTCTAGGTACTGTCAGTATCAATTATTTCCCTGGCCAATTGGTACCCTAACCCGATATGATTTCCCTTTATAGGTACTATAAAATTATTCTCTTTATCCTACTTATTAACCCGAATTCAATTCAATTAATAAGTATTCATATATGATAGTTCTAATGAAGTTTCGGAGTCCCCTCACTTAGAATCATAATATGGAATCCTGTTTAGCGGTGAACACACTCAATCTACAACCAAGATAAATATTCAGACTTTATATACCAATTGAAGATGCACAAAACGATCGTGAATATAGATTAATAAAGGACAATCATATAAAAAATAAATCCATAAGTAGTATTGTACGGAGTTTACACACGAAAGTTCAATTAATTCATAAAAACCTTCACAACCCTAGTTCTACCAAAAAGGCTCTAGCCCATGATGTTGCGAAGAACAATCATGGGTGTTGGATAGATCTTACCCGGATGTCTAGAAATTACAAAATAAATTAGGAAAAAAAATAAACCCTAGATGTGGGCGTCGTCGCGTCCTTCTCCATCTTGAATCCTCCTCTTGGTTCTCCTCTTGATTCCACAAGTAAACCTTCAAAGTGATGGATGAATGAAGGAAAGGATGTAGATGATGGTTGAGGGGTGATCCCCCCTTGTGGGTGTAGTGTGGTTGTAGTCTCTCTCCAATCCAATCTAATTCCATATTCAATCTCTATGAATAATGATGTGATCCACATCCTCTTTTATACTTGTAAGCTCTTCTTATGGACCTAGGAAAAACTTTTTCTTGGAAAACACGAAAATACATGCAATGGGATGTAAAACACGCAACACACATTGAGTGGTGTAAAAACATGCACAAACTCGGAAATTCTCGCTGGCAGCTTCACGATTTTGAGCATAACTTCCTCTTCAAAACTCCGATTTAAGTGATTCTTATGCTCACGTGATCCTCTCTTCCTTGGATTTCTATTAATATAAATAACTCACAAAAACTCCAAAAATTGAATCTGTAAAAAGCATTGGAAAGTAGAACATTCGTTCAGTTCGGCACAGCTCGCACGACGTCACCATTTTGCTTATAACTTCCTCGTTTGGAATCCGATTGAGGTATTCTTTACGTAAAAACGATCCTCTTTTCAGTGGGTTTCCAAACATATATCACACTTCTCATTCAGAGCTCCACACAAATACAGAAAAATTACACAAGTTGAGCGTGCGTTTTTCAGCATTCATATACAAATTGCACCTTTTCTCTAACTTTGCACTTTTGATCATTTTTCCACCTAAAATACAATAAAACACCTCAAGTACACCTTTTTCCCAAATATAATGAATTTAAGACCCTTGTGCTAATATATAACAACAATTCTCATTAATAAGGTGTTAAATTGGACAATCAAACACACTTATTTTCACTCTCATCATCCATCAAGTGGCTAGCCTCAAAAGAGGTCTAGCCAACAACAAACATTATGAAAATATCATTACAATGCTTACAAACATCCATTGTTGCATTTAAAATAAAGAAAATACAAACTAAAGGTAAACTTCTCCCCTATTTGAAATTGGATGGAATCTTCCCTTCAAGATGCAATTCTCACTCTTCAAGCCTCAATCCTCCATAGAATTGGCATGGGTAGATGGAAGATGTGTAGATCCATGGAAAATGAAGAGAAATTGAGTGAAAATTGGGTAGAAAATGGATTGGGGATGATAGTGTGTGTGAAACTGGTGAATGAGTGTGTGTGGGCGATTTTGGGGTTTCCCCAATTTTCTCTCAATCAAACTTGGAGAAGAAGTAGCTAAAATGGGAATTTAAACTGATTTTCTGGACAGGTGGCAAAGTGCACAAAAATTCGGTCAAATTTTTGTGAGTGACATCGAATTTTTATGCAAAACCGTATAAAAATTCGATCATATTTCCATGAAGTACATCAAATTTTTATGTCAGTGTGCTCAACCTCCAATGTTCTGTTTCGCCCCTCTTTTTTCGTAAAAATTTACAAAATTTCGCCCGAATTTTTGTACAAGGTCTAATTTTTGTGACAGCTTCGCGTTGCTTCACTGTTTTGACTCGTTCTCCCTCGTTTTAACATCAAATTGAGATCTTCCACCGAATTACAAATTCTCCAAATATTTTCAAATATCGAGTAATCTAGGGACTTAAACACTCAAACCAAGCATAATTGTATGGAACCATGAACTTGGTTTCAATTTTTGTAGTAATTGATTAGAGCAAGCGTACTCTATCTTGTAGTAGACCGTAGTGTCAAAGTGAAAAATTTAGAATATCGAACCAGAGGCGAAAGTAGGTAGCCGTATTTGAAAGATGTTTGACTCTAGAAGGACTAATCAATAAAAGGATGTGATTGATTAACACTACAAATTAACAACTATGAAAGAAATTAAAGATAGAAAGATACAATGGACATAGAAGATGGATGAGTGGATGAATGTGAGATGGATGAAGTAACAATCTAAAGAGAAATAAAGCTAACCACAATCAAGATCAAGGACACAGTATAGATATGTTAGATTCAAATGGTAAACATCAATGATAATGGAATAGAAGCAATCACATATATTCCTCTAATCCCTATGGTCAAGGTGATTAAGTTTTCAACTCATTACAAGTTTAAAGCTCTTAGATTGATTTTTACTCTCAATTTCCCTAGAAGGTACTATGATCATAAATTTGGTTCTTCTAACTCAAATAACAATCAATTAAGACGAATTAACTAAGTTTTTATCTCATTAATGTCCCAAGCACAAGAAGTGTGTGACTTACCTCTCCCTACACTAACATACATGATCATATTATAAAGTGATTCAATTAAAACCCTAGACATAATATCGGAATGGCCATACTAACACTATGAATAGAGAATTCAACCACACAAATTATAACATAAATCAAGTAATCATATATCATGAGATAAATTCCAAAATCACATCAAATAAACCATTAAAAACTCAACAAATCCATAGATCCCTAATCTATCAAGTGGCTAGCCTCACAAGAGGTCTAGCCAACAAAAAACATCATGAAAACATCATTACAATGCTTACAAACATCCATTGTTGCATTTAAAACAAAGAAAATACAACATAAAGGTAAACTTTTCCCCTATTTGAAATTGGATGGAATATTCCCTTCAAGATGCAATTCCCACTCTTCAAGCCTCAATCCTCCATAGAATTGGCATGGGTAGATGGAAGATGTGCGGATTCATGGGAAATGAAGAGAAATTGAGTGAAAATTGGGTAGAAAATGGATTGGGGATGATAGTGTGTGTGAAAATGGTGAATGAGTGTGTGTGGACGATTTTGGAATTTTCCCAATTCTCTCTCAATCAAACTTGGGAAAAAAGTAGCCAAAATGAGAATTAAAACTGATTTTCTGGAAAGGTTGCAAAGTGCACAAAAATTCGACCGAATTTTTATGAGTGACAGCGAATTTTTATGCAAAACTGCGTAAAAATTCGATCGAATATCCCCGAAGTACATCGAATTTTTATGTCAGTGTGCTCAACCTCCAAAGCTCTGTTTCGCCCCTGTTTTTCCTAAAAATTCACAAAATTTCGCCCAAATTTTTGTGCAAGGTTGAATTTTTGTGATAGCTTTGCGCTGCTTCACTGTTTTGGCTCGTTCTTCCTCATTTTAACTCCGAATTGAGATCGACTTTTTCCTACATCTTCCTATTCACTTCTCGAATCCATTTATACCTGAAAATCATAAAAATCCCACCAAAGTACAAATTCTCCAAATATTTACCAATTCGAGCAATCTAGGGCACTTAAACACTCAAACCAAGCATAATTGTATGAAACCATGAACTTTGTTTCAATTTTGGTATTAATTGATTAGAGCAAGCGTACTCTATCACATAGTAGACTGTAGTGACTAAGAGAAAAATTTAGAATATCGAACCCAAGGGCGAAAGTGGGTAGCCGTATTTGAAAGATGTTTGAGTCTAGAAGGACTAATTAATAAAAGGATGGGGTTGATTAACACTAAAAATTAACAACTAGGAAAGCAATTAAAAATAGAAAGTTACAATGGACATGGAAGATGGATGAGTGGATGAATGTGAGATGGATGAAGTAACAATCTAAAGAGGAGCAAAGCTAACCACAATTACATACATCCCTCTAATCCCTATGGTCAAGTGATGGCATTTGATTATTTGGTTAATGTGACCCGTTAGGGTTTCATACGTTTCTAACAAGTAGCGGAAGCAAGTAAACAAGAAACGATTTACCTTTCACCAGGGTATATTGATGAAGATGGATTCTCGCCGGCAGCCTACGCGACGTCACAAGAATGGCTATAACTTCCAAATCTGAATGATGATGGGAGTGATCTATGGTCTCAGACGATCCTCTCTTCGGCGGCTTTCCGTCAGTACATTAAACATCGAATTCGGAGCCTTGTACGATTTTATATGAATTTTGCAAGGTGGCAGACAGCAGCAACAAACAATCTTCCGGTCTTCTGCACTACCTTTTCAATCTCAAAATTACGTTTTGGGCTCCTTCTTATTATGAGCCCGTTAGTCTCCTCATGTTTAAGATATACGATATCCATTAATTAATTAAGTTACTGACAACTCCATTAATTAATATCTCATCCAAGAGTAGTACCACTCAACCTCATTATCATGCCGGAATAAATCCACCTGCAGGGTTTACATGATAATCCTTATGAGCTCCTCAAGGGGACATCATCAACTTATGACGGACACGGATTCCTTCTACAATCAACATCACTCCATAGAGATAGCACTACTTCCCAACTCACCGAGTTTGTTAATTTAATTACATGTAAATCTCACCCATTGATGAATCAAAGAAATACATACTGCCCTACATGTTGAGGTTATTGTATAAGGATTAAGAGTACGAACATCCATAATAACTGAGATCAAGTTCTCCTATATAGTCAGTATAAGTCGAACGATCTCATGCGGTCCTGCTCAATACACTTAAAGTGCACTAATGTGATTCTATAGCGAAGACAAGCTAATACCAAACCACACTACAACCATCCCGATAGAGAGTCCCGTCTATCTCAGTTGTGAGCATCTGTTTATACTTTATAAAAAAACTGATAATATGATATTTCGCGTATTATCTACAATATAAAGTAAGCAGAGTATTTCATCGTGCATATAAATAAATTATAATGCACAATCATTTGATCATATGATTCTCATTTCAAATAAACTGTTACAACATTATTCATACTAAAGCTAGAATTTTTAGTATACAATCCAACAATCTCCCACTTGTACTAAAAGACTATGCTGTCATGTCTTCTGCCATACATCTGATTTCCACTCTCACTACACGACTATAAAAAAACTCTCGCTTTAAGGTCCTTGTAAATGGATTTACTAGGTTATCATCCGATGTAATCTAGGTTACAACAACCTTCCCCTCATCATACGATTTCTCGTAACAGGTAGTACTTCATGTATTTAATTGCCTTATGGACCCGTGATTCCTTCAAGTTTGCAACTGCACCATTATCATCAAAATAATTTGTGATAACTTTAGGAAACTTAGAAACACTTCAAAGTCCATCCTGAAGTTTCTAGAGTCATACAGATACTTTGGTTGCCTCATAGACTCCAATTTATCATCTTTCCATGATGGAATTCGGAGTCTGAAATATATTTCTATATAACACTCCTCCACATTATGACTCTACTTCCTAAAATTAAACACATAACCTTTGAGGTGGTTTTACTGTCGTCCCTATCTGATTTGAAAAATCTGAATCTATTTAACCCCTAAGAAATAGTGAATCTGTCTAGTAAGCCACATATAGTTTCTAGTCCTTTTCAGGTACTTCAAAATTATGTGTTACCACAGTTCAACATTCTTATTTCGGGTTACCTTTGATACCCACTGTCTATGTCATTTGGCAATACAGTTATCCATTCTCGTGCATAGCATTCTTAGATTAAGCTTCCTTATTTGCCGAAGCATAAGGAACCACTTTCATCACTTTTATCTTCTTTTGTGTCTCAAGACACATTCCCTTAGATAAATTCACATGCTAAATGAGTAAAGATCGTATCATTATATGAAACTTGAGATAAGCATAACATCCTTTCTTGTGATCCGTATTACCGTGATCAAAAGCATATATTTTGCTTTTCTTAAGTCCTTCATTTCATACTGCTTTATCAATCATACCCACACGCCCGACAATACTCTTTCATTGCCTCCAATGAGCAAGATACTATTTACGTATAGTACAAGAAATACCACCACATTTCCATCACTCTCTACAATACACAAGACACATCCGCACATTGAATGAATCCATATCTTTGGATTTCCTCATCAAAATGGATGTTTCATGATCTTAAAGCTTGCTTTAGTCCATCGATGGATACTTTTAAGCTTACCATCAAAATGCTCTTAGCTCTTTGTAATGAACCACTCTGGTTGCTTCACATAGATGTTTTCCTCAAGACTTCCAATTAGAAAAGTTGTCTTGATATCTATTTGCTATCCCTCATATTCCATATGAGTAGCAACAAATAAAAGAATCTGGATCAACATAAGCATAGCTATCGGCAAATAAGTTTCCTCATAATTGAACCCTTTCTTTCTGAGTATACCCTTTTCACTCTGAGTATACCCTTTTCACAACAAGCTTTGCTTCAAAGGTTTTCACATTATTCTATGGTCCTCTTTTATTTTGTATGACCACTTCCAATAGTTTCAATACCATTTAGAGGTTCTACAAGCTCTCAGATCTAATTTAGAATTCATCGATTCTATTTCAACTTCATTGTACTTACTAAGATATCGCATTTCGATCTTGTAGTGCTTCGTCATATCCGTGGTTCCATACCATGTTTACTAGGGACCAAGTCTCACGAATCTCCCAAAACATATATCTTACAGGTTGTCGAACAACCCTCCCGCTACAACAAGGCACTACATGCAATTGTGTATCAGACGTGACACGCGTTGCAGTTTACCTTCTGGTATATCCTCTTGTACACTTGGTACTATTACTTTGTGTTTTCCCTCTCACTTGCTTTAGAACAATTTATACATGAGTTTATGATTTAATATATAGTCATTTTCCAAGAATCTAGTGTTTGTTTTACAATCACCCTTTGATCTTTTAGACTAAATAAATCATCACCCTTCATTTTTCTAGTATATCCCACAAACAGACAAACGTTTTAGAATTACTGTTTCTAGGGCATATCCATAAAATGAATTTAATTATTTCAAATAATTCATCATCTATCTAACCATTTCCATAAGAATCTTTCTCTTATTAAGATTAGAAGATGAATTATTAATTATTGTTTGTTACATCCGTGGTATAAACATGATTTAAGAGAACAAATTGCCACTAACGTACCATAACAGATTATAGCTCCATGCTTCATTACTATGACCATGTCATTTAAATAAAATGGAGTATCCATCCGTAGATGCATAGAAACTGAAATCAAATTATTTCTATGAAAAACGTATATAAAGACAATTTCTCATAATCAATCGTTTATTCATATCGTAAGATAAATAAATAACTCCCACTGCAACAACCACTACTCTCGTAGTATTACCCATGTCCATAAAATCTCATCATCACTTAGTTACACGCTTTAAGTAATTCCGCTATCTATACACAGCGTGTCAGTAGATGCCATTACTAATCAGGCTTCAACTTCTAGTAAATGAGATATAAAACTTGTTCACATCATGCTGAAAATGGCTTTCCTTTGCCACACATTTTGTCAGAAGTTTCCCACCATATACATCCTCTCGTAATTCAAGTGGAACTTACTCAAAACATCTAGGCAATTATGGAGAATAAAATTGACTTAGGTTTACCTTTCAACTTCTATTCCATGTATTTCCAATTCATTCATCAAATTCAATCATGACCTACCACCTTTTAGCTTACTCAAGTATCCAAAGAGTTATATGAGACCATCATATTTCTATGAACCTCTCACCTCTTCACTAGAGATTTTAATAGGCATCACAGAACATTCTTAGTGAGAATACACATTTTTTTTTATTTTCTTAAGTAGTAAAATTCGAAACCAAGATTCTTTTCTAATAAGCTAATTTGGACAAGTAAATATAATTTCTTTTAGTCAACTATAAGCGAGATAAAACTATTCGAAATTCAGAGAATCACAAATAAATATACCGATCAAATCTTCAAATTTTATCCTTTTATATTTATTTCTTAAAAACAATATAAAAATAAAATTCACCGACATCTCAAGCACCGTGAGTCTGCAAGCCACGATAGTGTGGACGTTTACAAACCCGAACATTTACAAGAGAAGGTTTTACCCATTAATTTCATTCGTTAACCTAACCTCATGACAAAATAATTAATAGTCGGTTCCTCTTTGGCCATGCAAATAAAAGCAGTGACTCCGATGGGGATGATACTTATTATTTGTATCTAAGTGTGCACAATTATTTGACCCAAGTCCATTGCGCAAGCTTATGTGCCTTACAGATGGAGAAGTACACATGCGCTCGGATAACTTCCTGCAGTCATCAATTATAAATTTGTACCAGTGAACCACATATAAACTCATCCGATAGGGAGGAAGGTTTATGCCAACGCGCAAGTTCATATGCATCACATTACAAATATAATTATTTAATGAAGTCTGTTCCAGCAATCCATGAATAAACTCATCCGATGGGGAGGAAGGCTCTAATGCCGACGCACAAGTTTGCTCACATTGCTAACAAACCAATAATGGAGGTTGTGGGAATTAATTACCAATCCCCTCTCCCACTTAGTTATTTAATACCAAGGGTTTTTGCTGCATATAATATTCAAAAATAAAATACGCAACCTAGCATGCTCTTATTACGACAAATAAGGCAGTAAATCAAGTAGAACATGCATCCAATCCAAATATATAATAATAATTGACAAATAAAATAATTATATCAGTTATATATAAGGAAAGAAAATTTGCCAAATATAAGGGGACTTGATCAATTTATCAAGCAATTAAATAAGTGATTTGGACAAGAAGATAACTTGGGCCTAAAGCCACACAGCCCATAATAGAATGCACATGTCCAAAACTTCCCTGCCTTTTCACTCTCACACACACGGATTCACATAACTGAAGCTGCCTCTTCAGCCTTGCTCAGCCAAATAACCCGCAATTCAGCCACCGATACTAGCAACCGCCGGGGAACCTGGTCGCCGCTTCCTATCTGATAATCTGCCAACCGCCGGATAATTGTTGTCCTCCGTGAAGCCGAGTTGACTGCCGTTGCTCGGCCACGGATGATTCCTCGATAGCTGCCACCGATTGGCCATCGCTCTACGCCGGAAGCACCGTCGCTTCAGCCACTTACACAGCCCGCCAGAACGCTGCCCTTCGTCAGAAGCAGCATCTTTCCAGCCAGTGAAAAGTGCCTACTGCTGGTTGTGCATTCTTTTCTAGTAGGTTGTGCCACCCCTGCCCAGCAGTCGCCCGTCACCGGCCTGATGGATCGTGTAACAATAAATTTTGTATTTATAATAAAATAAACACAAAGAATTACAATGATAATCCAGCTGGATTGAACTTGAGAATATAGAGAAACAATCTCTATCTATCCTCTGATTCTTCTCTCGAACCAATTTGGCTTTGACTTTGACTTGTGTGTGTTGACTACGCTGACTATGTTGACTGCGTATGTCGAGTTGAGCTGGATCTTCGAACGAAGCTTGTCTGAATTCGAGTATGTAGTCTTGAACGTTGATCCGGAGACGTTGAACCTTTGTTTGGATTGAACGTTGACTTGAATTTGTTGTGAAGTATGCCGCTCAATTTGGTAGAACATTGACTTCACGGATAATGAATTTGATTTGAAGAACGCCGGATCGAAGAGGCTTAGCACCTTGATCTTTGATCGGCTGTTGTTCTTAACTTGAATATAACTTGAACTTGACTTGAAGGTCTTGAGTGTTCTTGACTTGAAGATCTTGAATTTGGATCTTGATCTTCACTTAGACATTGATCTTCACTTAACTTGGATCTTGATCTTCGCTTGACTTGGATCTTCACTTGACTTGGATCTTCACTTGACTTGAAGAACGCTGGATCGGAGGGGCTTGGCACCTTGATCTCCAATTGGTGGCTATTACTTTTGAAGAACGTCGGATCGAAGGGGTTTAGAACCTTGATCTCCAATTGGTGGCTATTACTTTTGAAGAACGCCGGATCGAAGGGGTTTAGAACCTGTTCTTCGATTTGGCAGTTGTTCCTCGCTTGAAGATGCTTGAAGTATTCAAGGGAGCACTGCTCGTATTCTTGATCTCTTCAGAGATTTTGTCTTCAAATATTTGAGTGTATTTGTCTGGAATGAATAGAGGAGGACTCCTTATATAGGTGAGGAATGAGCATGCCCCATAAATAACTTGCAATCTGATGGTCCATGACAGATTTGACCCAATTCTGCGGGCTTGGGCCGTTCCAAATATAACACAGCTTGAATGGTCATTGCATAATTTGACCTGATTCTGGAACCTTCCAGACTTTATTTGACTTGAGAGTCAAGTTTTACTTAATTTAAACCCTACTTAATTTGTTGGGTTTTAAATTAATTATCAATTATTTATTAATCTATTTTAGGAATTAATTTATTAAATCCCAAAAATAAAATATAATAAATTAAAATTGATATTTAATCAATAAAATTCACGCGTAGCCATTTGATTGGACCGTGAATTTTAATTGCTTACATATCGTGCCACTATGTCCTGTTGGAAAATAGAGAGTATCCAGCTGTGAAACTGTCCGTCGGTTGCTATTCCTTAGCCACCGAAAAATCGTGGTACCCAGCAGCCAATCAGAATTAACAGCCCCGACCTCTTCGCCTTTGAATCACCTGCTTACCGACCATTGCCGCCGCTCATCTCCAGCCCTAAGTTCAGAAGCTTCCATAACAGCCACGGTAAAGCAGACCCATCAGCATAAGTAAGAAGACAGCAAACTCGCTCGGAATAGTGAGGGACCCGACCGAAAACTCTTCCAGACTCGATGGAAATAATACCAGGCTCAATCGCGACCTCGCCATGCTTGAACACCGCTAGATACCCGTTGCAGACGACCAGAACAGTACGCCTTGGTACAGCAAGGTCGTTAGATCAGTGGAAACTTCGTGAACAGGTCTCCAGAATCGCTTGAGCACCGACAACAACGTGCAGTCGCCGAGCATGCCGGCACTGCCACCAGTCTGAAGTCCGGCTGTCGGCACTGGCAACCACGCACACTTGCCATGACCTGCCCAGCGACATCTGGGGCTTGTCAGTTGTCCAGCCTTATCGCCGTTGTTGTCGTGCGCCACCTTAGCACCAGCATGCCAGCCCAAGTTTTCTCGCAAGCCGTCCAGTAGGCTTTCACCTTGCCACCCATCAGCAAAAGAAAGATCGCCGTTGACAATCGTTCGCAGCCAAAGGCACAGGCGATTAGCGCCGCGGTGTGTCTCTGTCCACCGTTGAGAGTTCTCGGCGAGCGTCGTCCCCATCAAGTTGCTAGCCGCTAAAACCTAACCCCAACCACCACCAGCAAGCCTTGCCGCTTGGTTTGATTAGTATCCATGCCATAATGTTTGTTGCAATCCATCGTACATCATCACTTTCAAACTTACAGCCGTTAATTGCTCATAGGGTTTACTTTCATACAAAATTCATTAACCACCCTTTGAACGACGATTAAACTTTCACCAATCGGATGATACACAAAGGCTTTCACATAGGGATATGCATGGATTCAATTCATAAAACCAAAATCCCAACTATTCATGTGATTCTATTCCAAATAAAAGCACATAATTCACATAAACCCTAGCCCAACGTGTCACGCTTCACCATGAAACCGAAGCTCTGATACCAATTGATGGCATTTGATCATTTGGTTAACGTGACCCATTAGGGTTCCATACATTTCTAACAAGCAGTGGAAGAAAGTAAACAAGAAACGATTTACCTTTCATCAGGGTATGTTGATGAAGATGGATTCTCGCCGGCAGCCTGCGTGACATCACGAGAATGGCCATAACTTCCTCATCTGAACTCTGATGGGAGTGATCTATGTGCTCAGACGATCCTCTCTTCGGCATCTTTCCGTCAGTACATTAGACATTGAATTCAGAGTACTATACGATTTTATGCGAATTTTGCAAAGTGGCGGAAAGCAGCAACAAACAACTTTCTGGTCTTCTGCAGTATTCCCAAGTCCAATCTCTACGTCGTGTGGGCGACGACTCTCGAGATCTACTCAATCTGCTGTTCCCTCACCCCCTTACAATGTTATGCGTGCTATTAAGGTTTATGGACAGCTGAGATGACTTATATATGGGCTACAGCAGGGACCAGGAAGAGAAATTAGGTTGAGCCTCCATTGGGCTTAAGTATCCAATCTTAGCCCAAAGCTTATACTTAAGTCCAATAATAATAATATAGTACACTAAAATATTATTACTGCTCTACCTTTCCAATCCCAAAATTACGTTTTGGGCTCCTTATTATGAGCCCGTTAGTCTCCCCATGTTTAAGATATACAATGTCCATTAATTAATTAAGTTACTGACAACTCCATTAATTAATATCTCATCCAAGAGTAGTACCACTCAACATCATTATCATGCCAGAATAAATCCACCTGCATGGTTTACATGATAATCCTTAGGAGCTCCTCAAGGTGACATCATCAACCTATGACGGACACGAATTTCTTCTACAATCAATAGCACACCATAGAGAGAGCACTACTTCACAACTCACCGAGTTTGTTGATTTAAGAGCACGAACATCCATAATAACTGAGATCAAGTTCTCCTATATAGTCAGTATAAGTCGAACGATCTCATGCGGTCCTGCTCAATACACTTGAAGTGCACTAATGTGATTCTATAGCCAAGGCAAGCTAATACCAAACCACACTACAACAATCCCGATAGAGAGTCCCGTCTATCTCGATTGTGAGCATCTGTTTATATTTTGTAAGGAAACCGATAATATAATCTTCCACGTGTTGTCGCACAACATATTATCCACAGTATAAAGTAAGCGGACTATTGCATCGTGCATATAAATAAATTATAATACGAAATCATTTGATCATATGATTCTCATTTCAAATAAATTGTTATAACATTGTTCATACTAAAGCTAGACTTTTTAGTATACAATCCAACAATCTCCCACTTATACTAAAAGACTATGCTGTCATGTCTTCTGCCATACATCTGATTTCCACTCTCACTACACGACCATAAAAAAACTCTCGCTTTAAGGTCCTTGTAAATGAATTTACTAGGTTATCATCTGATGTAATCTAGACTACAACAACCTTCCCCTCATCATACGATTTCTCGTAACAGGTAGTATTTGCGCTCCATGTGTTTAATTGCCTTATGGACCCGTGATTTCTTCAAGTTTGCAACTGCACCATTATCATCAAAATAAGTTGTGATAACTTTGGGCAAACTTAGAAACACTTCAAAGTCCATCCTGAAGTTTCTAGAGTCATACAGATACTTTGGTTGCCTCATAGGCTCCAATTTATCATCTTTCCATGATGGAATCCGGAGTCTGAAATATATTTCTATATAACACTCCTCCACATTATGACTCTACTTCCTAAAATTAAACACATAACCTTTGAGGTTGTTTTACTGTCGTCCCTATCTGATTTGAAAAATCTGAATCTATGTAACCCCTAAGAAATAGTGAATCTGTCTGGTAAGCTCATAATATAGTATCTAGTCCTTTCAGGTACTTCAAAATTATGTGTTACCACAGTTCAACATTCTTATTTCGGGTTACCTTTGATACCCACTGTCTATGCCATTTGGCAATACATTTATCCATTCTCATGTATAGCATTCCTTAGATTAAGCTTCCTTATTTGCCGAAGCATAAGGAACCTCTTTCATCACTTTTATGCCATTTGAGATCCGCTTTTCCTACGTCTTCCTCTTTACTTCTAGAATCCATTTATATTTGAAAATCACACAAATTCCAGCAAAGTACAAATTCTCCAAATATTTTCAAATATCAAGCAATCTAGGGTATTTAAACACTCAAACCAAGCATAATTGTATGGAACCATGAACTTGGTTTCAATTTTGGTAGTAATTGATTAGAGCAAGCGTACTCTATCGCGTAGTAGACCGTAGTGACCAAGTGCAAAATTTAGAATATCGAACCCAAGGGCGAAAGTGGGTAATCATATTTGAATGATGTTTGACTCTAGAAGTACTAATCAATAAAAGGATGGGGTTGATTAACACTACAAATTAATATCTAGGAAAGCAATTAAAGATAGAAAGATACAATGGACATGAAAGATGGATGAGTGGATGAATGTGAGATGAATGAAGTAACGATCTAAAGAGGAGCAAAGATAACCAGAATCAAGATCAAGGACATAATATAGATATGTTAGATATAAATGGTAAACATCAATGATAATGGAATAGAAGCAATCACATATATTCTCCTAATCCCTATGGCCAAGGTGATTGAGTTCTCAACTCATTACAAGTTTAAAGCTCTTAGGATTGATTTTTACTCTCAATTCCTTTAGAAGGTACTATGATCATAAATTTTGTTCTTCTCATTCAAATAACAACCAATTAAGACCAATGATGGGTGTTTTCTCAACACACAAAATTAATCCTCAAGTATAAGGATATCAATTGTAGTTGCGATAGGTGACCAAGTGTTTATCGTACCCAAGAGACGAAATAGTATCAATTCAATTATATTCTAATTAACTAAGATTATGTTGGTAAATTTGAGTTGGTTTGATTATGAAACTAAATAACATAAATTGAAATAGCAAAGTAATTAAGCAAGCAATAGAGATATTTCGGTGGTGAACAAGTAAGTAATGGCGTAGTTCTTCAGGTAATCCAATTTTATTTATTAATTTCCATTCCATGTGTTGATGTCCTACTCTACCTTGTGGTTTATGGACGCATCACTAAACCATGCAAGCGTACTCTATAGACACAAGTAAGCAAGCGTATGACACGTGTGAATATCCTTGGAGCAAGACGTATACTTCACCCCTTTCTAGGTACTATCATAATCAATTATTTTCCGTGCACTTAGTACTCTAACCCGATTTGATCTCCCCTTTTAGGTACTATAAAGTTATATTCTTTATCCTACTTATTAACCCGAATATGATTCAATTAACAAGTATCTATATAAGACAGTTCTAATAAGACTTCGGAATCCCTTCACTTAAAATTATAACATATAATCCTGCTCAGCGGTGAACGCACTCAATCAATAACCAAGAGATGTATTCAGACTCTACATAACAGTTAAAAATGCACAAAATGACCGTGAGTATGAATTAGAAAAGCACAATCTTATATAGAATAAACCACAAGTAGTGTTGTACGGAGTTTACACATGAAAATTCAATTAACTTATAAAACTTTCATAACCCTAGAACTACCGGAGCGGCTCTAGCCCATGATTGATCTAGGAAAAATCATGGCTAGTTTGTATGATCTTACTTGACTCGCCAGACGAACCTCTCCTCACGACTCCTTCGGATGATGGTAGCGTTTGGTGAAGGATGGATGATGAATGCTTGATCAATTCCTCTTCTCCTGCGGAAGCTCTTCTTTTATACTTGTAAACTCTCCTTACGGGCCTTGGATGGGCTTTTTGAGCGAACAGACGCACTGAAGGTGTAAAAATATGAATTTGGTAAGTTTTTGGATGTTAATTCGACCAAACAGGTTGGTCAAACTCTTCCATACTGGTCAAATCCCTGGTCGAACCCGTCTGTAAGTTGGCTTCTGACTCCGGATTCGACCAGAGCGTTGGTCGAACTAGATACTTCCTGGTCGAACCAGAACTGCTTCTGTTTAGGCTTCGAGTTCGACCAGGGTTCGATCAAGTGGTTTGGTCAAACTTGGCTGTCGTGGTCGAACCGCGTTTTTCCGAGCTCAGTTCGACTAGAGGTTCTGGTCGAACTCCATTCTTCTTGGTCGAATTCGACCCCAACGTGGTCGAATCCACCCATGTTTCTTCCTCTTTCCAGATCCGATCACTTCCAACACGTTTTCCATCAAAAATCCACTCAAATAGCCTTGTAAACTCCCGATTCGTGACTTTTCACCAAGTATACAGATTCACATCGAATTACAACTATTAATTACACCATAAGTACACGAATCCGGGCTCAAAACTAGTGAATTTACACACTCATCAAACCCCCAAACTTACATGTTGCTTATCCCGAAGCAATGAAATTAAAACCAAGGAGTAGTGTAAAATTCACTAATCACCAATACAATTCATACTCACACATACAATTCATCAATCGAACACAAGTATTACATGCATCATATGCATCATTCATGCAAAACATCACTCAATTATAATATCTTTCGGAGTACAAAATCTTCTAGCTCACAAGATAAATATTTACTCTCACTCTCAAGTGTAAAAGATGTACACTCTAGCATATTAGTATTTACGCTCATATTCAATCCATACTTCCGCGTAACCATAAACTTGGCAAGAGTCTCAAAACTCAACTTATAATCAATTCCTTACTAGGATCACAAAGGACTTGCTTTTGGGTTGTAATGTTGGCTCTTTGGTAAAGGTAGGAGAATTTGGGTAAAGTGACTAATTCACTAGTAGAGAATTACCTTGGAGTTTTGCTTTTCGTTATATATTTTCGTTTGTTTCTCCATCTTCTTCTCATAAACTTCATAATTTGATTCTCCTTCTTTCTCCAAGCATCAACATCATCTTTTTTCAATGAGCAAGGGTACCAATTTCGGGCACTACCCTTCTAAGCAGTCGGGGTACCATTTTCAGGCACTAGTCCTAAACAAGATTTAACCATACTTCTTTCTTTTTCATAATTCTCAACCAATCTTTCACCTTTCCATTCTTTCAAGCACTTACACACCTCAACTCTCTACTAATGAATAGGATATTCAACAAGGCTCAAGTAAAAGTTTAATAAGGCTTTTTATCAAGGCTTGCCAAAGAAAAAGCTTTTTTTTAAGGCTCAAAAGGGCTTACAATGGTACATATGTTCACAGGTAAGGTAAAATTTTGGCTAAGTAACTTGATTACACAATAATGGCCTAAGATCATATCCTAAAAATTCCTCAATCATAAGTCTCACACAAGATGCCAAGCCAAGTTCTAGAATACGATCATATGAACGATTCTCTCAAGAATAAATTATCATGAACTAGCATGATTTAAATGGCTCAAATCCTCACATGGGTAAATAGATTCCTAAGTACTCCTCAAGTAAATAACCAAGATAAATTTCACAAAAAATTAACATACTTATCAAGCATATATGCTTCTAATCAATAAAAATCAACACATGTAATATATGAATGCATCATACTAAACCAAGAACCCTCATAGCAATACAATCTATATAAGTATAATCACCTCTCAATCTAACATCCAACAACAAAATACGTACATGCCACTCATACCACAAATACCACTCCTGTAAATAGAAAAAGAGAAGATAGATGTGATGAAACAGACGAAAATAAAAACCTGGTGCATCCTATTCCTCCGGAGCATCATCATCATCCGCACCCTCTTCGTCATCTCCATCACTCATCTCCGCGTGTAATCGATCCAAATCTCTATGAAGACTGTTTAGCTTTCTATCCAACTCGCACTCATGAGCATACATCCTCTCCAATCTCATATCCATCTCCACATAGTTATTCTGCAACGTGTTGTACTTCCCATCCAGTACTGCATAGTTTGCATTCGCCACTTCCAGCTGCCTATTCGTCTCCTGCTGGTTCGCATTCAGTGTAGCGAACTGCTCATGAATTAATCTAAATTGCTCTTGCAAATAAGCATCGAGACCAGCCCACTGTTGCTGTGGCACCGCTGAAATGGGTCGTGGTGGACTCTCATGCGGCTAAGGATCTTCCATCTCCGGATCCAACTGATCCTCTCCAAGCTCCCGCTGCTGCTGCTGTGGCGGCTGAAAACGCCCCTCGTCTACTATTCTCTGCAGCTCATCCATCATCCCATCAGCATACATTTGAGCTACAGTCCTCCAATCACCCTTTGTCAAACAAGTGATGGAGATAGCAGTGTGTCTGAGGGTGTTCATTAGCATGATTCCCTCATTCCTGATAGTAGTCAACACACCTAAATCAAAAGGCAACATGAAAGTAAAGGGCTTCGATCCCCTCGTGAAGAACCAATCTCCATCCCTCAGATGGGCAAATCCCCCCTTCACATATGTGCTCATCATTAAATCGGGATCCTCCAGGATAGGTGAAATGCCGGTGAAGTCCATATGACAATACTCAGCCACCGAGGTAAGCAACCCTCCTATGTTTAATCTCTGAAATGGAGAAATCCTGAACCTGTTAAGCTGATAAATGAGATATGATCCCATATTGAACCTCACTATATTGAGCATACACTAGAGGACATATAACTCTCTCCTCGACACACAGCTTCCTTCAGACCGAGCAAATAGTATGTTGCTCAACACTCGATCTATGTATCGGAGCACTGGATTTTGAATCAATGAGGCACGATCGCTGTTAGTCTTATAATCCACATCCTCACAAGAAATCTCTCTCCAGAATCTATTGGCATTGAAGTATCCATTCTCAGCCCTCGCAATTCCCTAGGAGTCTGAAACAAGATATTAAAATCCTCTGCTGACCATGTCCTCTGCTCACCTAACGAACACTCATACGGAAGGTTGCTCGAGCCTTTCTTCACAGTAATCGAACATAATACTTCCGCAGTCACATGGAAATAAGTAGGTCATTTCAACTCCATGAAGTGACAAATTCCGACTTGATCAAACATCCATAGGATATCGTCTCTAATGAACATGGTAATCATCGCTCCATCATCTTGATACCTCGTTCGAGCAATCTTATCAGACACATCTACCCATTTCTCCTTGATCTCATCCCATTCATTCATCCGAATCTTGAAGTTCAAAGGCAACCGCTCTTGAAGCCTTAGCTTCTTTGTCACTGGATCTTCCCGAGATGGTCTATCTTGTCTTTTCTTTGAACGAACCTCGGCTTCCTTTCCTTTTCCTGAAAACAATACTTCAATACAAACCAAGGAAGGAAAACCAAACTAATGCATTTAACTCTACTTAAGACTTGAAGTTTTTCAATGCATAGTCGAACCAAACAAGCATGCTCCATCCTAACGATCCATCAATTCAATTCACATTCTAATTCACCCTCATTCCAATCATGAATACGATCAACAAACGATTTAACCAACCAAAAGCATGCATTACTATTCATATTCAAGCAATCCAATCATGAAAACTACTCAAACTCAAACACTTTTCTAGCAATTCAATATGCTTCATCCCAAACTACTCATATTCCTCATAACTTCACATAATCAACATGGTTCAATTCAATTCAATCAATCAAAATCAAACCCAACAACAATTTATTCGAAATCATGCACCAAAAATTCCAAACCACACCATGAATCCATAGAAAACTTAGTTTAATCAACATACCCGCTTATAATCGATGATTAGAACTTCAATCCTAGGGCAATAGGGTTGAGAAAATTACCTTTTGGACCAGTCATGGCTTAGAATGCACGAATGTGATAATTCTCCAAAAATCTTGACGAACCCTAGTTTTACAACTAGTTTGCTTAAAAAACACGATAAATAGAGTGGAATGTGTGTGGATTGTGGTTAGAACTGATCGAAATCCACTAATTTGGAGTTTGGAATGCAGGGATTCGATTCGGGATGAATTCGGGTGGAGGTGGTTTGTGAAGTGCTAGAATGAATATGAAAATCGAGGTTAAAATCAACTTACCTGGGCTTGATTCGACCAATCCGAGAGGTTGAATTGGATTGACGTGGTTAAATCCTTGGTCGAACTACCCTACTGGACAACTATCATCATGATTCGACCACCGTTTGACCAAGTGCTTTGGTCAAACTCTTCAGTCGTGGTCGAACTCGACTGTTCAAAACTTTCAGGTTTGCGATTTGACCAAGCCACTTGGTCAAACCGATCACATTTTGGTCGAACCTGTCTGTACAACTCTCTGATCTCCAGTTCGACTTCCTTCTTTGGTCGAACCCCTGGTCGAACGCTCCTCTGCTTGGTCGAATCGACATGTAACAAACTCTCTGATCTACAGTTTGACCAGGGTTCTCTCGTTCGACCTGCATGTCTGGTCGAACTCGACTCCTGATGCTCCAAACTCGAATTTTCTTCATCCCCTACACACTTTAAGCTCAAAAATGAACATTAGAAACCAAAATAGATCAAACCTAGCTCGAGAATCTATGTTAAATTTTATATCCATAAGTAACTCTGCATATAACACTCAAAAACAACACAAAACACCACAAAACATTAGGCAAGTTGCAAAAAATATTTACACACCGCAATCGGTAAAAGTTTTGATGTGCCGCAAAAAAACAACTCCCTAACAAACGTTACAAAGAAAAGATTATATTCTCGATGCTTTAATGAGGTAAGTACATCACACCCCCCCAAACTTAGTAGAAACTAAAGTGAAACTAAGTTGGCAAAGAGATGTAATTGCCAATATTTAAGCACGTCAAATATAAAATTTCTTACTCACACAAAAGAAATAATAAAGCAATAAAACGGAAAGGAAAGCCCCAACAGGCGCTCATGTTTAACGTCGAAAAGTCACGACGGTACCAATCTAGTGCAAGGTATCCTCAAAGACGATGTAAACATCATCCGGCGACTTGTAATGCCCCAATTGATGCCCATTCGCTACAATAATGTTCCCATCTTTATCCATAAGCTCAAAACTCCCCCCTCCGCAGGCTCTATGTATAATGAACGGCCCCCTCCACTTTGATTTCAATTTTTCTGCGAAAAGCTTCAAACGAGAGTTAAAAAGTAACACCTCATCACCTTGGTTGAACTCCTTGTATGAGATCTTTGAATCATGCCATTTCTTCATTCTCTCCTTATAGATCTCCGAGTTCTTGAACTTATTCAATTGATAATATGAGTCATCCTCAACTTCTTTTGATCCTTCAAAGACAAGTTTAAACTCCTCAATGCCCAAAATGCTTTATGCTGAATCTCTACGGGTAAGTGGCACGACTTTCCATAGACGATTTGATACGGTGACATATCCAACACCGTCTTGTAAGCAGTTCGAAACCCCCACAAAACATCATCAAGATTCATAGCCCAATCCTTTCTATTGGTTCCGACTACCTTCTCCAAGATTTGCTTCACTTGCTGGTTGGAAACTTCAGCTTGCCCATTCGCTTGAGGGTGATAGGGTGTAGTAACCCTATGCTTGACTTCATAATCCTTAAGCACTTTCTCAAGAAGTTTATTGATGAAGTGAGACCCTCCATCACTTACTAGTGCTCTAGGAACTCCATAACAAGCAAAGATATGTTTCTTCAAGAAAGATAAAATAGTCCTAGCATCGTTCACGCGAGTGGGAATGGCTTCCACCCACTTAGAAGCATAATCTACTGCTAAAAGGATGTAAAGAAATTCATTAGATGGGGGAAAAGGCCCCATAAAATCGATCCCCCATACATCAAAGTGGCATTTCATCTCGTCGACTTATGTTCCCCATCCTTTGACATCTATCGCATGTCGCCACATAGGTTTCACAATCTTTAAACAATGTCGGCCAATAAAGAGTAGATTGAAGTACCTTAGCTATAGTCTTTTGAGCTCCGAAGTGTCCCCCGTTTGGTTGTGCATGACAAAAATCAAGTACACTCTCCATCTCCATATCGGGCACACACCTACGGATAATGGAATCCGTACATATCTTGTAGACAAATGAATCATACCATATAAATATCTCAACATTCCTCTTGAATTTCGCAAGTTGATATCGGTTGAGATCTCTAGGAATTTCACCTACGACAATGTAATTCACATAAACCGCATACCATGGATCCATCCTCTATGCAGCCACAACACATACTCTTTCAGCTCTTTCAACAAGCATTGCCAATATCTTCTCATCAGGGAACATCTTTTCAATGTAATCGAAAGAATCATCATAGTGCTCCCTTGTTTCCAACCTTGATAGGTGATCTGCCAAAATATTCTTGGTACCCTTCTTATCTCGGATCTCTATATCGAATTCCTGCAGAAGAAGAATCCATCTAATGATCCTTGGCTTTGTTTCCTTCTTCTCCATCAAGTACCGGATCGCAGAGTGATCCATGTACACTAGCGTCTTCATGCCAACTAAATACTGTCGAAACTTGTTGAATGCATACACCACTACTAGAAACTCCTTTTCAGTCACCGTGTAGTTCTTTTGTGCAGCATCAAAAGTCTTACTCGCATAGTAAATGGCGCAGAACTTCTTTTCCTTCAACTGCTCAAGCACCACTCCAAGTGCTAAATCACTTGCATCACACATAAGTACAAACGACTGAGTCCAATCCGGTGTAATCAAGATAGGTGCCGTAATAAGCGCCTCTTTCAAAACCTGAAAAACTGTTAGATACTCTTCATCAAAAATAAAAGGAACATCCTTTTCAAGTAAATGAGATAAGGGCTTGGAGTATTTTGAGAAGTCTTTTATAAATCTTCTATAAAAACCAGCGTGTCCAAGGAAAGACCGCACTCCTCTTTCATTCGTAGGTGGTGGAAGCTTCTCAATTGCCGCCACTTTTGCTCTATCCACCTACAATCCCTTGGCCGAAATATGATGACCAAGAACAACCCCATCTCTTACCTTGAAGTGGCACTTCACCCAATTCAAGACAAGGTTAGTTTCTTGGCATCTCTTCAAAACAGTAGCAAGGTTAGATAAACAAATATCAAAAGAGGAACCAAATACAGAAAAATCATCCATAAACACCTCCATGATCTTTTCTATCAACCATTAAATATGGCCATCATGCAACGCTGAAATGTAGCAGGTGCATTACATAATCCAAAAGGCAAAAGTTCCATAAGGGCAAGTAAAAATAGTATTTTCTTGATCCTCGGGTGCAATCATGATTTGATTATAACCCGAGTACCCATCCAAGAAACAATAAAACTCATACCCTGCAATACGATCAAGCATTTGATCCGTGAAAGGAAGGGAAAAATGGTCTTTGCATGTATTTTCATTCAGTTTCCTGTAATCCGTACACACACGCCATCCCGTAGGAATCCTAGTGGCTAAAGTCTCACCATCCTCGACTTTCACTATAATCATGCCCCCCTTTTTAGCAACAACATGAAATGGACTCACATGGGGACTATCACTAAAAGGATAAATAATACATGCATCTAGCCACGTTAGGATTTGCTTTCTAATCACTTCTTGAATAGCGGGATTCACCCTCCACTGATTCTGAATGCTACTTTTGGCCTCATCTAACAACCTTATTCTATGTATATAATAGGCAGGACTAATACCCTTTAAATCATCAAAAGACCAACCAATTACAGATTTATACTTCCTAAGCACATCTAACAATTCCTCGAGTTGATCATCATCAAGGGAAGAATATACAATTACCGGATATTTTTCATTGTCACCTAGGTAGGCATACTTCAAGTGTTCAGGTAGCGGTTTCAACTCCTCTTTCTTCACTTCTAGAGGTGCACTCTCTCTATCCAATGGCAAGTACTTCTTAGTCTACTTAACCTCTTCAATCTTGGTCCTTGTCGACTCATACCTGTCATCACCCAAAGTAAGTAAATTTTCAAGAAAATCAATACATACCTCATTGGAGAGATCATCTAGCTCCATAGTGGGAAAAGTAAGAGACTCCATCAAACATGTCTCTAGAGGATCCTTTGACAGAATCAAAGACATGTCTTCATTCACAATCTCATCCACTACATCAATACTGTGACATTACATCTCCATTGGCATCTTCATTGCTTTGTCAAGGTTAAATAAAACCTCTTCTTTATCCATCCTTAGCCTCAACTCACCCTTCTGCACATCTATCATGGCTCCCGCAGTAGCAAGGAAAGGTCTCCTAAAATAAGAGGGACATTATCCTTGTCATCTTCCATCTCCAGTACCAGAAAATCCACATGAAAGACTAACTTCTCTACTTTGACAAGAAAGTCTTCAATTACACCCTTCGGAAAAGTCATAGACCTATCCACTACTTGTAGAGCAACTGTCGTAGGGGTTAACTCCCCCAAACCAAGCCTTTGAAAGGTGGACAATGGCATCAAGTTGATGCTTGCCCCAAGATCACACAAAGCTCGACTTGTCGGCCCCTTTCCAATTTCACATAAGATTGTGAAGCTTTCTGGATCCTTAAGCTTAGCTGGCAGCTTCCTCTGAATGATCGAGTTGCAGTTCTCAGACAAATTCACCATCTCAACTCCATTCAAGATTCTCTTCTTTAAAAGAATATCCTTCAGAAAGTGGGCATAATACGGCATCTCCAATATGGCTTCAAAAAAAGAAATGTTCAAGCTTATCTTGTTTATGATTTCTGATAACTTCTTGAACTTCTCTTCCAATTCCTTCTTAACTAGCTTGAGAGGAAAGGACGGAGGTATCTTCATTTTGAGAATCCTTCATTCATCACGTTCAGTCTTCTCTGCTTTATCCTTCTCTGCTCTCAATCTCTTAGCTCTTTCCCACTTCTTCTCTGCTATAATCTCAGTACTATGCTCTTTAGAAGACACTGGAGTAGTTTCAATATCATACAGAGCATTCGACGTGGGAAACAGTGCAGAACGGGAGAGTTCAACCTGAGTTCGACCTGGGTAGGTGGTCGAAATCAGTGAGCAATGGTCGAACTAGACATCTGAAAGTTCGTTCTCCTCCTTACAGTCGGATTCGACCAAGGTTCGACCAACTGGTTTGGTCGAATCCAAGTGATCGTGGTCGAATTGGGCATTAGACAAAATAGAGTGCTCTGGACAGTGGAGTTCGACCTCGGTTCGACCAGAGGCTCTGGTCGAACTCACTTGATTTTAGTCGAACTGACCTTCTGACTTCTCCGGACATCGCACAGGTGTCGAGTTCGACCTTCCCTGTTCAGTTCGACCTGAATGTCTGGTCGAATCGAGGTCGAAACGGGCTCCTGACACTTCAGACTTTAATTCTGGCTTCATCGGTCCCTCATACTGCATTCCAGACCTCAGTGTAATGGGGTGACAAGAGTTTGGATTCTCAATACTTTAAGACGGAAGCTTACCCTTCTCTATATTTTGAGTTAGTTTGTTCACATTACCAGCCATCTCCCCCATTAGCAGCGCAAGGTCTTTTACTTGTGTAGACAAATCCTTGTGATGATCATCAATCTTCTTCTCTAATTTGGCCTCAAGATGGTCTACTCTTGCATCATTCTTCGCCATGTACCTGTTCACAGTATCCTCAAAACCAGGCTTCCCTTCTTCCACCTTAGCTCCCGGATCAACACCGATAGGAGGCTGCATCGCATTTTCGGATTGCTCCATGAAAACTCCGGCCTCCTTGGTTGTTGATAACCACCCGGGCGACCACGATTGTTGTAGTTTCCTTGGTAGTTCCGATTTCTTTGATTTAGGCGTCTAGTTCCTTGAATACTTTGATCCATGGCGTAGTCTGCCTCCTCGATCTCCTTTTGGCTTGCTCCCTCATAGCCACAATCCTGTTGCATCATTGGTACTCTCTGCGATAAATCTATGATCTGCTTTTGCTGAGACTCTAGTTGCTTGCTAATGTTAGTCAAGCTAGAGACAATCTCATCATCTCTCCCCGACTTTACCATAGTATGCTCAACATGTGCTACTTTACCAAGGACATAACTGCCTCTCACTCTATCAGTCGGCCAATCCCTTGAATTCATCGAAATATCTTCAAAAAGCTTCTCGGCCTGATTGGGTGACTTAGTAAGTAGTGCTCCATTAGAAGAAGCATCAAGTAAAACCCGAGAATCGCAGTCCAACTCATTATAGAAAATACTGATATATTGAGCTTTAGATAGCCATGCTGAGGACACTTCCGAAGCATGTCCTTGAATCTGTCCCACGCTTCATGAAACTTCTCATTGCCATGGATAGAAATTTGATTAATTTCTTGCTTCATCTTGAACACCTTTGAAGGTGGTATGTATAGCTCCAAGAATTTTATTTTCAACTTCTCCCATGTATCACATTCTATAGCATCAAGATTATCGTACCAATCTCTCTCCTTTTCATTCAGCGAGAACTTAAACAATATGATCTTCCTCGCATCCTCATGAGCTTCTTCATCTTTTTGTGTGCTTGCATAACCAAGGAACTTATTCAGATGTTGCTGAGGATCTTCGAATGTTCCCCCAAAGAAGGGACTCCTTTCAATCATGGTGATAAGAGCAGGGTGTAGATCAAAATCAGCTATAGTCCCTCTCGCTCCTAACAACTCAGCATTGCCTGTTCTGTTGTTCTTAAAGACTTCCCTGATAATAAGTGTGTTCTAATCCGCTGCCATGTTGATTGCTTCTACGTCCAAAATAACTTCGGTTGTAGCTTCAATCGTTTGCAGAATCAGCACGTCAACTTCAACTTCTAAATCAAGAGCTTTAGTTGGTTCTACTTTCTTGTTCTTATTCTTGTTCTTTTTCTTCCTCGACGATGCTCCGATCTCTGGATTATATGGCTCTAATTCACCTTTTTTTGATCTTGTGAGCATACACCTAAGAAAAATAAGAGTTAGAAATTTAAGACAAGAATAAGATAATCTGAATTAAACTATAATAGTCAAAAGATAACTAATTCCGTCCCCGGCCAATGGCGCCAAGAACTTGATGCGCGTTTTCTTTGCACGCAAAATTAATCCCCAAGTATTAAGGATATCAATTGCAGCTTAAGCAAGCGACCAAGTGAATATCGAATCCAAAGGATGACATATTATTAATTTAATTATTATCTAAATTAATTAAGAGAAGATGAAAATTAAGATTGAGGTTTGAATTATTAATCTACTAACAAAAATATAAAATAAAAATAAAAATAAAATAAACACTAGAAGAATTACGAAAGTGACTCAAGAGAGAGAATAGGTAGCCCTAGGATAATCCAGTTTCGCTCATTAATCTCCCTTTCGTGTGTTGATGTCCGACTTGCCTTGTGGAATATAGACGCATCACTAAATCATGCATATCTACTCTATAGACACAAGTAAACATGCATGTAACACATGTGAATAACCTCAGAGCAAGAGATATAATTTCACCCCCTTTCTAGGTACTATCAGTATCAATTATTTTCCTGGTCAATTGGTACTCTAACCCGATATGATCTCCCTTTATAGGTACTATGAAATTATCCTCTTTATCCTTCTTAATAACCCGAATTCAATTCAATTAATAAGTATTCATATATGATAGTTCTAATGAAGCTTCGTAGTCCCCTCACTTAGAATCATAACATGGAATCCTGTTCAGCGGTGAACACACTCATTCTATAACCAAGATATATATTCAGACTCTATATACCAATTGAAGATGCACAAAACGACCGTGAATATGGATTAAGAAAGCACAATCATATATAAAATAAATCCACAAGTAGTGTTGTACGGAGTTTACACACGAAAGTTCAATTAATTCGTAAAACCTTCACAACCCTAGTTCTACCAAAAAGGCTCTAGCCCATGATATTGCGAAGAACAATCATGGGTATTGGATAGATGGAGGAAAGAATGTGGTTGATGGTTGGGTGGTGAACCCCCCTTGTGGGGTGTAGGATGGTTGTGTTGTGTTGTATCCAATCCGTATTCTATTGTAATGTGTCTTCTTGGTGTGATCTACATCTCTTTTTATACTTGTAAGCTCTCCTTATGAACCTATGATGAGCTTTTTCTTGGAAAGCACAAAAATTCAAGAACAGGGGGTAAAAATCCCAACTTTTCGCTGTCCAGGCTTCGAGTTCGACCATGACCATTGGTCGAATCGAACAAAGGAGGTCGAACTCTGGTCGAACTGCAGTGCGCAGTCTCACCGTTTCGTGTATAACTTCCACATCCGAACTCCGATTTGAGTGATTCTTGCGCTCACGCGATCCTCTCTTCCTTGGCTTTCTATAAATATAAAGAACTCACAAAAACTCCAAGAATTGACGGTGTAACAAGCCATGAAATATAGCACAGCCGTCTGTTCAGCACAGCTCACGCGATGTAACCATTTTGATCATAACTTTCTCGTTTGGAATCCGATTGAGGTGTTCTTTACGCCAAAACGATCCTCTTTTCAGTGGCTTTATAACCATATATCACAACACCAGTTTTGAACTCCACACAAATACAGAAAAATTGCACAATTTGGACGTGCGTTTTTCAGCATTCATTGCACATGTTGCACCTTTTCTTCAACTTCGCACTTTTGATCCTTTTTCCACCTAAAACACAATAAAACACCTCAAGTGCACCTTTTTATCATATATATTGAATATAAAACACTTGTGCTAATATATGACAACAATATCAATCAAAAAGGTGTTCAATTGGACACTAAAAGACGCTAATTTCCACTCTCATCAACTTACCCGTTGCTCGTCCCGAGATAACAAAATAAAAATAAAGAGAGAGAGTATGAAAATTAGTGGGGAAACAAGGTCTATGGTCAATACCCCATTCATACAATTGTCTTTAAATTAAGTCATGCAACTTTCATTACATGTAATAATCAATTCATAGCATACAAGATAAGACAATCACCACATATTCAAATGCTCCATTTACATATCCTCACGGGAAGTATATATCACTCGCACTCAAGTGTAAAAGATATACACTTATGGTTTATGATGTTTACGCTCAGATTCAATTCAAGTGCATGCGTAACCATAAGCTTGCCAGATGTCTCAAACTCTCCACCACTAAAAGTATGATTCGACAATAGGATCAAAAAGGACTTTTGTTTGGAGGTAATGTCGGCTCTTTGGTTAAGTTAGGAAACATATGGATCCAGTGACTCAATTAGTAGAGAATTAAAACCGGAGATCTTTTGTACTGCAGATTTTTTACACTTCAAGGCTAACCATCTTCATGCTCTTCTAATTTTCTTTTTTTCTCATTTCCTTCAAGCTCAACATACTTTTTCTTTACTTCTTTTTTTTTCTCGAGGTACCAGTTTCGGGCACTACCTCTAACATCTCGGGGTACCAGTTTCGGGCACTACCCCTAAGCAACTTATTTTTTAGCTCATAATCACTTGTACAGCTCCAAAATATTTTATTCCTTCCAAACTCCATCAAAATCAACTTCACACACTTTCAAAGAATTTAATTCTCCACTAAATATAGGAATTTAAGGCTCAAATAGGATATCAAAGTGGCTATCTTCGTAGGTTGCCAAAGAAATAAGACTTTTAGGCTCAATGGGGCTAACTACGGAAAAACATCATTCGGTAGGAAATTATTTGGATAAGTGACTTATAAATTCAAGGATGACCTTAAATCATCTCCCATCATCTAACATACATATAGTTTCAAGTAAGACAAGAGACAAGTTCTAGAATACACACACAAGAACGATACTCACAAGAAAAGAAATATCATGTGATTATGTACATGATCAACGGGGCTCAAAATCTCACATGGTTTTTAACAAGTAACATAGCACTTTTCATGGTAAGTAACATCCCACAAGTACACATAGAACTTCATACCACAATATAACTCAATTACACTTCCTTCATCAATTTCAAGTGCATATGAATTTCAGGCACAATTTAAACATATAAGCTCACATGGATCATCAAAACATAAACTCAATCCTTCCACTCCATGAATTATAAGCACATATAAAAATTAGAGTAAGGAAACGAGGGCACCTGATTTTTCTTCAACGTATACACGAGCTCCTCAGCGTAGAACTCGTCTTGCCACTCTTTTACCTTTTTCTATCATCAAAGCTCAAACACACTCATCATCACAGGATTCACAAATAATAATATAGGAGAACTATAAAAAAGACTTAATTGACTATCTAATCTACTCCACACACTAGAAGCACCACTGAACACTAGGCAAATTGCAAAAAATCGACACATCAGAACCGATTAAAGTTTCAACATACCGCAAAATATCAACTCCCCTAGCAAATATTACAAAGAAAAGATTATACTCTTAGTGCTTCAATGAGGTAAGTACATCACACCCCAAACTTAGTAGAAACATAACTCGAAACTAAGTTTGATCAGAATCATCTCATGGCTGTCTAGACACCTCCTTGTCAATCTTCCACTTAAATTCAGAATCATCTGTCTTAGAAAAATTAAGATTAAAAAAGTTAGAAACCACATCTATGCTCTTGCATGATTGAGTTTTCATGGGCATCTTTATTGCTTGATCAAGAGAGAAAACCACATCTTCATTATCCATCTGCAGTCTAAGCGTCTCGGCTCTCAAACTCTTTGCTCTTTCCCACTTCTTCTCAACTATAAGCTCAGTATTCTGTCCTTGGGATGGCAAGGGAGTAGCATTAATGTCATGTGGAGCATTCGGTGTGGAAAACGGTGCAGGACAGTGGTGTTCGACCTGAGTTCGACCTGGGTAGGTGGTCGAATTCAGTGAATAATGGTCGAACTGAACACTTGAAAGTTCGTTCTCTCGGTGAATAATGGTCGAACTGAACACTTGAAAGTTCATTCTCCCCTTATAGGCAGGTTCGACCATCGTTCAACCAATAGGGTTGGTCGAATCCAAGTGATCATGGTCGAATCGGGACTCAGACAAAATAGAGTGCTATGGAAAGTATCGTTCGACCTGGGTTCGACCAGTAGGGTTGGTCGAACCGGAGTGATCATGGTCAAATCGAGCATCAGATAAAATAGAAAACAGAGTGTCCTGAATAGTGGCATTCGACCTGAGTTCGACCAGAGCTTCTGGTCGAATCGACCTATTTTTGGTCGAACTAATCCTCTACTTCTTCCGGATGTCGCCCAGGTGCCTGGTTCGACCTCCCCTGCCTAATTTGACCACCTGTGTTGGTCGAATCAGGGTCGAACCGGGCTTCTTTCCCTTCAGATTTTATTTTCGGCTTCATCTGTCCCTCGTACTGCGTTCCAGACCTCAACGTGATAGCTTTATTCTCTAATTTTTGTATCAGTTGATTCACGTTCGCGGTCATCTATCCCATAATCCAAGTAAGGTCCTTCAATTGCTTAGATAAATCTGCATGATCAACATTTATTCTAGCTTCGATGTGGTTAACCTTTGCATCGTTCTCAGCCATGTATCGATTGAAGGTGTCTTCAACACTCTTCACTTCGTGCTGCTTCATACTAGGCCCCCTTAGTGTCAACTCTGTAATCTGCCTTTGCTGAGATTCTAGTAGCTTGTTGATATTAGCAAAACTAGAGACGGTCTCATAATCCCTATTTGGCTTCACTTGATGTTCAACCTGCGCCACCTCGCCAAGTACATATAATCCTCTATCTCTCTCTGTAGGCCAGTTACGTTAATTCATAGAGATGTTTTCGAACAACTTTTCTGCTTCAAGTGCTGTCTTAGATAACAGCGCTCCTCCTGATGATGCATCAATAAGAACACGCGACTCACAATCCAATCCATAGTAAAAGATGCTTATGTACTCAGCTTTAGACATTCCATGCTGTGGGCACCGCCTGAGCATGTCTTTGAACCTGTCCCACGCCTCATGAAATATTTCACCCTGATTCATAACAAATTGGGTGATCTCTTGCCTCATTCTTAAGACCCTTGAGGGTGGCATATATCTCTCTAAGAACTTCTGTTGTAGTTGGTCCCATGTAGTGCAATCTGTGGCATCAAGAGTCTCATACTATGCTTCTGCCTTACCAATCAAAGAGAACTTGAATAGGGCGATCCGCCTAGCATTATCATTAGCTCCAGCGCCCTTCTGAGTGTTTGCATAACCAAGGAATCTTCTGAGATGCTGATATAGATCTTCAAAACAACCTCCAGAAAAGGGATTCTTCTCTACCATGTTAATAAGAGCGGGATGTATCTCAAAATCAACATCTTCCCCCCTTGCTCCTATCAACCCCATGTTACCAATCCAATAGTTCGTGAAAATTTCATGTATGGAAACATTATCCGGATTCTGCCTTGCTCCGGCCATATTTACCTCTGTGTGTTATTCTTTCTTTTCTTCCTCTCCTTTTCCTAGTGCACAAGTACCTTAGAAAATTTAGGGTTAGATAGAAATAAATAATCACAAATAAAAGTTTTAAACAACTAGAAATAATAAAATCAATAAAAACAGCCATCCCCGGCAACAACGCCAAGAACTTGATGGGCGTTTTCTCAACACACAAAATTAATCCTCAAGTATAAGGATATCAATTATAGTTGCGATAGGTGACCAAGTGTTTATCGTACCCAAAAGATAGAATAGTATCAATTCGATTATATTCTAATTAACTAAGATTATGTTGGTAAATTTGAGTTGGTTTGATTATGAAACTAAATAATATAAATTGAAATAGCAAAGTAATTAAGCAAGCAATAGAAATATTTCGATAGTGATCAAGTAAGTAATGGTGTAGTTCTTCAGGTAATCCAGTTTTATTTATTAATTTCCTTTCCATGTGTTGATGTCCGACTCTCTCTTGTGGTTTATGGACGCATCAATAAACCATGCAAGCGTACTCTATAGACATAAGTAAGCAAGCGTATGACACGTGTGAATATCCTTGGAGCAAGACGTATACTTCACCCCCTTTCTAGGTGCTATCATAATCAATTATTTCCCGTGCACTTAGTACTCTAACCCTATTTGATCTCCCTTTTTAGGTACTATAAATTTATATTCTTTATCCTACTTATTAACCCAAATATGATTCAATTAACAAGTATCTATATAAGACAGTTCTAATAAGATTTCGGAATCCCTTCACTTAGAATTATAACATATAATCCTGCTCAGCGGTGAACGCACTCAAACAATAACCAAGAGATGTATTCAGACTCTACATAACAATTAAAGATGCAAAAAAGGACCGTGAGTATGAATTAGAAAAGCACAATCGTATATTAAATAAACCACAAGTAGTGTTGTACGGAGTTTACACATGGAAATTCAATTAACTCATAAAACTTTCATAACCCTAGAACTACCGCAGTGGCTCTAGCCCATGATTGATCTAGGAACAATCATGGCTAGTTGGTATGATCTTACTTGACTCGCCAGACTAACCTCTCCTCACGACTCCTTCGGATGATGGTAGCGTTTGGTGAAGGATGAATGATGAATGCTTGATCAATTCCTCTTCTCCTGCGGAAGCTCTTTTTTATATTTGTAAACTCTCCTCACGAGCCTTGGATGGGCTTTTTGAGCGAACACACGCACTGAAGGTGTAAAAATATGAATTTGATAAGTTTTCGGATGTCAATTCGACCAAATAGGTTGGTCAAACTTTTCCTTATTGGTCGAATCCCTGGTCGAATCCGTATGTAACTAGGCTTCTGACTACGAATTCGACCAGAGCATTAGTCGAACTGGATACTTCCTAGTCAAACCAGAATTGCTTCTGTTTAGGCTTTGAGTTCGACCAGGGTTCGACCAAGTGGTTTGGTCGAACTCAACTGTCGTGGTCGAACTGCATTTTTCCGAGCTCAGTTCGACCAGCGGTTCTGGTCAAACTCCATTCTTTTTGGTCGAATCCGACCCCAACGTGGTCGAATCCATCCTTGTTTCTTTCTCTTTTCGGATCCGATCACTTCCAACTCATTTTCCATCGAAAATCCACTCAAATAGCCTTGTAAACTCCCGATTCGTGACTTTCCACCAAATATACTGATTCACATAGAATTACAACCATTAATTACACCATAAGTACACGAATTCGGGCTCAAAACTAGTGAATTTACACACTCATCAACCAATTAACTATGTTTTATCTCATGAATGTCCCAAGCACAAGAAGGGTATTGTTGGATTGTATACTGAAATTCTAGCTTTTTGTATGAATATTTTAACAATTTAATTTATTTAATTGAGTATCATGTGATCAAACGTTTGCAATTATATTGTTGTAAAAGTCCATTTACTTTATACTGTAGATAATGTGGTGTGTGGCGTTAAACGGAAGATCATATTATCGGTTCCTTATAAAGTATAAATAGATATTCACAATCGAGATAGACGGGGACTATCTATCGGTATGGTTGTAGTGTGATTTGGTATTAGTCTGTCTTGACTATAAATTGCACTAGTGCACTTGTGTATTGAACAGAACCGCGTTGAGATCGTTTGGTTTATACTGACTATATAATAAAACTTGATCTTTGTTATTATAGATGTTCGTACTCTTAATCCCTATACAATAACCTCGACACGTAAGCCAGTATTTATTTCTTTGATTCATCAATGGGTGAGATTTAATGGTTAAATCAATATGCTCGGTGAGTTGGGAGATGATGCTGTCTTTATGGTGTGTTGTTGATTGTAGAAGGAATCTGTGTCCTAACGGAATTAGTTGATGATGTCCCCTTGAGGAGCTCATAATGATTATCATGTAAACTCTGCAGGGGAATTTATTCCGACATGATAATAAGGTTGAGTGGTACTACTCTTGGTAATTATATTAATTAATGGAGTTGTCAGTAACTTAATTAATTAATGGGCATTGAATCTTAAACACGGGAAGATTAAAGGGCTCATAATAAGAAGGAGCCCATAAACATAATTTGGGATTAGGGTGGCAGTGCAATAATATTTCTTTAGTGGAATGATTTATTATTATTGGACTTAAGTATAAATTTTGGGCTAAACTTGAATGCTTAAGCACAATGGGAGGCCCAAACCCTAATTTCTCCTCCTGGTCCTTGTTGTAGCCTATATAATAGCCAATCTCATCAATCCTGAATCTGAATCACATGCATAACACACGTGAAAGCCAGATTAGCATTGTAAACTGAGTTTGTCTTGTAGATCGTTGCCCACACCAACGTCAAGACGTGGCTTAGGAATACAACAGAAGACCGGAAGGTCATTTGCTATTTCTATCCATCAATTTCATAAATTTTTCTAAAATTGTATGGAAGTCAAAACTATAGATGTGATATACCGTTGGAAAGCCACTGAAGAGAGTATCATTTTGGTGCATATATCACTCATTTCCGATATTGGATGAGAGAGTTATGCCCAAAACCGTGAAGCTGCGCAGGTTGTCGGTGAGAATTTAACCTCTACATCAACCCTGGTGAAAGGTAATTTGATTCTACACTTATGCTTCCGCTGCTGTAGAATTGCATGGAACCTTAATGGTTCACGTTAACTAAAAGATCCAAATGCCAACAATTGGTATCAGAGCATAGGTTCTATGGCTAAACGTGACACATTGGGCTAGGATTTATGTGAATTATGTGGTTTATTTGAAATAGAATCACATATGATAGTTGGGGTTTATTGAATTTTGTGATTTCGGTGAAAGAACCCTAACTTTTCTTCATGACTGTACAATGTTTATTAAATACCGATACTTGTACACAACACACACTTATCACCATATGGGTCATCAGCTGGTTTGAATGATGAGCGCTGATGAAAGATCATGGGCCGCTGTCGGTGAAAAATCGATGAACGAAAGCGGTAGATGGTGGCGTATTGAAGGCTGACATCGGACGGGGCTGAAGGAACATGGCGGTGCAGGTAGTCAGCGCCGCATGTCACCACCAACTGACCGGAGCCCTTCTCGCCCTGCTGTCTTGCGCCATGCCATGTCCCTCTTCACCATTATCTTGTTCTTACCTATGACCAACAGACCTGTTCGAAAATAGGTCCAGGCCCGCCCGGCAAGAAGATAGAACTCGATCGGAAAGATAGAAAACTAGCTCGAAAACACTTGAGATGCGATCAAAAATCCACCTTGTTCGATCGAACATCGCTAAAAAGATTCACCGAAAAACACATCGCGGGCTTCCAGGATCCATCATCAGCCTGCATCAACACTGACGCATAAACCAGCCATCTTTGTCCCATCGCTCTCTAGGTTTCTGCAAGCCCTTGCGATAGTTAGGGACCATGTTTCGTCATCCAGACTGCAGGTATCACTATCTCCTGTCACTGTGCCGTCCAGAAGGTCATTTAATATTTCTGTTCGTCAATTTCACCGATTTTTCTAAAGTCTTGCGGAAGTCAAAACTGTACATGTGATACATCGTTGGAAAATCACTGAAGATAGGATCTTATAGTGCATAGATCATTTGATTCCGATATCAGATGAGAGAGTTATGCCCAAAACCGTGAGGCTGTACAGGCTGTCGGCGAGAATTCAACCTCTACATCAACCCTGGTGAAAGGTAATTCGATTCTACACTTATGCTTTCGCTATTGTAGAATTGCATGGAACCCTAACGGTCACATTAACTAAAAGATCCAAATGCCAATAGGTATGACATACCTCTCCCTACACTAAACATACATGATCATATTAAAAAATGATTCAATTAAAACCATAGACATAATATCAGAATAGCCATTCTAACACAATGAATAGAGAATTTAACACACACAAATTATAACATGAATCAAATAATCATATATCATGAGAAAAATTCCAAAATCACATCAATTAAACCATTAAAAACTCAACAAATCCAAAGATCCCTAATCCATCAAGTGGCTAGCCTCACAAGAGGTCTAGCTAACAACAAATATCATGAAACATCATTACAATGCTTACAAACATCCATTGTTGCATTTAAAGCAAAGAAAATACAAAATAAAGGTAAACTTCACCCCTATTTGAAATTGGGTGGAATCTTCCTTTCAAAATGCAATTCCCACTCTTCAAGCCTCAATCCTCCATAGAATTGGCATGGGTAGATGGAAGATGTGTAGATCCATGGAAAATGAAGAGAAATTGAGTGAACATTGGGTAGAAAATGGATTGGGGATGATAGTGTATGTGAAAATGGTGAATGAGTGTGTGGGCGATTTTGGAGTTTCCCCAATTCTCTCTCAATCAAACTTGGGGAAGAAGTAGACAAAATGGGAATTTAAACTGATTTTCTGGACAGTGGCAAAGTGCACAAAAATTCGATCGAATTTTTGTGAGTGACATCGAATTTTTATACAAAACTACATAAAAATTCGATCATATTTCCATGAAGTGTAAAAAAATTTTAGGTCAGTGTGCTCAACCTCCAATGCTCTGTTCGCCCTTGTTTTTCGTAAAAATTCACAAATATTCGCCCAAATTTTTGTGCAAAGTCAAATTTTTGTGACAGCTTCGCGCTACTTCACTGTTTTGGCTTGTACTTACACGTTTCAACTCCGAATTGAGTTCCACTTTTTCCTACATTTTTCTCTTCACTTCTAGAATCCATTTATACCTAAAAATCACACATTTTCTACCAAAGTAAAAATTCTCCAAATATTTATAAATATCGAGCAATCTAGGCAACTTAAACACTCAAACCTAACATAATTGTATGGAACCATGAACTTGGTTTCAATTTTGATAGTAATTGATTAGAGCAAGCATACTCTATCGCGTAGTAGACCATAGTGACCAAGTGCAAAATTTAGAATATCGAACTCAAGGGCGAAAGTGGGTAGCCATATTTGAAAGATATTTGACTCTAGAAGAACTAATCCATAAAATAATGGGGTTGATTAACACTACAAATTAACAACTAGGAAAGCAATTAAAGATAGAAAGATACAATGGACATGGAAGATGGATGAGTGAGTGAATGTGAGATGGATGAAGTAACAATCTAAGGAGGAACAAAGCTAACCACAATCAAGATCAAGGACACAATATAGATACGTTAGATTCAAATGGTAAACATCAATGATAATAGAATAGAAGCAATCACATATATTTCCCTAATCTCTATGGCCAAGGTGGTTAAGTTCTCAACTCATTATTAGTTTAAAGCTCTTAGAATTGATTTTTACTCTCAATTCCCTTAGAAGGTACTATGATCATAAATTTAGTTCTTTTCACTCAAATAACAATCAATTAAGAACAATTACAGTAAGTGTTATCTCATGAATGTCCCAAGCACAATAAGGGTACGACTTACCTCTCCTGACACTAACATATATGATCATATTATAAAATGATTCAATTAAAACTCTAGACATAATATTTGAATGACCATCCTTACACTATGAATAGAGAATTCAACACAAACAAATTAAAACATGAATCAAGTAATTATATATCATGAGATAAATTCCAAAATCACATCAATTAAACCATTAAAAACTCAACAAATCCGTAGATCCCTAATCAATCAAGTGGCTAGCCTCACAAGAGGTCTAGCCAACAACAAACATCATGAACACATAATTATAATGCTTACAAACATCCATTGTTGCATTTAAAACAAAGAAAACACAAAATAAAGGTAAACTTAACCCCTATTTGAAATTAGGTGGAGTCTTCCCTTCAAGATGCAATTCCCACTCTTCAAGCCTCAATCCTCCATAGAATTGGCATGGGTAGATGGAAGATGTGTAGATACATGGAAAATGAAAAGAAATTGAGTAAAAATTGGGTAGAAAATGGATTGAGGATGATAGTGTGTGTGATAATGGTGAATGAGTGTATGTGGGCGATTTTGGGGTTTTCCCAATTCTCTCTCAATCAAACTTGGGGAAGAAGTAGCTAAAATAAGAATTTAAACTGATTTTCTGGACAGGTGGCAAAATGCATAAAAATTCGACCGAATTTTTGTGAGTGACATCGAATTTTTATGCAAAACTGCATAAAAATTCGATCGAATTTCCAAGAAGTACATCAATTTTTTATGTCAATGTGCTCAACCTCCAATGCTCTGTTTCGCCCTTGTTTTTCGTAAAAATTCAAAAAAATTCGCCCAAATTTTGTGCAAGATCGAATTTTTGTGACAACTTCGCGCTACTTCACTATTTTGGCTCGTACTTACTCGTTTCAACTCCGAATTGAGTTCCGCTTTTTCTTACATTTTTCTCTTCACTTTTAGAATCTATTTATACCTGAGAATCATACAAATTCCACCAAAATACAAATTCTCCAAATATTTACAAATATCAAGCAATCTAGGGCACTTAAACACTCAAACCAAGCATAATTGTATGGAACCATGAACTTGGTTTAAATTTTTGTAGTAATTGATTAGAGCAAGCTACTCTATTGCGTAGTAGACCGTAGTGACCAAATGCAAAATTTAGAATATCGAACCCAAGAGCGAAAGTGAGTAGTTGTATTTGAAAGATGTTTGACTCTAAAAGAACGAATCAATAAAAGGATGGGGTTGATTAACACTGAAAATTAACAACTAGGAAAGCAATTAAAGATAGAAATATACAATGGACATGGAAGATAGATGAGTGGATGAATGTGAGATGGATGAAGTAACAATCTATAGTAGAGCAAAGCTAACCACAATCAAGATCAAGGACATAATATAGATATGTTAGATTCAAATGGTAAATATTAATGATAATGGAATAGAAGGAATCACATATGTTCCCCTAATCCTTATGATCAAGGTGATTAAGTTCTCAACTCATTATAAGTTTAAAGCTCTTAGGATTGATTTTTACTCTCAATTCCCTTAGAAGGTACTATGATCATAAATTTGGTTCTTCTCACACAAATAACAATCAATTAAGACCAATTAACTAAGTGTTATCTTACGATTCAATTAAAATCCTAGACATAATATCGGAATGGCCGTCCTAACACTATGGATAGATAATTCAACACACACAAATTATAACATGAATCAAGTAATCATTTATCATGAGAAAAATTCTAAAATCACATCAATTGAACCATTAAAAACTCAACAAATTCATAGATCCCTAATCCATCAAGTGGCTAGCCTCACAAGAGGTCTAGCCAACAACAAATATCATGAAAACATCATTACAATGCTTACAAACATCCATTGTTGCATTTTAAACAAAGAAAATACAAAATAAAGGTAAACTTCTCCCCTATTTGAAATAGGGTGGAATCTTCCCTTCAAGATGCAATTCTCACTCTTCAAGCCTCAATCCTCCATATAATTGGTATGGATAGATGGAAGATGTGTAGATCCATTGAAAATAAAGAGAAATTGAGTGAAAACTGGGTAGAAAATGGATTGGGGATGATAGTGTGTGTGAAAATGGTGAATGAGTGTGTGTGGGCGATTTTAGGGTTTCCCCAATTCTCTCTCAATCAAACTTGGGGAAGAAGTAGCCAAAATGGGAATTTAAACTGATTTTCTAGACACGTGGCAAAGTGCACAAAAATTCGATCGAATTTTTGTGAGTGACATCGAATTTTTATGCAAAACTGCATAAAAATTCGATCGAATTTCCATGAAGTACATCAAATTTTTATGTTAGTGTGCTCAATCTCTAATGCTCTGTTTCACCGTTGTTTTTCGTAAAATTCACAAAAATTCGCCTGAATTTTTGGCAAGGTCGAATTTTTGTGACAACTTCGCGCTATTTCACTGTTTCGGCTCGTTCTTACTCGTTTCAACTCCGAATTGAGTTTTGCTTTTTTCTACATCTTCCTCTTCACTTTTAGAATCCATTTATATCTGAAAATCACACAAACTCCACTAAAGTAAAAAATTCTCCAAATATTTACAAATATCAAGCAATTTAGGGCACTTAAACACTCAAACCAAGCATAATTGTATGGAACCATGCTATAATGGACCCTTCACCATATTTATACACTTATCAATGAGTCAGATTTTTCTAACGAGAAAGAAATGGAGACAAGAAACAGAGAAAGATGAGGCAATGTTTATAACGATAAAGAAAGGAAAAGGAAGAGAAAGAAGAGAGAGAAGAAATGAAGAGAAAGAGGAGAGAGAAGGAGTGGGGAAGGAGAGAAAGATGAGGCATTATACCGACGAAAGAAAGGAAAAGGAAGAAGAGAGATGAAAGGAAGAGAAAGAGGAGAGAGAAAAATAAAGTTAGTAGAGATTGCAGCGAGATAATGAAGAGAGAGAATAGTAGGGCAGACCCATTTGACGTGTCCTTGTTAAAAGGTCCGGTTCCACATATTTAAAAAAAACGTCTGGCTCATTCTAGTGTTTGTCATAAATTTATAAAAAATATCTCAATTTTTTTATACATAATTTGATTTGATACTAATAATTAATTTATATTAAAATATTTATTTATTAATTATAATTAATGATATTAAAGTAAATTAATCATAATAAGTGTATAGAAAAAAAAGGTATTCATACATTATTTTAAAAAGGGAATTTTTAAATAAGGAAAATAATTGGAAGTAAATAAGGAAAATATAAAAAAAATAAATTCAAAATTTCAAAAAATTACACATCATTTTAGAGAGTTAAACAAACGACACGTCTGCAAAAAAGGACTCTGCTATAGTGCACTTAGTAATGTATATATATATATATATATATATATATATATAATATTATAAATAATAATATTTAAGTGGAATACCACTTTTTACTCATGATAATGATTAAGTATCTCTTAATTAACTATATAATAATAACTCTCTATTTCCATTATTTAAAAAAAATTAATGTAAAATATAAATAAAATTAATTTATATATCATATTCTTTTAAATATTTATAAATTTGTAATGAATTTAGTATCTTTATTTTTAATTTTGTTAGTTTCAAATTATATAAACAACTAAAAAAATAAATTCTATTATTTATATGACATAATTGAATAATTAAGATATATATAAAGAAAAAAATATTAATATATTAAATTAAAAATAAACAAATACTCCATCCGTCCCGCTTCAAATTTTATGTTTGCTTTTTGCATGGAGATTAAGGAGTATAGTATTTTAATGTGAGCGAGGTAAGAGAAATAATATTTTAATGTAAAGTGAGTAGGTGTATTAGGTGTATTAGTATTGGATGTGGGTCTCATTGTGATGTATTAATTATTTTAGGTGGGTCCCATATACCAAAAGGAAAAATGTAAAAATTAAAATGGGATGCCCAAAATAGAAATATGTAAATATTGAAAAGGGACGAAGTGAGTATTTACAAACTCGACAAATTCTATTATTCATATGTCATAATTGAATAATTAGAATATATATAAAGAAATAAATATTAATATACTAAATTAAAAATAAACAAATATTTACAAACTCGATTATAATGTTATTTGATACTTCATCCGTCTTGTTCCAATGCTTACATTTGTTTTTTTATTAAGAAATATGGTATTTTAATAGATAGTGGTGTCACGCCCAGACCCCAGACAGAACGCGACAACCGCCAAGTTAACCATAAATTTCGCGAAATGGGTGCACTCCATTCCACAAAGTTTGAAACGTAAGGCTTGCTATCAAGTACCTGTAGAACTGAACAACTGATAACAACGGGTACAACCCGAGGACATCATCTCATAAAGTATCAACAAGGATTTACAGAGGTACAAAATACAACAATGTAACTTAGTTTAAAGAAAATATACATGAACGATATAACATCGCGAAGGTACAAAAAGAACATCAAGGGGGTCACCAAATATAAACTATACAATCTCGCCAATGAATCCGTCAATTTACATAAAAGAGAAAGTACCCAAAACACTGATTGGATGACGAGCAAACGATAGACAAACCTCCAACCAAAACGATATCAACAGCCTGAAAAGAAAAGAATGATGGGGGTGAGCAAAACCACTAGCTCAGTGAGGTGATAAGCCGGTCACCCCAACCCTTATACGAAGCATGTATTCCCACTCGCGGTTCATAACATAAAATCCAACATTTCGTCCCAAAATAACAAATTCTCACTCAGTATACATATTAATGAAAATAAAAACCTTAGTGCACATTTATCGAATAACACAATTAGTTTAAACAACATGTTATCACATAAAAGACGCGTGGGTAGTCAATATCCTCCTCGAACTGAGCTCTCCGTCGAGAGACAGTCTAAACCCGTCACCGTTACTCTAGATAAAATGCACATTAATATTCTTTCTCAACATGCCAAGTGCTAAAGTTCACATGTCAATATCGACGTGAATACTTGAAATGATCAAACATTTAAACATATATGATATGCATGTCCCACACGTGCTACTTAATCAATGTCGCTCCAACTCACCAAAACCGTGACCAATTCGGGCTACTTAACCTTGGTACCAGGCATACATATGCATATGCATCATAAGATGAATAACGACTCAAGTTAGAGTCTTAATTGGCACATAAGAATAACCAGAAATCAATTCTCAAATAATTCACAATAAATGCTATCAAATATCGAGCCGGCAAGGCTCTTCAACATAAGTTAAAATCAATAATACTCATAAAATGGCTAACAGAACTCTAACCAGAGCAATCAAGCCAATCAGGCTCTTTACTACATAACACAATACCAAATAATTTTCTTATCAATTAACTAAAACTAAAATAAATGCACATTTATCGAGGGCCCACACTTCCCACAAGAGAAGGCGTTCCCGAATTATCAACTCACAAGGAAGTGATTAACTCTCTCCGGAATCTGAAGTCGGTCCCTTGCGCTTCATCGATGGTTCTTTACCTAGAAAGGAGATGAGCAATTAAAGACAAATCAAATATAACTAACTATTAGAGGTAACATCACCTTTCATTGCTAAAAATAAATTCTAATCGAGTTCGAACGAGTCGATATTAAATAAAGTGGCATGTAACTCCTTAACATCAGTTCCCAATCCCACATAACCCGTTTCAATACGTTAACTAAACGAAACGATAGAAAATAAATTTGAATTCGACCTAAAAGTTCTGAAATTTTTCAGCTAGCGGCAGTTTACGAGAAAAATCATAACTAATTATAGAATAATCGGATTGAGGCGTTTCAAGTGGCTACGGAAAGCTAACGAGTTCAGCTACATACAGAAATTAAGTTTGGAAACTTTCGAGAGCAATAGCTATGTCAAAATCAGTTCGAACAGTCTGCGAATTACCCACATAAAAAAAAAACCCCACAAAATTACAAAACCATGGAAGAATGAAGCTTAATTCACACATCACTTATCTCAAAACAACTTAGAAATCACCTAGGATGAGGGTTGTAAGGTAGAATTTGATCAACAAGGGTTTCTCCTCTTCACTCTCTTCTTTCCCCTCTTTTGTTTTTCTTCTCCCGTTCTTCTTTCTTTTATTTTCTTTTTTTTTTAACTTTAGCCTTAATAATTATATATCAGGCCATTTAAGTGGGCTGAAACTTTGGGCCACAAAATAAATAAATAAATAAGTTTGGGCTTTCTAAAAAAAACTAGTTGGGCTAAGATAGGGCTGACCTTTTGGGCCATAAAAATAAATAAATAGGTTTTGGGCTTTCTAAAAAAAATCTAGTTGAGCTAAGATAGGGCTGGCCTTTTGGGCCATAAAAATAAATAAATAGGTTTTGGGCTTTCTAAAAAAAATTTAGTTGGGCTAAGATATTATAAGTGGGTAGCAAGATATAATATTTAATGTAAAGTGTGTAGGTGTATTAGTATTTTAATAATAATTTTATTTTAATAAATTTCATAATCACCTAAAATTATTAAAATTTACTATAATTACTACTTATTTGAAATTTTATATTTAATGTTTCTTATAAGTAGAATTTATATAATTTTTCATACATTTGTCACTTTTCTTTTATAGATTTATATTTAATAAATAATATATTATAATTAATATATTAGATAAAAAGTGATATATTTTTAATTAAAAATGACAATGTGATCAAGAAAAGGTGATAACCTGCCTGCCTCGCAAAAAAAATTTGTAAAACGGATAAAAAGTGATATTTGATTAATATAAATTGATAATCAATTTTAATTGAACTATTAAATGAATAATTAATATGACGGATAAAAAATTATAACATTTTTAATAAAAAGTTATAAATGAAAATAGAAAGTAATAATCGTTCAATTAAACTATTTCATAAATAATTTATAGTATGAATAAAAATTGATGATATTTTCTGTAAAAAGTTATACCTAATCAAGAAAAAGTGATAATCAATTCTATTAAATTATTGAATAACTAATATAAAAGATAAGAAGTGATAATATTTTTAATAAAAAGTGATACATCTAGGAAAAGTGAAAATTATTAGTTGAACTACTTCATTCATTAGATACTTAATTTATAGTACAAATATAAAGTGATAATAATTTTAATAAAAAGTGATACATGATTATAAAAAAATGATAATCATCAATTAAATTAAGTTGTGTATGAAAAATTTTTAGGATTAATGAAATGTAATATCTTATTTAAAATAATTCAATTAAATATACAGTTTTTATTAGAATAATATACTAAATTTGATTAATTATAATTTTTATTCAAATATCTTATATTTTTATTTAAAAATTTAGAATAAAATAATTAATTAACGTAAAAAAACTAACAGAAAAAGAAAAAAAAAACATTAAAAATAGGTTAGGCTGTTTAACCTTTGAAATAAATGGAATGGATTACCGTTCATATTAATTGCTGAGCCGTGGACGCAAAGCGCATATCCAAGTGAGTTGGTGGAGGATCCGTCTCACGTTAGGGAATTCGTGAAATTGTCTCACCCAAGACTCATCCTAATTTATAGACATATTTATTTTAATTAATATTTTGTTCTTTATTTCTATATATTTTTAAAAAATTTATTCGCTAATTAAGATTTATAATTAAAATAAGAAATATGTTATTTGAAAAAGAAAATATTAAATAAGAAAGTTAATTAAAAGTAAATAAGGAAAATAATAAAAAAAAGAGTAAAAAATAAAAAAAATTAAGAAAATTACACGTCACGTTGAAGCATTTCAGTTTTTCTAAATAATTATCACTTTTAATTTATACGTATCACTATTTAGGGTAGGTCTTGCGTGAGGCCGTCTCACGTGAGACAATTTTATATTTTTTTAAATAGTTATCACTTTCGCTATAAAATGTTATCACTTTCGTTATAAAATATTATTACTTTTCATTTATATTATAAATTATTCATAAAATAACATTATCACTTTTCATTAATTTAGTATCACTTTTCAGTATGGAAATTATCACTTTCTGACCGTCTTACGTAAGGGCTTACGTGAGACGGTCTCACACTAGTCTTTGCCCACTATTTATTAATTCTATGTATCAATTTTACACAATTTTTTATTTTAAAAATTTATTAAATTATAAAAAAGGAGTAATGAAAATTTTTAGTTAAAGAAAGTTTAATAAATTAAGTAAAAAAATTAATTAATTTAAAAATAGATAATAAAATTAAGTAAGAATTTTGGTAGGTAAGTTGGTTATCAAAAGGGAAATAAATTTAAAAAGAAAAGGAAAGGAAAATTTTAGAATACTAGGCCTCCCCCAATAAGCAGGTTTTTTGCTTACATGACAATTTAAAAAATGTCAAAAATGTATTTTTATTGTTGTGGAGGGATTAGGTTTCTTGGAAAGGTTTTAGGCAGAAAATCTAGGTTTTTTATAAAGGAGAGAGTGAAGGAAGAAGGGAGTTGGGGAAACTGTCCAATTCTCAGGCGGGTGCGCTTCAGAATGAATAATTGTGTGGGCCCATGTTATTGGGTTGTTTCCAAAGTATTAATTATTATTATTATTATTATTATTATTATTATTATTATTATTATTATTATTATTATTAATATTATTATTATTTTGTTCATAAAGCATGACATATAAATAAATGAGGGTAGAGAAAGTTGTTGTCAGTTTATGTTAGTTGTTTTCTTTTTTTTTTTAATTTATTTTTAAAAAAACAAAACTCAAATATCATTGAAAAAAAATATTACCGTTTACATTTTATCGTTGTCATTATATATTTTTTTAATTTTTTTTTAATTTCTCCCTATAAATATATCATTCACTTCATTTTTATCATACATCATATTCTATTATCAATTTCAAATTAAAATCTTATACATCAAATATTTTCTTCTCATCCAAAAAAAATGGATAAAGATTCGTGGATGCATTTTGGATTCAATTCTTCAAACTCCGGTGAAAATTCAACGCCTCACAATTTGAATTTTGTCCACATGCCAACTTCTATCATCAAAATCTAAAATTTCCAACTAATCATCCGATAAATTTTCCTTGTAATTTTCCACCCCAAAATTTTCCAACTACTTTTCCGAATTTTCCAGAAGGTAGTTTCCCTCGACTCAATTCTTTTAATTCATCTGGTGCACTATTTTTCATGTATCCGAATCCCTATTTGTCTCTTCATCCTCAATGCGGATTTCGTCCGGTAAATACCGCAAATTTATCAGATACAGAAAGAGACACTGCATCTCCAAACTCTCAGCGTTTGTCTTTCTTGTCTCAATTATCTCCACCAGGATTGGAGCGGGTAAATCTCACTGCTGATTTTGAGGATGCCGAAGATCCACCAACGGTTCCTACTAGTAAAAAGAATTTTTATAATTTTGATGAAAATGCTCATCTCGCGAGTTCTTGGGTCGATATCAGCACAAACCCCATTGTCGAAAACTATCAAAAGTCGGAGAAAATATAGATTCAGATCGCCAAGGCATACAACACTAACCGTTTAGGTGATATGATATTTGAGACTCCCGATAAATTGAAGTCACATTACTACGCACTACAGAAATAGGTGAAATAGTTCAATTGTTACTACAATCAGGAGAAAAAAATCTGGGGGAGTGGGTGCAGCGATGCTGATATTGAAGACAAAGAGAAGGTTCAATATAAAGTGAAGCATGGTTACAATTTTTTACAAATCAAAGCTTGGAAAGTATTGAAAGAAAGTTCAAAGTTCACCGATCCATATGGTGTTGTTCGCTGTTCAAAAGTAAAAGTCTCGACGAGTGGAGAGTATATGGTATCTTCAAACACCGAATCGGAAGTTGGAGATGAAAGCGGTGAGGAGCCCCTTCACCCAATGGAAAGGAACGCAACAAAGCGAATTGGGAAGGGTAAAGTAAAAACAACTGCATCTGTAGGAAAAAGCGACAGAGCTCTTGAGAAAAGGCTTAAAAACTTGGAAGAGATGCACATGAAAAAGATCGAAGAAATTTCTAGCATTGCCCGAACTAAAAATTATAAGATACTTATGAAAGAGACCTCGACGATGATAGAGGGTCAACTACGTATCTATCTCCACATTGTGGATCAAATCAAGAAGAAAATGGGTTGTAAATTTGAAGAATTAGTCGTTGTATTTTTCAGCATTGTAATGTTAATTATTATATTTTGTTTCGTATGAAAACTCATCAATGTATTTCTTTTCGTTTTGAAAACTAGCCATTGTGAAACTATCCGTTGTGAAACTAGCCATTGTAAAACTAGCAGTTATAAACTAACCGTTATGGAACTTTACTATATTTAAAGGATATAGTCGGATTGTTGGAACTCCTACCTGAGAACAATACACTCCTAGAAACTCTTTATACTTCCATTTCTTTCTTTCTCTCAAACATGTCTTCTTCTACTACTTAAAATGATAGTTGTCTTGAGTACATGTTTGATAACACGATAGAGAAAGAAATAACGTTGGTACTTAAAAAAACAAGAGTTACGTGGCGGTGCTGGGTCTTCTTCTGCGGTGCCAGAAAGCGAAGAACGTATGTGGACCGAAATCATAAAGCGGGGCACGTAAGACTCTACTACGACTACTTCTCTGAAGATCCGATATACGGAAGCGAGAAATTTCGTCGTCATTTCCATATTTCAAGATAGTTGTTCTTGCGTATAGTTGATGCAATGGAGTCCCACAATGAGTATTTTCGGTGGAAGGTAGATGCAACTGGAAAAAAAGGGTTCCCTCCACTACAAAAGTGCTCGGTGGCCATTCGCCAATTGGCATATGGTAGACCTGTAGACCATTGGGATGAGTATCTACGTGTTTCTGAAACAACCGCTGTAGAATGTCTCTTTAAGTTATTTCGGTGTGTGATCAAACTTTTTAGCGGATACTACTTGAGAAAGCCTAATGCCTTGGATTGTCAAAAGTTATTACAAATGCATGAAGAAAGACACGGATTTCCCGGGAATGCTGGGGATCCTTGATTGCATGCATTGGGAATGGAGGAACTGTCTGACAGTTTCAAAAGACCAATTCACACGCAATGCCTACTTTGGAGTAGCAGGATCCAACGACATAAATGTGCTCAATCAGTCTACGTTATTTACGGATACTCTGCAAGGACGACTCTGATGGGCGTTTCTCAACACACAATTAATCTCCAAGTATGAAGGATGTAACTGCAGCTTAGACAAGCGACCAAGTTATTAATTATCGAACCCAAGGGACAGAGGATTATCTATTTATTATTATCTAAAGTAACTAAAACTATTGTTTGCCAATTTATTTGAGGAAATTATTATTAATCTACTAGGGTTATCGAAAGTAGATGATTATCGAAAATAACAATTAAAAATACAAAAAAGTAGATGATTATCGAAAGTGAAGAAGTGAGAAGATAGTTAGTTCTTAGTGGGCTATCCAGTTTCACTAATTAATCTTCCTTCCTTATATCAATGTCCGACTCTACCTTGTGGAATATGGGCGCATCACTAAACCATGCAAATATACTCTATAGACACAAGTAGACAAGTGTGTAACACGTGTGAATTACCTCAGAGCATGAACACAATTTCACCCCCCTTTCTAGGTACTATCAGTATCAATTATTTCCCGTTCACTAAGTACTCTAACCCGACATGATCTCCCTTTATAGGTACTATAAAATTATCTTCTTCATCCTACTTACTAACCCGAATTCAACTCAATTAATAAATATTTATATAAGATAGTTCTAATGAAGTTTCAGAGTTCCCTTACTTAGAATCATAACATGGAATCCTGTTCAGCAGTGAACGTGCTCAACCAATAACCAAGATATATATTCAGACTCAAAATAATAGTTAATGATGCACAAAACAACTCTGAATATATGGATTAAAAATGCAGTCTCATATAAAATAAACCACAAGTAGTGTTGTACGGAGTATACACACATAAGTTCAATTAACTAGTAAAACCTTCATAAACCCTAGAACTCCCATAGTGGTTCTATCCCATGACGTTTCGAAGAACGTTCATGGTGAATGGATAGATCTTACCCATAGTCTTAAAAATTATAAAAAAGATTAAGATGCGAAATAAACTCAAGATGTGGGCGCCGTCGCTTCTCACTCCATCTTGAATCTTCACTTGATTCGACAAACGAATCTCTCTTTACAGCTCTGATAGATGGAGTTAGGGTTTGGATGTGGTGTAGGATGGATGTGGAATCTAACTCTCTTCTTGATGTGATCTGAAGTCCTTTTTATACTTGAAAACTTTCCTTATGGACATTTACTGGGGTTTTTCTTGGGAAAAATACACAATTATACGCACTGAAGGTACGAAATTAGCAAAAATAGAATTCTTTGTCCCCGCTCGATCAGAATGGTCTTGGTCGAGCGGCAACTCTATAACTTGAAACTTTGTACAGTACATTGCTCGACTATTTCTGACATCGCTCGACCAAATGATCTTGGCCGAACGACTTCTCCCGTGGTCGAGCGGCACCTCAAAAATTATGTTTTCCAATTCTGAGCACTTTTGACCTATTTTCTTGTATAAATATGCTCAAATAGCCTCAGTAGCATCTGATTCACAATTTTTCCATAGACATCCCGATTTGCCTTGATTATGACCAAATCGTACTCAATTTCCATATAAATTAGAGCCTTAACATACATGAATTCTCACTCTCATCAAACCCCTAAACTTACATATTGCTCGTCCCGAGACAACGAAATAAAAACAAAGGCAAGAGAGTGTGAACTTCACAAGATCCACATAACATGCACTACTTATATTACCACATGCAATTCTATCAAATCAAAACATGCATTTATCCATTATACCTTCCATTCATGCAAACATATCAATCAATCACAATACTTTTACAAGTGCTAAGTCATCTAGCTCACTTGGTAAGTGTTTAGTCTCGCTCTCTAGTGTTAAAAGATGTACACTTAAAGGGTTAGCATATACGCTCAAAATCAATTCATACATTCGCGTAACCATAAGCTTGGCAAGGGTCTCAAAAATCAACTCATAACCGTTTCAATACTAAGATCACAAAGGAATTATTCTTCGGTTGTAATGTTGGCTCTTTGGTAAAGGTAGGAGAATATAGATAAAGTGACTAATTCACGAATAGAGAATTACCTTGGAGTTTTGTTTTTCATCAAACAACTTCATTCTTCTTAAACATCACCATTCTCATGATCTTTTTTATTCGTCTTTTCTTCTTCAACATCTCTTCTTTTTAAAGCACAAGGGTACCAATTTCGGGCACTACCCTTCTAAGCAGTTGGGGTACCGGTTTCAGGCACTACCCCACCCAAAAAAGATTTAGCCATAAATTCCTTCCTTCGCTTAACATCACTATCACCAATCTTTCCTTCCTTCTCTTTTTCATATTCATTACTAGCAACTCATTCACCTCAACTCTCTACTAGTAAATACGATATTTAAAGGCTCAAGTAAAAAGATAAAATAAATCTTTTTTATCAAAGGCCCGCCAAAAAAAGGCTTAAAAGGCTCAACGAAGCTTCTAATGATATACACATTATAAGGAAAGGTAAAATTTTGCTAAGTAGTTCAACTAAACAATAATAGCCTGAGGTCATATCCTAGACTCAAACAATCATAGATCTCAAACAAGACTCCAAGCCAAGTTCTAGAGTACGAACATATGAACGATACTCTCAAGAATAAACTATCATGTATTGATGTAGCATGATTAATAGGCTTAAATTCTCACATGGGTAATAGATTTCCTAAACACTCTTCAAAGCATGCAATCAACATCAATCTCCACATAAACTATAAGTAATCAACTAAATGGTGACATGTCTTTCATCAACAAAATTAACATATATCAAATACAAGTGCACATGCATATCATAGAGTTAACATCTCTAAAATCAAACTAATAATAAATCACATCAAGTGTATCAAATATCTATCAAACACCAATATATCAATACGGTACATGCCACTCACTTATGAATCAATGATACTCAACAACCCAACTAATCCACCACTTACACAATACCCAACTTGTAAAGTGAAAAATAGAAGGGAGGCGAGAGGAAACGGACAAACATATAAACCTGGCTCACTCTACTCCTGAGGAGCATCATCATCATCACTAGCTTTATTGCGCCAATCATCAAAATCCCTTTGCAAGCTATTGATCTTTCTATCCAATGCCTCGTAGTTCTCATTCAAATCTCCTAACCTCCTCTCCATAGCATCATAGCTAAGGTTGAGCACAACATAGTTACTGTTCGCCAATTCTAGGTGGCTGTTCATCTCCTGTTGATTGGTGTTTAAGGTAGCAAAGTGCTCATGCATCAACCTGAACTGCTCCTTATAGAAACGATCCTGAGACTGCCAGAAATCGTACTGATACTGCTGCGGTGGTGGTTATGGCTGCATCAGAGGAATTCCCATCTCTGGAAAATCGTGAGGCATCTCTATATGTACCTCAGGAATCGTCTGCTGCTGCAGCTCAAACCACTATGGCTCATCCTCCTCATACTCCTCCGGCTCTCCTACCAAAATCATGTCTAGGTCTAGATAGACCCCATCAAGTGCATCTAAGCCAAGGTTCGCCAATCTCCATATCCAACACAACTAGTGAAGATCGTGATGTGAGGAGGAGTGTTCATCAGAAGATTTGCATTGATCTGAACAGAGGTGAGATCTAAGAGTGCGAAAGGAAGCATGAAAGATATTGAATTTTTCCCTCGGATGAACATCCATACATCATCCTTCCTCCAAGCTAAATTCGTCCTCACACATTCTGACATGATCAAATCTGGGTCACCTAGGATCGGCTGATGTCCCATCAAATCAACATTAAAATGCTCCGCTAACGGTGTGATCAGCCCTCCTATGTTAACCTTCTGAAAAGTGTGTAACGTAAACCACTGCAACTGCTGAAAGAAATAAGTACCCAGGTTGAAATGGACCCTGTTCATCATGCACCAAAGGACATACAACTTCTCTCTCGGAATACACACACCCTTAGCTCGGGCAAATATGGTGTTCCCTAAGATCCGATCCGTATAAGAAATTACCGGGTTGCAAATGAAGACAGCCCTCGATGTTTGAGGATTATAGGCTCCTTGCAATCCCGTGATCGACCTCCAAAACTCATCCACATTAAAGTCTCATGCTCTTGAGTCGAAACATCATCCGGGCATCCGAATACCCTGTTGAACTCACTCGCATACATGTATCTAAGCTGCCCTCCAATCTAAAACCAAGCACTCTCTAGAAGAAAATGCTCTCCACGAATCACCTCTAAAGTACAAAGCACCTCGGCCATGATGTGGAAGTAGGTCTCTCTCTTCAAATTCATGAAGTCACTGATTCCTACTTGGTTGAACATCAACCTGATGTCATTAATGATGTTCATCTTCACCATAGATGGATCATCTTGATATTCAATCCGAGTAATCTTTCTAGAAATAACTCCCTACAGCTCCTCTCTTTCTTCCCATTTTGGTATCTGTATATCGAAATCGGATGACATTCTTATGTCTTTCTTAAGTCTCTTTGTCGTCTCGCCTTTTTTGGTATCCTCGTTCCTCTTCTCTTGGAAAATGTATGAATTTCTTTACCTACAAAATTTGTATTTTAATACAAAACATAGAAACGAAAGCAAGTATACCAATCCTAAGACTATTGATCACATAGATTCTACTCAAGACTTCAAATCATATGCCAAACCAAATCAAACTTCTAACTTCTCCATAACTTAATATGTATAATCGAATTCAAGCAACTAACATCAACAAATTAAATCATGGAGAAATCAACCTCATAAGTCCTAAGTGAGATCAATTATTTCAATATACTTCAGCAAAAAAATTTCATAAATTCAAATTGAATCCAAAATTTCATAAACATGTATCAATTCCACAATTCCAATTAGTCATATTCGTCACTCAAAATCAACGCGCCCATGCATAAATTCAATAATCAAACTCAAGTCCATGACATATGCATCATCAATTTTACAAAACTCCATAAATCCAACATAAAATCGAACCCATGTAAATTCATGTAAAATTTCGACAAGAAACACCTAAATTTAAATTCAATCCTAACCAAAAGCATGCTTACTCAACTTACCCATATACTCTAGATATAGAACAATCCAATTCAAGGGTAAAAAGTCAAGAAAATATACCGTTATTTCCAGCCATGAGTGCGTATTGTAACGAACTATGAAATCCCAAAATTGAGTAGAAAATCCCTAATTGAACTTGAATACTCCAAAAATTGGTGTAGAATGTGTGGTTGGGTAAGAGAAAAGTTTACTAAGAGTTTGGAATGAAAATCTTACAGTTCGGGATGAGTGCTCGAGAAAGGGTGACGAGAAATGATCGAGCAACACGAAAACTGACCCTTAAATCGCGATTTTGCACCCTCGCTCGGTCGAGCAGTGGTCGGCATGGTCGAGTGAGACCTCTGTAAGCTGAACTGTTTCCCGTACTCTGCTCGACCTCTCGTTCGACCAAAAAAAGTTAGTCTAGCGGTACCTTCTTGGTGAGCGGCCACTCTGTAATCTGAAAACTCTGAACTTGCCTTCCAGAGGATCACTCGACTGTTGCTCGACTTCACTGTCTTCGTCGAGCGAACATGTTTTTGGTCGAGCGAGCTCCTGACACTCCATTTTCGTGATTTTCTTCATTTCCTACAAAACTCAGACTTGAACATAACATTAAGTATCATATCAAACCAAAACAATAGCTAGATAACCATAACTTAGACTCTATAAATCATGTATATAACTCCACTCACACTACAAAATAAAATACAACACCACTGAACATTAGGCAAATTGCAAAAAAATTGACACATCAAAATCGGTTAAAGTTTCAATATACCGCAAAAAATCAACTCCCCTAACAAATGTTACAAAGAAAAGATTATACTCTTCGTGCTATAATGAGGTAAGTACATCACACACACCCCCAAACTTAGTAAAAACTATAGTTGAAACTAAGTTTGTATAGAGATATAATTGCCGATTTGCAAGCACCTTAAGTATAAAAATTTCTTACTCACACTAAATAAATAAAGTAATAAAACGGGAGAGAAAGCCCCCAATAGGCGCTCATGTTTAACGTCGGAGAGTCACGACAGTACCAACTCGATGCAAGGTGTCTTCAAAGATGACCCAAGTATCATCCGACAACTTAAAGTGCTTCAATTGATGCCCATTTACCGCAATGATATCTCCGTCCTTGTCAATAATCTCAAAACTCCCCCTCCACAGGCTCTAAGGATCAGGAATCTCGTCCACTTCGATTTCAATTTTCCTGGGAAAAGCTTCAAGCGAGAATTAAAGAGTAATACCGCATCACCTTGTTTGTGTTGGCATTCAATCATTTGGTTAACGTAACCTGTTAGGATACCATGTGTTTCTATCATAGAGGTAGCAATAAATCATAGAAACGATTACCGTTCACCAGGGTATGTAGAAGATGAAAGATTCTCACTGGCAGACTGTGCAGTCCCACGAGAATGTCCATAATTCCTCGTCTGATGTCGGAATTGAATGATCTTTATGCTCAGACGATCCTCTCTTCAACGGCTTTCTTTCAGTATATTGATCATCAAATTTTGAGCACTGTATGATTTTATATAAATTTCTCAAGGCGGCGGACAGCAGCGGCAAACTACCTTATGATCTTCTACCGTATGTCCCAAGTCCGATCTCGACGTCGTGTGGGCGACGATCTACGAGACCTCCTCAATCTGCTCTAAACCCTCATCACAAGTGAATAATAAATTAGATTAGGGTTCCAGATAAGCTGAGGTGACTTATATACATGGGCTATAGCAGAGACCTGGAGGAGAAATTGGGCTTAAGTATCCAAGCTTAGTCCAAAGCTTACACTTAAGTCCAATAATAATAATATTTCACTAAAATATTATTACTGCACTGCGTTTCCAATCCCAAAATTACATTTTAGGCTCCTTATTATGAGCCCGTTAGTCTCCCCATGTTTAAGATATACAATGTCCATTAATTAGTTTAAGTTACTGACAACTCAATTAATTAATATCTCATCCAAGAGTAGTACCACTCAACCTCATTATCATGCCGGAATAAATTCCACATGCAGGGTTTACATGATAATGCTTATGAGCTCCTCAAGGGGACATCATCAACCTATGACGGACATGGATTCCTTCTACAATCAACAGCACACCATAGAGACAGCACTACTTCCCAACTCATCGAGTTTGTTGATTTAATTACATGTAAATCTCAACCATTGATGAATCAAAGAAATACATACTGCCCTACGTGTCGAGGTTATTGTATAGGGATTAAGAGCACGAACTTCCATAATAACTGAGATCGAGTTCTCCTATAAGTCAGTATAAGTCGAACGATCTCAAGCGGTCCTGCCCAATACATACAAGTGCACTAATGTGATTCTATAGCCAAGACAAACTAATACCAAACCACACTACAACCATCCCGATAGAGAGTCCCTGTCTATCTCGGTTGTGAGCATCTGTTTATACTTTATAAGGAAACCGATAATATGATCTTCCGCTTGTTGTCGCACAACATATTATCTATAGTATAAAGTAAGTGGACTATTGCATCGAACATAAAAATAAATTATAAGATGCAATCATTTGATCATATGATTCTCATTTCAAATTAATTGTTATAACATTGTTCATACAAAAAGCTAGACTTTTAGTATATAATCCAACAGTTTGAACTCCTTAAAAGTGATCTTCAAGTCATGTCACTTCTTCATTCTCTCCTTATAGATCACCGAGTTCTTAAAAGCTTGATTTCTAAACTCATCCAATTGATTGATGTGAGTCATCCACAACTCCTTTCGCTCATTAAGAGACAAGTTCATACTTCTCACAGTCCAAAAAGACTTATGTTGAATCTCTACGGGTAAGTGGCACGACTTTCCATAGACAATTTGATAAGGTGACATGTCTAGCACAGTCTTATACGCAGTTCGAAACCCCCACGAAACATCATCGAGCTTCATCGCACAATCTTTTCTATTGGTTCTAACTACCTTCTCCAGAATTTGCTTCACTTGCAGGTTAGATACTTCAGCTTGCCCATTTGCTTGAGGATGACAGGGTATAGTAACCCTATGCTTGACATCATACTCCTTGATAACCCTTTCAAGCAATCTATTAACAAAGTATGTACCTCCATCACTCACAAGTGCTCTAGGAACTCCATAGCATGTAAAAACATGCTTCTTTAAGAATGACAAAACAGTCTTAGCAGCATTCATGCGAGTTGGAATCGCTTCCACCTATTTAGAAACATAATCAACAATAAGAAAATATAGAGAAATCCATTAGATGGGGGAAAAGGCCCCATAAAATCGATACCCCACACATCGAAGATCTCTAGTACAATGCTTGGCTGAAGTGCCATCTCATCCCTTTTACTTATGTTTCCTATCCTTTGACATCTTTTGCATGTTGCTACATAGGATTCACAATCTTTAAAAAAGGTAGACCAATATAAAGCGGATTGAAGTACCTTCGCTGTAGTCTTTTGGGCCCAAGTGCCCTTCGTTAGGTTGTGCATGGTAAAAATCAAGCACGCTCTTGATGAGAGTGGAAATTCATGTACTTTTGGGTCCAATTTGATACCTCTTTGAGTGTATAATTGATATTATTTGCACAAAACTTATTACTTCTAATTATTATTGACTAAAAGGTACATGAGAGGTATTTTATTGTGTTTTGATAGGAAAAAGGATCAAGATCGCAAAGTTGGAATGAAGGATGAATTCGTACTACTTGCAAGCAAACAGACGTCCACTTTCTATAATTTTTCTGTATCTGTGTTGTTGTCCAAATTGGTCATGTGATATTTGGTTGGAAATCTACGGAAGAGAAAATCATTTTGGCTCAAGAATCACCTCAATCGGAGATCAAACGAGGAAGTTATGATCAAGACGGTGACGTCGCGCAAGCTGTTCCTGCTCAGCACAATGGTTCCACATTTGCATGACCTTTTACACCTTAAAATGTTGGATTTTCTATAAGAATTTTATATAGAAAGCCAAGGAAGAGAGTATCGCATGAGTGTAAGAATCACTCAAATCAGAATCCGAATGAAGAAGTTATGTTCAGAACCGTGGAGTAGCGTAGCTTCCGAGCTCCAAACCGGGCGCAAAATGGAGCACCTTGTTTCTAAATGGGCACAGTGGCATGTGAGCTGAATTCTTACCGTTTGCACTACCCAATTTCATATGAGTAGCGCCCGGTTGCTACCGGACGCATATGACACTGGGCGCGTATATTCTCAACCGACACCCTACTATGCGTGGAAATCATCAATCGGGCGCCATCAGTTGTAACAGCGTGCCAAGCCATGCGAGAGACCGGGCGAGCCTCCCAGATGTTGAGGAAAATCGGGCGACTGGTCGAGCAGCCCATCGTGCAATGCACTTGTTCTTCATGCCATTATCGAGCGGCCCATATTCTTTCCGTATGGCTTAAGTTGGCCCAATTCCAATTCGTGCAGTATAAAAGGGGCAGAAGCAAGATCCTAATTCACAACATAATTCATGCTCACACATCACAGAACCCTACCTTCACCCATATCCTTCCACCGGGAAGACGATCGGAGTTGCTACTTGGATCGGAGATAGAGATTTCAACGGAGATCGTGATTGAAGAATCAAAGTCCTTAAAAAGGGTTCTTTATTTTTAAGTTATTTATCTTTTTATTTTAGAACAATGGTTGAGGTTTATTACATCTTTGTGATTTGCCCTCGTAATTCCATAGGCTAAGTTTCTTTGTTGGTAATGTTAGGGCTTTAACACAGTTTTGACTATGTGATTTGATGGTCCTAGACTTGAATTTATTATTCTGCAGATTGTTTATTTCCTTATTGAAGAGGACATTTTGAGACTTCATATTATTGTCTTTTGAGTCTTGATTTTCTTTAATTATTCTTGACGGTATCACTGATTGATAGTTAATAGGATTCTCTATTTCTGCATAATAATTATTGTTTCATGTGACAGTCTTAGGGGATTGACCTATAATACCTAAGAGTGTTAAACAATCAATTTGAAATTAATACTTGGTAAAACATCATTATTAGGTAATTGGTAAGGAGAGAAAAAGGGTTAATAATTGCGTACCTAGAAAGGGAAGTCTAGTGCTCTAACCTTTAATGGAATTTAGCATGAAGTACCTATAGAGGGAGAGAGAGTTAATTCCTTATTGATCCTCGGATTTTCAGCTGATTATAAGTGTTAGATTCTACCCGATCAAGGTGATTTAACTAGGCTAAGTGATCCTCTTATAAACGTCTACAGGTAATTAATTTGGGTCTAGATAAATTAGTCACATACTTAAGCTGTTTGCCTGAGTTTTACTAATTCTCCATTTTTGAATTCTTAAATCGTTTCTCTTACGTGATTTATTTTATTGCATAATTAGTTTAATTATTTAATTTTACTTTTTATTAGTTAATTAATTATCATCTCAAAACCTCCCGAAACTGTCTTGCAATTGAATTGTCATACATAGAATTACTTCTTAAATTTATAACTATCCTGAGGGAACAATAATTTGACTTGGTCACACGCGTTACAATCGATTCCTTACACTTGAGGGTGAAAAAATAGTGATCAGCTCTCCATCTCCATTTTGAGCACACACCTACGGATGATAGAATCCATACAAACCTTGTAAACAAACGGATCATACCATATGAAAGTCTCAACCTCTCTCTTAATCTTTTCTAGTTGATACCTATTAAGACCTTTAGGGATTTCACCTGATGCAATGTAATTGACATAATCAACGTACCGTGGATCCATTCCTTGAGCAGCGACTACACATGTTTTCTCCGCTCCTTCAGCAAACACCGCCATAATCTTCTCATCAGGGAACATCTCCTCTATGTATTCAAAAGGGTCATCACAATGCTCCCTCGTCTCCAACCTTGATAGGTGATCCGCCAAAACATTCTCGGTTCCTTTCTTGTCTCAGATCTCCATATTGAACTCTTGTAGAAGAAGGATCAATCTAATGATCCTTGGCTACACTTCCTTCTTCTCCATCAAGTATCGGATCGCAGAATGATCTGTATATACTATGGTCTTCATCCCCACCAAATACTGTCGAAACTTATTGAATGCATACACCATAGCTAGAAACTCCTTTTCAGTGACGTTGTAGTTCTTTTGTGCTGCATCAAAGTCTTACTCGCACAGTAGATTGCGCATAATTTTTTCTCTCTCAATTGCCCTAGCACCAATCCTGTGCTAGACCACTTGCATCACACATAAATACAAATGGTTGAGTCCAATCCGGTATGATCAAGATATGTGCAGTTATTAGTGCCTCCTTCGAAACCTGAAAAGCAGTTAGACATTCATCAAAGTTAAAAAGAACATCATTTTCAAGTAAGTGAGACAGAGGCTTGTAGTATTTTGAGAAGTCTTTGATGAATCTTCTGTAGAATTTGCGTGTCCAAAAAAAGACCGTACTCCCTTCTCATTAGTAGATGGTGGAAGCTTCTCAATGGCCACCACCTTAGCTCTATCAACTTGCAATCCCTTAGCCGAAACATGATGTCTTAGAATAATCTCATCTCTCACCATGAAGTGGCACTTCTCCCAATTCAAGACAAGATTTGTTTCTTAACATCTCTTCAAAACAGTAAATATGTTAGATCAACAAATATCAAAGGAGGAATCAAATACAGAAAAATCATCCATAAATACCTCCACAATCTTTTCTATCAACCCATTGAATATGGCCATCACGCATCTTTGGAAAGTAGCAGGTGCATTACACAATCCAAAAGGAATCTTCCTAAAGGCAAAGGTTCCATAAGGGCAAGTAAAAGTATTCTTTTCTTGATCCTCGTGTGCAATCATGATTTGATTATAACCCGAGTATCCGTCCAAGAAGCAATAAAACTCATACCCTGTAAGATGATCTAACATTTGATCCATGAATGGAAAAGGAAAATGATCTTTGTATGTATTTTCATTCAGTTTCCTATAATCCATACACACACACCATCCCGTAGGAATCCTAGTGGCTAACGTCTCTCCATCATCAGCTTTCACAATACTCACGCCCCCTTCTTAGCTACAACATGCAATGGACTCACATGGGGACTATCACTAATTGGATAAATAATTCCTACGTTTAACCACATTAGAATTTGCTTACTAATCACTTCTTGAATCGCGGGGTTAACCCTCCGCTGATTCTGAATACGCCCTTTAGATTCATCTAGCAACCTTATCTTATGCATGCAATATGATGGATTAATACCTTTAAAATCATTAAGCAACCATCCAATAGCAGACTTATACTTCCTAAGCATATCTAACAACTCTTCAAATTGATCATTAGTAAGAGAAGAAGATACTATTACCGCATATATTTCATTATCACCTAAATAGGCATACTTCAAATGCTCCGGTAGTGGTTTTAACTCCTCATTCTTTTCTTCTTTTGGTCTGCTTTCTCTATCCAATGATAGGTATTGCCTAGTCCACTTGACCTCCTAAATCTTGGTTCTTTTTGGTTCATACCTATCATCACCCAAAGTAAGTTTTCAAGAAATTCAATACATACCTCGTTGGAGAGCTCATCTAGCTCCGTAGTGGGAAAAGTAAGAGATTCCGCCAAGCATGTCTCCAAGGGATCCTTTGAAAGGATCAAGGACATATCTTCTTTCACGATCCCCTCTACCAAATCAATGTTGTAACACTGTGTCTCCATTGGCATCTTCAAGACTTTGTTGAGGTTGAACAGAACCTCTTCTTTATCCATTCGCAGTCTAAACTCCCCCTTTTGGAAATTAATTATAGCTCCAGGAGTGGCAAGGAAAGGTCTCCCTAAGATAAGAGGGACATCCTTGTCATCTTCCATCTCTAGCACAAGGAAATCTACAGGAAAGACAAGCTTCTCTACTTTCATAAGTACATCTTCATTGACACCCTTCGAAAAGGTCATGGATCTATCCGCCAATTGTAGAGCCACTGTTGTGGGAGCAAGCTCCACCAAACTTAGTTTCTTGAATATTGATAAGGGCATCGAGTTGATGCTTGCACCAAGATCGCACAAAGCTTTTCGTGCTGGCCCCTTTCCAATCTCACATAGAATAGTGAAGCTTCTCGGATCCTTCAACTTTGCTGGCAGCTTCCTCTAAATGATCAAGCTACAGTTCTCTGATAGATTAACAGTCTCAACTCCATTCAAACTCATCTTCTTCAATATGATATCCTTTAAGAATCGGGCATTGTAAGGCATCTCCATGATTGCTTCGGAGAAAGGAATGTTCAAGCTTATCTTGTTCATGATATTTTAGAATCTCTTGAACTTATTATCTTCCAATCCCTTCTTAACTAAACTCAAAGGAAACGGAGGAGGTATCTTAGTCTTTAGGATTCCATATTCATCAAGTTCAACCTCCTTCGCTTTGTCCTTCTCAGCTCTCAATCTTTTGGCTCTTTCCCACTTCTTCTCTACTATCTACTCAGTATTCTACTCTTATGATGGTACTGGAGTGTTTTGAACAACCTGTAGCATCATGTACAAAAACTAAAGTCAAACGACCTTGCTCGACCTCAGCGTGACCAGAATGGTCTGGTCAAGCGAGGTGAAAATGGTCGAACGAGGTCCCTATAATCGGAAGATGAATGTTCAACTCTTCAGGTGGCTGCTCGACCTCAGCTCGACCAAAATGGTCTAGTTGAGCGACTCCATTTTGGTCGAGTGAGGTCCCTATAAGCTGAACGTGATTTTTCAGCACTTCATAGTGTTGCTCGACCAAGAGGTTTGGTAGAGCGGGGACTCTTCATCTCCATTTTTGCCCATTAGCGTCATTGGACCTTCAACTGCATTTCTAACCTCAGTGTGATGACATTACAAGATTTTGGGTTTGTTATACTTTAAGACGAAAACTTTCCTTTATCAATTGTTTGCGTAAGCTTGTTAATGTTCCCCGCTATCTCTCACATCAGCAAAGTAAGGTCTTTCATCTGCTTCGATAACTCATCATGATTTGAATCTATCTTTGCTTCCAAACGATCCACCCTTGCATCATTCCTAGCCACATAACGGTTCACCGTATCTTCAAAACCAAGTTTTCCTTCTTTGATCTTAGCACCAGGATCAACACCAATAGGCGGCTGTATTGCTGCATTCGGATTGCTCTATGAAAATTCTGGCCTCCTTTGGTTTTGATAATTACCCGGGGACCACGGTTGTTGTAGTTCCCTTGGTAATTCATGTTTTCTTGATTTTAATATCTAGTTCCTTGAATACTTTGTCTCATGGCATCGTTTGCCTCTTCTAGTTTCTCTCGAATAGGTCTCTCTTCACCAACATCCTGCTGCAGCATCATTGTTACTCTCTGTGACAACTCCGTAATCTGCTTCTGCTGAAATTCAAGTAGATTTTTGATATTGGCCAAGTTAGAGATGATTTCGTCTTCTCTACTCGACTTCACTATAGTGTGCTCAACCTGCCCTACCTTTCCAAGTACATAGGTGCCCCTCACTCTATCAGTAGGCCAATCTCTTGAATTCATTGAAATATCCTGAAAGAGCTTTTCGGCCTCAACGGGTGTCTTCGCAAGTAATGCTCCACTTGATGAAGCATCAAGTAGAACACAAGAATCACAATCCAACCCATTATAAAATACACTGATATATTGAGCTTTTGATAAGCCATGTTGTTGACACATTCTAAGCATGTCCTTGAATCTATCCCAAGCCTCATGGAACTTTTCTCCTTGATTGATCACGAATTGGTGAATATCTCGTTTCATCTTAAACACCTACCTCTCCAAGAATTTCACCTTTAATGGGTTCCATGTAGTGCAGTCAGTAGCTCTAAGATTGTCATACCAATCTCTCGCTCTTTTCGTAAGAGAGAATTTGAACAAAATGATCCTCCTTACATCTTCATGATCTCCTGTGCTCTTTTGTGTACTAGCATAACCCAGGAACTTATTTAGATGTTGTTGAGAATTTTCAAAAGTCCCTCCCAGAGAAAGGGTTCCTTTCTACCATGCTAATAAGAACGGGGTGAAGATCAAAGTACGCATCGGCTCCTCTCATTCCTAACAGCCCAAAGTTGCCCCTTTCGTTGTTCTTGAAGACTTCACAGATGGCAACATTATCCGAATTTTCCCTATCTTAGGCCATGTCGACTGCTTCTGTTTCTGCATTTAATTCAACTATAGTTTCAGTCGCTTCAAGTTTAGCTTTTCAACTTCAACTCTAAAATCAAGAGTATCTGTTGCTTCCAAGTTCTTATTCTTCTTCTTTGCTTTCTTCTTCCTCGACGACGCTCCTATTTCAGGATCAAAAGGCGCTAATGGTGCTCCCTTGGACCTGGTGTGCATACACCTACAAAAAATCCAGTGTTAGAAAATAAAGACAAGTATGGAGTAGTTTCCATTAAACTAGAAATAATAAAATAGATAATGGCAACCGTCCCCGGAAATGGCGCCAAAAACTTGATGGGCATTTTCTCAATACACAATTAATCCCCAAGTATGAAGGATTAACTGTAGCTTAGGCAAGCGACTAAGTTATAATTTTCGAACCCAAGGGACAGAGGATTATCTATTTATTACTATCTAAATTAACTAAAACTATTGTTTGGAAATTTATTTGAGGAAATTATTATTAATCTACTAGGCAACTAATTAAATAACAATTAAAAATAAGAAAATAGTAGATAATTATCGAAAGTGAACAAGTGAGAAGATAGTAAGTTCTTAGTGGGCCATTCAGTTTCACTAATTAATCTTCCTTCCATATATCAATTCACTAATTAATCTTCCTTCCATATATCAATGTCCGACTCTGCCTTTATAGGTACTATGAAATTATCCGACATGATCTCCTTTTATAGGTACTATAAAATTATCTTCATTATCCTACTTACTAACCCGAATTCAATTCAATTAATAAATATTTATATAAGATAGTTCTAATGAAGTTTCGGAGTCCCCTCACTTAGAATCATAACATGGAATCCTGTTCAGCAGTGAACGCGCTCAATCAATAAATAAGATATATTTTCAGACTCTATATAATAGTTAATGATGCACAAAACAACTCTGAATATATGGATTAAAAATGCATAGTCTTATATAAAATAAACCACAAGTAGTGTTGTACGGAGTATACACACAGAAGTTCAATTAACTAGTAAAACCTTCACAAACTCTAGAACTACCAAAGTAGTTCTAGCCCATGACGTTTCGAAGAACATTCATGGTGAATGGATAGATCTTACCCATAGTCTTGAAAATTACAAGAAAGATTAAGATGCGAAATAACCCTAGATGTGGGCGTCGTCGCTTCTCGCTCCGTCTTGAATCTTCACTTGATTCTCACTTGATTCGACAGACGAATCTCTCTCTATAACTGTAATGGATGGAGTTAGGGTTTGGATGTGGTGTAGGATGGATGTGGAATCTAACTCTCTTCTTGGTGTGATCTGAATCCCATTTTATACTTGAAAATTTTCCTTATGGACCTTTGCTGGGCCTTTTCTTGGAAAATACACAACTACACGCAATGGAGGTACGAAATTACCAAAAATAGAATTTTGTGTCCCCACTCGACTAGAATGGTCTTGGTCGAGCGGCAACTCTGTAACCTGAAACTGTACAGTACATCGCTTGACTATTTCTAACATCACTCGACCAAATGATCTCGGTCGAGAGGCTCCTCTCGTGGTCGAGTGGCACCTCAAAAACCATATTTTCCAATTCTTAGCACTTTTGACCTATTTTCCTGTATAAATATACCCAAATAGCCTCAGTAGCATCTGATTTGTGATTTTTTTACAGACATCCTGATTTGCCTCGATTATAGACCAAATCATACTCAATTTCTACATAAATCAGAGCTCAAAATACGTGAATTCTCACTCTCATCATGCTCTATCTATTAATTTTACAATCAATGGTAAGCAATAATCATGGGTATTATCTTACTGATGGAATTTATCCAGAATGAGCTACTTTTGTGAAGAGCGTTTCATGTCCTTAAGATCCAAAGAGGCAGCATTTCAAACGACTGCAAGAGACTGCTAGGAAGGATGTCGAACGAGCCTTTGGAGTGCTTCAAGCTCATTGGGTAATGGTTAGCGGTCCAACTCATTTTTGGTACAAGAATAACTTTAAGGATATAATGTTAACTTGTATTATATTGCACAACATGATAATCAAAAATGTAGGAAATGCAGCGCTCGATTGGTCCGACGATCCAAATGTGGTCATTCCGCCTCCACTAGTAAGTCAAGGATCAACTGGATCATTCAATGACTACGTTAGGAAAGGTGTTCAACTACGAGATAAAAAGAAACTTCTCCAGCTTCGACAAGATTTAATTGAGCATGTTTGGACCCAATCCAGAGAATAATTATCTACACATTAAATTGATCGGATCAAAATTTACTTAGTTGCTTTCGAAAGTTTTACTTTTATATTTTATTTTGTGTCTTTTTAATTTGTGTTTTTATATTTTATGTAATTAAAAAAATGAATAATATATTTTTCCATTTTTTATTTATAAAATTAATATAATTGGAATATATAATTATTTATAATTTATTTGGAAATTAGATAGATATAGTTGTTTAATCAAATGAGAATAAAATAAAATTGATGTGGGTCCTACCAAAAAACATATTTTTTTATTTTATTATTGGGGAGAAATTTTGTTTTGGAGGTATGAGTTTTTTGCTTTTGAGGTGGCGCTGACGTGGCACCAAAAAACCTGCTTTTTGAGTTTAATGATTGGGAAAGGACTAAACAAATGTTTATTTTTGCTGATGTGTCATTTAAATAGTAACTTGACGCTGAGTTCAATTTTATAGAAATTTTATTATTTTAATATTTTTATTATTAGTATTTTCGGTGCCTTCTTTCAATAACAGAAGAATTAGAGAATTTAATTACAATTTTAATTGTTTGAGTAAAGGTACCCTAAAAACCTGATCGCAGCTCATATTGGATGGATCTTCTGGGTCTAATGAGGAGGATGCAGAGTGGGATATGAAGGAAGTTGAAGATCGCCAGAGGGTTTATCGAGAGGCAGATGAGACAGAAGCATTCAAACGACGGCAGACGATAGAAGGATTCCTGGATGTGCAACTCGAAAATGACTCCAACGAAACACTTAAGGTCTTCGATCAGAACTTCAACATAATGGTAAAAAGGAAATATATGAATGATTCCTCTATTTTTTCTTCATAGCTTCCTAAGTAAATTAATCAAGATGAATCGCAAGAGGTGTTATTAGCGAGATCGAAGAAAGACAAGCAGTTGCATAGAATGGGCGATGGTGGAGCTGCTGAGCCATCCGGAAATCAAGAGCAAGGCGATAATAGATTTGACACGAATGATCAGAAAACACCAACAAATTCACATCGAGAGCCTGCTGAACTTTTCATAATACAACGGAGTCTTTCATCCCTTTTACCATCCCTCCCATGAAAGCTTCCTTTGCATGACTATAGGTAAGAGATTCATACTTTTGAGAATTTTCCATTGCCAGCACCGACTCTATATAAGATAATATGCCATCTAATACCCAAACTTCCACCTTCTTGGCTGCAATGGTTCAATTTCCTCTCCTTTTGCTTTTCTATTCTTCTGAATTATCTCGCTCATCTATCTAATCAATTTATAATTTTAATATCTAATGCGTGGATGGAGTTTCTTGTGGAGGATCAATTGATTAAAAGTGTACCGAATTAAACACAATAAACAAACAATACATACATTAATCTATTTTGGATGGTTTTGAACACCTATTTTCAAATTGCAGGGGTACATGGCCGAGTTAGATGTTGTACGGATGCAACAGGGGGCCCAAAGATGTGAATTTGGGTGATCTTGATAAAGTTGTAAGTGGAATATTAAATTGTCATTTTCTCTCTACATAATCTGCCGTTTTTGAATTTTTTGTGCTCTTGAATCAAATGAAGCAAAAATGAACTTATTTTTATTTGGTATCGCAATCTTATAGCAATAACATGGATCTGGTGATGATTAGCATACGAGCATGTTAGGGGATTGTGAATTTTTATCATGTATTCTGCAAATTATTTCTTTTTGGTTTGAGTTTGACAGTTTGAAGTAAGTTATAGTTCTGCAAATAGCAAAAATTCCCTTATATTTTCTATTTAGTTTCTTAAAGTTGAAGTTTTTTATTGTCTGTAGTAAGCTTTTGGATTAGTTTGTGACAAAATCACTTGATTGTGAAATAAAAATAAACTAACTGTCTTACTACATGAGAATGATCACATGATTGAAGTTTTAAACGATTAGCAAAATTTATTTCCCTGTTATGAAGATGGATTTAATTTTTAGCTTGACATATGAATATGATTAGATATATTTATTGAGAGTTGGATGCACAGATTAATTGATGGTTTAATGTTTATTAATATTTGACTATATCTATCAACTTGGAAACTTATGTATTAGTGCACATTGTAGAGAGATAAGGACAAGCAATGCACTGGAATGTGAGGATAAACTCACGATAGTTTTGAGAGCCAGCAAGATTAGATGATGAAGTTGTTGAATAAGTATACTTTGATCGAATTTAATAACAAAAGTATTTTATTTTCTTTTTTTAAAATGAAAAATAAAATCTTTATTGTTTACGTTATACTATATATATTCTTGGATGCAAGCTTTATTTTCTTTTTTAAAATGAAAAATAAAATCTTTACTGTTTACGTTATACTATATATATATATATATATATATATATATATATATATATATATATATATATATATATATATTATTGGATGTAAGAGAATGTTGTACGTGACATTATTGAGGTGGAGACAATTGACAGATCAGTAATAAGATTTAGAGTGGAAAATATAAATGAAGAAGGTTGTGACAATGGGGAAATGAGAGCAAGATGAAGTTCAAATCACTAAAAGAAGAATCTTTATATTAATTTAGATTAAAATGACATTACAAGAAAATTAGCAAAAAAAATTTAGAATGTATAAAGTAAATGAGGGAATGATATTGAAATTATTAGATAACAAAGGTTATAGAGGTATTATTGATTCATTATCCTTTATGTCAAATAAAACTTACAATTTATAATTGTCTTATTAGATAATTACAAAGGATATGTGGGTATTACTAATTCATTAGCTGGATCAATGAATTCAACTTAAACCTAACTATATGCAATGCTATCTTTGCTTACTGCTGGTAGCCAACGTTGAGTGCTGTATAATTTAAGAAATATAGAGAAAGAGAAAAAAATGGAAGGTCGTTAGTGCTATATAATTTAAGAAATAAGAAATATAGAGACAGAGAAAAAAGAGGTGAAATTGAGGAAAAATGAATATGTGAAATTAATAAATATAGAGACAGAGAAAAAATGGAAGGTCGTTAGTACTATATAATTTAAGAAATAAGAAATATGGAGACAAAGGAAAAAAGAGATGAAATTTGTGAAAGGGGTGGCTATTCGCACTCCCGAAAGTACTAAACATACCCCATAAAAGAATTAGACTAAAATATCCCTAATCAATAAGACTAAAATATCCTTTTTAATCAATAATTTAAATATGTTCGGTTATATAAATCGAACAAATTTGTTTTGTTCGATATAGCATTAGAACAACAGAACACTAAAAGTTGTTCGATTGTAGTTCATGAGCAATACTGATCTCTCTCTTCTCTCTCACTCTCATGCACGAACACACGCACATCAATTACAATGGCTGGAGATAAGACAACACCTTTTCTGAAAGATGAGTTGGAGATCCTAATAACCAATATTAGAAACATAGATTTTCTAAAGTATTTCTGATATCTATCCTTGTTAATGATTCCAACCACATCATCACCATTTGTAGTCTCTTTCATTTGTATCATTATTTCCTTTCAACTTCAGCCGCCATTCTCTTGCGTATTTCAAAGGCTGTATTGACTGTATAGTCTTATTTCACAAAAGCACTTCTTGTTCTTCGCATGATGCTTCCAGAAAAAGTGTTTACACTGGGTCACAATTAGATCACATGATTCTTCTAAGTTGCGTTTCATCGACGTAACTGAATCATCAAAAGAATAATCCAAATATGTCTAAATAGTTCTAAATCTATCTTTCAATCCGAAAAATGAAAATCCTCAGATGATTAAAATTACGAACAATTAAATCTAGAATGTTTCTGCAACCTAAAGACAAATAATTGCAACCCAAAATGCTTTAGAAACAAACCTTGAACTGGGAGCTACCCTTTCTTTACCAGAATTAGAAAGGCAGCAAAAACGTTGAAAGAACAGACAACAATCGTGAAATCAAAATATTGATCTTGAAATGACTCATATTTGCAGATTTATATAATTAATCTTTTATATGTAGATGGCAGTATATGCATTTGCAAATATGTAGATGACAGTAGTAGATTAGAAAATCAGGCTGGGAAAGCCCCAAAGATTTTGTTTTGTTTCCAACTATTAACCTTAAAAATCTGACTAGTAAAAGTTTTTTAAATTTGCTGATCGCAATTAGTATTGTTTTTTTGTTTTCCTTTACTAAAAAAGGAAAAACAAAAATGCATCATCTCTTCTTTGGGAAAGGGAGATAATTTTTCTCAATGCTTTCTGTTTTCTTAGTCTTGTTCTTGTATGTATAAAAATGGAGTTATGGGCGAAGCTTTTGGAGTTGGAGACCTGTGACATAATAGTGGTCATCTTTATAATTATAAGTAGCATAGGCCAATCAACTTGTAAGAAGCTCCATCAAGTGATTGTGGAGTTTCAGTGTATTGGAATTTTCGTTACCAATGTTATATAAATTGCAATTTCATTTCAAAACACACATTCAATTCATCATCCTACGTGATTTGATTTTCTATTTTCATTAATATTCAAACATGAGTGATTCTTCATTGAGTGATTTCATCAGTCATCTTGTGCGTATCTTCATTTATAAGAGTACCATATGGTAAATGTCAGATTATACCATTTTTTGGGAATGTCCAAATAATTTGTGCAATGCATGTTTCTCTCCCTCCCACGAACTCCACTGCTCCCACTCCCGATGGCACATTGAAATTATTAGAATCTATGTATTTCATTGGCTTCAGAAACTGCAGTCGTGAAATGATCCATCGTCGATGGATTGAAACGTTAAATGGGGATAATTAGAAGGATTAGCAGAGTTGAGTTTGAGGTGGAGGATAGTACTGATGTAGAATCCTGCAGAGTGTAACTAAGTTTCGATTATCCACTTTAATTTCTTCCTTTACGTTGAGTCACTCTCTTACGATATGAGTTGCTATGAATACATATGGATAGGTGATTGATTTTAAGGGTAAAATAGTCTTGATAGGGGTATATTTAGTAATGTAAATGAATATTCATTAATTTTAGTCGGGTACGTTTAGTAATTGGGGTATGATTAGTAAAATTGGGGGTGCAAATAGCTTCCTCGGTGAAATATGAATATGTGAAATTAATAGAGTTATATTGCCTATCAAAGTTTTACTTTTATGAATTTAAATTATAGTTTTAAGTTTTAATACTGTTTTTATTATTTTAGAGTGTCGATATTGTTTAATTATGAATTTAAACATATAATAAAATTTTAATTTGTGATCAATTAAAATAATACTCTCACTGTTGTCCCACTAAAAAGTATGCATTTTGCTTTTTAGTCTGTTTCAATTCAAAGTGTGCATTTTCCTTATTTTCGTAAAAAGAGCTACACAAATTAATTACTACAATCTCCATGAGCCTACACATCACACTAATATATACTCTATATCTACCAACTTTACATTAAAATATTAATTTTTTCACCTCACTACACATTAAAATATTACATCTCTTAATCTACGTGCAAAAAGCAAACACTAACTTTTTAATGGGACTAGGAAGTAATATTAAAATTTTAAATTTAAATATAATTTATAATATAACAAATAAGGAATATAATACCTTAAAAATATTAATAATTTTTAGCTTATTGAATGTAAATGCGTTATAATTCTTTTGATTTGTTAAAATCATATTTAAAACTCTAAAAAGTATTTCAACAATATCTATGATAGGAATTTTTTCATACTTTGAATAAATAAATTAAATAAGGTAAATAGAAGATGTATAATTTGATAATTTTAAAATTCAAAGAATGAAAAGCCTTTTAACATCATAATATCAAGTGTACCATATTTTAAAAAATTGACATACAATTAATTATTTTGTGTAATTTTTTACATTATCAATTTTAAGTTCCAATTTGTTATAACAATCTAAAAATTATTAAGAATTTATTGTCAATTTTATAAATATTGGGTTTAACATATGAATTATTTAAAAATATAAAGAAATTATATAATTCAAATTATTTAAAAAATAAATAAAAATTCTAACAATGTTTAATCTCTATATCAAATATAACTGTATATTCCTATGTTTCTTTATTCACATTAAAAAAAAAAAAAATTCCCGTGAACTAATTCAAATTCATTCACTAATTAAATATATGTTTATTAGTAAAAATATATACATTAATTATTAAGAACATATAAAGTTTGTTAACAAATTTTTATCGCATTTTGGATTAATTTTATAAAAAAAATACATTTATTATGAAACATAACATACATCACAGAGTATCTATTTGGGGCACGCGTCAAATCATCATTTTCAATAGTATTCATTAGGCCATTTTAATTTGTTTCACAAAATATTCATTTCGTTTTGGTAAAAGAGATCAAAAAAATAATTATTAATATACTTAATCCAGTAGCTCTACACACAACACTAATATAATCTCATATTAAATATTATACTCTTTAATGTACTATCCATTAAATTATTATATCTCTTAATCTATATGAAAAGGCTAATGATATACTAAATCAAATAGACTGCACGAGTATAATATTTATCAATACTATTTATAACTTTAGTATTTTTTATAGTAATAATAATATCTTTTATAAATAATATTTCAATGATCCACGGGTTTCGTACTAGTAAAAGAATAAAATAAAAGAAGACAAATTAAGTTACCTTGGGTAAGGATTGAACAGATGCTAGGTGCTGAAGCCATAATGGCATTTTATTAAATAAATAAAAGGGAAAAAAAAGTTTAAAGAAGAGGAAAAATAAAAGAAGATAAATGTTGTCTGTTGTCCTTTTATATTTTGATAAATACAAAAATGTCTACTTTGACTAATAATAAGTAAAAATGACCACTTTGAGTCAATTTTATTGACTTACTCTACTCTATATATGTCAGCAGACATTTTCAGTTTATAAGATAAGACAAAAAGAATTGAGTGACCAAGTGGAGTTGATGGTTTGAACTTATTTGGTATTATTTTTGGCAAAGACCGAGTGTATGATATTCCCTCCGTCCCCTTGATAAGTGTATGTTTGCTTTTTGCACGTGGATTAAGGAACACTAATATTTTAAAGTGTAATGAGGTGAGAGAAATAATATTTTAATGTATAGTGAGTAGTTGTATTAGTGTTTAGTGTGGTCACATGTGTAGTGGGTTAAAATATTGTGTGTGTCACTTCAACCCAAAAAGGAAATGTACACTTTGTATTGAGACGAATCAAAATGACAAAATTGACACTTATTAAGGGGACGGAGGGGGTATAATGAAAAATGAAAATGATAGAGACCAGAGTGTATTAGATAATGAAAATTAAAAATTAAAAGGCAGATTGGGTTTGTAAGATTATATAATACAAGGCCACACTTAAATAATATTTGTCGATTTTATTATAATTTAATATTTAAAATATTAAATTAAAATTTTATTTATATCCATCTTTACGTATTAATTTCAATTTGATATTAATTCACGTCGATATTTAAATTTTGTCATTTTTTATATAATATTTAATTTCTCTCAAATTAAAATATAAAATATTTTAAAATTTTTTTATAAGATAAATAAACCCTCAAATATTATAGTATATAAAGTAATTTATAATTTTTTTTGTTAAATTACTTTATAATTTTTCTTTTTAATCTTTATAGTATAATTTAATATTTGAATATTAATTTGAGAGAGTAAATAAAAATCCTAAAAAATATATTTCATCAATCTTTTGTTAATTTTATTACAGCAGCCCTTCAAAACCGAGTAAGATATACTATATTTAAAAGCCGAATCCGAGTGATATGTATATTCTCAAAATGCATGAATGGCCGAGTGAATTTTATTACAGGAGAAATATAAAGTCAAAGCCTAATATATTCTCAAACCCCACAATGACTGAGTCCGAGTGCCCCCTTGAATGACCGAGTATATTCTCAAAGTCTTGAATGACCGAGTAATATATATATTTCAAAGCCGAGTTCGAGTGATATTTTATTCTCAAAGAGTTTGAATGACATGACCGAGTAATATATATATTTCAAAGCCGAGTTCGAGTGATATGTATATTCTCAAAGAGTTTGTGTGACTGAGTGATATATATTCTCAAAATTCGAATACACGGAAAACGATTTGAAAGACCAAGTGAAACAGATGTTCTGCAATAAAAAAGAAGTCATGCTTCTTTACGTCAAATTAAGGGTATCAAAGTCTTTTTCTTTTAAAAGTTGACATTTTTGCTCTTTTTATATTGCACTTGGCATTTTTTAATATCATTATTTTTTTTATAGTGGGCACAGCAGCCTAAATCCCAATAAAGAAATCTTACCTCGAACAAAGTGCCTAGTTGCTGAAGCCATAATGGCAAAATTTTTTACGTTCGGTTTATTTACTTGCGGCTAAATGAGCATGGGAAGAGAAATTTGTGAGTGAGACAGTCGTACACTATTTGTCTGCCTTTTTTTTTTTTTTTTTTGTCTAAATGTAAACATTAACTGTTCTTTCTTTAGTGCAAAACAAAGACGTTATTTTGAATTCACCGTTGTAATACAGTTCAGTCGGATTTTCAGCTATAACAAATAGACACGCTTCACTCATGCATAACTTAACAGCTCATTGTTGGTGGACTACAAATAGATAGAAATATATGATTTTATATATTTTCGCCTCATCAACCTTACATTTACAACTGAACACATTATAATCGTTTCAATTGAGAACTTCAAAACTGCACGTTTCTTTGGTAAGAAAGAATAAGTCGGAGTAGTCGAGCAGTTTGAAGACTACGGACAGGTGTGTTTAGTATCACGGCACGCTCTGAGAACCAAGCCTTCTCTTCCTGAGGCGCTCGGCGATTATAAATGCAAGCTCAAGAGATTGAGAGGCGTTCAGCCGGGGATCGCAGTGGGTGTGGTATCTGGAGCTCAAGTCATCGAATGTTACTGTCCTCGATCCTCCTATGCATTCGGTAACATTTTGGCCCGTCATTTCCAAATGCACTTCCCCCGAATGACTTCCCTCTTGCTCGTGCACGTCAAAGAAAGCTCTGACTTCCGCCTGATGTAATAAGATTGTACGAGGTTACCACCACTACTCATGTAACAGAGAGAGGCACTAACCTAACAGCAGTTAGTTACTCTAGAGACCAACTGATAAAAGACACAATCACCAATTTAACTTAGATTCTGCAAATCTAGTTAACCCCTACCCATCTTATTTGGAAAATCTTTCTCACAAAAAACCAAAGCTATGGTCATCTTTAAGCCCATTGCTTATGCAGTTCTTCAATTGCCTAAAATATGAATTACTGCACCCAACAGAAATCAAATTAAAGGAAATAAACAGGTAGAGTTCTACATGGTAACTATTGGAGGTAAAAACTAATCCAATTGATTCTCAAGTGAAGCAAAGTCATTACTATTTAAAGTAATATCTAGTTTGAATTTAAGAGTTCTTGTTGGGAATATCATGTTTAAGGCTTTCTTCTAAGCATCAAATAAAGGTGGAAGATTAAAACTTAGAGAAATATTTACTTGAGTATTCAAGAAACTTACCCTGATTGCATCAAAGGGACGAGTTTTTAAGCCACAAGGAGCTTTGATAGTGTTTCCAGGCATTGGATCTGAGACCCAGGTAACAATTTGCCCCGACTGTCGGACTGCCCGGATTAAGTGAGAAAGTTTCACTCTCATATTCTCTGCTCCCATTCTTGTGATGATGGTTATTCTTCCTGGCTTGTTCTCAGGATTAAAGATCTCAATGAGCTTCACAAGTTCACTGGGATCCATTTTATCACTTACCTAAAACATAAAATAGCACTATTAAACTACTCAAGGAACCCAAATATGGATCAGTTGTTAACAAGAGAAGAAATGTCAGCACCTTGATTCCAAGGGGGTTTGCAATTCCTCTGAGGAACTCAACATGGGCCCCATCCAACTGTCTGGTCCTTTCACCAACCCAAAGGAAATGGGCAGAGCAGTCATAATACAGGCCAGATGTCGAATCGAGTCGGGTGAGTGACTGCTCATAAGGCAAAAGCAAACACTCGTGATGTCCAAAACTCTGTGGTCTGCATTACAGGATGGTCCGTGGTAAGTCCAGCAGCTTGCATAAACCCTAGGGCCTCATCAACTCGGTTAGCAAGCTCACGGTACCTGCCTTGCAACACCATAAGTATTACGTCATCATATATAGATAAATGTGGTTTTTTGCTTTGAGGAGAAATATATAGGACTGAAGTGGATGAAATTGAGGGAAATTTGTAATAATACTGAAGAGTGTGGAGAATATGAAAGAGTATTTTTTTTTTTAATAAATTAAAAATGATGTTCACTTTAGAAAAGTGTTGTTCAAACTATAAGAGTTTGCAGGAGATGCTCTAAAGAGTTCCTTAGAATTTCACAAAATAATTCATTCTAATGTTAGCGTTTCTTTCAATATGCTCCTACATATATATTATCCTTGTTCAGAAAACAATTTTAAGTACAAATCACCTCTAGCCACCCATCTTTTTGTTAACGTTCGATCTTTTGGTTAACGTGAACTGTTAGGGTTCCATGCAATTCTACAGCAGTGGAAGCATAATATAGAATTGAATTACCTTTCATCAGGGTATGTTGAAGAAGATGAAATTTTCGAAATTTTTCGAAAATTCTCGCTGGCAGCTTATGTGACCTCACGACTTTGGGCATAACTTACTCATCCAATCTCCAATTTGAGTGATTTTTGCACCAAAACGATCCTCTCTTCCGTGGCTTTCCATCTCTCGAACGATCCTCTCTTTAGTGGCTTTCCATCTCTCGATCTTCTATTGTATTCCTAAGCCACGTCTTGACGTTGTGTGGACAACGACCTACAAGACGATCTCATTCTGCAGTCAATCTGCTTTCACGATTATTATGCGTGTGAATCTGTTTACCGCACTGCTGAGATTGGCTATTTATGGGCTACAACAAAGACCAGGATGAGAAATTAGGGTTTGGGCCTCCCATTGGACTTAAGCATCCAAGTTTAGCCCAAAACTTATACTTTAGTCCTATAATAATAGATCAGTCCACTAAAGAAATATTATTGCACTGCCACCCTAATCTCAAATTACGTTATGAGCTCCTTCTTATTATAAGTCTGTTAATCTCCCCTTGTTTAAGATTCAATGTCCATTAATTAATTAAGTTACTAACAATTCTATTAATTAATATATTTACCGAGAGTAGTACCACTCAACCTTATTATCATGCCGGAATAAATCCACCTGCAGGGTTTACATGATAATCATTATGAGCTCCTCAAGAGGACACCATCAACCAGTTCCGTTAGGACACAAATTCCTTCTACAATCAACAGCACACCATAGAGACTGTATCATCTCTCGACTCACCAAGCATATTGATTTAATAATTAAATCACACCCATTGATGAATCAAAGAAATAAGTACTGGCTTACGTGTCGAGATTATTGTATAGGAATAAAGAGTACGAACATCCATAATAACAGAGATCAAGTTCTATTATATAGTCAGTAACCAAACGATCTCAACGGCATTCCTATTCAATACACACAAAATGTACTAGTGCAATTTTATAGTCAAGATAGACTAATGCCAAATCACACTACAATCATACTGATAGATAGTCTCCATCTATCTCGGTTGTGAACATCTGTTTATACTTTATATGGAGCCAATAATATGATCTTCCGTGTGACGCCGAACACCACATTATCTACAGTATAAAGTAAATAGACTTTTGCAACAATATTATTGCAAACGTTTGATCACATGATTTTTATTTCAAATATTGTCAAAATATTTTTCATACAAAAAGCTAGACTTTTAGTATACAATTCAACAATCTCTCACTTATACTAAAAGACTATGTTGTCATATTCGCTACCATACATCTGATTCCCACTTCCACTACATGACTATCAAATGCTTTCGTCTTAAGGTCCTTGTAAAAGGATTTACTAGGTTATCATCCAATGCAGTCTAGGCGACAACAACCTCCCCTCAACATACGATTTCTCGTATCAGGTTGTACTTGCGTTCAATGTGTTTAAATGCCTTATGGGCTCGTGATTCCTCCAAGTTTGTAACTACACCATTATTATCACAATAAATTGTGATGATCTTGGGCAAACTCAGAATCACATCTAAGTCCATTACAAAATTTCTAGAACCATACAGATACTTTGGTAGCCACAAGGCTCCAATATTATCATTTTTTTCATGGTGGAGTCCGAAATATATTTCTATATAACACTCCTCTATACTATGGATCTAGTTCCCAATTTAAACACATAACCTAGAGGTGGATTTACTGTCGTCCATGATTTGTAAAATCGAATCTATGTAATCGTCAAGAAGTAATGAATCTGTCCAGTAAACCTACATATTATATCCAGTCCTTCTCAGGCACTTTAAATATGTCTTACCAAAATTCAATATTCTTGTTCCGGGTTACCTTGATACCCACTGACTATGCCATTGGCAAAACAGATATCCAATCTCGTGCATAGCATTCCATAGATTAAGCTTCCTTATTGCCGAAGTATGAGGAACCGCTTTTATCTATTTTATCTTCTTTTGTGTCTTAAGACACAAATCCTTAGATAAAGTCACATGCTAAAACGAGTAAGGATTGTATCATTTATACGAAGCTTGAGATAAGCACAACATCCTATCTTGTGATCTTTATCACCATGATCGCAAGGATATATTTTGCTTCTCTTAAGTCCTTCATTTTATACTGCTTTATCAATCATACTCATACGCCCGACAATACTCTTTCATTATCTCTAATGAGCAAGATACCATCTACGTACTTATAAGAAATACCACCACGTTGTCGTCACTCTTTTCAATACACAAGACCCATCCGAGCATTGATTAAATTCATATGACTGGATTTCCTAATCAAAATGGATGTTCCATAATTTTGAAATTTGCTTTAGACCATCGATGGACACTTTTAAGCTTACACTCAAAATACTCTTAACTCTTTGCAATGAACCGCTCCGATTCCTTCACATAGATGTTTTCCTCAAGACTTCCATTCAGGAATGACGTCTTGACGTCTATTTGTTGTACCACATAATCAAAATGAACAGCGATAGAAAAAAGAAACCGGATCAACTTAGGCATCAACAGATTTCACCTTACCGTATGATCCTCTTTTATTTTATATGACCACTTCCAACGGCTTTTACATCATTTAATGGTCCTACAAGCTCCCAGATTTGATTTAGAATCTATAGATTTTATTTCAAAAATTCATTGCAACTTACTAAGATTCTGCATTTTGGTCTTGTAGTGCTTCGTCGTGTCTATGGTCCGATTTCATGTTTATTGCGGACCAAGTCTAACGACTCTCCCAAAACATAAATCTATCGTGTTGTAAAACAACCCTCCCACTATGACAAGGCTCTACATGCAATTGTGTATCAGATGTGACACGCAATGCAGTTAACTTGTGGTATATCCTCTTTACAATTGATACTAAAATTTGTGTTTCCCTTCTCACACTTTTTAGAACATTCTATACAAGGTTTTGTGATTTATTACATAGTCCCCTTCTAAAATTTAGTGTTTGTGTTAACAATCACTCTCTTGATCTTTTGGACTATTAAATAAATCACCCTTCATTTTTCTAGGATATCCCACAAACAAACAATCATCATTCGACATGCAGTTTCTAGGGAATACCCATAAAATAAATTTAATAATTCAAATAATTCATTATCTATCTAACCATTACCATAAGAGTCTTATTCATTCTTTCCATCACACTATTCTGCTGGGGTTTGCCCGGTATAGATAACTTGGGATTCAATCCCAACCTCTGATTAATAGCTCCTAAACTATCCTAAGAGGTACTCGCCACCACGATTAAATCGTAGTGACTTGATATATTTTCCATGATGTTACACCGCATTAGTCATGCACTTCTTGAATTAATCATAGTACTCAAACTTGCAGTGCATCAAATAAATATATATTGTTTCTAGAATTATCGCCAAACAAAGTGACGAATATTCATAAACACCTCCCGTAAGGATAATCTTAGGACCGCATAATCAGACTGAACTAATTCCAACATATCTTTGGCTTGATACCCCTTTGCCTTGAAAAACCAATTAATCATATTCACTTCCAAGTAAGACTCACTAGTTCGATAGTTTTCACTTTCAATAGACCTAACGGTCCACAGGCTATCAACTTTCAAATCGTACTTAAGTAAAATGATCTAGTCTTAGATGTCAAAAGTATGTTTAGTTCACCTCCGAAGGTTCCTTTCTCTTACTAAGATTAGAAGATGTATTATTAATTACTATTTGTTGCATCATGAGAGAAACATGATTTAAGAGTGTACAAATTATCTACCAACGTACCATAATAGATTATAATTTCATCCTTCATTATAATGACCATGTCATTTAAATGAAATAGAGTATCCATCCGTATATGCATAGAAGCTGAAATCAAATTCTTTCTATGAAAACGTATGTAAAGACAATTTCTCATAATCAAACGTTTATTCCTATCATAAGATAAATAAACAACTTCCACTGCAACAACCACTACTTCGTAGCTTTACCCATGTACTTAATAATCTCATCATCACTTAGTTGCATGCTTTTAGTAACTCCTGTATCTACATACAACGTGTTAGTAGATATCATCACTAACCATGCTTCAACAACTAGTGAATGAGATACAAACCTTGTTCACATCTTGATGAAATTTGATTTCCTTCGCCACTTGTTTTGTCAGAAGTTTCCCACCATATACAACCTCTTGTAATTCAGGTGAAAGTTGCTCAAAACAACTAGGCAAATTGTGAAAAATAAATTGACCTAGGTTTTCTTTCAATTTCTACTCCAAGTATTTTCAATTCATTCATCAAGTTTAACCACGACCTCTTGTCTTTTTTTATTTTCTCAAGTATTCGAAGAGTCGCATGAGACCATCATATTTCTATGAACCTCTCACCTCTTCATTAGAGACTTTAATAGGCACTAGAGAGCATCCTTAGTGAGAACACACATGTATTTTCTTAAGCAGTAAGAATTAAAAACAAGATTCTTTTCTAATCAATTAATTTTGGACCACTAAATATATTTTCTTTTAGTTAACAATAAGTGAAATAAATTATTCGAAAATCGTGAGAATCAAGTAAATAAATACAACGATCAAACACTTCGAATTTAAATTTTATATTGATTCCCTCAGTAAACAATATAAAATAAATTCACCGACATCTCAAGCACCATGAATTTGCATGCCACGTTAGTGTGGACGTATATAAACACTAACATTCGCAAGAGAAAGTTTTACACATTAATTCCATAAGTCATAATTAACCTCACGACTCAATGATTAATAGTCGATTGTACTTCAGCCATGCAATTTAATAACAGTCACTCCGTTGGGGAGGATACATATTAATTGCACCTAAGTGTATACCATTATTTGATATTAAGTACGTTACCCAAGTTTGTGTGGCTTACAGTTGGAGAAGTCCACACGCGCTCAAATAATTTCCTATAATTATCAATTATTAATTTGTACCAGTGATCCGCAAATAAAACTCATCCGTTGGGGAGGAAAGCACTAAAACCGACTCATAAGTTCATGTGCATCACATTACAAATAATAATTATTTAATAAAATTTATTCCAGTGATCCACAAATAAAACTCATCCGTTAGGGAGGAAGACACTATAGCCGACTCATAAGCTTACTTGCATCACAGAATAAATCAACAATGGAGGTCGCAGGATTTATTATCCAATCTCTCTCTCACTTAGTTATTTAACAAAAGGGTTTTTACATGCATATAATATATCAAATATAATACGCAACCTAGCATGCTCCTATTACGGCAAAAAAATAGTAAATCACGGAAAATCATACATACATTTATAACAATAATCAAATATTAAATCAATTATGGCAGTTATATATCAGTGAATTCGATTATTTGCCACCAAACACGAATGTGAGCAAAGACTTCCATATTATCAAATTATCGAAAATCTCCAGATTATCAAATTTTTGAAAATCTCCAGATTATCAAATTATCGAAAATCTCCAGATTATCAAAATTTTGAAATTTCCAGATTATCAAATTTTTGAAAACTTCCAGATTATCAAATTATCGAAATTTCCAGATTATCAAATTTTCAAAAATTTTCAGATTATCAAATTTTCGAAAACTTCCATATTATCAAATTTTTTAAATTTCCAGATTATCAAATTTTCAAAAATTTCCAAATTTTCAAATTTTTGAAATTTTAAGATTATCAAATTTTCAAAAAAATTTCCAAATTATCACATTTTCAAAAACTTCCGGATTAACAAATTTTCGAAATTTCCAGATTATCAAATTTTCATAAATTTCCAGATTATCAAATTTTCGAAAACTTCCAAATTATCAAATTTTTGAAAATCTCCAGATTATAAAATTTTTAAAATTTTCACATTATCAAATTTTTGAAACTATATCGACCGTCGATATTATCCATATTATCGAAATCATCGATATCGATCAGATTATTGAAATCGTCGATATCGTCCAGATCATCAAAATCATCGATATCGACATGCAACCATATATAACAATAATAGACAATTAAATTAATTATGACAGTTATATATCAGGAATTAAATCGCTAAATAAATTATGAAGTCTTGTCCGACACTCCACCTGTTGAACCGATGCCTTACGCAACAAGTAGGACTACTTGCACCATAAGTCGTTCATAATCCGTAATCTGCCTCGTTGTACCGCCGTTATACGTTAAGGGTATCCAAGTACAACAATTAATATTCTAAATCCAAATTCACATATATGGTATCCGAATAGGGTATACAAGCATAACACGAAATATACTTAAACCCTTGCATCTTTGGTACATAAACCCTAGCCTAACGTTTCACGCTTCACCATGAAACCGAAGCTCTGATACCAATTGTTGGCGTTCGCTCGTTTGGTTAACGTGAACTGTTAGGGTTCCAAACAATTCTACAGCAGCGGAATCATAATATAGAATTGAATTACCTTTCACCAAGGTATGTTGAAGAAAATGAAATTTTCAAAAATTTTCGAAAATTCTCGCTGGCAGCTTACGCGACCTCACGACTTTGGGCATAACTTCCTCATCCAATCTCCGATTTGAGTGATTTTTGTGTCAAAACAATTCTCTCTTCCGTGGCTTTCCATCTCTCGATCTTCTGTTGTATTTCTAAGCGACGTCTTGACGTTGTGTGGGTAACGATCTACAAGACGATCTCATTCTACAGTCAATCTCCTTTTCACAGTTATTATGCGTGTGAATCTGTTTACCGGACTGCTAAGATTGGCTATTTATATGCTACAATAGGGACCATGAGGAGAAAATAGGATTTGGGCCTCCCATTGGGCTTAAGCATCCAAGTTTAGCCCAAAACATATACTTAAGTCCAATAATAATAAATCAGTCCACTTAAGAAATATTATTGCACTGCCACTCTAATCCCAAATTACGTTATGGGCTCCTTATTATGAGCCCGTTAGTCTCCCCGTGTTTAAGATTCAATGCCCATTAATTAATTAAGTTACAGACAACTCCATTAATTAATATATTTATCGAGAGTAGTACCACTCAACCTTATTATCATGCCTGAATAAATTCACCTGCAAGGTTTACATGATAATCATTATGAGTTCCTCAAGGGGACATCGTCAACTAGTTTCGTTAGGACACAGATTCCTTCTACAATCAACAGCACACCATAGAGGTCGTATCATCTCCCGACTCACCAAACATATTGATTTAATAATTAAATCTCACCTACTGATGAATCAAGGAAATAAATACTGGCTTACGTGTCGAGGTTATTGTATAGGGATTAAGAGCACGATCATCCATAATAAAAGAGATCAAGTTCTATTATATAGTCATTATAAATCGAACGATCTCAACGGCAGTCCTATTCAATACACACAAAATGTACTAGTGCAATTTTATAGTCAAGACAGACTAATGTCAAATCACACTACAACCATACCGATAGATAGTCCCCCCATCTATCTCGGTTGTGAATATCTGTTTATACTTTATAAGGAGCCGATAATATGATCTTCCGTGTGACGACGCACATCATATTATCTACAGTATAAAGTAAATGGACTTTTGCAACAACATTATTGCAAACGTTTTGATCACATGATTCTCATTTTAAATATTATTAAAACATTGTTCATACAAAAAGTTAGACTTTTAGTATACAATCCAACACTTTTGACGATTGTATGGTGCACCCATTCTTCCGGAAAGCATTACTCTTTAGAATACCTAGGTTACTCTACCGTTCATATACAATTGTAATATTATTATGGGTAAATTACCAAAACCCCCTCGAGGATTGTCCAAACTACCAAATAAACCCTGTGGTTTGAAAAATTACCAATTACCCCCTTTAACTTGTTTTTTATTTGAACATTAATAAAAATACACTTTTTTCTTAAAATAAAGAATGATAGAAATGACATCAAGACCCATATATTTAACATTGTATTTTAAATTTCACTATTTTTAAAAAAAATATTTTTTAAAGGGGGTAATAGGTAATTTTTCAAACCACAGAGTTTATTTAGTAATTTGGACAAACCTCGAGGGTAGGGGTGTAAACGGGTATGGTATGGTATGATACTGGTACGCCCAATCCATATACTACCCTACATCCTATTTTTAGTACCCCTACCCTACTCTATTACCCTCAAATATATTATCAGGTAGGGTACGGATAACATTCATCGGGTAATGGATTGTCTGCGGATAAACGATTATCCAAAATTTAAAACGGCTACCCTTGTTAACCAAACAATACACAACTCTAAAATTCACAATGATGTAAGAAAATCAAAGTAAATGCAAAAGATGAAAAAAAAGAAGATTGAGAGGTGAATAGTCTGCTTCAATCCCCCAATAATTAAAATAAAAATTGATATAAAATATTAGAGGCATTATTTTATTAGTCATATCTTGAAGTTTTTGTTTTCTTAAATCAAATAAGTAATGTGATGTACACAAGTATGTGCATTATAAAGTGGAACATTTTTCCAGATTATACAAAAAATACATATCCATACCCTACCCCTACCCTCAATATATATATATATATATATATATATATATATATATATATATATATATATATATATATATATATATATATATATATATATATATATTATAGTAAACGGGTAATTGGGTAGGGTAATCGGGTATTTTATAAATATCATACCCTACCCCTACCCTCAACATTTTTAAGTGGGTACGGGTGCTACCCTACCCGATACCCGAATATGCTCTATCATATCCTTACCCAATAAGGTATTATCCGCAGAGTATCCGAACCCACGGATAAAATTGACAGCCCTACTCGAGGGGAGTTTTGGTAATTTACCCTATTATTATTTGTACAAAAGAGTTACCGTCTATTATACGAAAAGTAACTCTCTAAAAAGTGACTCAAGTAGCATGGTACAACCGGTTACATATAAATATGTATCTATAAACAAAAGCAAGAGCAGAGTTGAGCAGCGTACCAATCACCCTGCTCGCTATGCTCGGTAAAGTCGAGGTTCCATTGTGTAACCCTCTGCATTGAAGCGTACCTTCCAGTTGCAAAGGCCCTCAACAGTTTCAATGTAGCAGCAGATTGACAATACGCCCTGATCAGCCTCTGTGGGTCTGGGATCCTCGACTTTTCGTCGAATCCATCTCCATTGATGTTATCTCCCCTGTAACTGGGCTACTTCACACCATTTTTCTCCTCAAATGGATCTGATCTCGGCTTTGCAAGTTGCCCAGCCATTCTTCCCACCTATTATTTTAGCAACCAAGTTAGCGTTTAAGTTACTTTTTAGCCATCGCCAAAACTTTATTTCATCACAATCACCCCTTATTACTTATGTAATACAAGGAATATATAATGTCTACGTAGCTCAACCTCTATTAACTAAGATGAAGTTGCCCAAGAGGATGCGAAAGACCAAAGTACCATATTACGGTTTTGTTTTAAGAATTTAAATTTTACTAAAAGTTCTATAGGTCGTTTTACTTTTAACAATTAATTATCACTTTCATTAAGAATATTATCGTTTTTCTCATATTAAATAAATTGTTAATGAAATAGTTAAATCATTAATGAAATAATTTAATTGTATGAATATCATCTTTATTAATAATCTTAAAGGGTGGCGCTATTGCCACCCGAAATATTATTAAGGACACCCGAATCTTAAAAAAAATAGTAGTAAAATTCCTATTGCACCCCTAATCTTAAACTTACAGCCACACTAACTCCATCCAATTTATATATTCCTATATGCTAAATCCACCCAAAACCACCCTTTATTACTAAACCCACCCAAAGTTATTACTAACACACCCAAATTTATTTAAAGACAAACTGACAAAAATCTGGAAAAGATTTTAAGGAAGAAGAAAGAACGAATAAAAAGAACAATAACAAAAATAATTAAGAAACTAGTTAGTGTAAATTATTGAGATAAATTATTTGCAACAAATATTTTTACTTACAAACATTAATGCTCTTACTAATAAAAAAAATTAGATATTTAAATTGCTAGAACCCTAATTCCACAATTTTCAACGGCTGCAATTGAATTCTTGTTGGCAAATTTTGACAGAAATTTAACTGGAAATTGCTTCAAGGAGAAGATATGGATATGAGTGAAGGCTCTAGAATTTCAGTCGGTAAAGCTGTTCCTTGCCACCAAGCTTTAATAATCTCATAATTTAATATATATATCATCCAATTGTTATATGTCGTTTGTTTGCGAAGGCCTGCATCTCATTCCAATACAAATCACCATTAAAGCATTGCGTGAATGGCTTGAGATGATTTCATTTACATCTCATAATTAACTTGAATTCCTGCAAGAATTAACATCAATTAGCAAGAATATGCCAAATCTGGAATAGAGTGTGTACTTATGGGGTTTACATTCTTGTGCCTGCGTTTTTTTTCTTGTACAATATGTGTTCTATGTATTGGAATTATTTTGGGTGTACTTGGTACAAATATATAAGTTGGATAGATCATGGAGTTAGTATGGGTGTAAAATTAATATTGGGGATAAAATAGGAATTTCACCACCATTTTTTTAAATATTCGGGTGCCCTTAGTAATGATTTGAGTGGCAATAGCGCCGTCCAATCTTAAATCTTCATTATTTTCTTTGTTTTAACTTATGACTTATAAATATACAAATAGAAATACTTGTGTGCGCTATCTCAATAGAAAACTTTTGTGAGAAATATGAAAAGGAACAAAATTTTATTAATAAATAATACTCAAATTAATGAAAAGTTATAGTGATAAAATATATTATTTTATGAATAATTTATAGTATGAATAAAAAGAGTTATTATTAATAAAAAATGATAATATCATATTTAAAAAACATAACTACAATCTCATGTGAGATGATTTGTCGCATAAAAATACGTATTTTAAAGAGTTATGTTATTTTTATTTGATCGCAAAATTAAATATTTAATTAATTCTTTATTATTATTTTATAATGACAAAATATAGGTCAAATCAGTATACTCATTCAAACACATGATTTTTCAATTGACCACTTACTCTTATTCGTCCTCGTATCTATCCGTAGAGATGCACCCTGGTTTGGAACCGTCAGTTCCGGTTCCGAACCGGAACCTGGAACCGAACCGGGGTACGAAGCTTTCGGTTCCGGAATCGACGGTTCCGGTTCCGGTTTTATTTTTTTTTTTTTGATTTTAAGCGTAAAAATTAAAAAAAAATTAAAAAATCGGCAGTTCGAACCGGAACCGCCGGTGTTTTTCCCAAATATGAGGAACCGGAACCGAACCTTCCTTAGCCGGTTCCGGGTTTTTTTTTTGCTGGTTCCGGAATCGGCGGTTCAGGTTCCGGTTAAAACCGGCGGTTCCCTGGTTCGAACCGCCGGTTCCGGTTCATTTGTGCATGTCTATCTATGCGCCTAGTTTGGTACTACAATTCAAGATTATTTTGATTATAAATACACTCAGTCTACCCGCTCCATTCTCCTTTTTATTCAATTAAAAGGTATAATTTGATGATTTATTCAAGGGACTTATTTGAACTTTGACATAAATTTATTTTATTCGTACCTCGTTACTTTTTATTAATCAATTACTATATTTTAACAATCAGCCTAGTTCTTGAAATATTAGGCTTGAAATATTAAAAGTAAATCAGATAACACAAAATTTGCATACACAGAAAATTTACAACATAAATTATATTTTAAAAAATAGTTATTTTTATCTAATACACATGACTTAATTTTTATTTAATTATTACTTATAAAGAGCACATTACCCTCAAAAATTAATAAAATTAATTTTTTAAAAAAATATATTATTTTGAATGAGTATTATTTATTGTGTTTTCAAGATTTTTAATATTTATTGTGGTAACATTGTAAATATTAGGATTTATGGTTGAAAACACCAAACTTGAAAACTTAAAACAATTTTCATTATCTTAATTAATAATTATAAATAATAAAATTATAGAGTTTTATTAATATGTATATTTTATAATTATTAAAATATTTTTATAATTATATTATAATTATAAAAATAAGTATTAATCTTATATAATTTAAAATTAAGGTAATTATATATATGAATCCACACAAAACAATAAATCTTCTTATAGAATCCACAAACAAAATTAATACAATTATACTCATTACATTAAAATTTTATTGAGTATCATTTAACTAACTATTCATTAAAATAATCCCTTAATGCGTAAAAAAAGCAAACATATACCATTACAGTGAATGGAAATAGTATCATTTTTTATTAATCAAGTCTATCTTAAAAATATTATCAATTTTTAATCCATTTTATTCGATCTGAATCTCCTTACTACAACGGTATTCTATTTTGTGTTCGAGTTTTCTATTAAAATACTAACTATAACTAATTAATGAGTAATTACCATTAAACTCTTACGGGTAATAATTTGCACATTATTATCTTAATGCATCTAATTCACAAGTACTTGCCTTATTTAATTTTTAAAAAAGTACACGTTGTAAAGATAGTGTAATCTCTACCACAAAATAATATGTGTAACCAGTTAAGCATTACTCCCTCCAGTTTTCAAGGGAATCATTTTTTCATTTTCATTTTGGGCGTCCGCCCTAAGGGAATCATTTTTTCATTTTGGACGTCCGCCCCTAAGGGTATCATTTCATTTTTTTATCAACACACACCCACTAATACAACTAAAAAATGGAACTCACACCTCCACTAATACAACTAAAAAATGAGACTCACACCTCCACTAATATAACTACCCACTACACATTAAATAATAATACTCCTTAATCTCCGTACCCAAAAGTAAATGACACCCTTTAATCCGGAGGGAGGGAGTAATTATTATATATATTTAGTAGTTTTCTATTTTATAATTAATTAATTTCCATTTTATTTATTTAGCATTCAGTGATATATTAATTAAATGTAGGGTTTCAATTATTTTAATTTTTATATATTATTTTAAATTTGATTTCTAATCAAATTTTCATTACAAGGGATTATTTAATGATTATTTTAACTTTCATACATTATTTTAAATTTTTGTTGTATGTTATTCAATTAAAAAGTGCATTACATATCATGAATGATACAAATTTTTTTTATTTATGACCTTTTGAAAATTTGTGACATTATTTAATAAAATATTTTATAGTATTTTGATTAAAGTTGGATTATAAGGTAAATAATTTTTTTATAATGTATTTTGAATCACATTATTAATTAATATAAGAGTAAAAGAAAATATAGTAAGTAAAATTTTTAATTATTCTCTAAAAAGACATAAAATATTAATTATATATTTTAGTTTTGTATTTTTCATTCAATATGCCCAATATTACATTCAAATATAAATATATTTTATATTTATTAAATAAAATATTAAAATAAAATTTTATACACGCGGGCATATACTTGTTATAATATATATCAAAAAAATCTAGTGAGTGAAATATGTAGTTTCATTTCCATTTTATGAACAAAGTCTGGCATAAATTGCCTAAAATAAAGATGATAAATGAATGAAGCAATGAATCAAAATACACGTAAATATGTAATGGCGTGAAAAAAGGTTTGAAATAGAGAAAGGTAAAGAAAGCAGACCTTGACGACAGGCATTTGGCCACCAAACATCAAAACATCGCCCATCTGGAGTAAGATCCTGAAAGTGTCTCTTATGTTATTCGCATTGAACTCTTTAAAGCTCTCCGCACAGTCCCCTCCTTGGAGGAGAAACGCGTTTCCCATGGCGGCTTCTGCCAGCCGCTCCTCCAGGCTCCGCGCCTCTACGGCGAACACAATCGGCGGGAAAGCCTCCAGCGTTCTCAGCACCGATTCCAGCTCCGTCGCATTCGGGTACTCCGACAGCTGAACTGCCTTCTTCGATTTCCAGCTTTCCAATGTCCATTTCTTCCGAATGCCCTTCGACTCCACCACCGCCGATCCGGCGGCGATGGGGTTTTTGTCAGCGGCTGTGACGGGTTTGGGGCGGGCGGATCTGGAATTGGGAGAGGAGAGGAATGAGGGAGGAAGAGTTTTTTAGGAGAAGAGAGTTCTGCGAAGTGAGAAGCGCCATAACTAATTACAGAGAGCGCTCATTGTGTGTAAATAAAATTGAGAAAAATATGGGAAGTGGAGTGAGATTGAAAGGGTATTTAATAATTCGGGTTTTTCGTAACTGGTTGGAGTAGTAGGTAGGGTGGGCCACACTCAACAGTGTTTTTTTCTTTAAAAAAAGTCAGAATAGATTAATGGCAAAAACTTGTATGTTCTGCTCATGGAAACACATTTAATGTGTTTTTAGAATTTTGTGTTAAATTGTATATCCTTACCTTTAGAATTTTGTATTAAATTGTATATCCTTTAGTATAAAAATGTATAGCATAGCAAAAACTTGTGTTTGCCCGGGCGCACGGGAACACATTCGGTGTGCCTTTGAAACTTTGTGTTAAATTGTATACACTTTAGTATAAATATGTGTACCCTTTATTCTCTGAAGAAAATAAAAAATATTAATAAGAGTGTATACCCTTTAGAACAAAATGGTGTATCTTTATTAATTAAAGTGTATACCCTTTAGACCAAAGCAATGTACCCTTACACATAATACTAAATTCTAAAGGCGCACGAAATGTGTTCTCATACGGGCGCACGCAAGCCTCACTCTAGATTAATATAAAAGAGGTACTCAACAGTGCTCTTATAGTTAGAGATGCAAGCGAATCAAACCGTTTGCGAATTATTCGAGTCTTGATTCGATAGAGTGTTCGTTCCTTTGAGCTCGTTTGTTAATTTTAACGAGTCAAACCAAACTTGAATTTTGAGCTCGAATAGTCTTTCAAACCAAACTCAAGTCTAAGAGTGTTTAGCTCGAAAGCTTGCGAACATATTCGTTAATGTGCTTGAATAGTCTATCAAATCAAACTCAAGTCTAAGAGTGTTCAGCTCGAAAGCTCGCGAGCATATTCGTTAATAGGGTCGTTAATGGCTCGCAAACGCATTCGTAAATTTTATAATTATTTTTTAGTATTATATATTTTTATTTATTTATTAACATTCAATAATTAAATATTTTATATTAAACCACACAAATATGATAATAATTTAAGTAATTATTAAAAAAAATTTTAACATTTATTATTATATTTTGTTAGTTTATTTATTTAATAGTATGAATAACATTAGATGTTTATAAAAAAAAACGTTCTTTTAATATCTACGAACAAAAATATTTAATGTTCATGAATAAGTTACATTATGTGTTCATGAATACGTTCGCGGGCTTTAACAAATAGTTTGAGTTCGAGAGCGAGTTCGATATTTTTTTCTTGACGAGTTCGAGTTGGATAATTCCATAATAAACATTATTCAAATTTAGTGGTATTCAACTCGACTCGATTACATCCCTGATTATAGTTGACACTCATTAGCGTGGAATGACTTTCGCACTTTGTGTTACAACAAGAAAAATGTGATGATATAAGATAGAGAAGCAGCATAATTGTGATACATCATGAAAAGATAGAAAATTATGAATTTGGAGTTAAATTGTTTGTTTAGGTTTTAAAATGTACAAAATTATGTCTGAAATCCTAAAAATATCTTAAAAATTATGATTACAATTATATTAAACTTCACATATTAAATTTTTAAAAACTTTATAAACAATTTATTAACATTAAAATAATATTTCAATATATGACAAATTTATATGATTATTGTTGATGTGTGTTCTTAGCTAGTTAATTTTAAGGATAAGAATGAAGAAATTGTTGTTTAACTGAGCTAAGAATGATCACAATCAAACATAATAAATCAACAAACAGATGAGAGATGTGGAATCCGACCAAAGACCTTAACCGATATTATTACTCTCCTCAAGAACAACACTCATAAAATCCTCCCAATTACAAGTGTAATGTCATGTATGAGAATGAATCATTCCTTCTCTCTTGTGAGAGAAGCTATTATACTACCAATAAACCCTAATGTTGACCAATTATGTGACGCCACTTGGACGAAGACAAGCAGTCATAAATGGGAGTTGGCCGATACACCGACGACTTTGGGATGGTGCAGGGGGCTGCCAGATGTTTTACAGAGTGCAGTAGTTCTCCTTTTGTCCTTTGCTTGTTTCCTATTGGCAGGTGAAGAGAGATGTATCTGTCGTGTGTTGTCTTCTAGTCGGGAGTGTTGTCCAAGACATCTCTTCTTACCGTTATTCTTGTCTTCTAGCCTGCTACTTCTAGTCGTTCTCTCAATGATGTCTATAATTTGCCCTGCAGGTCTGATAATCCCTTTTATCCATCGGATAGATAGGTTTCCAAGGATATGATATCCCTCCGAATCCCTGGATGTCTCCTTTGGCTTCGGAACCGAGATGTCCCACCGAGGTGTCTCGGCCATCTATTCCTTTGGTGGGTTACCTGCTATTCGGCCCTCTCCTAGTTTCGTCCTTTTAGGTTCTTCGCCCCTGATGATTGGCTTGCTTCTTGGGCCTCTCCTCGGTTATTCCTCGGATGCCTCTTGGGTTATCTCCTGGGTCACCATCATCCCACAAGTTATCACTTCTTCCTGTTCTTGGCCTCTCCGCAATTGGACCTTTAAGCCATGACAGACTAGCTTGTTGGGATTTTGGCTTGTTTGGCATGGGGGATATAATACCCATAACATTAGCCCCTCGAGCCTGGATAATCTTATGGTTTAAGATTGATTATCTAGGGCCGACATGTATTCTTCATAAGTTATATCCCTCATGCTTTAATTTGTACGATTCGTGTCTTTTCCTCTTCGGTTTCCTCCTTTGTTCCCAAGCTGTTTCAGTTCCTTGAATCCTGAGGTGGTCGAGATATTTTCGTGAGGTTGGGGGTGTTTCTGGTATTTTGCCTTTTGCGTTCAAATTTCAAATTTGAAATTGTGTCAATTTGCTTTTCTCCCCTTTCTCTTCCGTACCCTTTCTTCTCCTATCCTTTCTTCTGGCGGTTTCCATTTTCTTTTCCGCTGTAAGTTCTCCTCTCTTATCCAGGTACCACTCTTCTTCCTTTCTCTTTTTTCTTTTCTCGGATTATTCTCTCTGGTGTCTCTGTGTTCTTCGCGTCATCGCAGTCTAGGGTTTTCCTTCCTTCTTTTCCTCTGTATTATGTTCCTTCTCCTTCTGTATTTTCGCGATTATCAGTTATGAGGGTCCTATCTCCCTAATGAAATTCCCTTCAAAATCTACTGATTCTTCGCTCGGAAGCGATGGTCCTTCCTTGTCTTGTCAGGAAGGGGGTTTGAGTTCTCGCCCCCTTTCTAAATCTACTTTTGACTAGGCGGTCGCCACATTCATATCAGATTTCAATTTGATACACGAGGTTAATGTGGTTGATGCGGGCCCTGGATTATTGGCTCACCTGGGGAAATTTCCTGAATGGAAAAGGGTGTTCCTTTTACTGCCACGAAATTTCTGTCTACCGTTGACAATCGTTGGTTACGGAATAACACCGTTATTGCTATTGGTAAATATCAGTGTGGGGATGATATCAAATTCTTCCTTCATTCCTCTGAGGGTCGGATGTGCTTTGCTCCATTGAGTGTTGTTGCTGCGTATGAGTTGCACTTTGAGTTCAGTCTTCGTTTCCCTCTGCTCCATGTATCCGCGATATTCTCCAATTATGGGGTATAACCCTTGCTCAGTTGACCCTTAACAGTTGGGCTGCTCTGATGGGGGTTCTGATTCTTTTCCATCTAATGGGATATAAGTTGTTGGACACCTCTGAAAATCAATTTCCTGTATCGGCTCACTTATAACATTGGGACGAAGGGGTACTACTGCCTGAAACCTCGTCATATTAACTTGATTGCTTTTTTACCTAGCTCGATCAAGAATTGGAAAGACCATTGGATTTGGGTTCGTGGACCGTGGAGGGGTCCTTGTATTTTTTATTCTGAGGACTCTCAAGCCCCCGCTGTGTTTGCTAAAAGTTTCTTCTTTCAACCCGATCTCAGTGCGTGTATGTATTTCAGTTTTCTTTTGCTCCTTTTCCTTCTTTTCTCGTGCAGTAAGCGAATCGTGTTCACTGGAGAGTTTGTCGTCTGAGTTTCAAGATGTCTTTCATCGTATCTGCGGACTTTCCGAGAAAGATCGTCACTACCAGTATATCCTCACTTGTAATAATCTTTTCAACGCCGGCCTTACCTCTTCAGCCATAGCCATGCCAAGTAATTTTTTTGCGATTGTGTCCCCTCATCATACTCCTTGTCGTACTCTTCCATTTATGGTGTTCCTTATGATCTCTGTATCCACTTTCCTTTCATATTTCTTAGGGGAAGAAAAATGTCTCTTGCCTGATATCGACAGTATTGCTACTCTTCCTTCCGTTCGCAGATAAGCTGCCCTTAACAAGGGCAAAAGGAAGGTTTCTCAAGCGTCGTCCAAGAAGATTTCTGAAGCCCCTCTTGCTGTGAAGCCCCTCAATGCCATTAGGATCCGCGATTCTTCCGACTCTTCTCCTCCGAGGCAGGACGTTGGTAAGGTTTTGAAGAAAGCTCCGGCGCCTCGAAGAAGATCTCGAAAAGAGCCCCCAAGTCCAAAAAGGGTAGTTCGAAGACAATCGTTGTCAAGTCTGCCACTTCTAAGAGGAAGTACTGCTTACAGGATGAAAGCTCAGATGAGGATACCCACGATAGTACTGCTCTCATTACTCGTCTTTCGAAGAAGATTCAAGATGACAATGTTGGTAGTGTGGGTGTTGGTTCTTCTGGCCTGTCCGATTCCGTTCCTCTAGATACTTTGGAAGTTTGTGATATCATCTCTTCTACTTCTCTTGATGCTCTTGAAAAATCTCCAGCCAGCGCTTCCGATGCTCCTGGTACTTTCCTTTGCCTAGCGTTGAGAGTGAAAATATGCGTGTTTTAGTGTCCAATCTAACACCTTTTTTATGAGTATTGTTGTTATATATTGGCACAAGTGTCTTATATTCGATATATGTGAGAAAAAGGTGCACTTGAGGAGCTTTATTGTATTTTAGGTGGAAAAATGGATCAAAAGTGTCAAGTTGGAGAAAAGGTGCAATTTGTGCAAGGATGCTATGAAACGCACATCCAACTTATGTGATTTTTATGTGTTTTTGTGGAGCTCCGAATTAGAAGTACGATATATGGTTGGAAAGCCACAGAAGAGAGGGTCGTTTTGGTATAAAGAACACCCCAATCGGATTCCAAACGAGAAAGTTATGATCAAAGTAGTGACGTCGCACAAGCTGTACCGAATAGAACGGCTGTGCTACTTTGCATGACCTGTTACACATTCAAATATTAGATTTTCTATGATTTTCTTATATGGATAGAAAGCCAAGGAAGAGACGATCGTGTGTGCCCAAGAATTACTCAAATTGGAGGTCGGATGTGGAAGTTATGTGCGAAATAGTGAGACGGCTCAAGCTTGCTCGACCACGGGAGTCCGCTCGACCAGTATCATCTTGGTCGAGTAAAATGTCCAAATTCATATAGAAGCTTTGCTTGACCATTGCTCGACCAGGAGGCTTTGCTCGATCAGTGGAGGTTTGATCGAGCAGAATGTCAGTGGTGATATTTTTGGTAGTTTCGGATTTCTTTTACCAAATTTGACGTATGTCTCAAGTAAAAGCTCATCCAAGGCCAATAAGGAGAGCTTACAAGTATAAAAGGGGGTGTAGATTACATCATTAATCATCATTAGTCATATTAGATTGGAGAGAGGCCACAACAATACTACACCCCACAAGGGGGGATCACCCCCCAACCATCATCTACATCCTTTCCTACATCCATCCATCACTTTGAAGATTCATTTGTGGAATCAAGAGGAGAACCAAGAGGAGGATTCAAGATGGAGAAGGACGCGATGACTCCCACATCTAGGGTTTATTTCGTTTCCTAATTTATCTTGTAATTTTTCAGACATCTGAGTAAGATCTATCCAACACCCATGCTTGTTCTTCGTAACATCATGGACTAGAGCCTTTTTGGTAGAACTAGGGTTGTGAAGATTTTTATGAATTAATTGAACTTTCGTGTATAAACTCCGTACAACACTACTTGTGGATTGATTTTATATATGATTGTGCTTTCTTAATCCATATTCACGGTCGTTTTGTGCATCTTCAATTGGTATATAGAGTCTGAATATATATCTTGGTTGTAGATTGAGTGTGTACACCGCTGAACAGTATTCCATGTTATGATTCTAAGTGAGGGGACTCCGAAGCTTCATTAGAACTATCGTATATGAATACTTATTAATTGAATTGAATTCGAGTTATTAAGTAGGATAAAGAGGATAGTTTTATAATACATATAAAGGGAGATCATATCGGGTTAGAGTACCAATTGGCCAGGAAAATAATTGATAATTATAGTACATAGAAAGGGGGTAGAATTATATCTCTTGCTCTAAGGTTATTCACACGTGTTACACGCATATTTACTAGTGTCTATAGAGTAGATATGTATGTTTTAGTGATGCGTCCATATTCCACAAGGTAGAGTCGGACATCAACACACGGAAGGGAAATTAATGAGTGAAACTAGATTCCCCTAGAGCTACCTATTCGCTTACTTGATTCACTTTCGTATTCTTCTAAGTGCTTTTACTTGTTATTTTATTTAATTGTTTAGTAGATTATAATCAAGTTCCACAGACTCTTATTACCTTTCGTCTTAATTAATTTAGATAATAATTAAATTGATAATACACCGTCCTTTAGGTTCGATAATCACTTGGTCGCTTGCTTAAGCTGCAACTAATATTCTTCATACTTGGGGATTAATTTTGCATGCAAAGAAAACGCGCGTCACCTTCCCCCCGAGCATCCGGCCATTCCTGATCCGAGGCTTCAAGGCAAGCCTTTTGAGGCTCTCGTGGATAATCTCGCACTTTTTAATTCCCTGTCCTGCTATGGGGCCTCCTTTTCCTCGGAGGTTTGGTGGTATTACAAAGGAAAGGCTTCCTCGCGTTCTTGGGATTATCACGGCGTGCCAGCCGAAAAGATTTCTCCTATTCTGTCCATACTGAAAGAGGTTACTCCGTATCTTTTTGTGAATCCGATAATTAACAAGGAACTTTCTGAGAAATTTGGCAATTTTGATGAAGCTAGTAAGACCTTTATCCAGACTCAGGAACCTTTGTTTGACTTTGATGCCCCTGCTTGTTTGGCCCATGCTGCCGCTTTTTTCATTAAAAGTTGTACTAAAGAGCTCCTTATTCGTGTTGGGAATTTATCTCCCGGGGCGTCCCTTCAATGTGCTGCCAGCCATCTTGGTGTTGGCAAGCTGCTTATATTGCTAATGCCATGCATCATCTCTATGATTTAGAGAGGCGTGAATCCAACTTGCAAGTTGAAGTTACCCTGCTCTCCGATAAAATTTCTTTTCATGATCAGAAGGCCTTCGAAGCGAGTAAAGCTGAGGCTCAAGTTCGAGAAGAATTGAGAGTTGAACAGGACGAAAGGGCAGAGCTTGAAGACAGTTTCAAGGCCCAGCGTGCTCGATATGATAGTTTATTGACCAGTTCTGAAGAAAAGAATAGTGCTCTATTACTGGAAAATAAAAGTTTCCGAGAGAATTGCCGCCATGGAGACCAAACATCAAGAAAAGGTTGGGATTTTAAATGATCAGTTTCATGTTAAGCTGGCCCAAACCCAGAATAGCCTTCATGCCCTTCAGGTGTCTTCCGATACCTATGTGGAGGAACTACGCCAAGAGAGGAAAGATTTTGAAGCCCTGCTTAACCAGAAGATTAAAGAGGCTGAAGATTCAGCAGTCGAGGCTCGATGTTAGCGTGATGAGGCTATAGTGACGTTTAGCCAGACTAGAGATGAGTTTTCCTTGGCGCAAGAAGACAATTCTTATTATAAGGATGTCATTCTTCCCTAGACTAAGATTCACTGTTTCTGTTCCTCTTCTGCTGCCATGGCGAAAGCCTCCTCCGAGAAGCCTTACCCCGACTCCTTGGATAGTATGCGTGACATTCTCCGCAAAGCTCTCAGTCAAGAGAAGATGCCTCCCGGTGAATCTTTGAAAGGAAAGATTGACCTAGGGTTACTTGGTGAGTATTCTGATTTCATCAATGACGTCGACCTTCCTAGGGAGGGTTCTGATGAAGTTGTGGAAGTAGATTCTGACGAAGCCTTTGCCGATGGTGTTTTGGATGTTGCTACCGCTGATTCTACGGCTGAGAATATTCCTATGGATTTTCCCACTGAATCTATGGGGGTGTTGCTTCAGGAATCAGCCCCTGGTTCCGAGGCCCTTGACCTTGACAAGGCCGATCCAACATGTGAGGAGCCCTCGGTTTCTGCTGAAGGGATTCCTCCTGGTGCTAGGAGTGAGCCTGATAGAATCGTTGCTATGATCATTTTGGAACTCCAGCTTTCCGAGACTATGGTTGTTCCCACGGCTCTGCCATCTTCCGAAACTACTCTTGTCTCTTCCGAGGGCGTGCCTTCTGAAAGCGCGGTTCTGAAGCCTAAGGAAGTTCCCAGCTCACAAGTTCTTCCTGTTAGATTGTATAATAAAAGTCTAACTTTTGTGTGAACAATGTTTTAACAATTAATTTGAAATGAGAACCATATGATCAAACGTTTTGCATATTATAATTTGTATGTCTATGCAAAAGTCCATTTACTTTATACTGTAGATAATATATTATGTGATAACACGGGGAAGATCATATTATCGATTTCCTTATAAAGAATAAACAGATGCTCACAATCGAGATAAACAGGGATAATCTATCGGAATGGTTGTAGTATGATTTGATATTAGTTTGTCTTAACTATAAAATCACATTAGTATGCTTTGTGTGTATTGAGCAGGACCGCCTGAGATCGTTCGACTTATACTAACTATATAGAAGAACTTAATCTCTGTTATTTTGGATGTTCGTACTCTTAATCCCTATACAATAACCTCGACATGTAAGGTATATATTTATTTGATTCATCAATGGGTGAGATTTACATGTAATTAAATCAACAAACTCGGTGAGTTCGGAATTAGTGTTGTCTCTATGGTGTGCTGTTGATTGTAGAAGGAATTCTTGTCCTATTAAATAGGTTGATGATGTCCCCCTTGAGGAGCTCAAAAGGATTATCATGTAAATCTTGCAAATGGATTAATTCTGGCATGATAATGAGGTTGAGTGGTACTACTCTCGGATGAGATATTAATTAATGAAGTTGTCAGTAACTTAATTAATTAATGGACATTGTATATCTTAAACATGGGGAGACTGTCGGGCTCATAATAAAAAAGAGTCCATAACATAATTATGGGATTGGAGCGGCAGTGCAGTAATAATATTTTAGTGGATTATATTATTATTATTGGACTTAAGTATAAGTTTTGGGTTAAACTTGGATACTTAAGCCCAATGGAGGCCCGACTCTAATTTCTCCTCCTGATCCCTACTGTAGCTCATAAATAAGTCACCTCAGCTTCCTGGAACCCTAAGTTACACGCCTTTATATCGTGAGAATTAGGGAGGAGAGCAGATTGAGGAGATCTTGAAGATCGTCGCCCACAGGACGTCAAGATTGGACTTGAGAATACAGCAGAAGATCAAGAGGTTGTTTTCTGCAGCTGTTCTTCATCAACATACCCTGGTGAAAGGTAATACGCTTCTATCTTCTTGCTTCTGCTGATTTAGAAACGCATGGAACTCTAATAGTTAATATTAACCAAACGATCGAACGCCAATAATTGGTATCAAAGCTTCGGTTTCGTGGCTAAAAGTAACACGTTAGGCTAGGGTTTGTATATTATACGTGATTTAATTTTCGTATAGAAAGCATAAGAATTAGGGTTTGGTATATATTTGTATTATCTGTGAAACCCTATATGCTCGATGGCTGTTCGGCGGATGCGAAACTAGTGAAAGCCTGTAGGATTACGCGAAAGCGTGCACCGGTGGCCGCACGATAGAAATGATGCAGTAATCGTTGGCGACACGACTCTCAAGTGGCGCGATCGCGTCGGGCTGGTGCTAGGCTACATATTGAAGTTCGACGGTGCAAGCATGAGCGAGTGGCATGACTGGATGATGCTTATGATCGGTGACAGCACGGGGCCAACTGGAAGCAACCTGCAGCGATGGACGGTGCTGGAGCCGGTAATGTCAGACTTGCAATGCATGGTTCTGGACGAGTCAACTCGACGTTTCGAGTGCATCTAATGGTGGTTCCAGGCGAGTCAACTGCAGGTTCCGTGCGTGTCTCCCCTTGTTTTCGGTCGGGTCTCAGTCACTTCCGATCGAGTCTGGAAGAAGGCAGGCAGAATGCGCATGGCAAGTGGCGGCACGACTCAGATGGACTGCCGGGACGATTGCCGACAGCAGCCGACATAAGTCATGCCGGTGAGAGCATAGAATGTTGCGCGTGGATTGGCGCTCGGCGGGCTGGCATGTGATGGCACGACTCGTGCTAATGGACTGCACGAGTCGTGCAGCCATGGATTAGGGCATGCGTAACGAAAGGCCAAAAATCAGTGGCACGACTCGTGCTGATGCTCTACATGAGTCGTGCAAGTATAATTCGTGGGGTCAGTCGGGCTCGTTTTGCGATTTGACATTTTCTGCATTTATTTTCACGATATATAACAGTATTAATTAATTTAATTGTCTATTATTGTTATATATGTGGATGCATGTTCTATTTGATTTACTGCCATTAATAGAAGCATGCTAAGATGCATATTTTATTATTAAATATTATATGCATGTAAAAACCCTCTGTATTAAATAACTAAATGGGAGAGGGGATTGGTAATGAATCCCGCGGCCTCCATTATTGGTTTGTAAGTGATGTGAGTAAACTTGCGTGTTGGCAATAGGCCTTCCTCCACAACGGATGATTTTATTCACGGATCACTGGTATAAACTTCTTTATGATGATTGTAGGAAGTTATCCAAGCGCGTGTGTACTTCTCCAACTGTAAGGCATACAAGCTTGGGCCGCGGACTTGAGATCAAATAATGGTGTACACTTAGGTATAAATAATAAGTTTCCTTCCCAACGAAGTCACTGGTGTTATTTGCATGGCTAAAAAGAAACTGACAATTAATTATTTTGTCATGATGTTAGGTTGACAAATAAAAATTATTGAGTAAAACCTTCTTTTATAAATGTTCGGGTTTGTATACATCTACGCTAACGTGGTATGCGGACTCACGGTGCTTGAGATGTTATTGAATTTTATTTTTATATTGTTTTAAGGGAATCAATATAAATTGGTAAATTTGAAGTGTTTGATATGTTTATTAATTTATGATTTCCAGGATTTTCAAATGGCACTCAATTCACTTTCTGTCATACTTAAAGAACACAAACTTACTGGCACAAATTATGTTGACTGGAAATGAAACATGGACATTGTTTTAACTGCTGAAGATTACATCTTTGTACTCACTGAGGAATGTCCTGAAGTACCCACTGATAACTCTATGAAGAGGAAAGAGCTGTTTATAATAGGTGGACCAAAACTGATAGGATGTATAAGTGCTATATATTGGCTTCAATGTCAAGTGTGCTTCAGCATCAGCATCAAGCTATGAACACTACTTATGATATGATGCAGAATTTTAGGGAACTCTTCGGGCACCAGAGTCGTCCTGCTAGGTCGGAGGGCATGACTGTGCTGATGAATACCAAAATGGCTGAGGGCACTCTCGTAAGGGAACATGTTCTTAGAATGATGGGCCAACTCAATGAGTTGGCGGTCCTTGGAGCTAAAATCGATGGGAAAACCCAAGTCGACATCATACTCCAAAGCTTGCCTAGGAGTTTTGAGCAGTTTCATCTCAATTATGGTATGAACAAGCATTTGTACTCGTTGGCGGAGCTTCTGATAGAACTTGTGGTGGCGAAAGGATTGTTTCGTTGAGCTTCTCAGGTTCATGTTGTTGAAAATGCTGATTATCCTAGGCCGAGAGGCGGTAGGAATAAGAAGAAGCAAGGAAATTCAGTACCGGTGAACCAAGTGAAAGAAAAGAGTGGTGCGGTCAAGAAGCCTAAAGGCAAGTGCTTCAAATGCAAGCAGTTGGGACACAACGAGACAGACTGCCCTCTTCTTAAGGGGAACAGGAATGGTAAGTCTTTTATACTAGTTGAATCATGTTTAGCAGCTGTATCTGCTGACACTTGGTGTGTAGATACGGGAGCCACTAACCATGTCTGCAATTCTTTACAGGGGTTCCACCAAACCCAACAGCTTAGTGATGGGGAGATTATCATACTCATGGAAAATGCTACAAGAGTAGCGGCTGTTGTAGTGGGTGACGTCTATTTATTTTTTAATAAGAATAAAACTCTTGTTTTGAGGAATTGTCTTTATATGCCTCATTGTAGAAAGAATTTAATTACGGTTTTTAAATTATTTATGGATGGATATCCTGTTTCTTTTAATGACAAGGTTGTTTTTATATGTGATGGTGCATTGATAGATAATTTGTATACTCTTAATCCAATTTCTCCCACAATGCAACAAATTGAATTGTATAATACATCTACCAATAAGAGAAAAGAACCTTCGAAAATGAGCCACCAAACATATCTTTGGCATCTAAGGCTCGGTCATATTAACTTGAGTAGGATTCAAAGGTTGATAGCTGATGGACCTCTGAGTTCATTAGTAGTGAAAAATTATCTAACTTGTGAATCCTGCTTGGAAGGAAAAATGACAAAATGCCTTTTTAAGGCAAGGGGGTATAGAGCCAATGATCTATTGGAATTAGTTCATTCTGATTTAAGTGTTCTTATGTCTATCCAGACAAGATGTGGTTATGAATACTTTGTCACTTTCATTTACGATTATTCTAGATATAGATACATTTACTTGATGCGCCGCAAGTCTGAGTGCTTTTATAAATTCAAAGAGTACAAGGCTGATATGGAGAAGCAACTTGGAAAATGTATCAAGACACTATGATCCGATCGTGGTAGTGAATACCTCTTAGGAGAGTTTAGGAATTATTTATCAGAGGAAGGGATAGAATCCCAATTGTCTGCACCGGGTACACCCTAGCAGAATGGTGTAGCAGAGATAAGGAATATGACTCTTATGGAAATGGTAAGATTAATGATGAGTTATTCGGAATTACCAAATTCATTTTAGGAATACGCCTTGGAAACAACGGCTTACATCCTGAACTTAGTACCTTCTAAATCTGTAGCTTCCACACCCATCAAACGGTGGACTGGGCGAAAGCTTGTTCTAAAACACTTTCAGATTTGGGGTGCTCCGGCATATGTTTTAAAGACGGATGCTGATAAGTTAGAATCACGTACTGAAGTTTTGTCTGTTTATAGGATATCCTAAAGGAATGAAAGGTGGTTTGTTTTATAATCCAAAACACCAAAAGGTGATCGTTAGTACGAACGCTAGATTTTTGGAAAAGGATTATGTAATGAACCATAAACCTATGAGTAAAATTGTTCTAAAAGAAGTAAGAAGGGGAAACACCAAATATAATACCAACTGTACAAGATGATATACCACAAGACACTGCACCACGTGTCACACCTAATACACAATTGCATGCAGAGCCTCGTCATAGTGGGAGGATTGTCAAACAACCTGGTAGATTCATGGGATTGAGAGAGTTATCCGACTTGGTCCCTGGTGAACATGAAATCGACCCATGGAATTACAATGAAGCATTGTATGGTAAAGATGCTCAATCATGGCCAAAGGCAATGGAATCTGAAATAGAATCCATGTATTCTAATAAAGTCTGGGAGCTTGTAGAACCACCCAATGATGTAAAAGCTATTGGATGTAAGTGGGTCTATAAAAGGAAAAGAGGATTTGACGGTAAGGTGGAAACCTTTAAAGCAAAGCTTGTCGCTAAAGGATATACTCAAAAGAAGGAAACGATTATGAGGAAACCTTCTCACCTGTGGCCATGCTTAGGTTAATCCAGATTCTTTTATCTATTGCTACTCATAGAGATTATGAGGTATGACAAATGGATGTCAAGACAGCTTTCCTAAATGGAAGTCTTGAGGAAAACATCTATATAAAGCAACCAGAAGGATTTGTTGCAAAGGGCGAAGATCATCTTGTGTGTAAGCTTAATAGGTTCATTTATGGATTGAAACAAGCTTCAAGATCATGGAACATCTGTTTTGATGAAGTAATCCAGTCATTTGAATTTATTAAATGTCCGGATGAATCATGTGTGTACAAGAAGTGTGACGGAAACGTAGTGGTATTTCTTGTACTCTACGTGGATGATATCTTTCTCATTGGAAACAATGTAAATGTATTGTCAGGCGTAAGGATATGGCTATCCAAGCAGTTTGAAATGAAGGACTTATGAGAAGCCGGACACATTCTAGGGATCAAATTAATAAGGGATCGCAAGAAAAGAATGTTTTGCTTATCTCAAGCTTTATACATTGATACAATCTTGGCTCGTTTTAGCATGCAAGATTCCAAGAAAGGTTTCTACCTTTCACACATAAAATACCTCTATCTAAGGAAATGTGTCCAATGACAAAACAAGAAATAGAGTAGATGAAGCTGGTTTCTTATGCTTCGGTAGTAGGAAGCCTCATGTATGCAGCTATGTACGAGACCAGATATCTGTTATGCCGTGGGCATGGTCAGTAGGTATCAAAGTAGCCCAGGACAAGGGCATTGGACTGTGGTAAGCATACTTTGAAGTACTTACGAAGGACTAGGGATTATATGCTAGTTTATCAGGCAAATACTTTGTTACCTTTGGGTTATACTAATTCGAATTTTCAGTCAGATAGGGATGCTAGTAAATCCCACTTGAGTTACGTGTTTACTCATGGAGGATGAGCCATAATATGGAGGAGTGTGAAGCAAAAATGCGTTGCAGACTCTACCATGGAAGCCAGCCTCTAAGGCGGCTAAAGAAACAGTATAGCTCAGGAACTTCTTAATGGACTTGGATGTAATTCCCGGTTTGCCCAAAGTAATCACAATTTATTATGATAACAGTGGTGCAATAGAAAACTCGAAGGAACCATGAGCCCATAAGGCGAGTAAACACATTGAGAGCAAGTACCACCTGATAAGAAACATCGTTAGAAGATGGGAGGTCGTTGTCTCTAAGATTGCATCTAAGGATAACCTAGTTGATCCTTTTACTAATAGCCTTTCGGCGAAAGCATTCGATGGGCATGTTGAAGGAATGGGGATTAGATGCATGTCAGCAGATATGGCAGCGTAGTCTTTTAGTATAAGTGGGAGATTGTTAGATTGTATACTAAAAGTCTAGCTTTTGTATGAACAATATTTTAACAATTAATTTGAAATGAGAATAATATGATCAAATGTTTTGCATATTATAATTTAAATGTCTGTGCAAAAGTCAATTTACTTTATATTGTAGATAATATGTTGTGCGACAACACGCTGAAGATCATATTATAGGTTTCCTTATAAAGTATAAACAGATGCTCACAATTGAGATAGACGGGGACAATCTATCGGGATGGTTGTAGTGTGATTTGGTATTAGTTTGTCTTGACTATAAAATCATATTAGTATGCTTTGTGTGTATTGAGCAGGACCGCCTATCGTTCGACTTATACTGACTATATAGAAGAACTTGATCTCTGTTATTATGGATGTTCGTGCTCTTAATCCCTATACAGTAACCTCTACACATAAGGCAATATATATTTCTTTGATTCATCAATGGGTGAGATTTACATGTAATTAAATCAACAAACTCGGTAAGTTGGGAAGTAGTGCTGTCTCTATGGTGTGCTTTTGATTGTAGAAGGAATTCGTGTCCAATTAAATAGGTTAATGATGTCCCCTTGAGGAGCTCAAAAGGATTATCATGTAAATCTTGCAAGTAGATTAATTCCGGCATGATAATGAGGTTGAGTGGTACTACTCTCGAATAAGAAATTAATTAATGGAGTTGTCAGTAACTTAATTAATTAATGGGCATTGTATATCTTAAACATGGGGAGACTGTCGGGCTCATAATAAGAAGGAGCCCATAACGTAATTATGGGATTGGTGCGACAATGCAGTAATAATATTTTAGTGGACTACATTATTATTATTGGACTTAAGTATAAGTTTTGGGCTAAATTTGGATACTTCAGCCCAATGGAGGCCCCGACTCTAATTTCTCCTCCTGGTCCCTACTGTAGCCCATAAATAAGTCACCTCAGCTTCCTGAAACCCTAAGTTACATGCCCAACATATCGTGAGAATTAGGGGAGATAGCAGATTGAGGAGATCTTGAAGATCGTTGCCCACACGACGTCAAGATTGGACTTGGGAATACATCAGAAGATCAAGAGGTTGTTTTCTGCAGCTGTTCTTCATCAATATACCCTGGTGAAAGGTAATATGTTTCTATCTTCTTGCTTCCGCTGATTAAGAAACGCATGGACCCCTTACTTTTCACGTTAACCAAACGATCGAATGCGAACAATTGGTATCAGAACTTCAATTTTGTGGCTAAACGTGACACGTAAAGGCTAGAGTTTATGTGTTATACGTGATTTAATTTTCTTATAAAAAGCATGAGAATTGGGGTTTAGTATATATTTTTATTATCTGTGAAACCCTATATGCTCGATGGCTGTTCGGCATATGAGAAATTGGTAAAAGCCTGGCAGATTATGCGAAAGCATGTGTTAGTGGCTGCACGACGAAAATGACGCGGTAATCACTGGCGGCACGTCTCGCGAGTGGCGTGACCGCGTTGGGCTGGTGCCTTGGCGTGCCTCGACGGCACAAGCATGAGCGAGTGGCACGATTGGATGATGCTTATGATCGGTGACAGCATGGCACCGACTGGAAGCAACCTACAGCGGAGGACGTTGCTAGAGCTGGCGACGTCGGACTTGCAGTACATGGTTCTGGGCGAGTCGACTGGACATTTTGAGTGCATCTGATGGTGGTTCCAAGCAAGTCAATTGCAGGTTCTGGACGCGTCACTCCTTGTTTTCGGTCAGGTCTCAGCCATGTTTGATCGAGTCTGGAAGAAGGCGGGCAGAACACGCATGGCAAGTGACGGCATGACTCAGATGGACTGCCGGCACGATCGCCGACAGCAGCCGACACGAGTCATGCCGGCGAGAGCTTAGGCATGGTGCACGCAAATTGGCGCTCAGTGGGCTGGCATGTGATGGCACGACTCGTGCTAATGGACTGCATGAATCGTGCAGACGTGGATTAGGGCAGGCGTAACGAAAGGCCAGAAATTGGCGGCACTGATGAGAGTGAAAATAAAAGTGTTTTAGTGTCCAATCTAACACCTTTTTGATGAGAATTGTCATTATACATTAGCACAAATGTCTTACATGCAATATATGTGATAAAAATATGCACTTGAGGTGTTTTAATATGTTTTAGGTGGAAAAAGGATCAAAAGTGCAAAGTTGGAGAAAAGGTGCAACTTTTGTATGAATGCTGAAAAAACATACGTCCAACTTGTGTGAATTTTCTGTATTTTTTAGAGTTCAAAAATGTAAATGTGATACATGGTTGTAAAGCCATAGAAGAGAGAATCGTTTTGGCATAAAGAACACTCCAATCGGATTCCAAACGAGAAAGTTATGATCAAAATGGTTACGCCGCGCGAGCTGTGCCGAACAGAACAGATGTGCTATTTTTCATGGCTTGTTACACCTTCAAATCTTAGAATTTTCGTGAGTTCTTTGAATGGATAGAAGCCAAGGAAGAGAATATCGTGTGAGCGTAAGAATTACTTAAATTGGAGTCTCGATGTGGAAGTTATACGTGAAACGGTGAGACGGCGCAAATGTGGTTTGACCATCTATTTTGGTCGAACCCTAGTCGAACCATATGCGTAAAGTGCATTAAATCGCCGATTTCGATTCGACCATGGTTTGACCAAGCCTATAGGTTGAACAATGGTCGAACCACATGCTTGGATAGCTCCGAATCCGATTTTTACACACCTAGTGCGTATTTCTGCATGTTTTTCAAGAAAACACTCATCCTATGTCCATAAGGAGAGCTTACAAGTATAAAAAGGGATGTGGATCACATCATTATTAATTGTATTGGATTAGAAGGAACGACAACACAATTATCCTACACCCAACAAGGGGGATCACCCCCCAACCATCATCCACATCTTTTCCTCCATCCATCCATCACTTTGAAGTTTCGTCTGTGGAATCAAGAGGAAAACCAAAAGGAGAATTCAAGATGGAGAAGGACACGACGACTCTCGCATCTAGGGTTTTATTCGTTTCCTAATTTATCTTGTATTTTCTAGACATATAGGTAAGATCTATCCAACACCCATGATTGTTCTTCTCAATATCATGGACTAAAACCGTTTTGGTAGATCTAGGGTTTATGAAGGTTTTATGAATTAATTAAACTCTCTTGTGTGTCCCCCGTACAACACTACTTATGGATTTATTTTACATATGATTATGCTTTCTTAATCCACATTCATGGTCGTTTTGTGTATCTCCAATTGATATATAGAGTCTGAATATATATCTTGGTTGTAGATTGAGTGCATTCACCACTGAACAAGATTTCATGTTATGATTCTAAGTGAGAGGACTCCGAAGAATCATTAGAACTATCATATATGAATGTTTATTAATTGAATTGAATTCGGGTTAGTAAGCAGGATAAAGAGGGTGATTTTATAGTACCTATAAAGGGAGATCATATCGGGTTAGGTTCCAGACGTGGGAAATAATTGATACTGATAGTACCTAGAAAGTGAGTAAAATTACGTCGCTTGGTCCAAGGTTATTTACACGTGTTACATGCATATTTACTTGTGTCTATAGAGTAGATTTGCATGGTTTAGTGATGCGTCCATAGTCCACAAGGTAGAGTCGGCCTGCACCGAGAGGGAAGTTAAGTAGTAAAATTGGATAATCCTAGAGCTACATATTCTCCCACTTGATACACTTTCGTATTCTTCTAGTGCTATTTTATTTTATTTGTTATTTTAATTCATTGATTAGTAGTTTATAATAAATTCACAACTTTATTGCCAATTCATCTTAATTAATTTAATTAATAATTAAATTGATAATACATCGTCCTTTAGATTCGATATTTCACTTTTTCGCTTGCTTAAGCTGCAACTGATATCCTTCATACGTCTATTATTATTAATTTATTATTTCTAGTTGATTAAGACTTCTATTTGTGATTATTTATTTCTATCTAACCTTGAATTTTTTCGAGGTACTTGTGCACTAGGAAAAGAAGAGGAAAGAAATGAAGGAATAACACATTGAGCTAAACATGGCCGGAGCAAGGCATAATCCAGATAATGTTGCCATACGTGAAATTTTCACAAACTATGGGATTAGCAACATATGTTTGATAGGAGCAAGGAGGAAGATGATGATTTTAAGATACATCCCATTCTTATTAACATGGTAGAGAAGAATTCCTTTTCTGGAGGTTGTTTTAAAGATCCATATCAGCATCTCAAAGAATTCCTTGGTTATGCAAATACTCAAAAGGGTGTCGGAGCTCATGATAATGCTAGACGGATCGCCCTATTCAATTTTCCTTGATTGATAGGGCAGAAGCCTGGTATGAAACGCTTGATGCCATAGATTGCACTACATGGGACCAACTACAGTAAAAGTTCTTAGAGAGATACATGTCACCCTCAAGGATCTTAATAATGGGCAAGACATCACCAATTTGTTATGAATTAGGGTGAGAAATTTCATGAGGCGTGGGACAGGTTTAAAGACATGCTCACACAGCGTCCACAACATGGGATACCTATGTCTGAGTACATAAGCATCTTCTACTATGGATTGGAATGTGAGTCGCGTATTCTTATTGATGCATCATCAGGAGGAGCACTGTTATCTAAGACAGCACTTGAAACAGAAAAGTTATTTGAAGACATCTCTATAAATTCACATGGCTGGCCTACGGAGAAAGTAAGAGGATCATATGTACTTGGCAAGGTAGCGCAGGTTGAACATCAAGTAGTAAAGCCGAATAGGGTTGATGAGATCGTCTCTAGTTTAGCTAACATCAACAAGCTACTAGAATCCCAGCAGAGGCAGATTACAGAGTTGATACAAAGGGAGCCTAGTATGAAACAACAAGAAGTGAAGAGTGTTGAAGTTACCTTCAATCGATACATGGCAAGGAATGATGCAAGGGTTGAACGTATCGAAGCAAGAATGAATGTTTATTATGCAAATTTATCTAAGCAGTTGAAGGACTTACTTTGATTATGGGGCAGATGGCCGGGAACGTGAATCAATTGACGCAAACGTTGGAGAAAAGAATGTTCCCGAAAGAGTGTCATGCCATCACGTTAAGGTCCAAAACACAGTATGAGGGATCGAAGATGCCAAAAATGAATTTCGAAGCTCCAGGAGCTCGATTCGACCAAGCAAGCAGGTCGAACCACATCATGAAGGTCGAACCAAGCACCTGGGAAACCTCTAGAGCATCCAGACAGATGGTTCGACCAACACTATAGTGGTTCGACCAATTCTGAAGGTCGAACCACGATCGAACCAGACTTTCCGTGACCCTCTATTTTTTCTGAAGTCAGGTTCGACCAATACTACTATGGTTTGACCAACCTCGTTGGTCGAACCATGGTCGAACCAACCTGTATGCAGCACCCTATTTTTTCTGAAGCACGGTTCGACCATGACCATCATGGTTCGACCAATCTTGTTGGTCGAACCATGGTCGAACCGACCTATTCTGGAGATGCCATACTTTCTGAAGCCCAGTTCGACCACGACACACTTGGTTTGACTAGCACTCATGGTCGAACCGAGGTTGAACTGCTCGTTTGGTACTATTTTCCACGCGTAATGCTTTACCTGACGTTAATGCTACTACAGTGCAATCCCAAGGGCAGAATACTAAGCTTATAGCGGAGAAGAAGTGGGAAAGAGCAAAGAGGTTGAGAACCGAGAAGCTTAGACTGCAGATGGACAATGAAGATATGGTTTTCTCTCTTGATCAAGCAATAAAGATGTCGATGGAGACTTAATCATGCAAGAGCATAGATGTGGTTTCTAACTTGTTTAATCTTGATCTTGATAGGACAGATAATTCTGAATTTAAATGGAAGATTGACAAGGAGGAGTCTAGACAGCCATGAGATAAAGAAAATTCTGAGGATCATATTTTTGTGACCAAAAAAGGTGAGGTGCTGAGTGTAGACAAGAAGAGGGAAAGAAAGTACTTGAAGGTGAGGATGCGAGAAGATCGCCCTTTGATCCAGTAGTCTACAAAGTGGTATTCTGTCGTGACTCTCCGACGTTAAATATGAGCGCCTGTTGGGGGTTTGCCCTTCCATTTTATTGTTTTATTTCTTTCGTGTGAGTGAGGATTTATTATATTTGAAGTGCTCACGCTTTGGCAATTACATCTCTTTTCAAACTTAGTTTCGACTTACGTTTTTACTAAGTTTGGGGGGTGTGATGTACTTACCTTATCTTATGAGCACTAAGGGTATAATTGTTCCTTTCGTTGGTTGTTTGTTTATTAGGGAGTAGATTTTTTACGGCATATTAATATTTTAATTAGTGTTGGTATGTCGATCTTTTGCAATTTACCTAATGTTTAGTATGTTGTGCTGGTGTGTCTAGTGTGTGGAGTCAATTAGATAGTCAATTGAGTCTTTCTCATAGTTCTCATAGTTTATTATTGATGAATCTTGTGATGATGAGTGTGTTTGAGTTTTGAAGATAGAAAAGGTAACTAGAGTGGCAAGACGAGTTCTACACTGAGGTTTGACCTGACCGAGTTGAGCGACTAGAGGAGCTCATGCATACATTGAAGAAAAATCAGGTGCCCTCGTTTCATTTTTCTAATTTTTATGTGTGCTTTAAATTCATGGAGTGGAAGAATTGAGTTTGTATTTTTGGTGATCTATGTGAGCTTATATTGTTTAAATTGTGCCTAAAATTCATATGCTTTTGAAATTGATGAATTAAGGGTATTTGAGTTATATTGTGGTATGAAGTTCTATGTGTACTTGTGGGATATTGCTTACCATGAAAGATGCTCTGTTACTTGTTAAAAACCCATGTGAGATTTTGAGCCTCGTTGATCATGTACATAATCACATGATATTTCTTTTCTTGTGAGTATCGTTCTTGTGTATGTATTCTAGAACTTGTCTTTTGTCTTACTTGAAACTACATGTGTGTTAGATGATGGGAGATGATTTTAGGCCATCCTTGAATTTATAAGTTACTTAACCATGTAATTCCCTACCGAATGATGTTTATTCGTAGTTAGCCCCGTTGAGCCTAAAAATCTCATTCTTTGGAAACCTACGAGAAATAACCACTTTGAGCTTCTGAATTTTCTGAACTTGATTGTCCTTCTAGAAGAGAATTAATGGCTTTTCAAAGTGTGTTGATGGGGCTATAACAGATTGGGAAGGAATGAAATTGGTGTTGAAACAGTGATTGAGCTTGAAAATGCATCTAAGGAGAATCATGGAGTAGGCTTAAATCTAGTACTTCTTTGAAACAAAGACCCTAAGGTAGTGCTTAAATCTAGTACCCTATGGAGGATGCGAGAGGTAGTACCCGAAACTGGTACCTCGAGAGAAAAAAGAAGAGGGAAGAGAAAAATGAGAAAGAAAGGGAAGAAAAAAATGTTGTGCTAGAAAGAAAAAAAAAGTAAAAGAGTTGAGGAGGATGTTGTGCTTAATTGAAGTGAGTAAGAAGAATGACTGATCATGATAGATGGCCACTTGATTGATCCGAGTTTTGAAGCACTTATCCATATATTTCATACCTTAACCAAAGAGCCAACATTACATCCAAAAGAAAAGTCCTTTTTGATCCCATTATTGAGTCATACCTTTTAAGTAGTGGAGACTTTGAGAAATTTGGCAAGCTTATGGTCATGCATGTACTTGAATTGAATTTGAGCGTAAACACCTTAACCCATAAGCGTACATCTTTTTCACTTGAGTGCAAGTGATATATACTTCTCGTGAGAACATGTCAATGGATCATTTGAATTGGTGGTGATTGTCATAACTTGTATGCTATGAATTAATTATTACATGTAATAAGAGTTGCATGACCTAAGTTGAGGACAATTGTATTTTTAATGAAGTATTTGTTATAGTCCTTGTTTCCCTATTAATTTTCTTACTCTCTTTCTCTTTATTTTTATTTTTTTGCCTCGGGACGAGCAACGAGTAAGTTTGGAGGATTGATGAGAGTGAAAATAAGCGTATTTTAGTGTCCAATATAACACCTTTTTTATGAGAATTGTCATTATACATTAACAAAAATGTCTTATATGCAATATATGTAAGAAAAATGTGCACTTGAGGTGTTTTATTATGTTTTAGGTGGAAAAATAATCAAAAGTGAAAAGTTGGAGAAAAGGTGCAACTTGTGTATGAATGCTGAAAAATGCACGTCCAACTTGTGTGAATTTTCTGTATCCTGTAGAGTTCAAAAATGAAAGTGTGATACATGTTGGAAAGCCACAGAAGAGAGAATCGTATTGGCATAAAGAACACTCCAATCGGATTCCAAACGAGAAAGTTATGATCAAAATGGTTACGCCCCGCGAGCTGTGCCGAACAGAACAGCTGTGCTACTTTTCATGGCTTGTTACACCTTCAAATCTTAGAATTTTTGTGATTTCTTTGAATGAATAGAAGCCAAGGAAGAGAGGATCACATGAGCGCAAGAATTACTCAAATCGGAGTCTCGATGTGGAAGTTATATGCGAAACGGTGAGACGGCGCAAGTGTGGTTCGACCATGATGATGTGGTTCGACCATCTATTTTGGTCAAACCTTGGTCGAACCATATGCCTGAAGTGCGTCAAATCGCCGATTTTGATTCGACCATGGTTCGACTAAGCCTATAGATCGAACCATGGTCGAACCACATGCCTGGGATAGCTTCGAATCCAATTTTTTTACACACCTAGTGCATGTTTCTGCGTGTTTTCTGAGAAAATGCTCCTCCTAGGTCCATAAGGAGAGCTTACAAGTATAAAAGGGGATGTGAATCACATCATTATTAATTGAATTAGATTAGAAGGAACGACAACACAATCATCTTACACCCCACAAGGGGGGATCGCCCCCCAACCATCATCCACATCCTTTCCTCCATCCATCCATCACTTTGAAGATTCGCCTGTGGAATCAAGAGGAAAACCAAGAGGAGGATTCAAGACGGAGAAGACACGACAACTCCCGCATCTAGGATTTTATTAGTTTTTTAATTTATCTTGTATTTTCCAGACATATGGGTAAGATCTATCCGACCCCCATGATTTTTCTTCGCAACATCATGGACTAGAACCGTTTTGGTAGATCTAGGGTTTATGAAAGTTTTATGAATTAATTAAACTCTCTTGTGTGTCCTCTGTACAACACTACTTGTGGATTTATTTTATATATGATTATGCTTTCTTAATCCATATTCACGGTCGTTTAGTGCATCTTCAATTGGTATATAGAGTCTAAATATATATCTTGGTTGTAGATTGAGTGCGTTCACTGCTTAACAAGATTCCATGTTATGATTCTAAGTGAGGGGACTCCGAAGCTTCATTAGAACTATCATATATGAATGTTTATTAATTGAATTGAATTCTGGTTAGTAAGCAGGATAAAGAGGGTAATTTTATAATACCTCATATCGGGTTAGGTTCTAGATGTGGGAAATAATTGATACTGATAGTAATTAGAAATGGGGGTGAAATTACGTCTCTTGCTCCAAGGTTATTCACATGTGTTACATGCATATTTAGTTGTGTCTATATAGTAGATTTGCATGGTTTAGTGATGCGTCCATAGTCCACAACGCAGAGTCGGCCTGCACTTGAGAGGTAAGTTAAGTAGTAAAATTGGATTACCCTAGAGCTACATATTCTCCTACTTGATCCACTTAATATTCTTCTAGTGCTATTTTATTTTATTTGTTATTTTAATTCATTTTTTAGTAGTTTATAATAAATTCACAACTTTATTGTCAATTCGTCTTAATTAATTTAGTTAATAATTAAATTGATAATACACCATCCTTTGGGTTCGATATTTCACTTGGTCGCTTGCTTAAGCTGCAACTGATATCCTTCATACTTGGGGATTAATTTTGCATGTAAAGAAAATGCGCATTAGGCACGACTCGTGCTGATGCTCTGCACGAGTCGTGCAAGTATATCCGTGGTCATTCGGGCTCGTTTTGTGATTTGACGTTTTCTGCGTTTATTTTCAAGATATATAACTGTATTAATTGATTTAATTATATATTATTGTTATATGTGTGGATGCATGTTCTATTTGATTTACTGCCATTAATAGAAGCATTCTAAGATGCGTATTTTATTTTAAATATTATATGCATGTAAAACCCCTCGGTATTAAATAACTAAGTGGGAGAGGGAATTGGTAATTAATCCCGCGGCCTCCATTATTGGTTTGTAAGTGATGTGAGTAAACTTGTGTGTTGGCAATAGGCCTTCCTCCACAACGGATAAGTTTATTCACGGATCACTGGTACAAACTTCTTTATGATGATTGTAGGAAGTTATCCGAGTGCATGTGTACTTCTCCAACAGTAAGGCACACAAGCTTTGGCCACGGACTTGGGATCAAATAATGTGTATACTTAGGTGTAAATAATATGTATCCTCCCCAACGAAGTCACTGCTATTATTTGCATGGCTAAAAAGGAACCGACTATTAATTATTTTGTCATAAAGTTAGGTTGACAAATGAAATTAATGGATAAAACCTTCTCTTGTAATGTTCGGATTTGTATACGTCCACACTAACGTGGCATGCAGACTCACGGTGTTTGAGATATTGGTGAATTTTATTTTTATATTTTTTTGAGAGAATCAATATAAATTGATAAATTCAAAGTGTTTGATCTGTTTATATATTTATGATTCTCAGAATTTTCAAATGGCACTCAATTCACTTTCTGTCATACTTAAAGAACACAAACTTACTAGCTCAAATTATGTTGACTAGAAATGAAACATGGACATTGTTTTAACTACTGAAGATTACATCTTTTTACTCACTGAGGAATGTCCTGAAGTACCCATTGATAACTCTACTGAAGAGGAAAGAGTTGTTTATAATAGGTGGACCAAAGCTGATAGTACGTCTAAGTGCTATATATTGGCTTCAATGTCAAGTGTGCTTCAGCATCAGCATCAAGTTATGAACACTGCCTATGATATGATGCAAAATCTTAGGGAACTCTTCGGGCACCAGAGTCGTCCTGCTAGGTCGGAGGGCATGGCTATGCTGATGAATACCAAAATGGCTGAGGGCACTCCCGTAAGGGAACATGTTCTTAGAATGATGGGCAACTCAATGAGTTGGAGTCCTTGGAGCTGAAATCGATGGGGAAACCCAAGTCGACATCATACTCCAAAGCTTGACTAGGAGTTTTGAGCAGTTTCATCTCAACTATGGTATGAACAAGCATTTGTACTCGTTGGCGGAGCTTCTGACAGAACTTGTGGCGGCGGAAGGACTGTTTCGTCGAGCTCCTCAGGTTCATGTTGCTGAAAATGCTGCTTATCCTAGGCTGAGAGGCGGTAGGAATAAGAAGAAGTAAGGAAATTCAGCACCGGTGAACCAAGTGAAAGCAAAGGGTGGTGCGGTCAAGAAGCCTAAAGGCAAATTTTTCAAATGCAAGCAGCCAGGATACTACGAGGCAGACTGCCCTCTTAGAATAGGAATGGTAAGTCTTTTATACTAGTTAAATCGTGTTTAGCGGTTGTATCTGCTGACACTTGGTGTCTAGATATGTATCGAAGGACAATACATTTGATGGGATTGAGCGGTGGACAACGAATGAGGAGAGATGTTAACATGAGTATGTGGTAAGGAATGTCTTCATACAAATTCTTTTTTATTTCATGCTTTCTTTTTTTTTTAAAATTCATTATTTGGTTTAATTTTTTACTTTTATACTGTAATTTTGTGGTTTAGATCTTTGGTTAGAGGGTGAGGCTTGGTGTTTCATTGTGACGCCGAAGAGAAAATGAAACAATTCTACTTTCAATTTGCACATATTAGTGGGATTGCTGTAATGATGCAAAAACGCAATGATCATATGATGATTATCTAGAGGTAGATACTATTCTCTAATCATTATTGAGATTTTTTCTTTTTTCCATTCCCCCTATGGTCAATTCATCCATGTTTCCCAAATTCATTAATTTTATTTGTTTATCCTCCCCAAGTAACTCACTAATTAAAAATCTTAAATAATTGTAATTAGCTTTTGTAAATTGAAAATGAGTTGCTCTTCTTTGTGTTTAGATGTCAAAATGTATTTCTTTTTTTAATTAATTGTGTTGTTCTGATTACAATGGAAGAGAGAGATTGGATGCACAGGACATATTATATATACTATAAATAATTAATGAATATTTCATAAAATAATAAATAATTTCAATATGCTAAATATATATATATATATATATATATATATATATATATATATATATATATATATATATATTGTTATGATTTTTTTTCTTTTTCTATCATATTGCAATATATTGCACAATGTAAATATCGTTTTTATTATGATATTTTTGACATTAAAATAAATTCTCTATTTTCAGTATATTAAAGTTATTGGAAACATATTAAAATATTAAATTTAAAATTTCGTGTAGTACTTTTAGTGCATGTTTTAATTACTGTAGTATAAAATATAAATTGAGTCTTATTTATTAATTCATACTATACTTTAAACTAAATAATTAAAATTAAAATTGGTAAATAATACATTATCAAATTAATTCTATCAATTACCAACCTTATTACTATATAATCAAATTTAATTTAAGAAATAATTACGATCAATTCCTTTAAAAATCTTATTAATTATCTTTCATATATAAAGAACTAATAATCAAATTCAATTTCAAAAATAATTAATTTTAATTCCTGTAGAACTCTTATAATTATCTTTCGTAATTAATTTTAGATATAATTAGGTAAATTCCTTCATTATAATTAATATCTATCTTCTATCTATACATACATACATATATAAAGACAAATTTAAACTTCTACTTTTGTTTTCAATTTTTTTTCAAATTTACTCTATTTAGAAATAATTCAATTTTAATCTTGACCGTCCAATTAATGTTTTTGATTTCAATCATAAAATCTAATTATACTAATAATAATGGATTTTGTTATTTAAATTTTACTTTTTTTATTTAACAATATATGAATTTGATAAATATAAGAGATATTTTCGGCATATTTAACTAATTTTTAATCAATATGTGTTCTCGGATATCTCCTGGTAATATTTCTGGTATAGGGCCATAACAATTACACCAATGAATAAACCAATTTGGGATTTCAAAGTTATAAACATTAGAACATATTTTTATAAACCATGTATGATGTTTCTTATCATTTTCATAGTTTAAAAATTTTTCAAAAGCATCGCAGTAGTCCCAATAATTGTATTTAAAGACTACTTTTGTAGTATCATGTTGCATTGACTTTTCTCTTAAGGGAGATATTTTGATAGAAAAATTTGAATCTAAGAAATCAGTATCAGAAATTTCTACTACTTCTGAATTAGAATTGAATTTGATAATTGAAAAAATTAATGATAAAACTCTTGATAAGGGAAAAGAGGTTATTGAGAATAAGGAAGAAGCTTCTACATCAGAAGTTTCAAATACTCCTATAAAAAAGGAGATATTTCCTAGTTTCCAACCTCCTCCAATAATTTCTAATTTTAAAACTCAACCAATATATGAGTTGGAAAAATATTTGGAAAAAAAGTTTAATAAACTCAGTATAAAAACTCTAGATAAAGAGTTGGATTATAATTTAATAGAAAACTCAGATTATAAAGAGGTTTTGCAAGATCAAATAAATAAACTCCATAATAAATGGGCAGATAAACCCATTCAGAGTAAGTTCTATTATAATAGACCTACTCCTATGGATGTATTACATGAAGAATACACTGATACGATAGATATCAGTTATTCTGGTAATAAAATTTATGAATGGAATATTGATGGATATTCAAATAAACAGATCTATAATAATGTCCATAGAATGTTGATGTATTCTACAATATGTAAGAATAGTCAAAATACTGATAATACTATTGCAGCAATGATAATAGCTGGATTTACAGGCCAACTTAAAGGTTGGTGGGATAATTATTTAAATTCGCAAGATAGAGATAATATTCTCAATGCTAATAAACAAGAGGACAATAAAATTATTGAAACTGCAGTTTATACATTAGCAGTTAATGTAATTGAACATTTTACAGGAAGATTTAGTGATAATAGTGATACTATTAGAACATTATTACAAAATCTACGATGTAGAACACTTTCTGACTTTAGGTGGTATAAAGATACCTTCCTAAGCAGAGTAATGGAATTACCAGAGTGTAATAATACTCATTGGAAATCCAAATTTGTGGATGGATTACCAAGCTTATTTGCTGAAAGAATAAGAAAGACAATAAAGAGTAATAATATTACCATTCCTTATGAAAATTTTACATATGGTGCTCTAATAGACACTTGTATTCAAGAAGGATTAGCTTTATGCAATGAAATAAAGTTAAATCAGCAATTGAAAAGACAAAGTTTCTTAGAAAAGAAACAATTGGTAGAATTTTGTCAACAATTTGGACTGGATAATTCTTCATCCAGTAAGAAGAAAAAAGAAAAGATTTATAAATCTAAACAGAAGAAGTATTCTTCAAAACATATTGAAAGAAAAAAGAAAAGGAAAGAAGAAAATTTCCAAAGGAAAAATGAATTCCAAAAGAAATCATATATGAAAAGATTCAATAAGAATCAAAAAAGATATTGTACAATATGTAAAAGAAAGGGACATACCAATGAATTTTGTTGGACAAAGAAAAGAATTTCTAATTTAGAAATCCCTGATGATATAAAAGATATCATAATACAATCTTTGATAGAAAAATCTGAATCTGAGGAATCAGTATCAGAAATTTCTACTACTTCTGAATCGGAAGGTAAGATTGAAGAATTTTATGAATCAGAGGAATGTGAACCATGTAAGGAAGGATTAATATGTCCTAAAGAGATAAATAACATTGATAATAATCAATCTGAATTTTACAAAATAATGTCACAATTCTCTAATATGAGTATTAATGTTTTGGATTCTCAAAATATTTTGGAGTTATTAAAATTAATAAAAGATCCTTTATTAAGGACTAAAATAATTGATGAATTAGGGAATGATAATGGTGCCTCAACATCTACTTCTAATAAAGAAGAAGAAAAAATAAATGATATTCTTAATAAGAATAAATCTTATAATATGACAGAAGTTATGAGTCAATTAAAAATGAAATATCAAAGTCAAAGAGATATATCTCTACCAGATATTTATAAAGAGATTAATAATCTAAAAGAAGAAATAAAATTTTTGAAAAATGAAAATTTCATTCAAGAATCTAGAATATCTAGATTAGAAAAAAATATTAAGGGAGAGAATAATATTCTACCAGAAATTCGAGAAAATTTACCTATAATAGAAAAAGATAATTTTCTATCTACCATTGAAACAGTAATATCTCAGAAATGGTACATAAAAATATCATTATTAATTGATAGCTATTATACAAAATCATTTATTGCTCTTGTTGATAGTGGAGCAGATTTGAATGTTATTCAGGAAGGGTTAATCCCTACTAGATATTTTCATAAAACAAGTCATTCGTTATGGCATGCTGGGGGAGATAAACTCCAGATAGATTATAAAATTCCTAAAGCATATGTATGCATTAATAATAAATGCATTCCGCAAAGTTTTATACTTGCAAAAAATATTTCTAACCAGATTATACTTGGTACACCATTTTTAAATAATATTTATCCCATAAAAAATATTGATAATAAAAGGATTAAAGGCACGTTCCAAGACAAAGATATTTTCCTTGAGTTTATTGTCGAACCAATTACTAAAAAATTGCATAGCTTATATGATAGTATTATGGCTAAGCAAAATCAGATAGGATTCCTGAAACAAGAAATTAATATTGTTACTATTGATGAACAATTAAAAAATCCTAAATTACAGGATAAAATTAGTATTTTGAAAAATGAACTTTCATTAGAAATATGTAATGATCATCCCAATGCCTTTTGGGATAGAAAAATATATATTATTTCCCTTCCTTATGAGGAAGATTTTGATGAAAGAAATATTTAGACTAAGGCCAGGCCTTGTCAAATGAATTCGGAGTATTTAGAGTTATGTAAAAAGGAAATTGAATCCTTATTACAAAAAGGACTAATAAGTCACTCTCAATCACCGTGGTCATGTACTGCATTTTATGTTAATAAACATTCTGAGATTGAAAGAGGTATTCCAAGATTGGTAATTAATTATAAGCCTCTAAATAAAGTATTAAATGGATCAGACATCCAATTCCTAATAAAAAGGATTTATTAGACAGACTTTATAATGGTCTAATCTTTCAAAATTTGATTTAATGTCAGGATATTGGCAAATCCAGATTAATAAATCTGATAGATATAAGACAGCATTCAATGTTCCGATAGGACATTATGAATGGAACGTTATGCCATTTGGGCTTAAAAATGCTCCTTCTGAATTCCAGAAGATAATGAATGATATATTTACTCCATATAGTGAATTCATAATTGTCTATATTGATGATATTTTAATTTATTCAACGACTATTGAAATGCATTTCAAGCATTTACATATCTTTAAACGTTTAATAAAACAAAATGGTCTAGTTATATCTAAACCAAAAATGGATCTATTTCAGACTAGAATAAAATTTCTAGGACATTTTATTGAAAAAGGAAATATAATTCCTATAAATAGAAGCATAGATTTTGCTGAAAAATTTCCAGATATAATAACTGAAAAAACTCAGTTACAAAGATTTTTAGGAAGCCTCAATTATATTGCTCCTTATTATCATAATTTAGTGAAAGATACAGCTATTTTATATGATTTACTAAAGAAAAATCCTAAACCTTGGACAGATAGTCATACTAAGGCAGTCCAGAGTATTAAAAAGAATGTTAAGTCATTACCATGTTTAATGATTAGCAACCCTAATTGGGAAAAGTTTATAGAAACTGATGCTTCTGATATAGGATTTAGAGGGATTCTTACCCAGAAAAATCCAGATAATAAGCAAAAGCATTTAATTAGATTCTATTCAGGAAAATGGAATAATGCACAAAAGAATTATGCTACGATTGCTAAAGAAATTCTTGCTATCGTAATATGTGTATTAAAATTTCAAGATGATTTATATAATAAAAAATTTACTATTGTTACTGATTGTAACACAGCTAAATTTATGTTTGATAAAGATTTTAAACATGATGTTTCTCAGCAAATGTTTGCTAGATGGCAGGCTCATTTAGCCCCTTTCGATTTTAATATTATGTATAAGAAAGGTGAAGATAATAATCTTCCAGATTTTCTAACCCGTGAATATTTTAATTTTAGGAATGAAGCGGGGTAGCGGGTCTTCTTCTCCGTGGAGAGGAAGAGGTGGCAGGAGTGGGGGTTATACCCCTAATACTCCCAAAGACAAAAGAAAATCCCCTGAGATAATAGCTCAGCATGGGAAGAGAAAACTTGTGAACAAAAATTTGTCACAAGAATTTGAAGATATGGATACTGAAATGAGTAATACTCCTAGTAATACTACCTTTGCTAATATAGTAGCAAATATTTATTTTAGTGAAAAATATTTTAGGAAAGATCATGAAGAAATAATCTTCAAATTAGAAGAAAATGATCTTAAATGGAGTGAAGATCCATGGTTTCTTATGAATAGATATTTGGACAATGGTTCAAATGAAATGAGAACTTATAAGTCTTGAGCATATTATGAACAAATATTAATAAAAAGTGGAAGTTGTGATGTTAAACATTTTACTTCTGGTAATAATGAGGAAGTTTATAGCTTCAGCAAAGTTTTAATAAAAAAGATCATATCTATGGAAGAATGAGGAATTTCTCCCTTTAGAGAAAAGTCAATGCAACATGATACTACAAAAGTAGTCTTTAAATACAATTATTGGGACTACTGCGATGCTTTTGAAAAATTTTTAAACTATGAAAATGATAAGAAACATCGTACATGGTTTATAAAAATATGTTCTAAAGTTTATAACTTTGAAATCCCAAATTGGTTTATTCACTGGTGTAATTGTTATGGCCCTATACCAGAAATATTACCAGGAGATATCCGAGATTGTTTTATAAAATGGGTAGATGTATCTCCCAAAATGATAGAAAAACAAAATTCAAAAATGGAAATAGAAGGAATAACTTCTTGTTACTTTTTTCTTTCAATATGCTTCGAAGAATACTTCTTCTGTTTAGATTTATAAATCTTTTCTTCCAAATATTTTTCCAACTCATATATTGGTTGGGTTTTAAAATTAAAAATTATTGGAGGAGGTTGGAAACTAGGAAATATCTCATTTTTTATAGGAGTATTTGAAACTTCTGATGTAGAAGCTTCTTCCTTATTCTCAATAACCTCTTTTCCCTTATCAAGAGTTTTATCATTAATTTTTTCAATTATCAAATTCAATTTATCATTAATAGATTGAATTTGTTCGTTCATTATTACTAATGATAAATTAGCATAATTTTGACTTTTAAACATATTAATAATATGTTTGCTTGTAACTTGAAGTGTATCATCTTCAATTAATTTAGCAAATGCTAAGAAATTCAAATCATTAATTTTAAATGGTTGTTGTGGTGGATATATTCCTGAAACCACTGAACCATTTTGCAAAGTATAATTTCTTTCCAAAATAAGAATATAATTCTTAACATATGTCTCTATGAACCATACTGTAAATGGTATCATCATATTTTTTTCTTCACAAGTTTTATAAAACTCATTTTGAAATTCACTAATTTCATTATTAGTAAAATTATCAAAAAACCAATTTTTAAAAGGTGTATAACCTTCATTCTTGAATTCTTCCGAAATGATTTTTCTGGCTTTAGATCCAGGTCTGAAATCTATTATTTCCTCAAAATCCATAAATTATATAGATTCATACATTTCCGACATTGTCGGTTCCATCCTATTTGATTCTTTAATGATATTGTTTCTATTTTTATATAATTTTTTTATTTCAGGATTTAATCCTATTACAGATTCCATCTCATCTGTATAATTTTCACCTCCTATTTGAGATGTATGAGTTCTGTTTTCTCTTATTTGAGAAGTAGAAGCTCTGAGTGTTTCCAAAATATAATCAATTGGAGAAATATAATTTCTCATTGAAATACTTTTTTGTATTTCATTTGGCTCAAACTGTATATTTACAGTTCCTTCTGAACTTTGCACGATATTCAGAATATTATTATGATTCTGTACTTGTGTTTGAACTGGTACAGCTTGTTCAATCTTCCAATTATCTGGAAATTCTATTTCTTCCCATCTAATACGTCTTCTGGTTATAACATTTGACCTGTTGAAATTAGTTTCAATAATAATAGTTTCATTTTTATAATCCATCATTTTACACTGAGGATTAAGCGTAATCAATGGTTTATAATATATCCTATAACAGACACAAATAGTCTCTGTTCCAGGAAGATAATTATATCCATTTGTTTTAACATTTAATGTTAATGCATCAAGTATATTAACGTCAGATAATGATAATTGTAAATTGGGATAAACATTAAAATATACTGAACCATTGGTCAAACTGGATTGTATTATTCCCATCAAAGATTGTCTCCAATTAAGATTTCTACCATCTCTTAAAGCTGCTATGAAGCTTTCTGGTAAACCTTTCAAGGTTAAAGGTTTAAATGCAATCTGAACCAATCCTATATGCAGGAAATTGTAGCTATTTCTGTATTTATTAATATCTTTATCTGATAATAACTTAATAATCATTTCATTATTATCTAATGAAATTGATTCTTCAGTAGTTTTTACTACCTGAAGGAATTCTATTCTTTCGAATGTACCCAACTTGTATATTAACCTGGGTTCAATCTTATGAATTGTCCACTTATTAAGTAAATCTAAATTCTTAGGCATATCATATTCTTCATTCTTACTATTCTTAACATTATTAGTATTATTAATCAAGTTCATGATATTATTCATGATAAATTATGTGTTGACCCAAGACATATCTATTGTAATTACCAAGGCTCTGATACCATACATGATAGGACCGAACTGATTTACGTGACTACTAACAATAAGGACTTTATGGATTAAGAAACTCACCGGCATCCTATTAATCAAATTATGCTTTAAAATGTCTTCAAAACGTCCTAAAACGCCTCACAAACGGCTCAGATGGACAAACAGAAGACCACATAGCATAAACATGAATTATAAGGCCAGTAAATATAAATAATCCTACCTTAATGAATCACTACAGTATAACCTAGACATGAATCATATAATTACCAGGTTATTATAACAGATAGCCATGGATCAACACATATATAGTTTAGCCTATGAGGCTAAACATGAACATGATTAAACAAAAATAAAAAAAAATAAATACTTACAAATTAAAGACTCTCAAACTGCTGATATTAATATGAATTTATATAACAAGAGGGGGGTTTGCTCAACACATGAGCTTACAAAGTGTGATCAGAGAGAAGAGAGGGTTTCTGATCGCTTTCTTTCTTTTTTTCTAATCTCCCTATCTAATGAAATTCCTCTGCCTATTTATAGAGGAGGAAAACGCGTTTTTACACAGTGAAAAGCCAAAATTTTTGGCATACACAGAAACTTTTTACAAGAATTCAAAAAGTGCACAGTAAAAGTGCTACAGTAATGTACTGTTGAGGCTGATTTTTCAAAAGTTCTACAGTAAATCTCCTGTAGATGCACATGGACCTGTCCGGCTGCTATACTGTTTATAAACAGTATTTTGTCTGTTATGACGTAAAGAATGACGTCATTTTGATTGAGACCTACTTTTCTCCCGATTTTCTTGATGAAGAAGATCCTTCTTTTCCTGGAGCAAAATTTTCAATTAAGGTATCATTTAATGAGTCAAATATATCATCTATATTGACTTCATTAATGTCTTCATTCAGATCTTGAGCATCTTGCATTTCTTCAGATGCTACTGAGTCTTCTTTATCCCTTTTAAATTGAGACATTAGACTCTTTTTCATTTCTTTGACATATGCAGCTATCATCTGCTCAGGCGTCAAATTCTCATATCTCATTTTTACCTTGTTTATGATGTAATCAAAAGGCGAAGATGTTTGAGTATTTTCTATTTGTTCTTCATATGAACAAACTTGTTTCTCTATTAGAGAAAATGTTTCATCTCCATTCATCTTCCCAGTAAGGGGATCAATTTCCACCAATTTTTCCCAGAACTTTACATGATAAGTTCTGTATAAACAGGGGATACCTGTTTTGGTATGACCAAATTCTGGTTTCCATTTCAATATCCATGGTACAGAGAATTCTATAAAAAAGTAACAAGAGCTATGAAGCTTTCTGGTAAACCTTTCAAGGTTAAATGTTTAAATGCAATCTGAACCAATCCTATATGCAGGAAATTGTAGCTATTTCTGTATTTATTAATATCTTTATCTGATAATAACTTAATAATCATTTCATTATTTTCTAATGAAATTGATTCTTCAGTAGTCTTTACTACCTGAAGGAATCCTATTCTTTCGAATGTACCCAACTTGTATATTAACCTGGGTTCAATCTTAGGAATTGTCCACTTATTAAGTAAATCTAAATTCTTAGGCATATCATATACTTCATTCTTACTATTCTTAACATTATTAGTATTATTAATCAAGTTCATGATATTATTCATGATAAATTATGTGTTGACCCAAGACATATCTATTGTAATTACCAAGTCTCTGATACCATCCAGTTTGACCAAGGTCCAGTATATTTTAATGTTTATCCCAATTTACAATTATCATTATCTGACGTTAATATACTTGATGCATTAACATTAAATGTTAAAACAAATGGATATAATTATCTTCCTGGAACAGAAACTATTTGTGTCTGTTATAGGATATATTATAAACCATTGATTACGCTTAATCCTCAGTGTAAAATGATGGATTATAAAAATGAAACTATTATTATTGAAACTAATTTCAACAGGTCAAATGTTATAACCAGAAGACCTATTAGATGGGAAGAAATAGAATTTCCAGATAATTGGAAGATTGAACAAGCTGTACCAGTTTAAACACAAGTACAGAATCATAATAATATTCTGAATATCGTGCAAAGTTCAAAAGGAACTATAAATATACAGTTTTAGCCAAATGAAATACAAAAAAGTATTTCAATGAGAAATTATATTTCTCTAATTGATTATATGGTGGAAACACCCAGAGATTCTACTTCTCAAATAAGAGAAAACAGAACTCATACATCTCAAGTAGGAGGTGAAAATTATACAGATGAGATGGAATCTGTAATAGGATTAAATCCTGAAATAAAAAAATTATATAAAAATAGAAACAATATCATTAAAGAATCAAATAGGATGGAACCGACAATGTCGGAAATGTATGAATCTATATAATTTATGGATTTTGAGGAAATAATAGATTTCAGATCTGGTTTTAAAGCCAGAAAAATCATTTCGGAAGAATTCAAGAATGAAGGTTATACACCTTTTAGAAATTGGTTTTTTGATAATTTTACTAATAATGAAATTAGTGAATTTCAAAATGAGTTTTATAAAACTTGTGAAGAAAAAAATATGATGATACCATTTACAGTATGGTTCATAGAGACATATGTTAAGAATTATATTCTTATTTTGGAAAGAAATTATACTTTGCAAAATGGTTCAGTGGTTTCAGGAATATATCCACCACAACAACCATTTAAAATTAATGATTTGAATTTCTTAGCATTTGCTAAATTAATTGAAGATGATACACTTCAAGTTACAAGCAAACATATTAATAATATGTTTAAAAGTCAAAATTATGCTAATTTATCATTAGTAATAATGAATGAACAAATTCAATCTATTAATGATAAATTGAATTTGATAATTGAAAAAATTAATGATAAAACTCTTGATAAGGGAAAAGAGGTTATTGAGAATAAGGAAGAAGCTTCTACATCAGAAGTTTCAAATACTCCTATAAAAAAGGAGATATTTCCTAGTTTCCAACCTCCTCCAATAATTTCTAATTTTAAAACTCAACCAATATATGAGTTGGAAAAATATTTGGAAGAAAAGTTTAATAAACTCAGTATAAAAACTCTAGATAAAGAGTTGGATTATAATTTAATAGAAAACTCAGATTATAAAGAGGTTTTGCAAGATCAAATAAATAAACTCCATAATAAATGGGCAGATAAACCCATTCAGAGTAAGTTCTATTATAATAGACCTACTCCTATGGATGTATTACATGAAGAATACACTGATACGATAGATATCAGTTATTCTGGTAATAAAATTTATGAATAGAATATTGATGGATATTCAAATAAACAGATCTATAATATTGTCCATAGAATGTTGATGTATTCTACAATATGTAAGAATAGTCAAAATACTGATAAAACTATTGCAGCAATGATAATAGCTGGATTTACAGGCCAACTTAAAGGTTGGTGGGATAATTATTTAAATTCGCAAGATAGAGATAATATTCTCAATGCTAATAAACAAGAGGACAATAAAATTATTGAAACTGCAGTTTATACATTAGCAGTTAATGTAATTGAACATTTTACAGGAAGATTTAGTGATAATAGTGATACTATTAGAACATTATTACAAAATCTACGATGTAGAACACTTTCTGACTTTAGGTGGTATAAAGATATCTTCCTAAGCAGAGTAATGGAATTACCAGAGTGTAATAATACTCATTGGAAATCCAAATTTGTGGATGGATTACCAAGCTTATTTGCTGAAAGAATAAGAAAGACAATAAAGGGTAATAATATTACCATTCCTTATGAAAAATTTACATATGGTGCTCTAATAGACACTTGTATTCAAGAAGGATTAGCTTTATGCAATGAAATAAAGTTAAATCAGCAATTGAAAAGACAAAGTTTCTTAGAAAAGAAACAATTGGGAGAATTTTGTCAACAATTTGGACTGGATAATTCTTCATCCAGTAAGAAGAAAAAAGAAAAGATTTATAAATCTAAACAGAAGAAGTATTCTTCAAAACATATTGAAAGAAAAAAGAAAAGGAAAGAAGAAAATTTCCAAAGGAAAAATGAATTCCAAAAGAAATCATATATGAAAAGATTCAATAAGAATCAAAAAAGATATTGTACAATATGTAAAAGAAAGGGACATACCAATGAATTTTGTTGGACAAAGAAAAGAATTTCTAATTTAGAAATCCCTGATGATATAAAAGATATCATAATACAATCTTTGATAGAAAAATCTGAATCTGAGGAATCAGTATCAGAAATTTCTACTACTTCTGAATCGGAAGATAAGATTGAAGAATTTTATGAATCAGAGGAATGTGAACCATGTAAGGAAGGATTAATATGTCCTAAAGAGATAAAAAACATTGATAATAATCAATCTGAATTTTACAAAATAATGTCACAATTCTCTAATATGAGTATTAATGTTTTGGATTCTCAAAATATTTTGGAGTTATTAAAATTAATAAAAGATCCTTTATTAAGGACTATAATAATTGATGAATTAGGGAATGATAATGGTGCCTCAACATCTACTTCTAATAAAGAAGAAGAAAAAATAAATGATATTCTTAATAAGAATAAATCTTATAATATGACAGAAGTTATGAGTCAATTAAAAATGAAATATCAAAGTCAAAGAGATATATCTCTACCAGATATTTATAAAGAGATTAATAATCTAAAAGAAGAAATAAAATTTTTGAAAAATGAAAATTTCATTCAAGAATCTAGAATATCTAGATTAGAAAAAAATATTAAGGGAGAGAATAATATTCTACCAGAAATTCGAGAAAATTTACCTATAATAGAAAAAGATAATTTTCTATCTACCATTGAAACAGTAATATCTCAGAAATGGTACATAAAAATATCATTATTAATTGATAGCTATTATACAAAATCATTTATTGCTCTTGTTGATAGTGGAGCAGATTTGAATGTTATTCAGGAAGGGTTAATCCCTATTAGATATTTTCATAAAACAAGTCATTCGTTATGGCATGCTGGGGGAGATAAACTCTAGATAGATTATAAAATTCCTAAAGCATATGTATGCATTAATAATAAATGCATTCCGCAAAGTTTTATACTTGCAAAAAATATTTCTAACCAGATTATACTTGGTACACCATTTCTAAATAATATTTATCCCATAAAAAATATTGATAATAAAGGGATTAAAGGCACGCTCCAAGGCAAAGATATTTTCCTTGAGTTTATTGTCGAACCAATTACTAAAAAATTGCATAGCTTATATGATAGTATTATGGCTAAGCAAAATCATATAGGATTCCTGAAACAAGAAATTAATATTGTTACTATTGATGAACAATTAAAAAATCCTAAATTACAGGATAAAATTAGTATTTTGAAAAATGAACTTTCATTAGAAATATGTAATGATCATCCCAATTCCTTTTGGGATAGAAAAAAACATATTATTTCCCTTCCTTATGAGGAAGATTTTGATGAAAGAAATATTCAGACTAAGGCCAGGCCTTGTCAAATGAATTCGGAGTATTTAGAGTTATGTAAAAAGGAAATTGAATCCTTATTACAAAAGGGACTAATAAGTCACTCTCAATCACCGTGGTCATGTACTGCATTTTATGTTAATAAACATTCTGAGATTGAAAGAGGTATTCCAAGATTGGTAATTAATTATAAGCCTCTAAATAAAGTATTAAATGGATCAGACATCAAATTCCTAATAAAAAGGATTTATTAGACAGACTTTATAGTGGTCTAATCTTTTCAAAATTTGATTTAATGTCAGGATATTGGCAAATCCAGATTAATAAATCTGATAGATATAAGACAGCATTCAATGTTCCGATAGGACATTATGAATGGAACGTTATGCCATTTGGGCTTAAAAATGCTCCTTCTGAATTCCAGAAGATAATGAATGATATATTTACTCCATATAGTGAATTCATAATTGTCTATATTGATGATATTTTAATTTATTCAACGACTATTGAAATGCATTTCAAGCATTTACATATCTTTAAACGTTTAATAAAACAAAATGGTCTAGTTATATCTAAACCAAAAATGGATCTATTTCAGACTAGAATAAAATTTCTAGGACATTTTATTGAAAAAGGAAATATAATTCCTATAAATAGAAGCATAGATTTTGCTGAAAATTTTCCAGATATAATAACTGAAAAAACTCAGTTACAAAGATTTTTAGGAAGCCTCAATTATATTGCTCCTTATTATCATAATTTAGTGAAAGATACAGCTATTTTATATGATAGACTAAAGAAAAATCCTAAACCTTGGACAGATAGTCATACTAAGGCAGTCCAGAGTATTAAAAAGAATGTTAAGTCATTACCATGTTTAATGATTAGCAACCCTAATTGGGAAAAGTTTATAGAAACTGATGCTTCTGATATAGGATTTGGAGGGATTCTTACCCAGAAAAATCCAGATAATAAGCAAAAGCATTTAATTATATTCCATTCAGGAAAATGGAATAATGCACAAAAGAATTATGCTACGATTGCTAAAGAAATTCTTGCTATCGTAAAATGTGTATTAAAATTTCAAGATGATTTATATAATCAAAAATTTACTATTGTTACTGATTGTAACGCAGCTAAATTTATGTTTGACAAAGATTTTAAACATGATGTTTTTAAGCAAATGTTTGCTAGATGACAGGCTCATTTAGCCCCTTTTGATTTTAATATTATGTATAAGAAAGGTGAAGATAATAATCTTCCAGATTTTCTAACCCGTGAATATTTTAATTTCAGGAATGAAGCGGGGTAGCGGGTCTTCTTCTCCGTGGAGAGGAAGAGGTGGCAGGAGTGGGGGTTATACCCCTAATACTCCCAAAGACAAAGGAAAATCCCCTGAGATAATAGCTCAGCATGGGAAGAGAAAACTTGTGAACAAAAATTTGTCACAAGAATTTGAAGACATGGATACTGAAAGGAGTAATACTCCTAGTAATACTACCTTTGCTAATATAGTAGCAAATATTGATTTTAGTGAAAAATATTTTAGGAAAGATCATGAAGAAATAATCTTCAAATTAGAAGAAAAGGATCTTAAATGAAGTGAAGATCCATGGTTTCTTATGAATAGATATTTGGACAATGGTTCAAATGAAATGAGAACTTATAAGTCTCGAGCATATTATGAACAAATATTAATAAAAAGTGGAAGTTGTGATGTTAAACATTTTACTTCTGGTAATAATGAGGAAGTTTATAGCTTCAGCAAAGTTTTAATAAAAAAGATCATATCTATGGAAGAATGGGGAATTTCTCCCTTAAGAGAAAAGTCAATGCAACATGATACTACAAAAGTAGTCTTTAAATACAATTATTGGGACTACTGCGATGCTTTTGAAAAATTTTTAAACTATGAAAATGATAAGAAACATCGTACATGGTTTATAAAAATATGGTCTAAAGTTTATAACTTTGAAATCCCAAATTGGTTTATTCACTGGTGAATTGTTATGGCCCTATACCAGAAATATTACCAGGAGATATCCGAGATTGTTTTATAAAATGGGTAGATGTATCTCCTAAAATGATAGAAAAACAAAATTCAAAAATGGTAATAGAAGGATTAGCTTCTTGTTACTTTTTTATAGAATTCTCTGTACCATGGATATTGAAATGGAAACCAGAATTTGGTCATACCAAAACAGGTATCCCCTGTTTATACAGAACTTATCATGTAAAGTTCTGGGAAAAATTGGTGGAAATTGATCCCCTTACTGGGAAGATGAATGGAGATGAAACATTTTCTCTAATAGAGAAACAAGTTTGTTCATATGAAGAACAAATAGAAAATACTCAAACATCTTCGCCTTTTGATTACATCATAAACAAGGCAAAAATGAGATCTGAGAATTTGACGCCTGAGCAGATGATAGCTGCATATGTCAAACAAATGAAAAAGAGTCTAATGTCTCAATTTAAAAGGGATAAAGAAGACTCAGTAGCATCTGAAGAAATGCAAGATGCTCAAGATCCGAATGAAGACATTAATGAAGTCAATATAGATGATATATTTGACTCATTAAATGATACCTTAATTGAAAATTTTGCTCCAGGAAAAGAAGGATCTTCTTCATCAAGAAAATCGTGAGAAAAGTAGGTCTCAATCAAAATGACGTCATTCCTTACGTCATAACAGACAAAATACTGTTTATAAACAGTATAGCAGCCGGGCAGGTCCATGTGCATCTACAGGAGATTTACTGTAGAACTTTTGAAAAATCAGCCTCAACAGTACATTACTGTAGCACTTTTACTGTGCACTTTTTGAATTCTTGTAAAAAGTTTCTATGTATGCCGAAAATTTCGGCTTTTCACTGTGTAAAAATGCGTTTTCCTCCTCTATTAATAGGCAGAGGAATTTCATTAGATGGGGAGATTAGAAAAAAAGAAAGAAAGCGATCAGAAACCCTCTCTTCTCTCTGATCACACTTTGTAAGCTCATGTGTTGAGCAAACCCCCCTCTTGTTATATAAATTCATATTAATATCAGCAGTTTGAGAGTCTTTAATCTGTAAGTATTTATTTTTTTTTATTTTTGTTTAATCATGTTCATGTTTAGCATCATAGGCTAAATTATATATGTGTTGATCCATGGCTATCTGTTATAATAACCTGGTAATTATATGATTCATGTCTAGGTTATACTGTAGTGATTCATTAAGGTGGGATTATTTATATTTACTGGCCTTATAATTCATGTTTATGCTATGTGGTCTTCTGTTTGTCCATCTGAGCCGTTTGTGAGGCGTTTTAGGACGTTTTGAAGACATTTTAAAGCATAATTTGATTAATAGGATGCCGGTGAGTTTCTTAATCCATAAAGTCCTTATTGTTAGTAGTCACGTAAATCAGTGTGGTCCTGCCATGGATGGTATTAATTTTTAATCAATATATGCTTAATTTAAATTAATATATCAATTTTATTTTCATTAGAATCGTCTCTATAAATATTTTCTTTCAATCACGGTCGTTCATTCTTTAAAATCATTCTATATAAATTTTTTCATTACCGAATCAAATTCTTGCACTCTCTCTTTTTGCTTTTTTTTTTAGTTTTTCTCTATAATACTTTTTTTTCTTCTCTTTTACAAATTCTACTTTCATATTATTTATAATCTATTCTAATTTGTTTTGTCTTTATACTTTTATTTGTTTGAGGTATGATTTTTTTCGTTTATCTTATGATTTTTGTTTTTCTTTTCTTTTTTTGTGTTTTCTTTATATTTCGTAAACTCTATTTTTAAAGTTTTTTATTTTATTGTTCTTATTTTTAATTGATCTTATTTGCAATTTAGATCATTAAAAAAAGTCATCAGTGTACGTAACCAGAATTAACTTCAGAAATTTTAAAGTTAGAAAATCCAAAGCACAGGTCAACTATATATTTTATTATTATTTATTTAATCTTTAAGATTAATGTATAGAATCTATTTTCGAAGTTTTGTAATTTATTTTAAGTTTCATTTAATTTTATTTTCATTAGGATAATATCCATATATATTCTTTTAATTTAATCTTTGAGATTAATTTATGAAATCTATGTTTTAAGTTTTGTAATGTATTTTAATTGTTCATCCAGTTTTATTTTCATTAGTATCGTCTCTATAAATATTATTTTAATATTTTTAATTTATTATATTAAATGATATTTTATATTTTATTTTATTCATATTTTATTTAATTAAAAAATATATATATTATAGTAAAATATATCTTTATTTGAAAAATAATAATAATTGAGTTTTATAGAGAAATTATATCTACTTTTTATAAGATACTCCCTCCGTCCCCGAAAATGGTTAACCTTTACTGTACCACGGATATTAAGAAAAAGTTACTTTTTGACTAACTTTATTGACTTTAGGGGTAATGTAGTATTTTTATGTAATAAATAAAGTGTAAAGTATGTTATGTGTGGAAAGAAAGAATAACATTTTTGAAATTAATGTGTACTTTTGAGGTGTTAGAATGATTTAAAAGAATGAACGATCGTGATTGAAAGCAATCAACGACGTAGGAAAAAAGGTAGAAAATTACCAAAGATAGCATTGAAAGATTTGATATTATTAAAATTAGTATATTGATTGACAATTAGTAGAATATATGCCAATAATATTTGTCATATTTATCAAATCTATATTGTTAATTAAAAAATAAATAAATAATTTATTATTAGCATAAATATGATCCATAATTGAGATCAAAGTAATAGACGGTCATGATTAAAATTGAATGAAAACTAAATTTACTATAAAAAGATGGAGAAAATTTGTTTTTATAGTATATAAATTAAGCATAAATTGATTCAAAATTAGTTAAATATGCCAAAAATATATTCCATATTTATCAAATTTATATTGTAAAATAAAAAAGTAAAATTAAAAGAAAAGTGATAATATCTTTAATAAAAAGTGTTAACTAATAAAAAATAAGTATTTTACGAAAAATTTACTAGAATAATAAAAAGTGATAATATTTATATTAAAAGTGATTCCTAATAAAAAAAACAAAAGTGATATCCATCTAATTGATTAATTTCATGAACAATTCATTGGAGTAAAAAGTGATAACATATTTAATAAAAAGTGATACATGATAAAGAAAAGGTGATAACTGTCTAATTTAATTATTTTATGAACAATTCGTAGGATGAATAAAAAGTGATAATAATTTTAATATAAAGTGGTACCAGATTAAAATAAAGTAATAGTAAAAAATTAAAATAACTAATGATAATAATAATAAATAATAATAATAATAAATTAATTAATTAATTTTATTAAAAGTAAAAAATAAATAAAATAATATTTGGAAGTAATGTAATTCCAGACGCAAGAGAAGACATTCGCCGAAGTTTAATTGTTTACTAAATGAGATATCTGAATTAGTATTCCAAGCAAGGCCCTTGTTTTCCGTCAAATACTTATAGGTATATTTTATTAACTTTTATTACTACCAGGTACAATATCCAAATTATATTAATCAAATACCACATTTAACCCTATTTAAATTTAATTGTATTCAAAATTAATAAATCATTAATCTCTGTATGAAAATAGGAGATAAGTTGGGATTAGTCAATCATGGGTTAAAAATTAAAAAATAAGTTTAATTGTATTGTATTCAAAATTAATTAATTAATTAATTAAAGATATACACTACAAGAAACTATCGGAATACCGACGAAATTACCGACGGATCAAAACCGTGGGTAATTACCGATGGATTCTCAACAGATTACCGACGAATAATCAAAATAAGTCAATTTATGTAGAAAAAATAGTCAAAAGAAATTTTTGACGTCTTTACCGACGGATTACCGATGGATTTTGTGACAGATTTCTAACCGTCGCTATATTCGTCGTTATTTAGGAGGGATTTCTTTTTAAAATTTTACCGACGGAATATTTCCGTCGGTAAATATCTTATAATTTTTTTATGAATGACATTACTGACTATTTTAATCCGTCGCTAATTTTAAAATAATTAATTTTATTTTTAAATTACCGACGAAAATAATCTGTCGGTAAATTAAGTTAATTTTTTGAGTATTTATTTTAATTATTATATTAATATTATCGACGGAATATTTCTGTCGGTAAATATCTTATGAATTTTTTTTATGAATGGCATTACCGACGGTTTAAATTCGTCGCTAATTCTAAAATAATTAATTTTATTTTTAAATTACTGACGAAAATAATCCGTCGGTAAATTAAGTCAATTTTTAGAGTATTTATTTTAATTATTATATTAATATTACCGACGGAATATATCCTTCAGGAAGTTTAAGTGTAATAAAATTAGGGATTTCATACGTCCCCCTCCTTTTCAACCACAAAACTTCGCTGCTCCAAAAAATAGAGAAATGTTTCTTTCTTTTGAAATGATGACTGATGTCGCCCTTGTTGCTGGAGTTCGCTTCCTCTCACCACTCCGTTCGTCATACCGCTATAGTAGATCTACTGTCGAGTCTCGAACCCACCACCAGTGCCGTCAGCAATAGCTTACACCAACCGCTGGACTCATCAACAGACTCGCCGTCGCACACTGACCCCGTCCGCCACCGTTCAACACAAATCTATCAACCACTAGAAAACTCCCTTACTGCCTCTCTATCTCTACCGTGACGCCGTCTCCTCAAATCTGGTTCGATTTTTCCCTTATTCTTTCAATTCGATTTCCCAGAAGAGTTTACATCCCCTTTCTCCTCAAATCAGTGGTGAAGGCAATCAAAGATTCAAGACTTCAATCGATGGAACCCATTTATTATGTCGACAGATCAGCCGCACTTTCTACCACCCCTGAACCACTGGAATTCGATGGCTTGTCATCGGAGATTAGGTCTTTGGTAACCAGAACGGCGTCGGATTGATTCACTGCTTTGGGAGATGCTTTGGGAGACTATTGCAACATAACTGGAGGAATCTCTGCATATGTTTAGAGGCTAAGAGTTCTTACGATGTTGTGAGTAAATTACTTCAGAATAAGTATCAAGACTTCACGAAGCTACTTCACGAAGCTTCTTCACGAAGCTTGGTTTGATGGTTGTTTATTGGCTAAATAGTGTTAAATCCCACACACGCCGCACACGCATACACACACAAACACAATTATATTTATTGTATTTTAAGATCCAATTTCATATGTTTTAGTTTCTCCTGATTTCACCCATATGCTTGCATGTGCTTAGATTGAGGTCTTGACCAATATATTGAGGCTGGAATTGATATTAAGTTTTGGGTCCTAAATCACTGAGGATGGCTTGATTATTGTTGGGTTCAAGATAAGCATGTAACACAATACATTAGGTACTTAATATCATTTCAAAGCTAGAATTTGGAGATATGATTATGGTATGAGAGAAGAAGCCATCTTCCATGAAATTGCTAATAGACTTCTCCTGTATAACTTAGTTAATATTTCGTTCTTGAATTTTGGTAAAAGTATCTTATCAGGTTCAACTTTACTTTTATCTGGCTAAGACTTCAAGTGATTGTAAGCATCTATTAAGTGACTATCAAATTTGTTATTGAGGCCTTTTGTCCATGCAGGGATGTTAGCTTCAATAGATTGGTGGGAAAGATTCCAAGTCATATTGCCAGAAATCTAAAACTTGTGTCAGTATGAATTCAATAATTTCAGTTCATTTGTTATTTAGCTTTTCCAACCTTTATCAATCTTATGGTGTTTTTCAATAGATTTCTGACTGGAAACATTTTGAGTGGAAAAATACCTGGTGCACTCTTGAAGGATGGAAGCAATATGAATGTTTCATCTCTCCATAATACTCACATTTCTTTCAGCTATGACCTTTTTTTTAATATTAAATTTTCAAGTCTTTGGTGTTAGATATGCGAATTAATTGTCTCACATTTATTCACATCCAACCTGTTGTCTCTAATATTAAATATATGCAGTATTTAAGTTATAGTTAGTATATAACTTTGGGAGATGCTTTAGATAGATAATAATCATGTGTATGTTGTACAATAGTTTGGATCAAAGTATTTTCGTTTCTAATATTATGTTTTGACTCACAAATAGAAGATGAAAGCACCACCAACGTAATTTAATTTAATTTAATTTATGTATGTGTATATATATATATATATATATATATATATATTTGTCTCACTTCCTTAATTATATATATGAGTTATTATGTTAAGGGGTGTTGGATAAAACTATGAAGAGGAATGAAACTCATATTAGAAAATTGCTGGGATGAGATATTTGAGAGATTACATCTTGTGGTATTTCATTTCTTTTTTAGGACTCTTTATCATAAATTAATTTTTTAGAACTCTGTATCCAGTTGAGACAATCAAATGGTAATTCTAGAACTCTTTATCATAAATTAATTTTTAGGAAAAGTTGTCATATCTTACATAATTTTACTGTCGCACTAATCGTTTATGTCTTTCAGATAATTCAACTGGAGCCAAATATGTCCAGAAGGCTTAGTTCTTGGAGATGTTGAGCTTTGACTTTGAAAGTAAAAGGTGGAGGCTACCTTCTTGGAATGAGGAGCTAACTAAACGTGAATTAGATTTGCTTCTGGAACAGAGGAATGCTTAGTTCTTTTTGTGTTTCAATTTTTTGTATTATTACTTTGAATTTGAGATTGTGGAGATTTTAGAATTTGAATATTATATTAGATGATAAATTTATATTAGGTGGTATTTTGATGTTAATTTAAATATTCAATTTTTTTCACAGGTATTAATATTAAAATTTCAAATATAATAATAAAAATAAATAAAAATTAATGATGATAAATTAAAAAAAATCATATAGAAATACCGATGGATTTTTCCATCGGTAATGTATTTTTTATTTTTTTTGTATTTTTATTTTGCGACTGAAAATTTCGTCGGTAATTAGCGACGAAAAATTTCATCAGTAAAATCGTCGCTAATAAATGATATCCGACGAATTGTCGTTGCATGATTACCAACGCTCAAAATCCATTGGTAATTATCGATGGAATTTAATTTTTGTCGCTAATAAATTACCGACCATGAAAATAGCGACAACACCATTTCCGTCGGTAAATTATTTACCGACGGATTTTCCCTATTTTAGCGACGGAAAATTTCTGTCGGTAATCTGACAGTTTCTTGTAGTGATATTACTACAATGTATCAAATTAAATTACGATAAGAAATCTTCATGATGTCTTCAGAAATATTTACATATATTTTGATATTCAAATTATATTACCATAAAAAATCCTAATGACTCAAAATTTAGAAACTTTATTATATTTACTCATTGGTTCACACCCCATTTAATGTTAATATTATCAAAGAATTATAAAGAAAATCTCCTCTTCTATTTTATTAAAATTGGGGCGTGACATTATATATAGTGATGTTAATAATAATAAAGATTCTACGATTACATATAAACATGAGATGATGATGATGATGATGATGATGATAATAATAATAATAATAATAATAATAATAATAATAATAATTAGAGAAAAGACAAGAGGTATATGACAAATCATTCAAAAGTCTGCGGAAAGAATAAAAACAATACACTAAATCTCAATGATTACAGAATTTGAATCATCACACCTAAGTCTGAACAAGCTACTACGCCTCGTAAATGAAAGCTTTATGCGGCAGGGTAGATGACAAACAACATTAGGTTAAAAATATGTCGTATACTCACACTACTCCACCCTGCTAACTTTCTTATTTCTCAACAAGTTTAGCCATCTCAACCCTACTCCACTCCACTGACTTTTTCATTTCTCAACCCATCCATCACTTCACCCATTTCTGATAGTCCATCGGCATTAATCCCATTTCACCCTTCACCCATTTCTGATAGTTCACCTATCCCATCAGAGTTAATCCCATTTCACACTTCACCCATTTCTGACAGTTCTGTCAGTTCGATAAGATCTCTCATCTCGCAACCATCCTCCTTACGCTCCTTCTGTGATTCTGTAGTTGTGCAGGTATTCCAATTCTTAAACCCTTTTGCTACGCATTTAGATTGTCTTCAATCTCTCTCACGTATCCCGATTCTTAGTTTTACAGTAGAGTTGTAGAGTCTTTGTTCTACGGTTGGTTTTACGATAGAGTTTTAAGAGTCTTTTTTCTACGTTAGAGTTACAGGTCTCACATATCATCAACCCGAAACTCCAAAATTTCTCAAGTATTCAGGGTAACGTCTCCACCCTACTTTCTTATAGATGTATATATACATATGTGATATTATGAGGTATATTGTTAATTTAAGAATGTATAAATATACACATATACCGACTGCAGTATACTAAAAACTAGAAATATCACAAGATTTCAGAATACTAAAGTTAGAAATATAGTGTAAGTCAACTAAGTTATATTGTGAATATATCTTAAATTGATATATGATGTTTTGTTGTACTGTGATTTCATGCTATTGTACTGTGTATACATCTTACATTGATATATGATGTTTTGTTGTATTGTGATTTCATGCTTATATTTAATTAGTATTGTGGGTTGATGAGTTTTGAGCTTCATACCTAGTGTAAATAAAACAAATAGTGACTTACACCTTTTCCATTTAACTCTAGTTAGCAAGAATTTTAGAATATTGACAACTAATGTGAGATATATGAATGAGAGCTATTTGTATATAAGTATGATAAAATGTATGCACTTAAAGATTTTGTGTATAAGTATGATAAAGTGTACGCACTTACAGATTTTGTGACATTCTCCATAACAAAGTAGGTTATTTATCATCTTTAAGGCGTTAACATTGCAGATTTTATGTGTCTTAAAAATGAGTGAAATGTTTTAAAAGTATTACAACTCTATACTATTTTAAAAGTATCTACAACAATGTAGATTATTTATCATTTTTAAGGCATTAACATTTCAGATTCTTTATGTCTTAAAAAAAATAAGTAATCTGTTTTATAAGTATTGATTGTTCACGTAAACTTTTATATTTTTTTTAAAAAATGTACATACACACACACACACACACACACACACACACACACACATATATATATATCACTAAAAGAGAAGAGGATTATTAAAATACAAATTATATTATATCTTGCTCAAATTTAAGAATGTATAGTATCTTTTTCATAATAATAAAAGTTATATATATATATCTTATATATACTAATTACGAATATGCTGCTATAAATAACTTTTTAAAAGTATGAGGTGTCGCAACGTGGTTAAATTTCGTATATTTTTTATTTTTTTGTTATAATATTACATATATAATCATTCTACTTTTATTTATTATTATTATTCATGTATATATATTTAAATCATGTGTATCTATAAATTAAAATCACCTTTAATCATATTTTTTTTGGTTAAGGAATAGATAGTAATCAATAAAATATATCCAACTTATTAATATTATTATTCATGTACATCTTTAAATTAAATACCACCTTTAATCATATTTTTTTATTGAAAATAGATAATTAAGTCAATTAATAAAAATATATCCAACTAATAATTTATTTATTTTTATTCTTTTTTGGTTACAAATAGATAATTAAATTAATCAATAAAAGCATATATATCTTAAAAAAATATATAAATAGAGCAAATATTAATTAATATACATAAATCACGCATATTAATTCTTTAGGGCTATTCATGTTTATCTTCAAATTAAATACCACCTTTAATCATATTTTTTATTAGTATGAATACTACTTTTATTATTTATTTATTTATTATTATTATTATTATTATTATTCATGTATATTAAATTTTATATATCTATAAATTAAATACCACCTTTAATTATATTTTTTAATTGGTTATAATAATTCATTCGCGTATTACGTGAGAATCTGTACTCATATATATATATATATATATATATATATATATATATATGTTTATGTATAATATGTAAAATTTTAAAAAATTTCAATGATATGAGTATGTTATAATATTTAGAACTTATTTATTAAATTTTTGAAAGAAATAAAATAAAAAGTTCTTGGTTATTAAAGGTTATACACATTTTACCATAAGGAAGAATATATTATTACACTGCAAAAACTTTATACTCATTTTACACCATAAAAATGGATGAATCTACCAAAATGTTCAACATGAAACTTGTTCGTCTATATGTCTATTATGTAACTGTAAAATATCTTTGAAAATTTTCACCCAAATAAAAGTTATGTATATTTTACTAAACTGTGGCTGAATGCTTACGTGAAACTCAAGCAAAACTTCATCTTTTTCGTTAACCATTAAAACGAATGAACTAGGGAAAGGGCTAAGTACGAAATTGTTCACTTATGTGTCTAATATATGCATATAAAATAGTTTTTGCAATAATTAGAGGTTGGAATTTTCCTAAACTGTAACACCATGCGAACTTAAGAACCCTAATACAAGCTCCTTGTATTTAAAATTTTATGGGCGACTCTATAGCCACCCGATACTTTACTGAGGCCACCCGACATTTTAAATTTAATGGTTTGAAAAGACAAAAATAACCCTAAGTAGAAAGTCTAAATTTGAAGCACCCACTTCTTCTCCCTCACCCATTGGTTCCTCTTCCATCAGTTAATTCCTGAAATTTCAATTCCAGTAAATTGAAATAGTGTAGGGTTATTTTTGTCTTTTAAAGCTATATCATTCATAATATTAGGTGCCCTTAGTAAAACATTGGATGACAATAGTACCACCCAAGTTTTATTTCATAACATTAATTTTGGCTATCCAGTAAATAAAGGATTTCCAAAACTTAATTTTGTTTAATAATTCATTATTGATTATAAACAATTACATGAAAAACCCTAAAGTGTGACCTAAATATTAAAAATTAAACAAGAGATATTTTAAGTGACTTTTCATACGTAAATAGAAATCATCCGAATAGTTTATAGATAAATACACTTAATTATATGCTAAGAAAGAATTAAACTCTTGAAGGCAAAGAGGGTGCAATGAGAAATTAGCTACGACAACGCTCGTTCCAAATTCTACCTTTAATCTTACCCTTGCGTAACTCGTCTTCACTAAGGTGGGATTTCTGTTACGATTTCTATATTGAGTTTGGTTGCATTTATTGATGTTATGAATACGTATGAAAATTTACCTAAGACCGGTGGGCCGGGATCCTGTACGTACAGTTGACATTATTGCAATTCCAATAAGGAAAGACAGACGTGTTCCAATAACTTAGACGGATTAAATAATGAGTGCTTTCGGGCGACTTGACTATGAGTTGATTCCCTTTACTATTATAAGTTCATGAGGTTAATTTCTCAAGAGGTGTAGTCATTTTCAATTATGAAATCTAACCGGAAATCCCCCACTAAGTACATTCCCGTATGCTCACCCCCTCTATGTTTCCATCTACAGATGATGCTATGTAGCCGGCGTGGTGGATGATGAATTGGAAGGGGTTGGATTATGGCAAGAAGTACTACGTAATTTACTTAAATAAGTGTTAATCATGTGAACAATAACTCTTGAACTGTCACTGCACACAAACCATTGAAAGTCTTTCGATACTTAATTTCCAAAATGTTTGTTTAAATTCTAATTATGGTTTAATTAAACTCTCCTTTACTATTAGGGTAAATTACCGTTACCCCCTCGAGGTTTGTCCAAACTACCAAATAAACTCCATAATTTGAAAAATTACCAATTACCCATTTTTCTTACATTTAATTTAAATATGAACAAAAACACTCAATATTTAAAATAAAAAGGGAAGAATATAACATCACTACTCATGTATATAACGTGCAAATTATAAGAGTAAAATTAAATTATAAATAAAAATTTTAATATTAACTCTAACTCAGCAAAAAATTGAGAACTCGTGGTAATATTTCCTGGGGAATTATTTCATTTTGTTATACTATAATTATGATGATAACTATAAGCCACAAAGTTGCACTTCTAGCGTTTTAATTATATCTGTGAAAATTAAATCAATGAGAAAATTAACAGACAAATGCATGGAAAAGAAATCAAATTTGTCTTTTACACTTCCTTATTTGCTTCACTTATGAATAAAATTTTGTTATTCATATAAATATAAATTGCTTAAATATACTAAATTATACTCCATTTAATTATTAATTTTAAGCCATTAACTAATGGTTATCAATGATCGGGTTATATAATTATTAGGAAAATCATGCGGGGATGTCTTCATGTAATTTTAGATAAATAAAGAGATGGTTAATTAAATTAATTATGTGTTTGATCAAATTATTATAAATAAAGGGGTAATTGGTAGTTTTTCAAATTACGGGGTTGGTAGTTTGGATAAACCTTAATGGGGTAACGGTAATTTACCCTTACTATTATTATGAATTAAAGCTAAAAAAAATAAAAATTACTCTTAAATTTTACATTATTTTATAGCATAAAATAAATTTGATCGTGACATACCAGAATTGATGGATATAGATTTGTGCACGGTACTGCAATAGTGAACAAGGAATACTACGAACTAAAGAAACAACGCGTAAAAACGCGAGATATAGTAGTTCCTTTAAAATACTAACAAAATTTGAGAAATGATCTTAATAGCCTCTGTCACGTTCAAGCAACGCTCAAGGAACTGCAGGCGAAATTCCCCCACCACAATTCTACAAAAAATTTGAAAGAGGAAATAATTTTAACGCTTAGGGGTAGCTTAGATACTACGCATGCTTCAAAACCTGCATCAATCAGTTGGGGTTCGTCGCTAAATCACATGGTTCTGAAGGAAAACATCTCTGTTGATTCAAATGGTGAAATGCGCTCCACCGCTGTCGGTAAAGATCGGCGGAGGGACGGTCTCGGAGACCTTCGCTTTCTTCCCGATGAAATCTTATGTGCCATCATTTCCAAACTCGCGCCCTGTGATGTTGGTCGCCTCTCTTGCGTCAGCAGGTCTGATTATCAATTAATCACCAATTTGCTTGCTTTTACTTGGTTTTCGGCTTCGACCTTTGCGCTTTTGATTGTTTTGATGTTTCTGGAACATCAGTAGGTGGAGAGTATGGTGTCTGATCTGAGTTCTAGCCCCCATCGAAATAATTTTTCTTGTGCTTTACTTGGTTTTGGACTTTAATTCTTTTATGCTTTTGATTAATAGCCCTTAATGATAATTGTGGAATGTGAAGAGAAGGAGGCGATGGTTTACGGCTTGAGTGCTAGCTCTAGCTAACTGAGTTTTAACTTTGCTCTTTTGATACGCTTTTAACCAAGAATTGACTAAATATCTGCTGCACTTCTTTGTCACCTATGAAAATTTGGTTCTTCAATTCAAATTTTCCTGGTAATGATATTAAGAGTTTATCTAATTTATAAAACATGCACAACTTTATCACATCTTTTTTGGGTTCAGGGTTAATGCCTAGCATACTAAAATTGAGTGTATTTTAACCAAGAATTGACTAAATATCTGCTGCACTTCTTTGTCACCTATGAAAATTTGGTTCTTCAATTCAAAATTTCCTGGTAATGATATTAAGAGTTTATCTAATTTATAAAACATGCACAACTTTATCACATCTTTTTTGGGTTCAGGGTTAATGCCTAGAACTCAATGGTAGTTTGTACCAAGAAGAAGAAAGTAGTGCAGAATATAAACTTAGTAATATAGACTAATATGTATTGCCAATTATTTTAAGGATATTAATATTCTTAATTAAGACATCTGTCAACAACATTCTTATACAGATTTCCATTGTGGATTTAAGTTGGCTAGGTATTATGTCTGTAACTGTACTCTTTGGCCCAATCTAAGTGGGCGTGTAATGATCTGATACTCTATGCTCCATGTTTACAACCCTTCTACATTTCTTCTAATTTAGTTGCTGCATGTAGTGTGATGTATATATTGTGCAATGAGGAGCCTCTCTGGATGGGCCTATGCTTTAGCATTGTAAATCATCAGCTTGGGTACAAAGGCTCATGGAAGAAAACAACCCTTCATCAGTACGTGTCTCAACTTTTTCCACCATAAATTTATGTAAAATTTTATTGATTTTATTTCCGGAAAGGCAGAAAGTTTCATCTAACTCCATGTTTCATGACAGACTAGATTTGCTACACAAATATGATGCAGCTTGCAAACTATCTTTGAAATTTGATGGTATATATTTGATGCTATATATTTGGTTTGCTTTTGGTGTAAGAAGTATCTACTTCTTTTTACTTTGAACTTAAACTAATGCAGGATTCAGTTCAATGTTTCTGTATCGGAGGTTATACAGATGTTATACCTCTTTAAATGGGTTCTCTTTTGATGATGGGAATGTTGAGAGAAAAGAGCAACTCTCCATCGAAGAATTTCAAATGAAGTATGATGGTCAAAAGCCAGTATGTACATTTAACATAAAAATTTTCAGCTAATTAATGCTTATTTCTCTTTATCTCATGTGACATGTCACAGTTTACACAGTCCATATTGGTAATTGTTAATTTTGAATGGTGGTAAAACTAATTACTCCATAGGTCCCAATTGCAGTTATTTGTGATGGCTTAGATTTTTTGATGAGACTCATGAAAGTTGAAAATTTTAAGTATCTGTACACAGTACATATTATGAAATAGTCATTTGGTAAGGTTGGGTTTCATATAATTATTTAATGAGGAAGTGGAAATCTGGAGAAAACAAAGGTTTATGAATTTAAAAAGAACTATGTTTCATACTGGTGGAAAAGAAGGAGCTATAATTATGGGATATGGGTGATAACAATTCCTAATTAACTTGCATTATACTTTATAGAATAACCAACTTGTCATGTTCAGTTGTGTGACTTTTGAGTAATACGTTGACTGATTTCCGTTGATTAAAAAGGTACTGTCTGAATATGCTGATGTCATTGCTAATTTTGCATCAGGTTTTGATCAATGGATTGGCTGATAACTGGCCGGCAAGAAACTCCTGGACAAGTGAACAACTTTTATTAAAGTATCCGGATACAACATTTGGAATATCGCAGAGGAGTTCAAAGAAAATCAGAGTGAAATTTAAGGATTATATTTCATACGTGCATATCCAACATGATGAAGATCCACTTTACATTTTTGACGACAAGGTATTTGTTATCGAAAGAGAAAATGAGAGAATTTCTGTTGTATTCACTATTGATTGGAAAAGAGTTGCATAATCATTCTACTGTAGTCACCAATCCAGGAAGAAATATTCCGAATCTAGGAAATACGCATGCTCCTAATTATCAGTCTATATTAAAGGAATTTCATTTATTTACATGGCACTCTACCTCAAGCTGGAGTGTAGATGTGTATCATGCCCAGCTTATTACAAATATAGGATACCCAAGTTCTATTATAGTTTTTGTAAAATATTCCTTAGTCGCTCCCAGTCTTCACATAAACTGTATTTATCAACTTTTGTTGATATTCTGTCAAATGAACTATGCATCTCATTGTGCTTAGATTGTACATGAAAGGCAAGGTTTGAGGTAATGTGGATTATGGAAGAAGGAGAGTCTCTTGAAGCAGTTGGTGACAGCAAATAGTCTGTCAAACAGAGTAACTTTGAAAAAGATATAACGAGCTCACTAGGGCAGTGCAATACAAGAGAGAAAAATTTAGACCCCAGAAATTAATATAGTCTATCTGGTACAGTGTTAACAGAGGAGTAAACTAGAGAATTTCTGTGTATTGATAAGGAAAAGAACTCCATATTATGCAACTACTGAGGCCAATAATCTAGGATAGCAATCTACCAAATTTAGGAAAATATCAGGTTCCTCCTAATCAACCAATCTATAACTTTGGAATATACATTTATTTTCATAAACACTGTTCTTTTTGTTGGTGTTCATAAATTTGAAGCTTTCTGAATTTTGTCTTATATAACTTTGTCTAATATATGCAGTTTGGGGTAGCCGCCCCTGACTTGTTGAAAGATTACAGTGTGCCCCATATATTTAAGGATGACTTCTTTGATGTGCTGGATATTGATCAACGACCACCTTTTAGATGGCTTATAATTGGACCTGAAAGATCTGGGGCGTCGTGGCATGTTGATCCAGGTCTGACCAGTGCCTGGAACACCCTCCTCTGTGGCCGTAAAAGGTAGCACTTATATGTGAAAAATACCGTGACACAAATTTTTAGCAGTTTTTGTTTTATATTATATATTTAAATGATTTAATGACATCCCAAAATTTCTAAACATTATAAAAAACAATTTTAATTGTTTAGGACATGACAATCATTTTAATAATTAAAAAGTACTTTTAGGCTTGTATTGTAGAGGAAGCATAATGTTTTAATAAGATTTTAAATAGTCTTATCTAGGTGAAATCAAATCCATAAACTAATCTTTTGAAGTAAACTAAATAAGAATTTTTGAATAGCTTTTAAAGAAGAAAATAACGTAAAATTAAGTATACGTTTAATCTTCTAATTATGCATCCTCCCATCCTGCTGCATCAGCACCATTATTTTTTAAAGGAAGAATAAATTTATTGGGTTGTGCAAACCATGGTTTGGTGGAGTCCCAAGACTAAATACAACATACAATACCATAAAACTCATGCAACATGTAAATGTATTGAATGATACAGATAATTGGTTCCTCATTTATAAAGGTCCTACTACCTATCCTCGTTTATAGAAACTTTGTGATCATTTTGTGTATGTGAAACATAATAAAAACTAGAAGTGGCATTTCATAAATATAAACACTATATAAATCCTCACCTAAAAAATATTGAGGTGATAAAAATCCAAATATTGATGCAATAAAAGCTTCTAAGCATTGGTCTTTTATTTCTTTTAAATAAAGAATATTAAAATTACTGTATTATATGCACACGCATACACATGTATATATATATATATATATATATATATATATATATATATAAAGTTTATCTTTGGATACATATGGTATTTAATGTAACATGTCGAGGTTTAACGTATTATATGTATTAGAAGGTTCATTATATATTAATTAAAAAAAATCATAAAAGGACATAGTTGATATATGTTACCCACAATAATTTTATGAGGAAAGATAGTTGGGGATCAGAGATTCGGATCATGATGCAGAGAATATTACACACACGGTTGGGGTTCTTAGTCGTGGTATTTGTTGTAGAGAAGGGAGATTCCAGTTTTTTAAATAAATATTGAATGGATTTTGTGTGTATTTCCCATTGAAATTTTGGTGAAACCTTCTACAATTCAACGAAACATTTGAAGTATTAACATATCCATTTGGAGAAAAAATCTGGTTGGTCCCTCCATCAGTCTGACAGATTAATATAAAGTATATGAATTAGGAATTAGGAGCTTTGGCTCCCCTTCTAGGGGGGTCTGTTACATAGGTTCCGAGCTTTCTGAATACCATATAAAGTAGTATCTACTACCCAATAACAAAAGGTATGAAGGTAATTTCATTACTGATTAGATTTGCATACTAGGTATATAACATACGCAACAAACTTTGACATGCCCCCTATCTCTACCACATTACATGTGGAATCTATTTCTTAACTCATTGGTTATTCAATAAGAAATTTATGAGGTTTATATGTGAAGCCGAAGTAGCTTTGACAATATTTATTATAAAAAAGACTACGAAACTTTTCATTGATTTATTCTATAAAAATTCACTTCTAAGGCAAATTATATAGATATATTGTTATTAGAAACATTTTCATCAAATAGATATATACTCCCTCCTCCCACGTTTATGTTCACACTTTCCGTTTTCATCCGTCCCACACTTATCTTCACCACCCAAAAAAGGAAACCTCACATTAACCAACAACCTCAAAAGTTATCTTAATTTAAAAAATACCACTCCTACCTAACACTCATAATATACTCTATAATTTATTTATTAATTAATTAAAAATACCACAATACCCCTAAAAAGTCAATAAAATTGGTCAAAAGACAACTTTTCTTAAACTACGTATCTACAGTAATGGTGAACATAACTATGGGACGGAGGGAGTATTACTTAAGGTATGTGTAGAGTAAGGTATTGACTTGTAACCATAAAACTAGTTTAGAAACAATCTTCTTACCTTTGATCAAGATATGGCCACAATGTTCACCAAAAGTTTTGCTTGAAAACACCATTACATTTAGCACACTTCATTATTTACAATATATCTATATATATATAATTTGAAAGACAATATATACAATGCCTGCAAAATATAGATTTATATATCTATATAATTCACTTATAAGGCAAATTATATAGATATAATTGTATTTTGGACCACATTCTTGAAATCAGTTGAAGGAAATTGGAAAGAATTTTTAGTTGGAATATTATGGAAACACTTCACTTATTCCTAAGTCATAAACAATGCCTGTTTTACACCCAATGATATAATTATAAGAAGGTTATGTGATACGTTAGATTTGGAGTCACTTAGATCAGAGAAAGAGTATCTCATAGTTAAACAAGGTATTCTTAAGTAGAATTTACTATTTAGAAAGTAGCAATAGTACAAATCTTGCTACTTAATTTGCATTTGACTGAGAATCTATGATATCTCTGAATAATTTTTATCCAATCAGGCATGGACATTAATATTATCACCTCGAACTCCTATTTAAGTAAGACCAGGCCAGCTGTAAACAGAGCAAACAAAAGATTCTCCTTTCTTACTGAGTTTACGATAATAGATTTAATGTGGATTTTTATGAGTGGCCTGGAACATTTGTGTGTTGACATTGATATCTTGGTTTCTAGATTTACACACCACTTTATGGTTAGAATATTGACAAGATAATCAATTAGTATGATTTTCAGTTAGTCATAACCTCCATAATCAGACTTTAGGACACTGGTAGAATTAGGGTCTGTTTGATTATATTTTCTTTCTCAGTTTTTTTTTTTCATAACTTGAAAATATGTTTCTGGTGTAGCCTTGGTTCTCATGTGAAAAGGATGATGTGTTTAGTTTAGTGTTTTCTATAAGGTGTTAGATTTAGAATATAAATAATTATATATATATATATATATATAAAATTTTATTTGTACGTCTTTCTTTTTATAGGATAATACAATTCAGAATTGAGACTATGCTGGTCTTAGAGTTTGCAATGGCATCTTTTAAATATATGTTCGATATTGATTGAATTTGGTAGTGGTGGTATCAAGTGATCAATTTTGCATTTGCATTTAGATGTGATTATTTTATTAGGATATAACTTTAGTGGTGGGTTCCATTACATTAATTATTATTATTGTTGTTATTATTATTATTATTATTATTAATATTAATATTAATATAATAATCGGATGGAATTTGTTGTGGTTCTCACTAGTATTAGATAAGGTGAAAAGTAGAAATATAGATTTTGTATAGGATTGAGAAGTATTTTCGTAGAACTTGACTTGGTGAAATGGTTATATTTCATCTAAAATGGATATTACAAAAATTATTCTAATACCGAGCAATAATGCAGTGAGAATTGGGTTGTGTATTTAAAACAAACAAGGCTGAGTCTCTGCTTATCCTTACATGTTTTATTAATGTAATCATCTTTTTAATTCTTTTCTCCTATTGAATTTCAAATGCAACATCGCAGGTGGCCTTTGTATCCTCCAGGAAGAGTTCCTTTAGGAGTGACAGTGCATTTAAATGAAGATAATGGTGATGTCAATATTGAGACTCCATCATCTTTACAGGTATTGCTTTATTTTAAAATTTGCTTTTATTGTCCTGTTGTTTTTCCTTTTTCGCTATTCTTGTTGCATGTTTTTAACAATGATTTCATATCTTTTAGTGGTGGTTGGATTTCTATCCCCTCCTTGCGGACAATGACAAGCCTATAGAGTGTACCCAGCTTCCTGGCGAGACAATATATGTTCCAAGTGGTTGGTGGCACTGTGTTCTAAATTTGGAAACAACTGTTGCTGTCACACAAAATTTTGTTAACTCCAAAAACTTCGAATTTGTGTGTTTGGACATGGCTCCTGGTTACAGACATAAAGGTGTCTGCCGTGCAGGGTTGCTTGCTCTTGACTGTAGCTTTGAGGAAATTGAAAAAAATGTTGTGTGCATGAATAATTCGAGTTACTCTGACCTAACTAGGAAAGAGAAGAGGGCCAGGATGTGCCAATCTATGGAGGATACAGTCAATGAGAATTGTATGAATGACGTGTTTATAAATAACAGGCCAGGTGATTTGGAATACTCTTATAACATAAGTTTCCTTTCAATGTTTCTGGATAATGAGAGGGACCACTATACCTCATTGTGGAGCTCTAGCAATTGCATGGGACAGAGAGAATGCGAGTATGGTAATCAAAGCTCTGGGTTGGTAGACCAGAAATTAGGGAGCTAATATGGAAGGTACTACTTTTCTCATTCAGATATTCATAGTTGGATGTTGAAAGTTTTTTCTTTTTTAGGTTGACATATTGAAATAATTGTGAAATAATTGCTCTAACCTAATAGAGTTTAAGCGGGGATTGGGTTGGTTTCTTGTATGAGAAGGGAATACACTTAACCCATGATTTCTATTGATCGATCATGATATATTTGGCAGAAGGATATGACTGAAAGTGTCATCTTTGGTATTAGAGTACCTTTTTCTCAGTCAGATATTCATAGTTGGATGTTGAAAGTTTTTTCTTTTTTAGGTTGACATATTGAAATAATTGTGAAATAATTACTCTAACCTAATAGAGTTTAATCGGGGATTGGGTTGGTTTCTTGTATTTGAAGGGAATACACTTAACCCATGATTTCTATTGATCGATCATGATATATTTGGCAGAAGGATATGACTGAAAGTGTCATCTTTGGTATTAGTTATTTGTCTTACTAAACTTGATCTGACATATGCTTGACTTCAGTGCAATGCACCATATCCATTGCATGGTATTTCCGAATGTTGTTTATAGCAGGTCCTTACTTACATTAGGTGATTATGGATGTTCCTATGCACCATTATAGATACAATTTCTGGCATTTATGTTGAAGATATCCTCTATAACTAGTTAACTACTTGTACTTTTAGAAAAGGTGGCTGTTTGAAATGGCATCAGGTCCCAGTTAAACAAAACTTATTCAAATCTAACTGCTGGCTTTTCATGAAAGATATCTCACTTGCATGGCTTCAACTCATGAGTGGGTCTGGAAATAAAATGATATTAATTTCTAACAACTTAAGCTTCACAAAAACATGATCAGTTGAACACTCAACAATTTGATCTACATTTTCTCGACCATATTGGAGATTTTAATCTTCTATTTACTGTATTCTTATGCCTCATGATTCATCATCTATTGCACCTAATTTCTTGCATCATGCTTCAGGAGGCCTGCCTTGCACTAAATGCTGGCAAATGGTATGAACGTGTGGGAGAAATTTGTGCTTTTCATAAGTTCCCCCCACCTCTACTAGAGGAGAAACTTCCTGTTGGTACAGGCAGCAATCCGGTAAGTCCTATTCCAACAATTGGGCTCTGGTGGGTTATAAGAAAAATACTTGGCTTTTTGTTCAACGCGAGACATAAATATAATTTCAATTATGAGAGAATTTCCTGAGCTTTGTGAAACTAGAATATGTTCTAGTTATTAAATGAATTTGCGTAATTGTTTTTTCCACCTATATGCTTGTTTTAACGAAATGTTTATTGTCTGGCATGAAGATTCATGTATATTTGATGGGTGTGCGTTTTGCATGCCACCAGAATTTGAGAAGAAGGCTCTATTACTTGACAGGTTTATCTCATTAATGACTATGCGATAAAGCTTTTTGCTGAAGGAGGGCAGGAAGCTTCTCTTTATTGTTTAGGAACTGAGGTATTATTTAATGGTCTCGTAGTGCAGCAGAAAGTGATATTTTCTTTCTTTCTCTTGTCAATATCTTGAACATTTTTCCTATTCAGCTTGAGTTCTACAATCTACTGGATAATTTGAACTCCTCTTTGAAGAATTTTATGCCTCACGTTTTGGCAAGTGGGATTCTCCTTTTTGAAAATGGATCATATAGTGTGGTGCCATGGGATGGTAGAGGTATACCTGAAGTGATTGCATCAATAAAGCAAAATAAAGTTGATTATCCATTTGGAGTCTGGGGGAAAAAAGAATTTGAATATCAGAATGCTGGAAGGCCTCCGCATGAATCTCAAAATTGTGGTAAAAACTCTTTAATGTGGCCATATATCGTCACAAAAAGATGCAGAGGCAAAATATTTGCTGAACTGTAAGTGGTTTGTATTGATTTAGCTTAATTTGATGTTACTGTAAGCATATCTATGTTATGGGTCGAAATCACATTTTTCCATTGTTTATTTGCAGGAGAGATGCACTCTCATTAGAAGAAGCTCTCAACTTGGCTTCTTTTTTGGGTGAACAGCTGCATGATCTTCACCTTTTGCCTGTGCCTCGTCTATCCACTTATGAAACAATTCCAATGATCACAGAAGATTATATCCCACCATCACATGGTAATGACTTCTCAAGAAATGAAAATAAGATTGGCCATCCAGCTGAACAGAAATTGTTTATCAGCACTCTAAACCGAAAAATACAGGATGTTTTGACCCGTCTGGCTGAATGGTAGTTGTATCCGTTGCATGATTGAGCTTGTCTTCCTATACCAGAATTTCGTAGTATTTCGTTAGAATCTGGCATTGATTTTTTATACGCTGTGATTGTCTCACATTTTCCTATACTAGTGCTGTCAGATATCGTTTGTTAAAATCTGCCTATCCCTGCCTCCCCTCTTGTGCCCTTCCTCTTAGCAGGAAGGTTGTCCATTCAGTTCTTTTACCATTTTTATTTATCATTGGCATATTGTGCTGACTTTCTTACACTGAAATTAGCATATATCAATTTTCCAATTCAGCCTCTCCTCTCTTTGCATCATCTCTCTCCTACCCTTCCTCCCCTCCGCCCTTACTGCAAAAATCTATTTCAGTCAAACCTCAATCTTCTCATGGTTTTGTCCGATATCTGAACTTGGAAAAATGATGATGTATATATATAAAGGACCTAATTTTGCAAAGAAATTCATTCAGAATTTATAATTGCGAAGTCGTTCTTCATAAGAATTTTGATCACTGCTTTATTCATGTCATAAGCTTACCAAGAAAGAGGCTCCTTGGAGTTAACTTTGGAGTGAAGAAATGAAATACTGATATTTGATAATTCTGTAACCAAATAGCTGCTCATTTACAGATAAACTAAAGAGCAAGTTGCCATTTGTTACAGGGTGAACTTCGACTGAGATATGCATGTCGTACTCTTTTGCTACTCTCTTGAATTTAGCACTGACTTCGAGAGGTTGAGAAATATTATGTTACTGCTGTGTCATTTTTTGATCTATTGAAAACAGTTATTCAATTCTTACATTTGTTTTGTAAATCGATGATAATTTTTGAAGTGGGACAAAAGTGACAATCTGTTATTCCATAATTTTAACTCCTTAACGTCTTGCCATAGTGATTATTCATTTTGCAAATGTATGCATATTTTTAAGACAGGACTATGCTACTCAACCCCATCTTTAGAAAGTCAGGCTATATTCAAGTAATGATGCTAATATGTCGTATAATTGTTAAACTGAGAAAAAAATTTATAGTACAAAGATTCTAATATCTTTTTACATGTGTTTGATTTTTCTGTAGCAACATCACATTGATATACATGGGCTGCAAGATGGAGGCTGCAGAGTCAATATTCTTTTTTAAAATTAAATCTAATTACAAGGGAATAATTCTAATTGCACCGTTTGTGTGTTTCTTGGTTAATCTGAGCAGGGGTGATCCAATTCCTAGTAAACTGATAGAGAAAGTTGATGCATACATTCCTCGTGATTTAACTTTGTTCTTTAGTGAACTGGAGGTGTCTCTCTTTCTTTGTAATCAGAGCTGCTTTTCTTATCCTTTTGAAATCATTTTGGATTCACATTTCTTTTTATTTTTTGTGAAGAATGAGGCAGATTTTCTCAAATGTTGCACCTGGATACACTCTGATGTCATGGATGATAATATCTACATGATACCATGTTGTTCTTTATCTGAGAAAAATACTTCTGCTCCTTGTCTGGAAGAAAGCACATGTTTTAGAAGATCAAACAACAGCAAAGGGCATTCTTGGGCTCCTAGCCACATCCTTGATTTTAGTAATCTTTCTGTAGGTGAGTTATATTCCTGAGTCTGCAGTGGGTAACTTGACTGATTTTGGATGCTTGGTTTTAATTATTCTCGTCTTTGATTTTTTTTTCCCCCTTCTGAACTTCCTTGCTAGGTTAGACCTATTGTTCAATTTGTTAAGAAGTGAATGTAACTGAAAAGAGGATATATTTACTCAGAAACTGAAACTTTATTTGATTTTGGATAGAAAATACTGTTAAGAACATGTATTCGCAACATGTTTTAAATATGATGGGGTTATATATACTTGGAAATTGAAATTAAATTTGGTTTTCAAGATCCATAGACACATATTCCAAACATGTGACGTATTTCTTGATGGATTTGTGTTCAACTAATTTGTTTTGAAATTTATAAATTGAATTACTATATAGTAAAAATGCAACAAAGACTAAGTAGGAAATGTAATGGATAATTCAATTACTAACTGGATCATAACTTAGAATTTTTTTTTTTTTTTGTGTGTGTGTGTGTGTGTTGGGACACTGTATTCAATCAATAGTTTATCTGTTGAAAAGAGGATTACAGTTCTTAATACCTGACTAAGTTATTCTTATGCCCCCTTTTAAATCATGAACTGTCCAATTCACAAACCTTACATCAAAACAAATTACTTTATAATCCTTGCAAGCTGAAGTTGAATGCTAGACTTTGTTGTTAATTCTTTTTCCTCCAGGAGATCCAATACTTGACCTAATTCCAGTGTATCTTGATGTCTTCCATGGAGATTCTCATCTCTTGAAGCAGTTCCTTGATCATTATAAGCTTCCATTTGTGAGAAAAAAATCACTGATGGATGGACTTGACAACAGATGTTATAAGCTGTCTTACCGAGCAATGTAAGTTAAAACACTATTATATTTTCTAGTCAATTTGAATACTGTTAAGTTGATTCGTAATATGCTGCTATTTCCAAAATAAATTGTTCTGTATGTTATTTATAGAGTTGCAGATTACTGCCTAACATATTGGAATAACAACACAAGAATGATATAACCACTCTTAACGACATTCCTGATATTATTATTAGAAAAATTATGAACTGGAAACTTGCTTTTCCTTAGTCTATAATGATGGAGCATGGAAATCATGCCCAATATTCTGATTAAACTCAAATTAGGTTTTAAATTACCTAGTTTCAGTCATGGTTGTGACTGATTAACCTTTTCTACTCATGGAATCTTTCTCTAAAGTTGGCTTCTAGTCATTATCACTTTTCTAAAGTCAGTTGTGGGTCATTAGAGTTCTCTATGTATTTGTGACAAGAGCCAAGTATATGCTCTCCTTACAACCCATATCCTTGGGTTTCAGTATCCCTCCTAATCTTATACCCCATAACCGAAGCTTCATAGGGTTTTTCTTGTGCAATCTTCAGTCTTGCCTCAGAATGAATTTATTTTTTAAATTGTATGTTCTCTTGATGTGTTTTGCATGATCACAATGTTTGATGAAGCATCATAGGTGCCATCCGATCACTGTAACTTTTAGTCTCCTCCCATCTTCTTGCTTTAAATTCAAAAGCTTAGTCTTCAATGCAAACATCTGAGATATATTTTACAATCTTGGCTCTTGGGGGAAAACATTGGCTTTCCACAAGAAGTTTCCATTGAGTTGATTAACCAAGTCATGATGATGAATTCTTTCAGACCTCCATTTCTTGAATGCTAGGGTCTTCCTTTGTGGTTTAATCAATTCTTAGGTGAGATTGATTAATTCGAACTTTTCCATCTGCCATCAGTTTACCCACTGTAGAATTCTTTGTGTCACCAATGATCTTTTCTTGTTACGGTCGAAATCTGCAAATAGAAGAACCTAATCTCAAACCAAAAGCGTAGAAGCATAAAAATATGTAAAACGACACCATTTTAAGATCAAGACTTGTTGGAATTGATGAAAAATTAGGATACGTAAGAGCAAATCAAACGTTGAATCAAAAAATAAAAAATGTAAGAATACAAACACATATTTGAGATCTACAAATAGACACGAAAACAGTGCAAAAAACAATACCGAAAGGAGAGAAGGTTGCCAAATTAAAACATAGTGATGGAAGAAAGGGATTGACATAGTAAATAATCTCTTGTAAAGGGCAGAAATCATTCCTTTAAGAACTGGATTTAGAGCGTGAACTGTAAAAAAAATGAAAGAGAAGGGGAAGAATGAGGAAAGAGAATGAACAGTAAGTTTGATTTTGATTTAATTGCGTAGAGATGAATCAGAATTTATTCCATCACATGAAAGATAATGGTAGAGGAAGGGATAGGAGTACCTAAATAAAATAATATCCTTAAAAATCGGTTAAAGAGCGGGAAACACAAAGTGTCCCATTAGGGGCTTATTTATATATATATAGATTTCCAATTTAGGGTATAAAAGATAGGATATAGACTTGAAAAACATAAATATCAATATAAGATTTGAAAGAATAATTAAAAAAATTATGTTTGATATCTTGTATTTCATAATTTTATTATTTATTATTGATATATATGATTATTTATTTTTAATTTTTTGTTTGTTCATTAGTTTTTTTTCTTTCAATTTTAATAATGTAAGTGAAAAGTAAAATGTGTTTATCTTATCCAACTTAATAGATTTTTAAGTGTTAATTCTTAAAAAACAACTACCCTTTTGGGTGCTCGCAATTCTATTATGAATTTTTATTTTCCCGATACACGGCCAATTTAGAAATGCAATTGATAAAATAAAATTTGATAAATTAGAAGTTTTTCTAATTATTTAATCCAATTAATTAATTTTGTCCTATTTTTTAACTAGAACTCATCACATACACATGTCACATCTCAAAATAAAAAAAAACATAACAAATTCAAATCTAGTTTCAACATGACTAAATTTAAATTTGTGAATACCCTTTAAACTTTACTATAAAGGAAGCACACTGTATTAAAAAGATCTAAACATTTTAATATCTAACTGAAATTGCATTCATTAAATTCAAGCTTTTGGGTAAAATATTCATGCAAATAAAAAAAAACTATTTTAAAGGAAAATAAATAAAAATAATATATTGACATGTGTCATTCAATTAAAAGTGAATACGTGATGAAACACCAATTTGGAATAGGTGATCCTATGCCCAGAGTCCTATAATAATCTTTTTGTGTTTTCAACCATGATTTGTCTATAAGATCAGCGGGGCTAACCATGTGTTTTTGTTTGTTATCTTACCATCTTTCTTTTATTATGTATAACTTAAATTATTTTTATTGTTAGACAACCCAGCATTAGAGGATTTACCGTATTTCTTGGAATTTCAAGTTCCGAGTCAATGGGTTCATATGTTCTGTGAATTGCCCCCTTAGACACCAAAGGAAGAAGACATCTTTCCCATCATTGCAGTTTAGCTTCTTGGGTCCAAAAATTTATGTCAGTTCCTCTCAGGTATGCAGAATCTATTGATCTAACTAAAACTTAGTTGGGAACTGAATTGGATGTTGCTAGTAGAGAAAATATCAATTTTGGTCATGTATTTTTTACCAAATTCAATTTTAGTCCTGTAACTTTTAGTATTATCAATTTTAGTCATTTTAGTTTCAATTTTGGTCCAGTAACTATTAAAATTTCAATTTTAATCCTATATAAGTTTTAAATTTAGTCCTATATCTTTTTTAATTATCAAAATTAGTCCTTTATAAATTATATCACATTTCAAAAGATACAAGACTAATTTTGATAATTCAAAAAGATATTGGACTAAAATTGAAAATTTAAAAGTTACAGGAACAAAATTGAAACTAAAAGGACTAAAATTGAAAATACTAAAAGTTACAGGACTAAAATTAGATTTGGTAAAAGATATAGGACCAAAATTGATATTTTCTCGTTGCTAGTAACATACATCTCATGATAGCCACTTCTTCCTTCTTATTACAGCGTGATTTAACGACTCTGGTTTTCTTTTTCCTAGTTATATCAAATAAATTCCCATGCATTAATATTTTATTTTTACGAGAATTTTGGATCATTCAATGGGACTTGCTGATTGTCCTCAACTAAATTTGCGTTCAGCAGTTAAACCTTGATCCTACTTAGTGTCATTGGTGAAGACAAATTTTGCTATGCAAATAATTTTCTAGATACTTTTTCTAATATTTTACATATTTATGAATCCGAATGTTCAATTCCATCTGACAATCGTAGGTTACAAGTGATCAAAAGTCAGTTATTAGTCTCCGACTATATTTGGAAGGGAAGAAAAGTAACCGATTGGCTGTACATATACAACATCTCGAATCTTCCAAATATTATGACACTGATCCCATCAAATCCAAGTATGATCCAAACACGTTGGAGAGGCTCTAATGATTACGAATCTTCTAATCACTTCTTAGAACCAATCAGGTGGAAGAGATATTCAAATGTATGTTCATAAGTGGTAAGGCACGATCCTTCCTGGTTGGAAGGAGCACAACGAGTGTATACATTATGACTGGGGTCCAGCTTGTCATCAAGGAAAAATGGCCAAGAAAAATCCTTCACCTTCGTCTCCTATTCACTCTTATTCCCAACTATAAAATCAGAAAGACAGAATGGGCATAATCCCCTGAGTCTTCTAGAAACTCAAGTTTCCTCACAAATCTAAGCACAAGTTTCATCTTCACCCAACGAATAGTAGCTGATGCCTCAAAACAGCGCCCTGAAAATTTGAACTCTGGTGTATACCCAGAGGGTCCTCCTGTTCCTATTCATCGCTCTACAAAGTTGCTCAAATATATTGACGCGACTGAGGTTGCACGTGGTCCATACGACAGTCCTGGACATTGGTTAGTAACGGCTGCTAAGTTGGTGACTGATGGTGGTAAAATTGGTTTGCAAGTGAAATTTGCTTTATTAGATTATGAACAAGAAGTTTGAGTCTTCTTTAGAAAAAAAAACAGGGTTTGCTTTTTTTTTCTTTCTAGTTTCCCGTTTTTTACTCTTCTTTGCGCCACAAACATGGAAAAAATTGTGATGCTGATTAAAATGGTATTTGTACAGTTCAATCTACGTTGTTTGGTTTGTATATTCATTTATTATATGAGATTGTGGTCTTTTCAATGACATTTCACTTTTAATTAATTGTAGTTTACAATTGCAGTTGGATGGAAGAATTTGAGAATGTAAATACTTATGTGAGATCATATCAGGAAAGTCATTTCATGAGATGGATATATAGTGATAATATTTTTAATAAAATATAATAATCAATTACAGAAAAGTGATAATAGTGCGGTGAATTATTTCATAAACAATTTATAGTATAAATAATATAGAGATAAAATGTGACAATCAATTAACGAAAGAAAGCGTAAAAAGATGCTCCCATCCAAGATTGCTCCATTTTAGAGAGGTTTTATTTATAATTCTTCTCTCGAATCTCTAGCACATATATATGTTTGATGCAACATCTAGCTAATGAATTTCTAAATTCATGATTTCAAATGAATGAATTTTTAAATCCTTAATAAAAACAAAGTTTCTTGTGAGATAGTGTTTATATGAGATGGATTGTAAGACAATTTAAAGTATAATTTTGGGGTGTTATAGTTGATTCATTACTTACTAATTACTCTCTATGTTCCGCATTAACGTTTACGTTTTTTATTTTGGTATGTCCCAAGTTAAGGTTTAAATTTATTTTTTTTGTCAAGTTGGGTGTGACGATTGTATATTTAATACACATATTCTACACACTATATTTAATATATATATATATATATATAATAATTATTTATGATCATTATTATTATTAATATCTTTAAAGTTTATTGTAAATTTATGAAATTCAATTATTTTATTTTATTTATTTACTTATTTTTTTTATAAACACATTTGGGGTTCGATGAAATAAAAAAAAAAAGACAAAGTCTCTTGTGAGACGGGTTGACTCATCACTAAAGTATGCTTACTGTATAGATAAAGTATGTTGAATGATTGTTAAAGTATGTTTTCTAAAGTATGCTTGATTATGCATTAAAGTATGATTTTAGTGTGTTATAAATGATTTATTATTAATATACTTTAACTACAAATAAGCATATTTTTATCTATATAATAAGCATACTTTAGTGATGGTCGACCCGTCTCACACCCGTCTCACAAGAGAGTGTCTCTAAAAAAAGTGAAAATAAATTTATAACATGGAGATTATCTTTATTATCTTATTAAAATAATAAAACGTTAAATTATGTAATAAAACTAATTCAAAATTTATAGTACATTTTAACATTAAATGAATTTCTAATTAAATATAGGTTAATTATTATGTGTATCTGGCCTGTGTGCACCATACACCCATTTTCATAAATTTATATGGAGTATTAATGAATAAAAATGTATATACTTTGTTAGCAAATTTTCTGTCAGTTTTTATTAATGAAAAATTGTGTGTAAAAAATTATACAATTATTTTAAAAACATATATACGCTATTGAATAAAAAATTATATACATGAATGTACGCTTGTATTCGAGTGCACCGGATATCAACTCTTAATATGGGTTATTATAATTCAAATTCATTTTTTATATAATAAAAACATATTTTTAAAATTTAAAAGTAAAAATGTGTTAATCCTTCTATTTTATTTTGATACAACATTTCTTTAAAAAATTCATTTTTATTTTCCGTCTATAAATTATTGACAAAATTTTGTGCAAGATACGATCTCGAATCTCCTTACGTGAGACGGATCTCTTTTGACCCAACCAAATTGATCTGAATCCGCGCGGCTGTTTATATTAAATCGACGCTAATTAGCGTATTAATCCATGCACGGCTGTTTATATTAAATTGACGCTAATTAGCGTATTAATCCGTAGTTGGTTTCGCTGCTCTCGCACCACTTAAGGAATATTTCAGTGAATGTCATAGCTTTTTTTACTTTTTAATTTCATTTGATTTTTAAAATATTTTCTTCTTTGATCAATTAAATTATTATTTATATTAATTAATTAATAATAATAAAATAATAATTTTAATAAAAAGTGATGACTAATCAAATAGAAGTGATATCCATCCTTTTTAATCAAGAAATATGATGTTAATCTAATTAAATTATTTCACAAATAAATTATATGTCTAATATAAAAGTGATAAACTTTCTAATAAAAAATTGTACACAATCAAGTAAAAGTGATATTAATCCATTTGGATTATTTGAAAATTCGTCAAACAAATAAAAATAATAACGTTTTTAATAAAAATGATAAGAAAAGGTCACGTTTATCCAATTAAATTATTTCATGAATATTTTAATTGAATGACGAATATAAAGTGATAGCATTCTTAATAAAAAGTGATACATAACTATTCAAAAATTTGATAATAGTTCAATTAAATTATTTAATTAATAATTCACTTGGGTAATAAAAAGGACAAAGACTAGAATAGGACCTTCTTTTTTTCAAATTGGTGGAACCGGATCGTACACGTGATATAATCTAACCCACACATGATATATGGGCTGACCCTTATCTCAGCAGTCATCACAGGTGTTTTATCTCTCCTCTTTCCTCACATATGATATTTTTTCTCTTTCCTTTTTCTCATCGTCCTTTTTCTCATCGTAACTGTGGCTTCCTCCATTTCCCCTTCTGTCTCTCATCACTGTTGCCCTTGCCCTTCTCTTCTCTGTTGCCGCCGCCAACATTATCAAATCCTCTCCGGCTTCCCAATGGCTTTACTTCATCATCGGTGATGCTTTCGCCCTCTTCCAGATCTGCAAATTCGTCGTCCGCAAGCTTGCTGTCATCCAGGACTGTGTTGTCACCGCCGAGGGACATCGACCCTCACAGCACCGGTGCTTTCTTCATCCAGAACGGAACCAGAACCGGTACTTTCGTCATCCAAAATGGAAAATCAATTTTTTAGGTATGAGCAGCATTGTTTATTCCTTGAATCTATAGAATCTTCATTGTAAATCTTCAAGCCTGTGTGTGTTTTTCTCATAATGTCTTCTTTTTTTGAAAATTTCGTTCATGATTATAACACTTGTTGTGTTATAGCCTGCATGCATGTGTGTGTGAGGTTTCATACAATGATAAACACGTGGAAAGTGATGATTGGTGAGTTAGTGTTGATGAGGATTGACTAAAGGATCTGCATGAAGAGAAGGAGCCGTAGGATTCAAGCTCATCTCAGCCATGCATTAAGGAAGGAATCAAGTTAGTTAGGTGGTTAGTTGGTTTGTTGAACCATCTAGAAGCTTCACGTGAGATGCCAAGAATGGCAGTTGCATCAGTTGGATTGCTGGTGATCATATAACTTATGATCAGCCGGTTGAATCAACACAAGCATCAACACATCAGTATACAAATTAGGAAAAGCACATTAGGGTTTGTGTGCATAAGTTCATCATCCTCTCTTCCTCAAGTGTGTATTGTAATCATCTTAGTGAGTGATCTTTCCTTCAAAAGTGGATGTAGGCTTACGCCGAACCACTATACATCTTTCTGTTGATCTCTTTTATTTCATTTTTCGTTTATCAATCAATTCGAGAGTGAAACGTGAGTGATCAATCAACCAAGTGTGTGAGTTCTTGAGAGGTTTAACAAGTTCTTGCTCATGTTTCATAAGAAGTGGCGTCGTCTATGGGAAGAAGAAGAAGCAGCCACAAGTAATCAGATCAGAGGGGAAGAATCATGGTTACAACCAAGTTTGATGTGGAGAAGTTTTCAGAGAAAGTTGATTTCAGTTTGTGGAGGATGAAGATAGAGGCCATATTTATCCAACAAGGATTGGCTGATGCTATCAAACCACTTCCAGAAAATCAAGCAGTTGCTATGGATGCAGTTGCACTAGCTGCAGATCAAGATCAACAATCAAAGGCCAGAAGTGCAATCATTCTATGCTTAGGTGACAAAGTTTTAAGGGAAGTTTCAAAAGAAGTATCTGCAAGGGATATGTGGAAGAAGCTTGCTGATCTTTACATGGTGAAGACTTTGGCAAATCGGCTGTATACAAAGCAGAAGCTCTATTCCTTCAAAGTATCAGAAGATAAGTCTATTCTAAGTCAACTAGATGATTTCAATAAGATCATTGATGATTTAGAAAATATTGATGAGTGAAGATAGGGCTGTCATATTAATGTCAGCTCTTCCTAAATCTTTTGAAAGATTGAGAGATACACTGTTATATGGGAATGTTGAATCAATCTCCCTAGAGCAAGTGATTCTTGCAATCAAAGCAAAGCTGCTCCATAAGACATCAGATAATACAGTTGCAAGGGAAGGACTTGTTGCCAACAAACAGAACAAGTGGAATAAGAATGATAAGAAGACTGGTGTTGATAAGAAGAAACAGGAAAGGGGTAATCAAAGTACACCAGTAGACAAAGAGAACAATAACTGCTTCCACTGCAACAAACCTGGTCATTTCAAGAAGCAATGTCATAAGTGGAAAGCTATGGTGGCTAGGAAGATTGCAGAAAAGGGTGGAAATCAAAGAATCCATGCAAATCAGGTAACTGAAAATAAAGGTAATAAGGATCAAGATCACATTGAAGCTTTGGTTGTTGTTTCTGGTCAAGTGTCAGATCAGTGGGTGTTAGATTCAGGTTGCACCTTCCATATGACATCAGTTAAGGATTACTTTACTGAATTAAAACCATATCATGAGGGATCAGTCTTGTTAGGCAATGATCAAGCCATCAAGATTGAGGGTATTGGCTCTGTCAAATTTAAAATGTTTGATGGTACCATAAAGCTGCTCACAAATGTGAGATATGTACCAGGGTTAAGAAGAAACCTGATATCATTAGGAATGTTAGACTCTCTAGGATGTGAGTACTATGTGAAGAAAGGTGTACTCACCATCATGAAAGATAAGTCAGTAGTAATGAGGGGTGTTAAGAGCTCTGATCTTTACTTCCTTGAAGGATCAGTTGTCTCTGGACAGTTGAACACTTCATAAGATCAAAAAGATGTTCATCTGTGGCATGGAAGACTAGCTCATGTAAGTGAGAGAGGGTTAAAAGAGCTAGCAAGACAGAAGCTGCTAGACATAAGTTCAACCTGCAAGATGGATCAATGTGAAGATTGCATTCTAAGTAAGGCAAAGAGGTTAAAATTTGGTTCAGGAGAACATACTTCATCAGAGAAGTTTCAGTATGTTCATACAGACCTATGGGGTCTATCAAGAAATCCAACTATGGGAGGAGGAAGATATTTCATATCTTTCATAGATGATTACTCTAAGAAGCTATGAGTTAAAATCCTAAAGTCAAAGGATCAAGCATTCACTGCATTTAAGGAATGGCTTGCTGAGGTGGAGAATCAAACAGGAAAGAAGATGAAATGTTTGAGATCAGATAATGGACTTGAGTTTGTTTCAGAAGAGTTTAATATCTTCTGCAGAGAAAAGGGAATTAAGAGGCACAAGACTATACCTGGAACTCCACAACAAAATGGTGTTGCAGAAAGGATGAATCAAACATTGTTAGAGAGAGTAAGATGTATGCTGAGTAGTGAAGGATTTACAAAAGGGTTTTGGGGCGAACTTGTGACTACAACAGCCTATCTGATTAATCTATGTCCATCAGCAGCTTTAAAATTCAAACCACCTGAAGAAGTGTGGTCTGGAAAGGCTCCTAATTATAGTCATTTGAGAGTAATAGGATGTCAAGCTTACTCTCATGTGAAGCAATATAAGTTGGAACCAAGAGCAGTGAAATGTGTAATGGTTGGATACCCCAAAGAAGTAAAAGGATACAAGCTATGGTGTTATGAAGCTAACAAGTTTATTGTTAGCAGGGATGTCACATTCAGTGAAAAGAAGATGTCATTGGTTGAAAGAAATACTGTAGTATCTATCACTACAGACTTTGATGAGACTCAGGTGGAGCAAGCAAGGAAGGAAGTACAACAATATAATGAACAGAATAACAATGCTGATCAGAATAAGGAAGAAAGCTCACCTAACTCATCTAGCTCAAGGTATGATTTAAGTACTTATCAACTTGTCAAGGATAGGTTAAGAAGACAATCAAGGCCCCAGTAAGATACATGGAAGCTGATATAGTATCATATGCATTGTATGTTGCATCTGATATAGAAAATTATGAACCAAGAACATATGATGAAGTTATATCAGGAAATGAGAATAACAAGTGGATAGTTGCTATGGAAGAAGAGCTGCTATCATTGTATAAGAACAAGACTTGGCAGATTGTTGATAGACCAAAGAACAAGAAGTTAGTAAGTTGTAAATGGATTTATACGAAGAAGCTTGTTTCAAGCAAAGAATGAGGGGTTAGGTACAAGGCAAGGCTTGTAGCAAGGGGTTTTTCACATAAAAAAGGTGTTGATTATAATGAAATATTATCACTTGTTGTTAAGCATTGTTCTATCAGAATTTTATTGGCATTAGTAACTCAGTTTGATCTTGAATCACATCAGATGGATGTCACTACAACATTCTTGCATGGAAATCTAGAAGAAGATATTTACATGAAGATTCCTGGTGGTATAAGTGTTGAAAGTGCTGAAAGTAAGGCTTGCTTACTATTGAAATCTTTGTATGGTCTGAAGCAGAGTCCAAGATAGTGGTATTTGAATTTTGATGATTATATTACATCAAATGGATTCAACAGAAGGTTACATGACAGATGTGTCTATGTTAGGTTCAAGGAAAGGTGTTATACATACTTACTCTTGTATGTAGATGATATCCTTATAGCTTGTAAGGATCAAGCTGGTATAGATGAAGTAAAAGAAATACTTAAGCAGGAGTTTGATATGAAGGATCTAGGAGAAGCAAAGATGATCCTTGGTATGCAGATTGAGAGAAACAGATTAGCTGGAGAGTTGAAGTTGTTCCAAGAATCTTACTTGGACAAAGTGTTGAAAAGATACAATATGAATCTCAGTAAATCAGTAACAACACCAACAAAGCAAGGAGTGAGTCTGTCACTACTCCAAGCTCCTCAGACAGATCAAGAGAAAGTTGAGATGAGCAACATATCCTATGCTAGTGCTGTTGGCAGTTTGATGTATGCAATGGTATGTTGCAGGTTAGATTTAGCTTATGTGATGAGCATGATTAGTAGATTTATGAGCAATCCAAGACTACTACATTGGAATTCAGTGAAGTGGGCTCTCAGGTATGTGAAAGGTACCATCACAACAGGTTTGAAGTTTCAGGAAATGGCAACATGGGATAAAGCAGTAGTTGGATATGTTGATGCTGATTATGCAGCAAATCTTGATACTAGGAAGTCACTTACTGGATATGTATTCAACTTGTTTGGTACTGCAGTAGTTGGAAGGCAACACATCAACATATAGTGGCTTTATCAACTACAGAGGCAGAATTTGTTGCACTTACTGAAGCAATCAAAGAGGGTGTATGGCTGACAGGTATATTGAGTGAGTTTGGGGTTCAGCAAGATTCAGTTAAGGTGTATTGTGACAATCAGAGTGCAGTACATCTCTCCAAGCATCAGGGGTATCATGAGAGGACCAAACACATTGATGTTAGGTTATATTTCATAAGGGACATGATAGACAATGTAGTAGTTAGTGTCAAGAAGATCAAAACTACTGAAAATCCTGCTGACATGTTCACTAAAAGCTTACCAGTTCAGAAGTATGAACTGTGTAAGCAATTGATTCATCTGAACTAAGTAAGGAAGAAAGGTGGCTGCAATCTTAAATAGCAGTAAGGTTGAGGAGGTTACAAGCTAGTGATGATGCAGTCTAAGGTGGAGTATTGTTGTGTTATAGCCTGCATGCATGTGTGTGTGAGGTTTCATACAATGAGAAACACGTGGAAGGTGATGATTGGTGAGTTAGTGTTGATGAGGATTGACTAAAGGATCTGCATGAAGAGAATGAGCCGTAGGATTCAAGCTCATCTCAGCCATGCATTAAGGAAGGAATCAAGTTAGTTAGGTGGTTAGTTGGTTTGTTGAACCATCTAGAAGCTTCACGTGAGATGCCAAGAATGGCAGTTGCATCAGTTGGATTGCTGGTGATCATATAAGAACTATGACCAGCCGGTTGAATCAACACAATCATCAACACATCAGTATACAAATTAGGAAAAGCACACTAGGGTTTGTGTGCATAAGTTCATTATCCTCTCTTCCTCAAGTGCGTATTGTAATCATCTTAGTGAGTGATCTATCCTTCAAAAGTGGATGTAGGCTTACGCCGAACCACTATACATCTCTTTCATTTCATTTTTCGTTTATCAATCAATTCGAGAGTGAAACATGAGTGATCAATCAACCAAGTGAATGAGTTCTTGAGAGGTTTAACAAGTTCTTGCTCAAGTTTCATAAGAGCACTGTTGTTGGTCCTCTGCATTCAAATAGCCACAGCAGCGGCGGCACCGCAGCGTGGAGGGTGGAGAAGGCTATCGCCAGGAATTCAGAAGCCTTACAGATTCTTTGTGAGCTCGGATCCAAAATTCTCGGCCTCAAGGTAACACCTCTAGCTCTTGCACACTAAGAGGATTTGTGCTCTCGCTATTAGGCTTTCTCAGTTTGGTATCGATGATTTTGTTTTTCAATTCTGATATTTCAGTGGCTTGCTGCTCTACAGTCCTCCAGGAACGGGAAAGGTTTATAAGTTATGTTGATTTTCTCCTATGATGAGAAACAAGCACGCGGAGAGGTAAGGCAAGAGTTTCTTGCGAACAGGAATCTACAAGACTGCAAAAGGATTGTATGAGCAGATGTGGCCTGAAATCCAAGCACACTTTAGGACTCATGGGGATTGGGCCACATTTTGTTTCATAAGGCATTCTCTTGGTGGAAGTTTATCAGTACTGGTAAACTTGATACCGCTAATAAAGGGTGGAGCACCTCGTTCTTCACTACTTGCGGTATAACCTACAGTGCACCATCAATCATGCGTGGAGGGGAAGTTTGGTTGCCTCAAAATCACGTCTTCTAGATCACAGTGCATCAAGACATTGTTTCCAATCATTCTCTTGTAGTTACCTAACTCGTGGTATTAAAGAAAGAAGTGGAACTGAGGATGGTAAAATTGGGAAGGAGGGAAGATTCACGAGCTGGATATTGGAGAGATGTGGGATCTGATGATGATGATTCTGAAGAGAATAAGCAAGTGATTATAAAATATGAGCAATTTAATCAAAAGGGAAGCCTGAGATGAAATTAGAGAAATATAGGTTGTCAAGCAGAGAAGATGCTGATAGGCTAGATCACACTTTTGATTTAGTATGAGCAGATAGACTTGGATCACTCCGAATTTATGATTATTCTTGAGAATTCTGAAATGTATCCTAAAGAATTAAATGGTACCTAATAGTATATAGGTAATGAGTATTATATATTTTTCGTTTTATTTTTTATTTCAAATAGTAATCTAATTATTTTTATAGAGTAATCTAATCCATTCAAATGAGTAATCTAATTTATATAAGGATGTTTTAACTAATAGATTTTTTTGGCAAATTTTAATACTTCATAATTGTCGGTACTTTGTCAACATTTTCAAGTTACTTTTTTATATTAATTAGTTATTTTTTATAATAAATTAAATTACTCTATTTTTTTTAAAATATTTTTTATATTAATTAAGTTACTCTTTATAATAAATAAATTGGATTATTTTAATTTTCTAAAAATAAAGTCATTATGAATAATTAAATTGGAGTATGATTTGAACAGGATCGGTCCACCTACCAAATAGTTGGTGTAACTGGACGACCTTTTTCAACTGGCACCCAATCTAATAAAATTTGAATGTTTCAACGGTGATGATACTTCATTTTCAAAATCTAATTACCAAAATGTGTGATTTTTATTTTTTGTTTGGTGTTTGAGAGGTAACAATAGGAGATGATGTTTAAAAGTGAAAGACAATAATTTTGCATAGTTTAAACAGCTTGTTGCTCGCAGAGTTTAGATTCGATATCTTTGTGTTTATATATTTAAATGGGAAGTGGGAGCAATGACATGAGTAGCAAAATGAGTGAAGAAGATTCATGTATGTTGATTCGAGATTTGTGTTTATATATTTAAATGGGAAGTGGGAGCAATGACAAGAGCAGCAAAATGAGTGAAGAAGATTCATGTATGTTAATTCGAGATAAGTATAAGAATGTAAAATTACAGGGTTGTTGGAGCTAGAGAGAGAAGAGTTGAGTTAATCTTGTATTGATTTTTTTTTATTGGGTTACCTTTATAATGAATTGGGTTACTATGAATAAGTTTGTAGATTACTCTTAATTTTAATATGTTTATGTTTTATTGTTCACAACTTTCTAGGTTACTCTATTTTATTAATTAGGTTATTCTTTATAATGATTTGGGTTACTATAAACAAGTTTAGATGTTGATTTTTTTTATTCTGTACTATTTGATCTATAAGATTACTTTTTTTTCTATAAATAAAGTTACTCTTTTTAATAAATTAGGTTACTCTTTGATTTTGAGACTCTAATTTTTTGAAAATTAAATTATGTATGGCGAAGAATTAAATTTTATGCAATTTATAAGTTGATAGATCACTATTTATAGATAATTAGATTACCCTTTGGAATGAATTGGATCACTCTTTGAAATTAATTAGATCACTCTTTCATTTGAGATTGTGATCACTATCTATAGAGATAATTAAATTACTCTTTGCAAATCACTATTTAGAATTAGTAGGATTACCCTTTGATTTGAAACTCTGATTTTTTAAATTAATTTGATTATTCAAAGGGTGATCTAATTAATCCTAACGAGTGATCTAATTAATTTGAGAGAGTGATCCACTTAAATAGAGTGATATATTCATTTTCAGAAAATTAGAATCTCAAATTAAATAGTTACATAATTTATTATAAATAGTAACCCAATAAAAAGTAACCTAAAAGATTTTTCAGAAAATCAAAATCTCAAATTAAAAAAGCAATTTAATTTATTATAAAGAGTAACTCAATTAATATAAAAGAGTAACCTAAAATATGTGAACAAATAGAACGACATAAATGTAAAAAAAAAGGTAAATTAAATCATTATTCTATTGAAGTAATTAGATTGCTCTTATGGATTAATTAGATTACTCTATGGAAATGACTAGATTCCTCTTATAAAATTAATTGGATTACTCTTTGAAATTAATAAGATTACTCTTTGAGTTGAGACTCTAAAATCTGAAAATCTGAAATTAAAGTCATGTACTGTAAAGAATTAAATTATATGTAATATGTAAGTTGGTAGGGTGCTCTATAAAAATAATTTAGATTACCCTATAGAAATAATTAGGTTACTATTTATGATGAATTGTGTTACTCTAATAAATAAATTTTAATGCTCTAATTTTTCAAAATGAGTAACATTACTCTTTGATTTAATGCTCTAATTTTTCAAAATGACATAATGTATTGTAAATAATTAAATTATGTATCATTTATAAGTTGATTAGTCACTCTATTATAAAAATAATTAAATTGTTCTTCGTAATTAATTGGATTATTATTATTTAGAATTATTAGGATTGCTCTTTACTTAGTATAACAATTACTTCTCATTATTGTTGCTCTATGGAATAAACTATGCACAAAAGCTAAACTCTCCACACTCCATTAATAAACACAACCACAAAGGTTAAGATAGATCATTAAAAGTCATGCTTTTAAGGGAATTCTGAGTTTTAAAATAGCTTGTTTACATTCGAACAAGTGGCTTGGTTGGCTTTATTTTCAATTCCAACAATAACTGAAGCCCTCACAGATTTGTTAGATACATGAGAAGGGCAGCACAAGATGAAGAACATGTTCAATCAGAAATCCAGTAGTAGTATTCTCATCTGAGCTAGAAACAACAACCAATTAATCAATCAGGAAACAAGAGCACACCAAAAAGAATAATTTTAATTTCTTTGCTTTACACTCACTCCCTTTCTTTTCTTGTCTAATTAGCAACATCTAATTATCCAATAAACTATCTATCTGTATGAGAGTAATCAAATCATTCACTAAAAGAGTTTGTGAGGAGTTGGACCACAAGCAGGAAAAAATTAAGTAGAATGTGACAGAGGTAAAGCTAATAGGCGGCATAATTCTTCATTGAGTAGCAGATGGCAACAGTGATACTTGGATGGATGTGCAGCGGCGGCACCCATTGCAATCGAAATTCTGACAGATCTGGTCGAGACTTGGAAGCGGCAAAAGGCGTGAGTGAGTTTGACTGCGGGGAATGACTCTTCACAGGCGGCCGAGTTGCACGGTGACAATATCTCGGCAACGTGGCGGTGGCAATTTGGGTGGCGCTAAGCTGCAGAGGCGGATCTAGTGTGGAACAAGGGGCACAGCTGTACCCCAAATTGAAACTAAATATATATGTATATATATGTGATAATGGAATTTAAATATAGCTGCAGCGTAGTGGTTGGCCGCCTCTCTTTTGATTTAAGGTGATCAGGTTCCCCAAACTAATTTTTCTGGATCCGCTCCTGGCTAAGCTCCGATGAGAATAAGAACAACGGAGTGGGTGAATTAAGTTGGAGAATAAAGGAGAACATCAGATTTTGGAGATCCTGCGAATTCTGGCAATGGAGTCTCCGCATTTGAAGTAAGAGGATCCGAATAAGCTTCTCAATTTAATTCATCCTTAATATTAGATCCGGTTCCACATAAATTTCATAGGACTGGTTCCACTATAGTCACTCTCAATAAAAAGTGATATTTAATCAAGTATAGGTATATTCGTCCATTTGAATTATTTTAAGATTTGTGTGAAGAATAAAAAGTGATAACATTTACAATGAAAGGTGATACATGTTTATTGATAAGTGATATCCGATCAAAGGAATTATTTCAAACAACTCATGAAAAATAAAAAGTGATATTATTTTTAATAAAATGTTACACTCAATAACAATAAAGTGATAACTATGTATTAAACTATTTCATGTATAAATAAGTTATAGAAGAAAAAAAAATTAATTTTAATAAAAAGTAATATTTTATCAAAGGAAAATAATATTCATTTAATTTAACCCAAAAAAAAGGCAAGTAGAGTGCGGAGGGGATCAGTGTATCAACAAGTGTTTAAGTTGGTGAAGTCGAATAAAGATTTGGGAATGGGAGGGCGTGGCGCGTTTTCTATTAACGGGTAGGATTAGGATCCGTCTCACGGAATGAGATTCGTGAGACGATCTCACACAAGATCTACCCTAAATTATTTAGGAAATAATTTAATTAATTAAATATAATCTTTTTAATCAAATTTCCCATTATATTAAATTATTAATATTTTATTATTCATATCATCAAAGTTATTTCATAAAAAACAATTCTGTGTAAGACGTGGACTTACTCAAATTTAAATTATTTTTTATTAAAAATTAACAAAAAATTTAAATAGATAATTAATTAAAAATTAATTAAATGATTACAAGAATAAAGGCAGCTGACCGTTTAGGTTTTCCTGCTTAATTCATCTAGTGGTCCTTAATTTTTTGCTAATATCCAACTGTAACTATGGCATTGGGTCATGTATCACCAGGTTATGGAAGAATCTGCCATAAATCTGTACTTGTGTTACTACTTTTTGATCCACATCAGTGTTTTTTTTCCTTGTTTGAAGGTCTAAATCTCTGATGGGTCATTTGACAGGCAGCCCAAATATATATAAACAAAGGGCGGTGCTATTGTCACTCGGATCTTTGCTTAAGGCACCCGAATTGAAAACAAAAAATGTGTGAAATGTCAATTATAATCTTACCCCTTTTTTAAACCCTAACTCATTAATTAAATTTTTTTAAAAAAAACTCATTTTGCTATCTACATCCACCACTACACTTAAAACACAGCCACACCAAAAACACACACTCATTTACACACACATCACACGCATCACTACAAAGAAAACAATAGAAGAGCAAAGTAGAGAAGAGAGAAGAAGAGAAGAGAAAAGAGAAGTGAAAAAATGGAACTAAATTTTACACCCAAAATATCAAAATATGGAACAAGTAAAATAATAGAGCAAAAGTATAATTTTACACAACATTCTTTATGAATTTTTTTATGAAAGCGGTAGAGAAATCAACATAATCTCTGTCTTTAAAAGACTTGGGAGTGTTTTCGAAAGGATTGGACCTTGTGAAAGAAGCAAGTATGAGATCAATTCTCCTACCTTCAAGAAGCTTCGAAGTCGAATTCCTTCTCGCATGAAGTGGCGAAATATCTTGACTGTCTCATGTGGAAGAGTGTTGAAAGCTAAGATGCAAACAATCATTTTTACTAAAGATGATGGTGGTGATGATAGAGAAAGTGTAGCTTCTACCAACCACATCACTGCTCTTGATGATTCTCACATGGAGGAGTTAGATGCTGAAGATGCCCCTCCACAATTTGAAGGAGTGAAAGCCACTATTGATGAGTTGAAAGAAATCAACTTAAGTGATGAAAATGATCCATGTCCTACCTACATAAGTGCTCTGCTAAATGTTGAGGAAGAAGAAAAGTATATTAGCATTTTGCGAGAATTCAGAGACGTCTTTGCATGGTCACATAAAGAAATGCCAGGTTTGGATCCGAAAATCGCAGTGCACCACTTGTCCATTAAAAAGGGAACTCGACCAGTAAAGCAAATGCAGCGTCGATTTCGATCAGAATTGATTCCTTTAATTGAGGACGAGGTTAATAAGCTTCTTGAAACAGACAAGATCCGAGAAGTCAAATATCCTACATGGATTTCTAACATTGTGCCGGTGAGAAAGAAGAATGGGCAGCTCAGAGTATGTGTTAATTTCTGAGATTTGAACATGGCATGTCCGAAAGATGACTTTCCACTGCCAATTGCTGAACTCATGATTGATGCAACAACGGGGCATGAGGTCCTTTCATTTATGGATGGGTCATCTGGCTACAATCAAATTGGTCTGACTCCTGAGGATCAGGGGAAGACAGCCTTTCGTACTCCGAAAGGAATATATTGCTACAATGTCATGCCATTTGGCTTGAAGAATGCTGGTGCCACTTATCAGCGAATCATGCAAAAGATATTTGATGACATGCTTCATAAGATCGTTGAGTGCTATGTTGATGATATTGTGGTGGAATCAAAGGAAAAGAAAGATCATCTCCGTGATTTAAGGCGAGTGTTTGAACGATTAAGAGAGCATCAACTCAAGATGAATCCACTCAAGTGTGCATTTGGAGTTTCATCCGGGAAATTTCTTGGGTTTATTGATCACTGTTGAGGAATCGAGATTGAGAAAGCAAAGATTGACGCAATCATGAAGATGCATATGCCTCGGAACATACATGAGCTCAAGAGTTTGCAAGGAAAGTTGGCATACTTGAGAAGATTCATATCAAATTTGGCTGGTCGATGCCAACCGTTTAGTCATCTCATGAAGAAAGGCAGCATATTCAAATGGGATGAAGCTTGCAATAATGCTTTCAATAACATTAAAGAATACTTGATGAAAGCATCAGTGTTGGGTGCACCAATATCGGGATGCCCCTTAATCCTTTATCTAGCTGCTTAAGAGCGTTCTGTTGGAGCTTTACTTACACAAGAAAATGATGATGGCAAAGAAAGAGCTCTATACTACTTAAGTATAACCAAGACTCTAAACGAGTTGAAGTATTCACCCATTGAGAAAATATGCTTATCCCTTATCTTCGTGATTCAAAAGTTGAAGCATTACTTTCAAGCTCATACAGTCCGTTTGGTTTCGAAAGCCAACCCACTAAAGTTTGTCATGTCAAAGCCAGTACTTTCTGATCGGTTTGCAAGATGGTATCTCTAACTTCAACAGTTCGAGATCGTGTACGTTCCCCAAAAAGCCTTAAAAGGACAAGTGTTGGTAGATTTTCTAGCTGATCACCCAATGTCTGCTGAATGGGAACTATCTAATGAACTCCCAGATGAAGATGCTTTCGCTGTTGAGATAGCTTCTCCTTGGAGGATGTATTTCGATGGAGCATCTCATAGAGAAGAAGCCGGTGCGGTAATCGTGTTTGTAACATCCGGTGGTGAAGTTTTACCCTTCTCATTTTCCTTAACGGAAAATTGCTCCAACAATGTGGCTGAGTATCAAGCACTCATACTTGGTTTAGAGATGGCCATCGATATAAAACAATTACACTTAGGGTGTATGGTGATTCACTATTGGTGATAAATCAACTCCTTGGAGTGTACGAGTGAAAAAGCCTGAGTTACTCCCATACCACAAGTATGCTAAAAAACTTATAGGTTATCTCGGTGAAGTTGACATTAAGCATCTGTCTAGAAGAGAGAATAAGTAAGCTGAGGCCCTGGCTAAGCTAGCATCAACTATAGCTGTGACAGAGGCACAAATTCAAATACCGGTATGCAGAAGTTGGGTTGTCCCACCAATCTTTGAAGATGATGATTATGAAGAAGTTGAAAATCATGTGGTGGAAGTTTTTGAAATTGAAGAAGAAGATTGGCGCCAACCACTCGTGGACTATTTAAATTATGATAAGTTGCCAAGCAATCCACGTCAAAGGGTTGATATTCGACGTCGAGCGCCTCAATTCATTTATTTCAAAGGCACACTATATAGAAGATCATTTGATGGAGTTTTCTTGAGATGCTTGGGTAAGGAAGAAGCTATTCAAGTGATGGAGGAGGCTCACTCCAGAATTGCGGTGCTCATCAATCTGGATCGAAGCTACATTTCAGAATTAAGAGAATGGACTACTATTGACCCACAATGGTGAAGGATTGCATGGATTTTGCACAAAGATGTCAAGCTTGCCAGTTCCATGGAAATCTGATTCATAAACCTCCGGAGCCTTTGCATCTGACAGTCGCTTCATGGCCTTTTGATGCTTGGGGTTTAGATGTGGTAGGGCCGCTTACAAAGTCTTCTGGTGGTCATCTTTACATTCTTGCTGCAACTGATTACTTTTCAAAGTGGGCCGAAGCTGTACCTCTAAGGGAAGTGAAGAAAGAAAATATTGCGGATTTCACTCGGATCAACATCATTTATAGATACGGTGTTCCGCGCTACATCTTCACTGATAATGGAAAGCAATTCAGCAACAGTTTGATTGATAAGTTGTGTGAGAAGTTTGATTTCAAGCAAAGAAAGTCATCAATGTACAACGCAGCTGCCAATGGTCTTGCTGAAGCCTTTAATAAAACTTTATGCAGTTTACTGAAGAAAGTGGTCTCCAAGTCAAAAAGAGATTGGCATGAAAGAATCAATGAAGCTTTATGGGCGTACCGTACCACATATAGAACACCTACTCAGGCTACTCCGTATTCTTTGGTGTATGGTGTTGAAGCTGTAGTACCTATTTAAAAGCAAATTCTCTCTTTGAGGATGGCCATACAGGAAGGCCTCACCGAAGAAGAAAATGCAAAGTTACGTCTTCAAGAGTTGGAAGCGTTAGATGAAAAGAGGTTGGAAGCTCAACAAAGACTTGAGTGTTATCAATCTCGCCTTTCTAGAACGTTCAACAAGAAAGTGAAGATACGTTCTTTCTAAGTTGGTGACTTGGTGCTTGCTGTGAAAAGACCTATAGTAGTCACTCACCAAAGGTAAATTATATGTGATCCGCATGAGTATAAACTGTGCACGACACCCACCAAAGGTAATTATATGTGGTTAAACTATTAATTCATCTCACTCAGGTACTTTAAGTGGTTAAAGTATTAAATACCCTACTTTGTCTAAAGTGGTAAAAGAATAGTCACTCCTGGCCCGCATGAGTATAAACTGTGCACGGCACCCCCCATTCAAAACCAAATCAGGTCCCTTTGAACTACGTTATGACTTGATCCTCTTAAAAGGGGTACGTAGGCAGCTTAACAATTTGTTAAGTTCAGTCATAATTCAGGTTATTTACATTGAGTTTGTGAGGCAAGCACTAAGTTGAAGCATGAGTTGAGAAGTGAAAGGTTGGCAATGAGAAGATGGTAGTTGAACACTACGTTGGATGAAGAAATTCAAATTATTGAAGTGGTAAGAGAAGTTCAACTTCTTGGAGTGTTGAAATAATCCCGAATCTTGTAGCGGTGAAGTGATGGAGTTAACTTCTACCAATGAGCCACCGAAGTTCGCAAACATTTTATATTACTCTTCTTATCAGAATCTTGTTGATAATCGCCATGCCTTGTCAAGCTGCCACCATAATAGAGGAGAAGCAAAAGTGTAGTGGCAAACTCGAGATTGCTCTGTCAATTCTATCTCAAGAAAGAGGGATCAGGCTGATGAATTGATGTCTATCCATCCACCCGGCGAAAAATGATTGTGAATACCAAATATATATTAATTAGTAATAAGGAGTTCGAATATTACTATGACAGTTGTTCATTTGGTGATTGAAGAATTAAAGTTCATGGAATTAATTTGAGTTAAATCCAAATTAATTATATGAATGACATGGGTCATAATTAATAAAGTCTAAATCATTGACTTAATTAATTGGAGAAGCCCAAGGATGATTTAAATTAAAGCCCAAGTTGCTTTTGGATTCTTAAAATGGGCCATAATCAAGAGTGAAAATTTGAGCCCAAAATTTAAGAATAAGTGGTGATCCAAACTAATTAATCAACTCACGTGATTTCAAGTTGAAAGTATGAAAAGTCAAAATCAATTTGGGTTCTCTCCAAAGAACAAGAACGAGCTGCTCACCTTAATCTGCCACTTCAACCTGGAAATTAAATCTGCTTTTTTCTTACGTTGCTAGAAATTATTGTCGTGGCCGTCGACCGCCTCAGCACTCGACTTCCCACGACCCGCAGCGCCGCGAGTTGCCGGGAGATCGCGACCACACTGCCACTATGCGCCTTCAGCCATCGGAGCCCGTCGAGTCACCGCTGCTCGTCACTGACCCCCACCGGCAGGTCATTCGCTGTCAGAGAGTCACGACCGCGACGCCTCGTGTCGCTACCTCGCTGCTGGAAAATCGCGACCCTGCGAGCACTGATCATCGACTCACCACCACCGACCACTGATGTACTGCCCTGTTTGCTCGAAACGAACGTCAGTCGCTGCCTCACGTCACGGTGCTGAATTGCGCGAACCGACCATCAACACCGAGAAACATGGTGCCACTGAAGCTGCTGCTGTCTCTCGCCGTTCTCTTCACCCAGATCAGGCGGACGTCCTCAACCTTGCCAAGCCATCATCGGCAACACCATGTCTCTCGCCAGAAATGAGGCGCCACCAGTGCGCTGTCGCCGCTGCTCTTGCTGTCCTTGGCCGTTTGACCACTTTTCCTGGTGGGAAGTTCAGAACTCTCTATCAGTGAAGCTCGATACCCACGTCAATGACCCCATGTTTTGGTCTTTCCATAGTGACACCAAGCGATCACGTGCCAGCAGCGCTCGACAAACGCCGATCTCCCGGTCGAGAATCGCGCGCTGCCATCACAGGAAGACACCACACCGGTCAGATCTGCTTCTTGCCCCTCTTCGTAAACACGAGTACCAACAGCAAGTAGACTCGAACCCTTTTGGAACCATTGCCAAAAGCACGAGCACCTCAACCACCAAAACCGTCGCACCACTTGCCAGATCCGCAAAGAGTAGACGCCACACCACGCAAGGCCAACTGTGCTTGCCGCCGCAGCGAGCAGCCGCCACTCCGGAGAGCAACGCACCACCATCGTTGCTTACAACCCCGGTTCAGCGGCTGATCCCTCGTCGAGGATTGCGTGCTGCTGCTGTTGGAAACAGACTCCAAGCCATCGCCGAAACCCACCACTTCCCATCGCGATTCAGCCGCTGATCCCTCGTCGAGGATTGTGTGATGCCGCTGTTGGAAGTAGACTCCAAGCCGTCGTCGAAATCCACCACTTCCCATCGCGATTCAGCCGCTGATCCCTCATCGAGGATTGCGTGCTGCCGCTGTTGGAAGCAGACTCCAAGCCGCCACGCCGAAAGTACGCACCACCAAGCCCGTCAGCCACCGTTTCCAACTATGGTTCAGCTGCCGATCTCCTGGTCGAGAGATGCGCTGCTGCCGTGAAAAGCGGACGCGAGCCATCGTTCCTTGTTGATGTTCAACACTGACACCGGTCGTATGCTAGAACTACGGGAATGATAGCCGCGGTGGCCGATGAGTAGTGATCGCGTCAGACATGATTAGGTCGATGACAAGGCTCGCCGTAGATTTCTCGAAAGAGAAAGAGGGGCGAGGACAAGGCTCACCGACGATTTCTCGGAAGAGAAATAGGGGGCGAGAACGAGGCTCACCAAAGATTTCTCGAAAGAGAAAGAGGGGCGAGGACGAGGCTCATCGTAGATTTCTCGAAATAGAAAGAGGGGCGAGGACAAACATGTTACTAAGTTTTTGGTCGGAGCAAAAACAAGAGAAAAATAAGAAGAGAGAGTAAATTAAAGAAGCAGAAACAAGAGAAAAAATAAGAAGAGAGAGTAAATTAAAGAAGAATAAATTGAAAGCTTACACTTGTGAATTGAATCTCTTGGATGGTGTGTTTTGTTGGTGTGTTTTGGCAACCTCTTGAAGCAAAGCTGAAAGTCCTGTTTGTTGGATAGCTTTGATAAAAAAAATTGTGTTCATGGACTACCATTATATAGTAGTGGTTTCATGAATAATTGTGGAAATTATTTATAAGAGGTGTAATCTCTACCAAATTTTAAGAGATTCTTTACTATAAATAAATTTGATAATTTTGAGAAGATCTACCAAGGTGCATATGCGATAAATTTGTTCTATGTTCTCTTATCTTGGTGGTTAAGAAACAAATTTGTTCCATATTTTTTTTTATCTTGGTGAACAAGAAACACACCTGTGTCATATTTATGGTCTATTGGGATGAAGAAAGCAGAAAAAAAAATCTATGATTATTTCCCAAGTACTTTGTAAATTCAAAGCTTCAAAAGAAGGAAAAAAATTACAAAAAATGGGGAACTTTTGCGATTCTTTCACATCAAAACACACTGTCCGTGACTAAATCACAAGGGGGCATTTATAAGCAAATAAAATTCATGATCCAATCAAATGGCGACACGTGAATTTTCATGATTAAAATATTAATTTTAATTTATTATATTTTATTTTGGGAATTTAATAAATTAATTCCTAAAATAGATTAATAAATAATTGATAATTAATTTAAACCCAATAAATTAAAAGGGGGCTTAAATTAAGTAAAGCTTGCCTCCCAAGTCAAATAAAGCCTGGAAAGTTTCAGAATCAGGTCGAATCAAGCAATGACCAATCAAACTGTGTTATACATGAAAAGGTCCAAGCCCACAAAATAAGGTCAAATATGCCATTGACCAATCAGATTGCTAGTTATTTATGGGGCATCCTCTGCCTTAACCTATATAAGGAGCCCTCCTCAATTCCAAACACACACCAAAAAGATCTGAAGACACAAACACTCTGAAGAGATCAAGAACACGAACAGTGCTCCCTTGAGATCTTCAAGCATCTTCAAGTCAAGAACGACAATCAATTTGGGATTAAGGCGCGGAGCCCCCCAAATCAAGCGTTCTTCATAAACTAAGTTCTTCGGTGTTCTTCGTGCCAAGAACGGCATACGACCCGGGATTAAGGTACTAAGTCCCCCAGATCGAGTGTTCTTCGGATCAAGTACGTTTAATCCAAATAAAGGCTCGACGCCTCTAGATTAACGTTATAAAATCCCAAATCTGAGTTCGGGCAAGCTTCAACTGAAGATCCGACTCAACATACACAGTCAACGCGGTCAACACAACAAGTCAAAGTCAAGTCCAAATTGGTTTGAGAGAAGAATCAGAGGATAGATAGAGATTCTTTCCTAAATTATCAAGTTTAATCTTTTGGATTATTATTGTAATTCTTTTGTGTTTATTTTATTATAAATACAAAATTTGTTGTTGTAATAGCAATGGCACGATGGTTGCTCAAGGTGGAGCAATGACACGGTAATTGCTTACGGTGGAGCAATGGTGACGTTGCTGGTCAAGGAGGAGTTGGTGTGGCAACAACTCCGAATGTTGAGTTAATATTATGGGGGATCCCTATGACATGTTCAGTTGTCATGAAAAAGGATGTAAATAATATTAGCTGGTCCACAAGTTTGCACACGGACATTGACTTGACAGGTGATGTAGGGTGTGTGGTGGATGTATATCGATGGCTGATGGACTTCAAGGGGCGCCAAGAGTTGGAAGTAGCATCATAAATATCAGCATGTGTTTTCGATATGTGCCGCAAGAAATTCTTAGAATGGTTGATTCTAAGTTGTCTACTCATATGGTGGAGTAGGATTCTCGGGATTGAGAATGAATTATCGTTGAAGACAATGATTCTTAGAATGGTTGATTCTAAGAGATTCTCGGGGTTGAGAATGGATTGTCGGTAAAGACAATGCGTATTCTTTTATTTTGACGTGAAGATTGTTGGATTTGTCAATAATAAAAGAAGGATTTTCTTTTATTTTCTTTGTCCCAAATCGAATGAAGAGTAAAAGGGGAGAGATTTCTTAGGCTATATAAGGAGGTCCTTAGACTTAATGTCAAGTGCACCAATCAATTACACTTTAATCTTTGTGTTTGATTCTAGTTAAATTCCTTTCTTGGATTATCGGTTATGAGAATAGGGAGAAAGATGTGAATTAGTCAAATATTTGTAAGAGTGTAGGGATTGGGGTTGAGAGAGAGAATTCTGTGTGATTGTAAAAAATTTTCACATAGTGGTATGAGTGTAGAGATTGGAGTCGGGAGAGAGAAATTCTGTGTGATTGTTAAAAATTTTCACATAGTAGTATTTTTTGTGTGATGTGTGTATTTTGATGTGAGTGTATTTTTAGTGTATGTTTTAGGTGTAGTGATTTATGGGGATAGATTGCAAAATGAATTTTTTTTACTTTAATTAATGGGTTAAAGTTAAAAAAAAGATAGAGGTTATAACTAAAATTTCACATTTTTTCGTCAACTATTTGATGCGTTGAGAAAAGACCTGGACGGCCCATAATCCTTTTCGATCACTCTAAAGCCCAACCCATCAATATTCATAAATAAAGTGACGAAATTACAGCTTTAATGGAAAGGCGCTGGGTCAGACCAGAGAGTTTTCAAGCGACGACGCGATGAATGGCGAAAACATCCGATGCTAATCAATCAGTGGCGGCAAGTACCCCTGTCCTCGGAATCACTCTCGTCGCCTTCGGCGTATACCTGATCGGTGAAGCTGCCTACGACAAAAATCTACGCCCCTAACCCTAAGTCTCTGCTTCTCACTGAATTGGTCAATCCAGTATTCTTTTCGTCTTTAAGAATTTGCGGGTATGGTATGTCTGGTTTGTTTTGTGTAATTGAGTCACGGATGCATTAAAATTTACTCAACTCTGGATATTGTTTGTACGTTGGCTGACTTCCGACCATCGGTTCATCCAATCCAGCATTCCGGGCTCGGAAACTCTAACTCATCTGAATTTGAGAAATCTTTCGCGTCCGCCACTGTACTTCACTTCACATCGGACTCGGAAGCTCTAACTCAGCTGAATTTGAGAAATCTTTGACATCCGCCTGACATTTTACTTCACAGAGAGAGAGATCGGTTAGTCACCTTCACCTGTCCATTTCCTTTCTTGTCCCATCTTTCTACGGAAATCGTCTCTTTGTTTCACTCATACCCAACTTCTACTTTCAGATACGACTGCTAATTTGGTATTGCATCTCTGATTTCGCTTGGGTCGGCGCTGCTGCGTGGAATTCAGCTTTGTTAAAGCTATCAGACTTCCTCTTTTACTCAAAAACCAACAATTCGACCTCTCCAAGCGCTACTCATCATGGTAGAAGATCGGGAGAACAGTAAGCCTATTGAGGTACGAGCCACCGAGGCGTTGGGCTGTGGCTTCGACCTCGCCAGTGATTTCAGGCTCAAATTCGTGAAAAGATGCCCCAAGGGGGGAAGTGGGAGGTTAGTTATTTTAGACCAACACCGCAAACGGGACGTCGTTGTTCCAGGTGGAGCCACCATACCTGATGTGCCCGAATGCATACATGTCGATAAGGGCGATCACATTCGCTTCAAGTCAGATGTGCTCCAATTCAATCAGGTCCGATCAATTTTAATCGATTTTCTGTTAATCTGAAATCTTCATTATTGGTAACCACTGGGGTGTCAGATTTTCTTCGCACCACCAAATTCCAAGTGTTTGATGTCTTTCTATTATCTTGCTTACTTAAACTTTGAACATAATAATGAAAAAGAATTGGTCCTTGTGCTTTGTTCTGTGAACGCTGCATTATGACTTAAAGAGGTCATTAGAACTTTGTTGTTGATCACTTAGTTTTATTGAATTCCATGGAACATGTAGTGAGATGTTAATCAGTTTGTGCAATATTGTGGTTTCTTCAAATAGGATGTAAGTAAACACAACTGAGTGCTCTGTAATTGTTTTAGGCATATAGAGTGGCTTGCAAACAGTATCATCTGTGATTTTCACCTATTTCAGTAATTAGTATTTTTATTGAATTTGATTGGTTGTCCGATTCCATATAAGTTAGTCATCACAGGTTCTTAGGATAGTTTTAATGACAAACTAACTTGTCCATGGAAATTAAATAATCTATGTGATTGATGTTTGTCTCATGGTAAGGATAACAACTTCTCTGAATACTAAGGTTTAGTTGATATGGGTATTGTTCAACTTAAACCTTTGGTTGATTCCCTATAACCTCATTTGTGCTTGTGATTGATATAAGGAAATGTGTATTCAGAGGAAGTTTGAGAATGAGAGGATAAAATTTGAGGTCTTGGATCATTTTGTGACAGATAAGTGGCTAGCTCTTTTGATCATTTCAATGGTTCTTTTATGAGTAGGTATAAATTTGATTTAGTAATGCTTAAGTTGGCAGAGTAAATTTAAGAGGTAAACATCAAGTAGTGACTTTTAATGAAAGTTGAACGTAAAGTAGGAAATTGAAGTCAATACTAGTTTTACTTGTTAAAGGCGAGAGGCACAAGGGCTTTGGTGGGGGCTGTGGTGAGAGGTGCACACCTCTTGTTCTACAGGTTTGAAATAGATCCTACTTGGCATATAATTACATAACCAAATAAAGGTAAAAACCACATTTCGCATAGTTATGCGTAATAACTCATGAATAAGATATTAATGCATAAAATGTGCCTCCATGATTAAATTCAAAGTTCAAATAACTTTATCCTAATAAAATTAAATTAAAAACTCATATGAATAATTAACTTCATTGTAAAGTTCATCTTATAAAATGACTAGCAAAGTTGTAAAGTTTAACATCCTAATTTTTCAATAAGATATTTTCTTGAAGACTAAAACATAATTTTAATCTAATTAATGAATTGCGGAAGCATAAAATTTATTTAAAACTTAACAATCGTAAATGCTTAAAGATCATAAATAATATGTTTTAGTTCTTGCATAAAATCAGAATTTATCATTTATTTTATTTCCATAGCCTCCCGAATCACCGCCTCCTATTCAATCTGAAAATTTTTAAGTTTGAGGGTAAGCACTTAAAACTTAGTGAAGAGAATCTATACATAAACTTAAATGCATAATAGCAATTCAAAACATTTGATGAGTGCCCTTTAATGTCTCAAGTAAAATCATTTTATAAGTACTTTTTATGTCTCAAATCAAATCATTACTTTTTTTTGTCTCAAGTCACATAATTCCATGAGTACTTTTTATGTCTCAAATCACATCATTCCATGGTACTTTTTATGTCTCTTTTATATGATCGACTAATATAAATGTTTGGTACTGTGGATACTCCCTGAGGATCTCTCCTAATCCCGGCACCTCTTGGGCCGAGCACGTCTCAAGCATCTTTTAAAGCACATGTAAAGTATTTTTATATCTCAAGTACTTTAAAAGACTTGTAAGATGCATAGTTGTTAAAGGCGAGGGGCGCAAAAAGTCGCAAAAGCCTTGTTGGAGGTTGAGGCTCGAGGTGCGCCTGAGGTATAAGCTACTCTAGAACTTATATACATTAATATATCCAACTCAACACATAATTGCCCAATTAATTAAAGGTCAAAATCAAAAGATATCAAAAAATAATACATAATAACTCATATAAATAACATAATGACAAATTAAAAACCCGTGCATAATTTCATAATGAACTTCACAATTCAAGTACTCTGCACAAATAAACAATCACAATCAGCAAATAAGTAGAATCCTTTAAGTTTAAGAAAAATATCAAATGTCAAAGACTCAAATGATTACCAATGAGATAAAAATCATAATTATCATGGTCAATGGTCCTCATAATCTTCGTTCTCCTCTTCACCATCAAATTAATCATTATATTCATTAAATTCTTCCTCTTCATGAAAAATATAGGAAAAAAAAAATCCAAAATTTGGAATTGGACGCGAGGCGTGCCTTTGACATCTAAAGAGGTGCACAAAGGTGTGAGTGTTTTTTGAACATCAACTTAAACCCCAAAAAACCAAAAATCCTAGGTGATGAAGGTTTCGCCTCGCTTGGGGCGCGCCTTTAACAACTATGAGTAAGATGTTTAATTTTCATGTCCGAAAATTTTTCTCACATTTCAACATTCATTTGCTTGCAAGTAAACATATTCGAGTAGTTTTGAAAACACTTGTACAAATGTATCCTTTTTATGCCGAAAAACATATAATTGCTTGTAAGTAAACATATAAATCTTTCCTCACATTAGAACTATAGAAGGGAGAAGGAAATTCAAAGTCTCTAAGCTCAATAGTGTTTCTTCTTATGAGATTTGTGTTTTGAGTGTGGGATGTGAATTGGGGAGGTTGAATTTATAGATGGTTGCACGGGGGTTTAAGGGAGGTGACTTTAATTCCTCCAAATCACTCCCTTAACTTTAGGTACATGTGCCTCAATGGAATAGGTTAGGGTTTGTGTCAAGGTTCATGATTACTTCGGAGAAGAATTAATTTTGGAAGGGTTGGCCCAAATCTAATCAATCCCATAATCTAAGTCATTTCCTTTTTATTTTTTGTATTGTCAATTATGTGTGTCTAGCCCTAGTTCCATAACAAATTAGAGTTGTCTGTTACATAAAGTATTCACTAATCATCTAATATTAAATAGATAATAATAGTCCTCATGATAATCTAGTTGTAGTAATTTTTTGTGGAAGAATGGAGATAGAATCTTTATTTCTCTGAAGTTTATGGAAATAATAGGAACTCTAGGTAGAAGAGGTTGTGGGTAGTATTAAAAGCGTTTTTAGAAGACAAAATGTATCTTGAAAAGTAATAAAAAAACGTGTTTGAGAGGAAGCTAGATTAGAGGCACATGCAAGGGCATGCATAGTTTCAGGGAGGTGCGCATCCAAAATGGCGCCTGCCTCACTCTAAAAGAGGCGCTTTGCTGGGAGCCTTCTGGGAGGTGTGTCTGTAATATCTATGAAAACTAGCTTATGACCTTAAAAAGGTTAAAGACAGCTCTGGTGACCTACTTTTCTGTGACAAGCATTAGTATCTATGAAGTGTTAATATTCAAGCTCTGACCTTTTCTATTGAGTTCTTTAGAGAAGAATTTAGTAATGCTTGAAAATTGAAATGTTCAATATCAAGCATGGGAACAGGATATGGGTTTTAGGCTCCGATCAACCTAGTGCCTGAAGTAACAACTATGTACTCAGAGAGTATAAGTGAAATTTATCTTTATCCATTAGCCACAAAAATGATCATTGTCAATGGTTAGAATTCTAGAGAATAATACACGTCAAGCAAGACAGCGTACTGTACAACGGATAAACTGTAGGAACAGGACTTGCAGTATCTAAGTCAATTTCCTTACTGATTTACTTCAGATGTTTGTCATGGATGTCCCTTTCAGATTGTCTAAAGTGGTTATCATGCACTCCAAGGAAAAAGAAATTGTAATAATTTTTTAACCTTAAAATTATAGTTGATTGTCGCCTTTGGTCAATCTTGAAATATAACTTGCTCTGTACTTGTCAATGGATCATTTAATTTTTAGTTTCATAATTAAGTGACATGAAGTTAATATTATGAATTACTCCCTCCGTCCTAGGAAAGATTGCACCCCTTTCCTGGCATGGAGATTAATAAAGTGGTGACTTTTAAGGGTATTATGGTATTTTTTTGGTAATAAATAAATGATAAAGTATGTTATGTGTGTTAGGTAGGGGTGTTTTTTTTGTAAATAAAGTGTATGGAGAAGGGTATTGTGTTTGACTTTTTGCTTTTTAGGAATGAGCAAACTTTTGTGGGACAACCCAAAATGGAAAGTGTGCCAACTTTCCTAGGACGGAGGGAGTACTTTGTTTAGTCTCTATCTGGAAGTGCATCTTTATATTCATGGAAGGAAGTTACATGCAAGTCTAGGCCTTCCTAAGAAACAGATAATGTATAACTTATTAATTGGTTAAAAGATTATGGAAACTGGATGGACCTTTTACATAAATACCATTCCCTCTTACTGTCTTACAACTAAATTTGTCTGTTAAAGATTAATATACATGTGTTCTTTCAGAAGCAAAGGTAAAATTAACAAAATGCCTCGACTAATATATTTGGGTGTCTATTTTATTCTTCTTCTTAATAGTTCTATGAATACTTTCTTGCTAATTGCAATAAATTTCTGGCAGATGTCAGAGCTACTTAATCAGAAATTATCAATACAGGGGAAAGTTCCTTCTGGATATCTTAATGCTATATTTGATTTAAGCGGATCCTGGTTAAATGATGCTGCCGATGCCAAGTATTTAGCCTTTGATGGCTATTTCATCTCACTTTACTATCTGCACCTTACAGCATCACCATTAGAACTTCATGACCATGTCAAGAAGTCTGTTCCGTCGCGCTGGGATCCAGCATCATTGTCTAGGTAATTCTGTGTTGAGATTCTTTACTACTCCCTCCGTACCCCATTGTATTTTACACTTTCCTTTTTGGTCCGTCCCTCAAAGTATTTCACACTTTACTTTTATGAAAAATATATTATAATTATACCTACTTTTTACACATATCCCAACATAATACTCCTTTCTCCACACATTTAAATAACTTTACACACTTTTTTCATTAAATTAACTAAAGTACTTCTTCTCTTTCTTACTTTATACATTAAAAAACAAAATATTCTTAAACCCCGTGCACAAGATTACGTGAAGTACTTCAGGGGACGGATGGAGTATTTGCTAAATTCAAAGGCTTATTACTGAGTTCCTTATAAAACTATGTATTACTCGAAGTTTCAAAGTAATTAATCCTATACATTTGCAGTTTTTGCTTTCCTTCTAAAATCTTTGTGTTTAGAATCTTTTTTCCTGTTAATTATTTTAAGTTAATCCTCACTTTAAAAAGAGAACCACTTTATGAAAGCATTTAAAAATGTGAGCTCAACATAAGTATATTTGTTCATAATTAAGAGCTAATTGTTTTGACACAACTCTTTTAAGGGTAAGTATCGTTCAATTTATAAGTTATGTGAAAAAAGGGATAATCATTGACGAGCTTCATTATTTATGGCTTGAACTTCATAGGTTTATAAACATCATATTTCCAGGCGAAATTGGTTTAATTAGTTAAGTACTCCTGGTTGCCCAACCTCATTGAGTCAAATTAAATTCTCTCTTTAGTTGATTGAATAATGAAAACAATTAATGGAATTAATTCTAATCGTTGATTGTTAATCATAATTGTTTGGCTCTAAGTTGTTTGTGGTTCTTATTATTAAGCTTACATTATTAGCTTCATATATAAATAAATTTACCAATTTAGGGTATAAAAGATAGGATATGGACTTGAAAGACATAAATATCAATATAAGACTTGAAAGAATAATTAAAAAAATATGTTTGATATATTGTACTCCCTCCGTCCCATAGAAGTTGACACACTTTCCTTTTTGGTTTGTCCCACTAAAGTTGACACATTTCCTTTTTAATACGTGGGACCCACACAAAAACAATTAATCTATTCTCATGGACCCCACATATCACCTTTAATACAATTACCCACTACACATTAAATATTGTTTCTCTCACTTTACTTCACTTTACATTAAATTATTATACTCCTTAATCTCCGTGCCCAAAATAAATTATACTAACTTCTCCGGAGGGAGTATTTCATAATTTTATTATTTATCATTGATATATATGATTATTTTATTTTTAATTTTTTGTTTGTTAGTTTTTTTTTCTTTCAATTTTAATAATGCAAATGAAAAGTAAAATGTGTTTATCTTATTCACCTTAAAAGATTTTTAAGTGTTAATGCTTAAAAAATAACTACCCTTTTGGGTGTTTGCAATTCTATTATGTCCTTTTCTTTTCCCGATACACGACCAATTTAGAAGTGCAATTGATAAAATGAAATTTTATAAATTAGAAGTTTTTCAAATTATTCTTTTAGTAGAACTCATCACATACACGTCACATCTCAAAATAAAAAAAATAACAAGTTCAAATCTAGTTTCAACATGACTAAATTTAAATTTGTGAATACCCTTTAGACTTTATTATAAAGGAAGCACACTGTATTAAAATGATCTAAACATTTTAATATGTAATTGAAATTGCATCCATTAAATCCAAGCTTTTGGGTAAAATATTCATGCAAACCAAAAAAAACGGAACCATTTTAAAGGAAAATAGATAAAATAATATATTCATTAATTATTCTTCTAATTATACATCCTCTTATCTCTTCAACTCTGTCATCTGAAAAGTGAAAGTAAAATTATCTGAGTGAGCAAACCACAACTGCGTTGGATTTGCTTGTCAAGATTAAATACTACATGCTATACCTATAAAATTCATGAAGCATCACTGATATTCGATGTGTTAATCTTGATCTCTACTATTTTACGTAAAGAAAAATTTTCGCTATCCGACATCAAACACCGTAGTGTGTTATATACGTACATTCTCTCAACAAAATTTTTAACACTAAGACTAGCTAGTAACACTAAAATTCTCTCACAGCATTTAGCACATCTAACAATCCATTCATTTTTACCACAGTTGGATAAAATGCAGTTTAAGGTACCAGTTCAATACCTTGATAAGAACATGTAGTTGTAATCTAGTTCCTTATATGGGCCTTTAGTATAATTTTTTGTTGTAACTATCTTGAATAATGAAATTATCATGCCTTGTCATAATTAGCTTTCCATACTCACATCCCTGCCATCAACTCAATATAAATATATTTCTTTCTAACCAGTTAGGAGTACACAATTCGCAATTTAGACTAGTCCCCTATATATTTCATATGTTCTTTATTGACTCTTTACTAAGCTTAACCTATCATGTCTGTCATGATACCCTCCTCCAGTTCATATACATATTGCTTGTGAGATTTGGGTATGGAGTTGGGGCGGGGAAATAATTATGAGGAGGGTGGTGGGTTAATAGCTTAGGACTAAAAGAGTTTTCGTGGTGGCATCTTGAATTGGGGAACAATATTTGAATCTGAGTGTTGCCCATTTTGCAAGTCTACAAATCTGGTTCTCAATATTTGTTTACCCAATTGCATCTTATTTTCATAGTCTACAAGGTCTCTAAAATCTCTTAGGGAAATTTTGAAAATTGCCATTTTTGACAAGTGTACCAATCTCCTTATAAAAAAAAGTCACTCTTTCTAATGACCATTATACCTTCCTTCCAACACAGAACTAGTTCCACTAGTTGTTGGCATTTAAGCAGTATATCTACGACTCCAACATTTGACGGGAGTGCTTTGGGAGAGGTTATGAGCATTTCAGCATTGTATCCACTACTCCAACACTCCACTTTAGCAGTCATGGACAATTAAGCTTTACATCACTACTTGTGGGATTGTTGGAGTGCTGGATAATTTTCTTAAATGCCCATGACCACATCTAGGCCAGTGGAATTTGTTTTGTTGTAGCATAAGTATATATTAGTCATTTGAGGGTGTAAGGGCCAAAAGGTGACAATTTTCAATCTTCTTGTCTCCTAATTGTTTCTGATTCTTGCATGATAGCTTTGCTTTTTTATGGTCTTATATTAATATGGTCTTGTATTACTATCTATAATCGTACTCTATGATGTAGAGGTATTAATTGTGTAATTTACGGATGTACTTTAGGATCATTGGGATAAAACTTAGTGAAAATTACGTGAAATTTTATCTTTAACACATGAATATCCAATATAATAATCAACACTATCTTGCTTGGGTTAATATAAAATTTACTTGCTAAGCTAAAAATTAACAACTTATATTATGTGAGAGTAGCTAATGCAAGATTATTTGTGTTTTTATTAAGTACCTTGCATATGATAGTATTTCATGGACATGGATCATATTAGCCAAGTGAGTTCTAAAAGGTTAGATATCTGTCTATTGGGTGATGGACTTCAGTTTCTGTCTGAACCTATTCTTGCACTTAACGTTATTTAAAATATATTGATGTTAAAATGTTTATAATAACCAGATTTATCCAGACGTATGGAACGCATATAGTTGTGGGAATGGCAGTTGGAGGCCAGGATTTGCTTTGTGTTAAACAGAGGCCATCATCTCCTATTCCACCAGCTGAACTTAAGGGATATTTAGAGGAACTTGGGGATTGCCTGTTCTCTGATATTAATAGTCCTATCTTGGAGAGAATAGCAAAAGACAACAAGAAGGTAAATATATCATGTTGAGTTTATAAGGGCGGTGCATGCTTTAGTTGGTGTTAATATTAATCATTTATTATATTTTGTTGATATGTGCAGGTGCCAGAGGTATTTGGTCGAATGCTACAGGCTCATACAATGCAGTTTACCAGCATCACAGAAACTTCAAGCAAGGATGTAAGTTTATGATCCCTCAATCTTAATACATACTGTTAAATATTCAGGTGGCTGATTTAGTTTTTGTTTGTATAGGGACTCACTCTTATTTGGTCAAAAAGAGGAGGCGATGTGTTTGCACAAAGTCATTCCAGGTGGCTCCAGACAATGGCCGCTAATCCTGAACCCATACTTTTTAAATTTGTACCTATTACTTCTCTACTGAATGGCATTCCAGGGAGTGGCTATCTTAGTCATGCCATCAACTTGTATCTACGGTGTAAGTTCTAATTCCATGGCCAGAGTCCTGGACTTAGATTCCCTGTTCAATATTTCATATTCCATTGGTGTTCTATAATTTAAAAAATTATACTCTACAAATGACTATTTAACCCTTGGGGCATGTGACGCTAATATAGGAAGTAATAGTGACATGTGTCGTTCAATTAAAAAGTAGAATACGTGATGAAACACCAATTTGGTAGAGTCCTAGAATAATCTTGTTGTCTTTTCAACCATGATCTGTCTATAAGATTAGCTGGGCTAACCATTTATTTTTGTTTGTTATCTTACCATCTTTCTTTTGTTATGCAACTAACTTAAATTATATTTTATTGTTAGACAAACCGGCATTAGAGGATTTGCCGTATTTCTTGGAATTTCAAGTTCCGAGTCAATGGGCTCCTATGTTCTGTGAGTTGCCCCTTAGACACCAAAGGAAGAAGACATCTTTCCCATCATTGCAGTTTAGCTTCTTGGGTCCACAAATTTATGTCAGTTCCTCTCAGGTATGCAGAATCTATTGATCCAACTAAAACTAATTGAATTGGATGTTGCTAGTAACATACATCTCATGATAGCCACTTCTTCCTTCTTATTACAGTGTGATTTAGCGACTCTGGTATTCTTTTTCCTAATTATATCAAATAAATTCCCATGCATTATTCAATTTTTACGAGAATTTTGGGTCATTCAATGGGACTTGCTGATTTTCCTCAACTAAATTTGTGTTCAACAGTTAATCCTTGTTCCTTCTCAGTCTCATTGGTGAAGACAAATTTTGCTATGCAAATAATTTTCAGGATACTTTCTCAAATATTTTACATATCTATGAATCCAAATGTTTAATGAAATCTTCCATCCGTGACAATTGTAGGTTACAAGTGATCAAAAACCAGTTATTGGTCTCCGACTCTATTTGGAAGGGAAGAAAAGTAATCGATTGGCTGTACATATACAACATCTGTCAAATCTTCCAAATATTATGACACTGATCCCATCAAATCCAAGTATGATCCAAACACGTTGGAGAGGCTCTGATGATTACGAATCTTCTGATCAGTTCTTAGAACCAATCAGGTGGAAGAGATATTCAAATGTATGTTCATCAGTGGTGAGGCATGATCCTTCCTGGTTGGAAGGAGCATCAACGGGTGTATACATTGTGACTGGGGTCCAGCTTATCGTCAAGGAAAAATGGCCAAGAAAAGTCCTTCACCTACGTCTCCTATTCACTCTCATTCCCAACTGTACAATCAGAAAGACAGAATGGACATCATCCCCTGAGTCTTCTAGGAAGTCAAGTTTCCTCACAAATCTAAGCACAACTTTCACCTTCACCCAACGAACAGTAGCTGATGCCTCGAAGCAGCGCCCGGAAAATTTGAACTCTGGTGTATACCCGGAGGGTCCTCCTGTTCCTGTTCGCTCTACAAAGCTGCTTAAATACGTTGACGCGACTGAGGTTGCACGTGGTCCATACGACAGTCCTGGACATTGGTTAGTAACGGCTGCTAAGTTGGTGATTGATGGTGGTAAAATTGGTTTGCAAGTGAAATTTGCCTTATTAGATTATGAACAAGATGTTTGAGTCTTCTTTAGACAAAATTGGGTTTGCATTTTTTTTTCTTAGTTTCCCGTTTTTTACTCTTCTTTGCGCCACAAACATGGACAAAATTGTGATGCTGGTTAAAATGGTATTTGTATAGTTCAATTTATGCTCTTTGGTTTGTATATTCATTTATTATATGAGATTGTGGTCTTCTAAATGGCGTTTCATTTTTTAATTTTAATTGCTTAATTACAGTTGGATGTAGGAATTTGAGAAGGCAAATACTTGTGTGAGATTCATGAGATGGATAAAAAGCAATACTGAGAAGGCAAATACTTGTGTGAGATTCATGAGATGGATAAAAAGCAATACTCCATCCGTCCTGCGTTAGGATTTTCGCTTTTTATTTTTGGTTGTTCCAAGTTAAGGTTTATATTTCATTTTATATCAAGTTGGACTCACACAAAATAATTAATTATTTCATGTAGGAACATCACACAACACTAATACAACTACCCACTTTACATTAAATATTATTTCTCTTACTTCACTACACATTAAAATATTATATCTCTTAATCTACGTGCAAAAAATAAATGTCAACGTTGATACGAGACGAAGGGAGTAACACTTTTAATAAAATGTGATAATCAATTATAAAAAAGTGATAATGGTGCAGTGAATTATTTTATAAATAATTTATAGAATAAATAATTTAGGGATAAAATATGATAATCAAATTAACAAAAATTAATTACGAAAGAGTAAAGGGATGGTTTCACTAAAAATATAAATAAGAGATAATTGTAAAAAAATAACCAAAATAGAAAGTCAAAAACCATTGTCACTCATCAAATAACTTATATAACATCCATACACAAATGACCATTTTTGGACAAAAATACTCTTACCATGTCGGAATGTTATGTCGAGATTCCAACACCGATTCTAATGGGTGGCAATAATTTCCAATTTTTAAAATGTTATTTGGGCTATTCTCCCAAAATACAATGTATTAACATAATAAATATCATACTACTTATAATAACTAGCATACAATCGATTAGTATATATAAATTGTGTAGTGGTGCAGTTTAAAAATTGCAAAAGATGATAAATTAGGAAAAAAAAAACTTCTCAATTCAAATATTAAGTATTTTATGCATAGTGATCATTATATCATTCTAGCGTCCCAGACAAATGTTTCCCACGAAAATATTTATATATTATACTTAAAAAAAAATAACTATCAACTTTAATTAGCAAAGGGTCTCATTATAATAAAAGTGAAGCTTTTGAATCCTTCACTTTGATGATTCTATCTTCACTAGGCCTATCACAATATTCTAGCAACCAATTAAATTTTCCAGCCTTATCAACAAGTGAACCATACATAAATCTCATCACTCTGATCAGTTCTTCTTTTTTTTTTTATTATTATTTTTTTTAATGGATGTATTCTTTTGACTATATAAATATATTTAAAGAGAAGGTGTTTCATTAACTGATTTTATATAGAATTAAAAAATTTAAAGTATTAGTTTTATACATAACAAAGGTTACTCTTATTTATGATAACTACTTCTATTCTCTTATGAAAATTATGATATTAAAAAGATTTTGAAAATTTAAAAAAAAAATCTAGTAGTAACTATTAAAATAATAACAATTTAAGAAATATAGTATTTTATGTGTGGTGGGTGTTTATTTGTTGTGTTATTCCTCTTTTACCCCTTCCTCATATCAGTTAACTTTGTATGTCATTAACACTATAAACTGGAATTCTTTTTAATTAATAAAATTTAACAAAATAAATGGGAGATTTAAATATAACTAAAATTTTTTTGGCAAAAGCTCCTGTGCCCTCAGGGACATGGAGGGATACTCTGTGTCCCAATTTGAACACAATCCTCCATCTCCAATTATATTTAAACTTATGTATTGCTATGAGTTTAAATTGTAAAGTGACATGGAAATTGTAAAGGCGCACGGAATGTTTATAGAAGATTAATAAGCTGAATCACAATTAAACCTTAAATTACCAATTACATTAATAGATGAGAAAACAACATCCATCTTAAATTACTAGAAGCACCGCTCAAACTTTTCCACACCAAATTTGGAATCAAGCGCCATTGAGATTGAGGATTCTCACATAAATCCGTTTAGATCCGTCAAAGTGCCCCATAACTCTAACGATTCATAAGTTTTTTCGATTCCAAAAGGAAATCGAAATCAGGGACCATCGACGACAAGGACTTCATCATAGGCTCCTCACTTTCGGGTAAACCATCCATTCGTAAAGGATCTATAGTCTCCGACTCTCCAACACCACTTTCTCTTGTAGATCTGTGGTGATTGAAATAGATCCGTCGAGATGCCCCATAACACCAATGAATCATATGTTTTTTCTGATTTCGACAAGGAATCAGAGTCCACCGAAAAAGATAAATTATAGAGAGAGTTTACGAGTTATTGAGTGAGAAGATTGATAGATAAGGAGACCCATGTAAGAGAAGCAGGTGAAGGAGATCGATAGATAAGGAACCCAGATGAGAGAAGCATATTTATGATTCATGTTTAGAGAAGAGAGAAAATTAGCTTTCTTAAAAAGCAGAAGAAAGAGAGATGAGAGATTTATAGATAAGGAAACCAAATGAGAGAAACAAATTTGCGATTATGTTTAGAGAAGAGAGAGAAATTAGGGTTCTTAGAAAGCAGAAGAAAGAAAGATGAGTTTACGGTTCAATGGATAGTTTAGTAGGATTATTTGTCTATTTTTAGCTAGTATTATTACAATTAATAATTTACAAATAAATTAAATTAACCTACACAGTAAGTGTTGATTAATGGGGTGACATTGATGTAATTTTAAAGATTTTATGAGGTAAAAATTATTTATGAGTGGAGCCCTTCTTACTAAAAATAAAAATGTAAACATTGAAATTGAATGCTTAAAATGGATAAACGTAAACATTGAAATTGGGCGAAGGGAGTATACTTTTAGACATAAAGGTAATAGTATGATTTTACATTATAAAACTATTATGTGAAATCGTTACACTGTAATATGATTCTACCAATAATAAAAATAATACCAAATGCATCAACCCAATATTCTTTTTTATAAATTTGTCATATATTAAAAGTCCACGGATTTTCATTTTATAAAGTAAAGCACGTACTTCAATCTTGTTCAATATGTATAAATTCGATTATACACAAGAGAAATAAATTATATACAACATATAACAAAACATTTATATTATAAAAATCATATACGTCTAAGAATGTGTGGACATGCACTAATGAATGCAATAATTTTTTTTTGTTTTTGGTTTTTATTTTATTTTATTTTTTTTCTTTTCTTTAATGTAGGCCCAATAAGCTTGTTATTTGTCAAGATACAATAGTATACAATCGAAGTGTTATAAATAATAATATAAGGTTGTCAATCATTGTTTAACAACTACAGAAAATTTTTGCACAGTAGTCAAAGTACATAATGGGTTTGGTAGCCTTTCTTATTTATGTATGTATAATCATGATAATTAGAATTTATATGTTTAAATTTATTAGTCATATACTCCCTCCGTCCCAAGTAATGAAGGTGAGGGATCTTATGTTAAATTAGAAATTAAGACGCATGATTAGTTATTTAAACGCTGCATTATGTATGAAATGAATTCTCTTTCAAAAGGTAGTTACTAATTTGAGAAAAATAACAGTATGGTTTATTGGGAAAAAATTATGACTAATACTTTTAGGTTTGTTCTAATTAAATGGATTTATGTTAAAGATAGGATATAATTTCATTTTAGAGATATAATATAATTGGAATAAATTCACGTAAATGCTCATGATCAATTATGTACGAAGTCAAAAATTAGGCAAAGACTTAGGTGAGATCGTTGAAGGAATCCCCTTATATGAAGGGATCATCCATTAAAAAAAAATAAGGGTCTTATTAAGCTTTGACTATTTAAAATATCATTTTTACTAATCACTCCATTTTGGCAACTTACATGCGCTACCATTCGGTGATTTTAATTAAAAAAAAAATCCCTTCTAAACTTGGCGCCACTATGAGTATTAGTTTTTTTTTTAAATTTATTAATTAATTTATTATTATTAATATATTAATTGTTCATTAGATCATTCAACAATATTATTAGGGTAGGTTTTGGGTGAAACCGTCTTACGAATCTCCTTATATGAGACGGATCATATTCTACCTATTAATATAAATTAAAAAAAAAACTTAAAATAAAACAAGGGCCGTGTTTGGTTAATTAAAATTAGTATCCTTTAATCAAATTGGCGGCCGGTCTAAGCAAATTAAGGAATTCGATCACGCAAATTACAAACAGCTAACTATTTTTTTATTTTAATAAATATTATTATATTTTATTATTATTATTATTATTATTATTATTAATATTCAATTATAATAATATTATTAACAATCAATTATTAGATGATTGAACTATTATTTTATCATCACTTTATCTTGATCAAATATAATTTTATATTAAAAATATTATCACATTTTATTTATTTTACAAATTGTTCATAAAATAACTTAATTAGATGATTATCACTATTTCTTTATCATGTATCACTTTTTATTAAAAATATTATCACTTTTATTGTTTTGACGAATTGTTAGTGAAATAATAATAATAATTAATTAAACAGATATCACTTTTCTTTTTTTATGAATCACTTTTTATTAAAAATATTATCATATTTTATTCATTTTATAAATTGTTCGTGAAATATACTTTTGTAATTAGTCATCACTTTTATTTAAAAATATTATCACTTTTTTTAAAAAATAATATCACTTTTTTATACTATAAATTTTTATGAAATAGTTCACAATACCATTATCACTTTTATTAATTAGTTATCATTTTTTATTATTGTTGACGGCTGTTCTTTGGATCGTTAATTAAGTATGTAAAAGGTTTAAGATTTTAATTAACGATACCAAGAACGAATACCATCAAACACAATAATCTATAAAATCGAGACAAATGAAGAGATTAAAGCTTATCCAAAACTCCAATTCCACCAAAGAACATCACTGATTTTATTACTCTCCTTTTAGAACAACACTCATTTTTTCCAAATTCTTACAAGTGTAATGTCTAAAGTGAGTGCTCATGTCCTGCCTCTCTCCTCTGAGAGAGGCTATTTATATTTCCCTAAAACCCTAGAATCGGGCCAATCGCCTTGCGCCACCTGGATGAAGACAATTCGCCTTTAATGAAGCTGGCTGGTACGCCGACCGATTGCAGAGGGAACCTGGGCGCCGTTTGTTGCATTGCAGGGAGTTTGCAGGGTGTCTCTGTCCTTTGCTGGCCTCCCATTGGTTGTTGGAGCAGGGCGTGCCAGTCAACTGTTGTCTTCTAGTTAAGATTGTTGTCCAAGACATCTCCTCTTCCCGTTAGCGTTGTCTTCTAGCCTGCGGTACTTGTGTTCTTTCATTATGATGCCAGTCCTTTATCATCTTGCTCTCGCCGTCATCCTTTGGTCTTCGGACAGGTTGGCTTTCGGTGCTGATGAGTCCATCCGAGGTCTCGGCCAGGGAGAGGGTGACTGCAGAGGTGTCTCTCCGAAGCCGAGGGTGTTTCCTGGTTTCGTACTGGTCCAGCGGGCTCGTCCTTATTCATTCTGGGCTGGACTTCCGGATTGTTATGTTCCTTATTGGGCTGTCTTAACTCCCTTCTCCTTTCTATCCTCCGGTTGGGCCGCCGAGAGGTTGGGCCTCCCTTTTCTAGGGTAATGGGTCTGATGGGCCTATTGGGCCTCTTGAGCCTGATAAATCATGAGGGATATATTACCCATAATATCAGCCCCTCGAGCCTGAATAATTTCATGATTTGAGATTGTTCAGGGTCGATTCGTACTTCATAGGTTATATCTCTCATGCTTCGGTGCTTGCAATATTAGGGTTCTTTCCATCTCGGTTTTTCGTTGTTCCCCTCCGTTGCCTTCCCTTTGCTCTATTCTTGTCTCATTTGGTTATCTGTGTCGCCTCGAGATACTTTCGTTCTGGGAGAGGGGTATTTCTGGTATTTGGGTGTAATCTGTCGATTTGAATTTTGAATCCTCTCTGTCAGTTTCCCTTTTCTTGCTTCCCCTTACTTCTCCCTTTGATTTTGCCGGCGGTTAGTGTTCCCTTTTATCTGGTGCGCTCGTGCTCTTCTTCCAGATATTATTCGCCCCTCTTCCTCTTTTCACTTCTTTTCTTAATTACCTCTCTTCGCTTTTCTGGACTTATCACTATCGTGGTCTTAGGGTTTCTCCTTCTCTTCCTCTCCCCGCATTTCTTTCCTTTTTTCGATTATGGCTTGCGAAGGTTCTTCCTTTCTTCCTGGATCCCCCAGATCCCCCTGTCGTTCTATCGATTCCTCTCTCGGTAGTTCTAGGTCATCTTCACCGTCATCCTTCTCGTCTCCGGAGGAGCGTCCGGGTCCTCCTTCTCCGTCTCGAATTGCCTTTGACCAATGGGTGGCTGATTTTATCTCTGCTTTTACGTTGGTGCCCAACCCTAACATGGTGGACGCTGGTCCTGGGTTGTTGGGCCATCTCGGGGAGCTTCCATTATGGGGTAAGGATACCCCTTTTTCTGCTGACGGGGTTCCTTCACCCTTGATGACTCATGATTGCGGAAGAGCCCTCTTATCGCTCTTGGGAAGTTTCAGTGCGGGGAGGACGTTGATTTCTATCTTCCTTCTCCTGATGCCCGTATGTGTTATGCTCCTTCGAATGCCGTAGTTGCTTATGAGTTGTAGCTCGAACTCGGCCTTAGGTTTCCTCTTCACCCCTGCATCCGAGATATTTTCGAATTCTGGGGTATAGCCTCCGCTCAATTGGCTCCTAACGGTTGGGCATCATTAATGGGGATTTTGGTCCTTTTCCAAAAAAAGAAGTACTCCTTCTTGACCACTGCCGAGATCAATTTTCTCTATCGACTCACCCTGAATAATCTGACAAAGGTGTATTATTATCTGGCGCCACACCACACCAATCTTGGGGATCCTCAAAATCCCGGCGTGCTCCCTCGGAGTTCTTTCTACAAATCTAACCTTAGTGCGTGTATGTTTCCGTCGGTTATTTTTCATGTTACGTGGGACACTCTAACATTTCTTTCTTTTGCTCTATGCAGTAGGTGACACGTGTTCCCTCGAGACTCTACCGGCTGGATTCCGGAAGGCTTAGTGCCGTATTTGCAGACTCTCTGAGAAGAGGCGATGTTACCAGTGGGTTCTCCGAGGATCCAATCTTTTTAATACCAACTTTACTACCACATCTATAGTCATGCCAGGTAGTCCATCCGTGATTGCTTCCTCGATTGGAGTGTTCATCGTACAGTTTCCCCTTCTTGTACTAACTCTTCCTTTGTCTTTTCTATCATGTCTAGGGGAGGGGAAACTTCCTCATCTTATGCTTGACCCCACTCGCATGGGCACCCTCCCTTCTGCTCGCCAACGGGCTGCACTCTCCAAAAGGAAGTAGAAGACTTCTCAAACTTCCTCTTCGAAAATCTCTGGGGCCCCACTTACCGTGCAGCCCCTTACCTCGGTTAGGATGGGGGAGGTTTCAGATCTTATCTCCTAAAGGTTGAAATCCGATCTTGTGCGGGTGCCAGGTGTGGATTTTCCAGAAAGGGGTTCCAAAAAAGCCCCTCGAGCCCCGAAGTTGAAGAAAGGGGGTCCGAGACTGCGGTCTCTAAAGCCCTCATTCCGAAGCGAAAGCTTATATTGGTGGATGATGTTTCCGAAGAGGAAACTCATGATAGCACTGCTCTACTTACACGTCCTCCAAAGAAGGCCAGAGACGATGGTACAGGTGCTATCGCTGTAAGCTCCTCTGGATACGGTAGAAGTTTGTGACGTTAGTTTCTCTCATTCTCCAGACGCCTTTACTCGTTCTCCTTTCATGACCTTGGGGGTTCCTAGTGGTGCTGCGCCTTTCGGGGTACGACAGACTTTCAGTGGTACCTCTTACGGTCCCACGCCTAGTTGTTCCCCTTCCGACATGTGGCGGTACTATCATGGGAAGACTCCTCTACTGTTTTGGTCGCACGATGGTTCTTCCTCCGAGGATGCTCCTCTTACTTTGCTCCTGTCTGATGATGCTACTCCGTTCCTCCCTATGGACCCTATGATCGATCAGGGGCTCCTGTCGAAATATGGTCATCTGGATGAAGCGGGGAAGACCTTTCTCCAAACTCGGGAGCTTCTGTTTGATTTCGATGCTCCCGCATGCTTGGCCCGTGCTGCCACCTTCCCGTTTAAAGGGTGTACTCGAGAACTCCTCGGACACATGGAGAATATGTCTGCCAAGGATTCTCTTCACAGTGTTTCCTGCCATGTGGGGCGACTGTCGCTCCACGCCGCTAATGCTATACACCGTATTTCTAAGCTAGAAAGGAGTGACTCCCGCTGGTAAAATTAAGTTACCTCTCTGACCCAAAAGTTGAGGAAATATGAGAGGAGGGCTTCGGCGGCCGATGAGGCCGAAGGTTTAGTCAGGGGTCAGTTGAGAGTTGAGCAAGATAAAAGAGCCGAGCTCCAAGGAACCTTTGATGTCCTTCGCCTTCGATATGATATCCTCTTAGGTAAGCCTGTAGAAGAGAAGAGTGCCTTGGAGCTTCGAAACCAGGTGCTTTTGGATAAGATTGTCGCGCTGAAGGCTAAGCATCAGGAAGAAATCACAGCCAAAGAGAGTCAGCTCCAAGCCGAGCTATCTCGGGTTTAAAATAATTTCCAAGCCTTTTGAGCATCCTCAGAACAGGAACTTGACAAGGTGCGGCAAGAGAAAGAGACGTTTGAAGTTTCTCATGCCCAGAGGATCAAGGCATCTGAAGAAGTGGTTGCCGAGGTTATGAGGGAGCGCGACCTAGCCTTAGCCGAGGTAGAGCGGGTTAAAGAGACTTTCCTCATGTCAGAGGCCGATAATTTGTACTATAAGGACGTTCTTCTCTCGAAAAACAAGATTCATTGCTTCTATTCTTGCGTTTCCGCATTTGCCCAGGCTTCAGCCCAGATGCCTTATCCTGCTTGCCTCGACGACATGTGCGATATTCTTCATCAGGCCATTAGCGAGGAGAAAATGCCTCCTGGAGAGACCCTGAAGGATGATCTCGATTTTTGGGTGCTCGGCGAGTATTCTGACTTCATCACCGACATTCCCAAAGGGTCGTCCGATGAATTCAAGGAGGGTGGATCCGATGAGGAGTTTGCCAGAGGTGATTTTGAGGTTGGGGGGCCATTTGCCATACCCCCTGTTGAGTCTGGGGTGGTGCTAGTTCAAGAGACCCTTGTGGTGGATGAGTTTCTTGTCATTCGCGATATGTAAAATCTGGGTCCAGCTGCCATTGCTGTTGTTTCCGAAAACCCGCCCGCTGAGGGCACTGCTCCCCTTTCAGTTCCACCGATCCCCGAGATTGGTTCTGCCTTGGACTACACCGCTGATGCTAACATTCCCTCGAAGTCGACGACTGCCGAGGCTTCCTTGGGTGCTTCCGAAGATGTGGCTCCGAGAAATTAAGATCCTCAGCCTATGGAGATAATTGGTCCTGAGACCTTTATAGCTGATCCCTGAAGTATCCCCGAGCCCCTAGCCCATTATGTGTCTTCTTGCATTCTTTTTATTTTATTGGTTAATAGAGCTTTGAGTTGTTTCCGTTGTAATTATAATCCCTCTGTTATGAATGAAGTGCTTTTTCTTTCCACCAATAGATATGGTAGGGTGTTTTGGTACTTTACCTTTGCTTTTAAACATAACCACTGTTACGTGGTTCAATCTGGGCCCTTCTTCTTTCTAGGGAGTTGTAAAGTCTCCTTTTCATGACCGTTAGATCGTGGTCGTTTTTATCTCCTAATTTCTAATGATGGCGCCTGCTGCCTCTCACCGTGTTAGACGGTTTCTATCTTTGTTTTTTAAATTTCAAATCTTTCGTATCCTCCCTCTGTCTTCCCATTTATCTCATTAACTTAATCTCCTGATATCTTGGCGATTTCCTGAAGTTTTTTGCTATCTTTGTGTATCTTGAGAATCCACTTTCTCCCGTTTGCCAATTCATCCAAAACCCTAATTTTTCAATCCTTCGTTCAATTTTCTAATAATGTCTGGTGAAGGCACTCCTCCTCCAGTTGATGTTCAGGAGGTGAATACTTCTGATGAATCACCGGTGCGGAGCATGTGGCTTGGCATTCGTAGTTCTAATCATCTTCGTCGGATGCCCCGCCTTACACTGAGAGATTTGTCTACATCTTCTTCTTCCGGTGGCAACCCAACCCCTGTTGACTCTCCAATTAGGCAGTCGGTTCCGTCAGTACCCGCCGCGGGTGTCGGCGGTGCGGCACTCCTTCTTGATGCTGACTTGGGCGCCATACTTTCTCTTAACGTGGGGGATTATCTTTCCCGTCGTCAAGATGTTGGTGACCTGGAGGTTACCCTCCGAGAGATGGCTCGACGTCTCTAGTGGGTACCGTCTTCCAGACTGTCGTCGGAGCAGTTGGACGAGCTCCGCAGGAGATATGGTGCCCCCAACATCATGTTCGAGCCTCCCATGGATGGAGTATCTATTTCCGATCCTCCCTCGGATCGTACCGCATTCAGGTATTCTCTCTTCCTTATTGGCTTGCCTCTTCCTCTTCCTCCTGTCCTTGGTCTGCTATTACAGCGATGGGATATGGCCATAGGCCAGTTGTTGCCTTCTTCCTGGTTGCGCTTAATCTCAACCATGTCACTGTTTCATGTTTTAGGTCACACTATCCGGGATCCGTGTGAGTTGGAATTTCTCTTCTTTTATGCTGTGTCTGGCCGATCTGGCGATTTTTACCACTTGCTGCCTCGAAACCACCATTATTTTGTAGGGGCCTCCGATGTCATCTGTCGAAGCTGGGAGTATGCTTGGTTTTGGCTAAGTGGTGACTATCGTGTCCGCTTTAATGGTTCCCCAGTAACTTTTCCTATTCGATTCCGGCCTTTAGACAAGTGTATGATCCTTTCCTGTTCCTATAGCTCGACCCTAATGCTTCCTGTAACCTTTGGTGTTATTTCTGTGCAGGTCCTCCCTTTCGTCCCCTCGATCTACTAAGTGGTGGATTTCGCTGAGTATACGAGATCTTATTTCGTGGGGGGAATTCCTACCTTGTCTTTCCTCTGCTGTTCGAGCCTGTCTTAGTTTCGGCTGGGTTGTCTACTTTGGGTCACAGTGTCACCATTGGTGCCTCTTTTTTCTTGATCTCTTCTGATCCCATATCCCATGGCTATATTTTGTTTCTTGTCTTATAGGTGAACTTCAAAATGCTCTTTCCCCGATGGGGTCGACTGGCTCTGTGGCTGGTCTGTCTTTGACGACTGTTCTTTGGATCGTTAATTAAGTATGTAAAAGGTTTAAGATTTTAATTAACGACACCAAGAATGAATACCATCAAACACAATAATCTATAAAATTGAGACAAATGAAGAGATTAAAGCTTATCCAAAACTCCAATTCCACCAAAAAACATCACTGATTTTATTACTCTCCTTTTAAAACAACACTCGTTTTTCCCAAATTCTTACAAGTGTAATGTCTAAAGTGAGTGCTCATGTCCTGCCTCCTCTCCTCTGAGAGAGGCTATTTATATTATCCCTAAAACCCTAGAATCGGGCCAATCACCTTGCGCCACCTGGATATAGATAATTCGCCTTTAATGAAGCTGGCTGGTACGCCGATCAATTGCAGAGGGAACCTGGGCGCCGTTTGTTGCACTGCAGGGAGTTTGTAAGGTGTCTCCGTCCTTTGCTGGCCTCCTATTGGTTGTTGGAGCAGGACGTGCCAGTCAGCTGTTGTCTTCTAGTTAAGATTGTTGTCCAAAACATCTCCTCTTTCCGTTAGCGTTGTCTTCTAGCCTGCGGTACTTGTGTTCTTTCATTATGATGCCTGTCCTTTATTATCTTTCTCTCGCCGTCGTCCTTTGGTCTTCGGACATGTTGGCTTTCGGTGCTGATGAGTCCATCCGAGGCCTCGGCCAGGGAAAGGGGTGACTGCCGAGGTGTCTCTCCGAAGTCGAAGGTATTTCCTGATTTCGTACTTGTCTAGCGGGCTCGTCCTTATTCGTTCTGGGCTGGGCTTCCGGATTGCTATGTTCCTTATTGGACTGTCTTAACTCCCTTCTCCTTTCTGTCCTCCGGTTGGGCCGCCGAGGGGTTGGGCCTCCCTTGTCTAGCGTCATGGGTCTGATGAGTCTATTGGGCCTCTTGGGCCTGATAAATCATGAAGGATATATTACCCATAACAATTATAAAAGTTATCACATATTATCACATTCTATAAATTTATAATATTTAAATTAAATGAATAATAAATTTTGAATTATTCTATTTTTAAATAATAAAAAAATATAAATTAAATAAGAAAAATGTAGAATATATATGTATATATATATAAAAGTCCTAATTAATTTTTAAAATTTCTAATTTGATATTAACCAAACAAGGTCCTTTAAATTTGGTTAGACTTAATTAATTTTACTCTAAAACTAATTTTTCAATTTTCTAATTTCATACCAACCAAACAGGGCCCTTTAAAATTAGTTAATTGGGTTAATGAATGATCCGTCTCACATAAAAGGATCCGAGTGACGGTCTCACCCAAGTCTTTTCATATTATTATCACTTTATTATAATCAAGTACCACTTTATATTAAAATATTATCACTGTTTATTTATTTAATTTATTTTTTAATTTAAATGTTATAAATTTATAAAATGTGATAATATGTGATAAATTTTATATTAAAAGTGATAATCAATTGATGAAAAGTGATAACACTGAAATGAATTATTTCATGAACAATTTCTAATATAATAAAAAGTGATAATATTTCAAACAAAAAGTGATAACATCTTTATTAAAAAGTGATAAATGATTACCAAAAGTGTATTTTACAAATAATTTTTAGAATGGATAAAACGTGATAATAATTTTAATAAAAAAATATTCTTAATCAAAGAAAAGTGATATCCGTATAATTGAATTATTTCACAAATAATTCACTGGAATAATAAAAAGTGGGGTAGGTCTTGCGTAAGACCGCCTCACGTGAGACAATTTTTTCACTTTTTAAAATAGTAATCACTGTCGCTATAAAACGTTATCACTTTCGCTATAAAATGTTATTACTTTTTATTTATACTATAAATTGTTCATGAAATAATATTATCACTTTTCATTAATTTATTATCACTTTTCTGTATAAAAGTTGTCACTTTCTGGCAGTCTCACGTAAGGGCTTACGTGAGACGGTCTCACACAAGTCTTTGCCTAAAAAGTGATAGAATTTTTAATAAAAATTGATACATGATAAATAAAAAGTTATTTCAATTGATACATGATAAATTATTTCATGAACAATTTCTAATATAAATAAAAAGTGATAACATTTCAAACAAAAAGTGATAATATCTTTATTAAAAAGTGATAAATGATTACCAAAAGTGTATTTTACAAATAATTTTTAGAATGAATAAAATGTGATAATATTTTTAATAAAAAGTTATTCTTAATCAAAGAAAGTGATATTCGTATAATTGAATTATTTCACAAATAATTCACTGGAATAATAAAAAGTGGGGTAGGTCTTGCGTGAGACCGTCTCACGTGAGACCATTTTTTTCTTTTAAAAATAGTTATTATCACTTTCGCTATAAAATGTTATCATATTTAATTAGTTCTGGCACGATTCATTTAATGTGATGCAATGCCGGCAGGCCTCAACCCTTGTATGATTGTATCTTTATGTCCGTCCACCTACCATAGATATTGACAAATTTATTTATTTATTTATTTCTTGTATGTGTTTTTTTCCGGCAGGTATTTAATTGAACATGAATGCTACAAATTCGAGTATATTTATTATCTTTTATAAATAAATAAACTCTTTAAATCTATTAAGTGTACTTTCTAGGATGCTAATTATCAATCTTTTCGGAAATTAATAGTCTGTCATATAAAAAAAACAGTTGTTGTGAGTCGATCAAAGAAAGAAAGGAAAACGAAGACGGCGTCAATTGTTATGAATCGATCAAAGAAAGTAGTGGTCCGGCAAATTGCCTACGTCCACTCTTAAGGGAGAAGAAGATCTTATTGATGAAGATTACAACGATGATGAAGAATAAACTTAGATCTCATACAAACTCTAATCTTATAGGATATATGGATGATATGTGAACTGTCGTATCTTGTCTTATATAAGCTCTTCTTTAACTTGCATAGCAAGCTATACTCAATATCCAAGCTCATTAACCTTGGCAGCCCATTCTTACAACACTCGATCATAGCCCTTAATCTTATATGTTGATCATCCAACATCTATCTTCCACGTGTTGTATTGTTAACTCAACATACTTAAGCGTCTACCTCTCAACAATACTCCTCCACCTTAGACCTTGCTTTATCTCACCAACATTCTTACTTCTCTCCCAACGATCTTACTTCTCTTCTCTCCCAACGATCTTACTTCTCTCCCATCTGCTGCTCTAAGGTGCAGCCCACCTGCTGCTTTACAGTGCAACCACCCTTATCCACTATTTTAAGTGTGCAGCAAACTCCTCCACTGTTTTTAACGAGTCCAGCAACTCATCCACTGTTAAAAGGGAACAACATCCTCCTTTTGCATTACTACTCCACCTTGAGTAGCAACATCTCTTCGAACCGCCGTCGACGATGCCCTATCCCTCATGCTGATCTGCAAGAGTCACCTTATTTCTTGATCATCCATTGCTTCTTCATCTTCACTTAGAAATCCTCTGTGAACTCCTTAACGTCGAAACCAACAACACCAACTTCTATTCAATGTTTACAACCCTTGGAATCTTAGAACCCGATCTTCACCATCCAGAATCAACATTTGTGAGTCCTAGACGTGCTGTCCAAATTACACCTTGATCCAACAACTTGATCCAGCAGTTGGTTTGTGAGAAACGACCCTTTAACAACGGCTGCGCAGAACTGAATCTCTCAAAAACCTGACTTATATTTTTAGCCTATTCCCTTCAACACAGAGCTCCAAACACGATCTCAACCGTTCATATTGTATTTTAACAAGTTCTAAACATGCTGACAAACTTTCACTTTGATCTGACAGTTGAAAAATTGGATATGACCTTTGAAATATTTCTGTGCTCTTGGACTTTCTCAGAAATGTGAATAAACGTTTTGCCAACACTTTTTCTTCTCATTTTTGCATTCTCTCCCACACCTTCCTTTTTACTTCTTCTTTCCTTGATCGTCCCTTTTCCCACAGACGGCGCCAATTGTTGTGAATCGATCAAAGAAAGAAAAGAAAGCGAGCTAGAAACACAAAATTATAGTGGTTCGGCAAACTGCCACTGTGGGGAGAAGAAGATCTTATTATTGATGAAGATTATAAACTTAGATCTCATATAAACCCTTATCTTGTCCTATATAAGCTCTTTAACTTGCATAGCAAGCTATCCTCAATATCCAAGCCCATTAACTTTGGCTGCTCATTCTTACAACACTCGATCATAGTCCTTAATCTTGTATGTTGATCATCTAAGAATTGTTAACTCAACTTACGCAAGTGTCTACCTCTCAACAATAATTATTTGTATTAATTATTGGCATTGTACACTAGAGTAATCTTCAATTATAAGAATATAAAATATCACTACAAGCAGAATTCAGAATTTGACAACAAGAATATATAAAAATAAATAAATAAATCACTAACATATCAAAATTTCAAAAATAATATTTTTTATTTATAAGAGTAATAGTTCATTAATTCTTTAAAGAGTAATTTTTTATGTGTCCATTATTCTTTACATAAAACTCAATTCTAACTTAAGTAGTAATTGGGTACGTCGCTGAAATTTATTTAGAATATAGTAAAACACCAAGTTTGGCAAGATTGTGTATTTAATATAATAGTCGTTGAGCCACATTGGTTCATATTTCATTGTATTCAATATGGCTCCATAAAAGAGTGAAAATTGTATGAGTCGGTTGTGTATTCAACTTTATTGGGCAAAAAAGTTTGGTCTCGAAGATTAGTTGGGTATGCACATGCTATGAATTTGTCAGAAAAAATTTCAAATAATCCTTTATTACTAACAGAGATGCAAGCTAATAAGATTTTAAAGCAAACTTGAACAAGAAGGGCTTGGTTGTTGTTTTTTTTTTTTTATGTATTGTTATAAACTTGATATTAGTATTTTATCCTTTAGGAATCATATAATTATTGTGGTGTGTTCTGTTTATTAGATTTGAACTAAATCTACTTAGAAGAAAGCATGAAACATGTTTAACCTTAATAGTTAGTGATATCACAAATGGCTCCATAAAAGAGTGAAAATTGTATGAGTCAGTTGTGCATTCAACTTTATTGGACAAAAAAGTTTGGTCTCGAAGATTAGTTGGGTATGCACATCCTATGAATTTGTCAAAAAAAAATTTCAAATTATCCTTTATTACTAACATAGATGCAAGCTAATAAGATTTTAAAGCAAACTTGAACTAAGAAGGGCTTAGTTGTTTTTTTTTTATGTATTGTTAGAAGCCTGATATTAGTATTTTATCCTTTAGGAATCATATAATTATTGTGGTGTGTTCTATTTATTAGATTTGAATCTACTTAGAAGAGAGCATGAAACATGTTTAACCTTAATAGTCAGTGATATAACAATTCATCTACATAGTGCAGGGTAATAATTTGTGTATTGTTATATATTTAAGATTGAGTTATCTTATTTTTTTATCTCTTAACTTGATGAGTCGTTTAATATTTGATTTTAGGTGGAATTTGAACATTCCAAAAGTCTTATAACAGTCTATCTCTTTATTTTCCAAAGCTGGTCTTAGAATGTCTACGGTAAGCTTAGGTTATTTTGGAACTGGTGTATAAGTGTTTATGAATATTTATTTGGAAAGATTTTTAGGGAATATGCAGTCTTTGGACGAGTATATAATTTTTTTTCTTTCATTGAACTTGCAGCGACATTGATGAATATGGGAAAATATAATTTGATTCAGTTTGGTATAATGCTAATGGCGGTCTTCCTTCTGACAATCCTTATAAAAGTATCTCATTTGATATTTTCTTATATTCGTTGGTAGATTTGTATGAATTTTTTTGTTTAGCTATTCAAAGGATCAAGCTGTCTTAATTGCATATTTTGAAGTTGCAATGTTCTTATGGCAATTACAAATGCAATCCACGATTGTTTATCATCGTTAACTGTGTTTAGTAATTAATATTTTCTTTTTAGATTTTCTATTCTAATCAGCCATAAGGCTATGTTCACGATTCTCTAATATGCAGAAGAAAAATGGTTACACTCATGCTAAATAGAGGGAGAATAGCCGATCAAGCATGGCTAAAAGGGATGATGTAATAAAAGGATAATGTATGTTTCTCACATTTATCATCAGGTGACAAGACTATTGTGGTTTTGGTTATTGTAATCCTTTATTTTTTTTATAAATATTCATTTTGAATGTGGTTATTCTTCTGATTACCAAAGGTCACATAAGAGCAACTTGCAGCACTTTTTGCAGGTATAAGTTTATCACCACACAATCTCAGTGTTAGTATAAGCAAATTACAAGTAAATATTATTTCTAAATTTTCCTTCATGCTTCTTATGATGAAGGTTGTGGATTGTTATGTTTGTGGTGACCCTAATTCTGTACTTTGTTTTACCTTTGTTGAATTCACTGACGAGGGTATGTGATCAACCTTCAGTTGGGTGTTTATATGACAAAATTCTAGGGTTGAATAAAACTGCATTATATCTCATTTGAATTGTAGAAGGGGTACGGAATACCTTGAGTTTGGAAAGAACTATGCTAGGCTATTATATTTTGATCTTTCGTTGGATCACAATATGTCGTATTTTTAAAATTATTGATTTTTTAATGCAGAGCCTTGAACGTACGGATCTTCCATCACGGTTCAAAACTGAGGTAAATCCGAGTTAATTAATTCATTTTTTTTTTGTCGGGAGATTTTGATATTTGTGTAATTTTATTGTTGTTAATGTAATCTTGCAATGCATGACGATATTGTTTATGACGCTATATCCTCAGAAATTAATTGATGAAACTCACTATCAATTGGGGTACATCAAAGAAGGTTAAGGCAAATCAATGATCGTTATATGAAAGACATCAAACGTTGTGAGATTTCTTCCTCTTTGATATATGTATTTCATATATTATAAATACACATTGGGTAAAGAATGGAACACTAAAGTACAACTTCTATGTGGGTATTGATGAGTTTTTTGGGTGAAGAGCAACTTATCGTGTCTATTTTCTACTATGGAGAAAATGCATTGCTACTATGTATATAATAAGAAGGCGCTAAACATATTTCCATATCCATGGCTTCTTGCATCTTCTCAGTTGTTTTGTGGTCCTGTTTGGATTCTAATGCTGTGGTCTTAAAAGTTACAACCTTGCCCCAAAATTGATAAGAAGTTTATAGTTTCTCTTCTTGGGCCTGTAATTTTTTACACAATTGATCACATTTCAGCATGTGTTTCTATCTCTAAAATTGTTGTATCCTTCACACTCATGTCATATAATCTGTCGAACCTGTATTTTTAGTTATCTTCTTATCATTTCTTGGTGATGTATACCCTCTAAATGTGTGGCTCTCCATCATCCCCATTGTCTTTGATTGTTCACTAGCTGTTGTTACTGAAGTTTCCTTTAATTTCAAAGGTCTTTCCGGTGCTATGATTGGTATTTGTTGGCTTCGTGCTTTGTAACATTTACTCCAAAAAGAGCTTGCAAGTTTCAAAGAAGTTAATGGATTAAATTTGTATGGTTGGGTTAATATATCTGCTCGAATTGTCATGCTGCTAATTTATATGAGAATGATGTTATTGTTACGCATTCAAATAATTGTCTTAATATGAATTTGCATATCAATTTTTAGCGAATGCAACATGAGTTGGTGTATGAGCATGAATTATTTTGTGAGTTTATCGTGATTCAGCATTAGCACTTTTTAAGCTGTCAATCGCTGTTTCTTTTGAAGTGTAAACTCTTATTTAAGTATTGTGGCAGGAGTCATGACATAAGCACTGTTCAGATATAGATTTTCTTCTTGAGGTATTTTATTTTTTCTTAATACTTTGCAAGTTCAATGGACTAATACCAGTTTAAGATTGAGTTATCTTATTTTTTCGTTTTTTTAGACATTTATATAAGGTAGGATTAGTAACAAAATCACTGGACTAAAATTGATAATCTTTTGGTTCTTAGTTCTTATTTTCTTTTGTAGGTTATAAACTTTATATATACCGGTTATTGTATCCAAATAACAGTAAACTAAACTTAAGCACTTTTTGAGTTAGTTAAGCAGCGTAAAAAAAATTGGCTGATGAAACAAAACGCATGAGCAGTTTCCTGCTCCCACCAACCTGGATAAACTCTGACCCCATTCAAGTTGATGTGTTTGTTCTTTACAACCTTAAGGTAAGATTTTTTTTCCTTATTTTTTTATTCCTTTGTTCTTATTTCATTGATTTGAATCCAATAAATTACTGCATTTTTATATGGATATATTTTTTAATTTAATAAGCTTTCATGACTGTAGTACAAGTTTCACGTTTATGCAACTCTTTTCCTTGCTATTTCTGAACTTCCTTTTCTCTAACCTTTGTGAAAAAAAAATTCCTTTCATTACAATTCTACTAAAATTTCTGCTTTATTTCTCATTCTCCTCCCCTTCATCACTTTCCATATCTTTATTATTTTCTTCTGAAAGGGTCATATGTATTTCCCTATCTAATTAAAAATTATCTATGTTTCCGTATCTTTATTATTTATTCCCCTATCTTTAAACATCATTAGGGAATGGAAATACTTGAACCAAGTAATAATAATATTTAAATGTAAATTGAACCAAGATAAATTATCTATGTAAATAATATATATAATATATCTATGTATATGATATACATGTAAATAATAATAATATCTATCTTTATTATTATATTTGGTATTTGGCATGCTGCAAATAATTTTCAGCACTTTAATAAGTTATATACTTGGTTATATTTCTGTCACGTAAGCTCGCCTTTTGTGGGTTTTTTTGTAGGTGGTCTATGATTTACATTAATGTCTATTTACTACGTAAAGAATGTGGGGTTCTTTTTGCTAATTAAAATTTCTCTTTATCGTGTGAATTATGTTATTTATTATGTAGGAATTCGTGGGCAATTTATTAGACGTCAAGGCTATGTTCTTTAAGATGTGTATCTTAAGTTGTTCATTATCAAGACTTTTTTTATCTCAAACTTATGCTGTTTGTGATTTTTTTAAATGCAGTTTTGCAATTGGATTAGATGGAAATAGCAATTGGATTAGATGGAAATAAGCTGGATAGCCAGTTACTTGAAGTTGTCCCCGTTAGTAGACACAATATTCACAAGGGCTTAACATGTACCATTTGTGACGATACTCGAAAATGAAATTCGTGAAGGACTGAAAGTAGCCATTGGTATGTTGTATCTTAACTTGAGATCTTTATCTCAAAATCCATCTAACTAATCTTGCTAGCTCATATTTAATTTCTCAACTCCAAATGTGAAGAAACACCCTGTACTTATACATTGCAAACGAGGAAATGTAATACTCATGTATATTTATCAATATACTGTGAAATCAACATACTATGGGGTTGTGATGTGTGGTTAATTTGAAGTATATTTTAATTACATTTGAAACAATGTGCTAAGGTTGTTGATACATATGCCTATAATTTTGTAGTATGATTTTTTTATTCTTCACTCAAAACCTTAATGTCATCTATAATTTTTTATTTTAATTCTTTTATTTTACTTTTTTATGAAGTTGGTTGTGAATCGTATTAAATCTCTTATCGAACTGGTGAATTGTGTTTTTTGATTGCCAAGAAAAAAGTTTTTTTTTTGTCTTGGAGTTCATCATCTGGGCATGCAGATGTGGAGGTTGGAAGTCTCTCCTCCTGCAATTACTCGCTCCTCTAAACCAAAAGTCTTCCAAACTGAAAGAGGTGAATGTTTCCTTCTCTTATTAAATTTCAATTTAAGTTTCTTGATTCGTTCATGTTTTGTAATCGTAACTCTTCCTCTTTGGTATGGATTGTATATTATTGTATTTTTCTTTTTTTGTTTCATATTTTGTAATTGAATCCTGTAGTAAACTCAATCAGCTTTATGTGTGGACACCAAAGGAGAAAACAAGTAATCATGATGTATCCTCTTCGGTGTATATGAAATGTGAGGTACTATTTTCTTTCCTTTTCTTTATTCATGCCTCATTTCTGTTTCTCATTTCCATCGGTGTAGTTTTGCTTACTTCTAAATTTTGATTAATTGTCACCCAAGATAATGGTAATGTAGAACTTGACTTGACAATATTAAGAATGAATCTGTTTTTCTTCTTCACTCATAACATTTATGTCATCTATAATTTTTTATTTCTAATTCTTTTATTTTACTTTTTTATGAAGTTGGTCATCTACAACTTATAACTTGATAGTATACGATATAAATGTCTCTATCTTAGAATCGGATGGGAGAGGTATAGAAATTATCGATTTGCCTGCTGGATTCCGTTATGCCTATGAAATGGTACTTTCAGCATTTTTCTTGCCTTTTTTTCCTTTTCCTCCTGGCATGTATCTGACATTAAAATAACTTTAAGGTTTAGTCTCATCTACTCAAATGGTTAGATTTCTGGAGATCAATGCCATACCTATTATCAAAGAACAACATTAAGATAATTTATTTTGAAGGTCAATGATGAGTTTAGTCCTTCAACTTTAGAACCTTAGGCTGAAATTCATCAAAGTTTCGTTCTTCCAAATCCATCCAATTTATAGAACCATGAATTATATTATAATTAGATTTGAGTTTGACTTTTGTCATATCTTTCGAACTCTTCAATTTGGAGACTCCTTACTCATGAATATTAAATTTAGTTCTTTATGATTTAGATACAACATTTTTTATGATGTAGGACAAATTCGGTTAATTTGCCACAGTTTGGTATTTCAGTCATAACTGTCTCTAAAATACTCTGATTCAGGCACCGTTTGTTGCATTGAAAAGCCAACTAAATTATCTTTTCAACCATATATTATTTAGCACAATCTTCAAAGTATTCAAGGGGTGATGGCCTTTCAAAATTAGGTTTCAAAATCTGGAAAACTCATTTATGTAAGAAGTTTGAAAGAGAGTATCCAGACATTACCTCTATATTGTTGAACAGTCAATTTAATGATTATATGGTTCCATTTCTTGACAACTGAAAAAGAGATCATGTCTTTCTTTGCTGCTTAAATTGCTTATGTTTTCTTAATTGTGTTTTATTTTAGTTTGGTTGTGTTTTATGTTTAAAATTGTACAACTCTGGAGGTGTAGACCTATTTGTTGGATTACATACTAAAAGTCTAGCTTTGTGTATGAACAATGTTATAACAATTAATTTGAAATGAGATTCATACGATCAAATGATTGCGTCTTATAATTTATTTATATGCATGATGCAATAGTCCACTTACTTTATACTGTAGATAATAGGTTGTGCGACAACACGCAGAAGATCATATTATCGGTTTCCTTATAAAGTATAAACAGATGCACACAACCGAGATAGACGGGGACTCTCTATCGGGATGGTTGTAGTGTGGTTTGGTATTAGCTAGTCTTGGCTATAGAATCACATTAGTGCACTTGTGTGTATTGAGCAGGACCACTTGAGATCGTTCGACTTATACTGACTTATAGGAAAACTTGATCTCAGTTATTATGGAAGTTCATGCTCTTAATCCCTATACAATAACCTCGACACGTAGGACAATATGTATTTCTTTGATTCATCAATGAGTGAGATTTACATGTAATTAAATCAACAAACTCAGTGAGTTGGGAAGTAATGCTGTCTCTATGGTGTGCTGTTGATTGTAGAAGAAATCCGGGTCCATCATAGGTTGATGATGTCCCCTTGAGGAGCTCATAAGGATTATCATGTAAATCCTGCAAGTGGAATTTATTCCGGCATGATAATGAGGTTGAGTGGTACTACTCTTGGATGAGATATTAATTAATTGAGTTGTCAGTAACTTAAATTAATTAATGGACATTGTATATCTTAAACATGGGGAGACTAAAGGGCTCATAATAAGGAGCCCAAAACGTAATTTTGAAATTGGAAAGGCAGTGCAGTAATAATATTTTAGTGGAATATATTATTATTATTGGACTTAAGTATAAGATTTGGGCTAAGCTTGGATACTTAAGCCCAATGGAGGCCCAACCCAATTTCTCCTCCTAGTCCCTGCTGTAGCCCATGTATATAAGTCACCTCAGCTTATCTGGAACCCTAATCTTATTCATTATTCACGTGTGATGAGGGTTGAGAGCAGATTGAGGAGGTCTCGTAGATCGTCGCCCACACGACGTCGAGACGATCAGAAGGTAGTTTACTGCTGCTGTCCGCCACCTTACGAAATTTATATAAAATCGTACTATGCTCAGAATTCGATGATCAATATACTGACGGAAAGCCATTGAAGAGAGAATCGTCAGAACACAAAGATCATTCAATTTCAATATCATACGAGGAATTTATGGCCATTCTCGTGGGACTGCACAGTCTGCCAACGAGAATCCTTCATCTTCTACATATCCTGGTGAACGGTAATCGTTTCTATGATTTATTGCTTCCACTGATATTAGAAATGCATGGATCCTTAACGAGTCACGTTAATCAAACGATCCAAGTGCCAACAATTGGTATCAAAGCTTCGGTTTCGTAGTAAAGCGTGACACGTTAGGCTAGGGTTTATGTGGTTAGTTTTTTGAAATTAGGATCACATGTTTAGGGTTTTGGTTTTACTGCTAAACCATGAATATCCCTATTTGATATATACCCTGTATCATACCTAATTTTTCGATGGTTGAGTGTGAGAGGATTCGACGAAACTGTTCGTCAATTTCACATGGAACGAAGAAAAAGTGGGCAAAAACAGATTCATGTTTTTGAGAGAAAAACCAGCGCAGTGATATTGTGGAGGCAATAACCGGAGTTTCAACCATCGGATCAAGCTGAATTTTGATCAACACGTTCGGATTTTGTGGATGTACATTCTTAACGGTGCAGATCGTATTTAGAGTTTTGTGTTATCGGGAATACGCCGAAAACAGAAGCAGGTTTTTGGGCGATTCTATTCTGCGCAGTCGAGGGAAAAGAGCCGTTTCTCACAAACTAACCGTTGGATCGACCTGTAATTTGGAAAGCATGTTTAGAACTCACAGGAGTAGATTATGAACGGCGAAGATTGGATTATACGTTGTCTACAGTTGCGAACCTTGAACGATAATTGGTGTAGTTTGGTGTTGCGCGTTGGGAACGCTGAACTTGATTTCGTGCAAGTAGTCCAAGCTTGGACGAGCGACAACCCAAGCGAGGAGTGCTCGTCAAGGCACATGGTGTTGTGTACAGTATCAAGTGAATGGCATGACTGGGGCCCATTTTGAACCGGGCAAGGAGCGATTAACTGCTGGGCGTATGATGCTCGTTGGCGTGCGGAGCAGCGTGCTAAGTATCGGGCGGCCTGATGGGCATTGGTGCTTGTTGAGAGCTCGGGGCATGACGTGTAAATCTTGTACGTTGGAGAGGAGTCGCATACGTTGGCTTGCTGGATGCTGGGATGGCGTGCATGGTGGCGTGCCATATGGCGCGCGGAACACTGTGTGAGGCTGCACGGATGAAGGTTTGATCGATGCTGCATCAGGTTCGAGCGAATTCACATCAGGTTCAATTGGTCTGCGTCAGGTTAGATAGATGCTGCACCATGTTCGAGCGGATTCACATCAGGTTCGATAGGTCTGCATCAGGTTCGATCGATGCTGCATCAGGTTCAAGCGGATTCATATCAGCTTCGATTGGTTTGCATCAGGTTCGATCGATGCTGCATCAGGTCAAGCGGATTCACATCAGGTTCGGTTGGTCTACATCAGGTTCGATCGATGCTGCACTAGGTTCGAGCGGATTCACATTTGGTTCGATTGGTTTGCATCAGGTTCGATCGATGATGCACTAGGTTCAAGCGGATTCACATCAGGTTCGATTGGTCTGCATCAGGTTCGATCGACTCTGCACCCGGTTCGAGCTGATTTGCATCAGGTTCGACTGGTCTGCATCATCGATCGAACCTGATGCAGACCAATCGAACCTGATGATGGCCTTTCAAAATTAGGTTTCAAAATCTGGAAAACTCATTTATGTAAGAAGTTTGAAAGAGAGTATCCAGACATTAGCTCTATATTGTTGAACAGTCAATTTAATGATTATATGGTTCCATTTCTTGACAACTGAAAAAGAGATCATGTCTTACTTTGCTGCTTAAATTGCTTATGTTTTCTTAATTGTGTTTTATTTTAGTTTGGTTGTGTTTTATGTTTAAAATTGTACAACTCTGGAGGTGTAGACCTATTTGTTAGATTATATACTAAAAGTCTAGCTTTTTGTATGAACAATGTTATAACAATTAATTTGAAATGAGAATCATACGATCAAATGAGTGCATCTTATAATTTATTTATATGCACGATGCAATAGTCCACTTACTTTATACTGTAGATAATATGTTGTGCGACAACACGCAGAAGATCATATTATCGGTTTCTTTATAAAGTATAAATAGATGCTCACAACCGAGATAGACGGGGACTCTCTATCGGGATGGTTGTAGTGTGGTTTGATATTAGCTTGTCTTGGCTATAGAATCACATTAGTGCACTTGTGTGTATTGAGTAGGATCGTTTGAGATCGTTCGACTTATACTGACTTATAGGAGAACTTGATCTCAGTTATTATGGAAGTTCATGCTCTTAATCCCTATACAATAACCTCGACACGTAGGACAATATGTATTTCTTTGATTCATCAATGAGTGAGATTTACATGTAATTAAATCAACAAACTCGGTGAGTTGGGAAGTAATGCTGTCTCTATGGTGTGCTGTTGATTGTAGAAGGAATCTGTGTCCATTATAGGTTGATGATGTCCCCTTGAGGAGCTCATAAGGATTATCATGTAAACCCTGCAGGTGGAATTTATTTCGGCATGATAATGAGGTTGAGTGGTACTACTCTTGGATGAAATATTAATTAATTGAGTTGTCAGTAACTTAAATTAATTAATGAACATTGTATATCTTAAACATGGGGAGACTAACGGGCTCATAATAAGAAGGAGCCCAAAACATAATTTTGGGATTGGAAAGGCAGTGCAGTGATAATATTTTAGTGGAATATATTATTATTATTATTGGACTTAAGTATAAGATTTGGGCTAAGCTTGGATACTTAAGCCCAATGGACGCCCAACCCAATTTCTCCTCCTAGTCCCTGCTGTAGCCCATGTATATAAGTCACCTCAACTTATCTGGAACCCTAATCTTATTCATTATTCACGTGTGATGAGGGTTGAGAGCAGATTAAGGAGGTTTCGTAGATCTTCGCCCACACGACGTCGAGATCGGACTTGGGACATACAGCAGACGATCAGAAGGTAGTTTGCTGCTGCTGTCTGCCACCTTATGAAATTTATATAAAATTGTACAGTACTCAAAATTCGATGATCAATATACTGACGAAAAGCCATTGAAGAGAGGATCGTCTGAGCATAAAGATCATTCAATTTCAACATCAGACGAGGAATTTATGGCCATTCTCGTGGGACTGCACAGTCTGCCAACGAGAATCCTTCATCTTCTACATATCCTGGTGAACGGTAATCGTTTCTATGATTTATTGCTTCCGCTGATATTAGAAATGCATGGATCCCTAACGGGTCTCGTTAATCAAATGATCCAAGTGCCAACAATTGGTATCAGAGCTTCGGTTTCGTGGTGAAGCGTGACACGTTAGGCTAGGGTTTATGTGGTTAGTTTTTTGAAATTAGGATCACATGTTTAGGGTTTTGATTTTACTGCTAAACCATGAATATCCCTATGTGATATATACGCTGTATCATACCTATTTTTTCGATGGTTGAGTGTGAGAGGATTCGACGAAACTGTTCGTCAATTTCACATGGAACGAAGAAAAAGTGGGCAAAAACAGATTCACGTTTTTGAGAGAAAAACCAGCGCAGTGATATTGTGGAGGCAATAACCGGAGTTTCAACCATCGGATCAAGCTGAATTTTGATCAACACGTTCGGATTTTGTGGATTTACATTCTTAACGGTGCAGATCGTATTTGGAGTTTTGTGTTATCGGGAATACGCCGAAAACAGAAGCAGGTTTTTGGGCGATTCTATTCTGCGCAGTCGAGGGAAAAGAGCCGTTTCTCACAAACTAACCGTTGGATCGACCTGTAATTTGGAAAGCATGTTTAGAACTCACAGGAGTAGATTATGAACGGTGAAGATTGGATTATACGTTGTCTACAGTTGCGAACCTTGAACGATAATTGGTGTAGTTTGGTGTTGCGCGTTGGGAACGCTGAACTTGATTCCGTGCAAGTAGTCCAAGCTTGGACGAGCGACAACCCGAGCGAGGAGTGCTCGTCAAGGCACATGGTGTTGTGTACAGTATCAAGTGAATGGCATGGCTGGGGCCCATTTTGAACCGGGCAAGGAGCGATTAACTGCTGGGCGTATGATGCTCGTTGGCGTGCGGAGCAGCGTGCTAAGTATCGGGCGGCCTGATGGGCATTGGTGCTTGTTGAGAGCTCGGGGCATGACGTGTAAATCTTGTACGTTGGAGAGGAGTCGCATACGTTGGCTTGCTGGATGCTGGGATGGCGTGCATGGTGGCGTGCCATATGGCGCGCGGAACACTGTGTGAGGCTGCACGGATGAAGGTTTGATCGATGCTGCATCAGGTTCGAGCGAATTCACATCAGGTTCAATTGGTCTGCATCAGGTTAGATAGATGCTGCACCATGTTCGAGCGGATTCACATCAGGTTCGATTGGTCTGCATCAGGTTCGATCGATGCTGCATCAGGTTCGAGCGGATTCATATCAGCTTCGATTGGTTTGCATCAGGTTCGATCGATGCTGCATCAGGTCAAGCGGATTCACATCAGGTTCGGTTGGTCTACATCAGGTTCGATCGATGCTGCACTAGGTTCGAGCGGATTCACATTTGGTTCGATTGGTTTGCATCAGGTTCGATCGATGATGCACTAGGTTCAAGCGGATTCACATCAGGTTCGATTGGTCTGCATCAGGTTCGATCGACTCTGCACCCGGTTCGAGCTGATTTGCATCAGGTTCGACTGGTCTGCATCATCGATCGAACCTGATGCAGACCAATCGAACCTGATGATGGCCTTTCAAAATTAGGTTTCAAAATCTGGAAAACTCATTTATGTAAGAAGTTTGAAAGAGAGTATCCAGACATTAGCTCTATATTGTTGAACAGTCAATTTAATGATTATATGGTTCCATTTCTTGACAACTGAAAAAGAGATCATGTCTTACTTTGCTGCTTAAATTGCTTATGTTTTCTTAATTGTGTTTTATTTTAGTTTGGTTGTGTTTTATGTTTAAAATTGTACAACTCTGGAGGTGTAGACCTATTTGTTAGATTATATACTAAAAGTCTAGCTTTTTGTATGAACAATGTTATAACAATTAATTTGAAATGAGAATCATACGATCAAATGAGTGCATCTTATAATTTATTTATATGCACGATGCAATAGTCCACTTACTTTATACTGTAGATAATATGTTGTGCGACAACACGCAGAAGATCATATTATCGGTTTCTTTATAAAGTATAAATAGATGCTCACAACCAAGATAGACGGGGACTCTCTATCGGGATGGTTGTAGTGTGGTTTGATATTAGCTTGTCTTGGCTATAGAATCACATTAGTGCACTTGTGTGTATTGAGTAGGATCGCTTGAGATCGTTCGACTTATACTGACTTATAGGAGAACTTGATCTCAGTTATTATGGAAGTTCATGCTCTTAATCCCTATACAATAACCTCGACACGTAGGACAATATGTATTTCTTTGATTCATCAATGAGTGAGATTTACATGTAATTAAATCAACAAACTCGGTGAGTTGGGAAGTAATGCTGTCTCTATGGTGTGCTGTTGATTGTAGAAGGAATCCGTGTCCATTATAGGTTGATGATGTCCCCTTGAGGAGCTCATAAGGATTATCATGTAAACCCTGCAGGTGGAATTTATTTCGGCATGATAATGAGGTTGAGTGGTACTACTCTTGGATGAAATATTAATTAATTGAGTTGTCAGTAACTTAAATTAATTAATGAACATTGTATATCTTAAACATGGGGAGACTAACGGGCTCATAATAAGAAGGAGCCCAAAACATAATTTTGGGATTGGAAAGGCAGTGCAGTGATAATATTTTAGTGGAATATATTATTATTATTATTGGACTTAAGTATAAGATTTGGGCTAAGCTTGGATACTTAAGCCCAATGGACGCCCAACCCAATTTCTCCTCCTAGTCCATCCTTTAGCCCATGTATATAAGTCACCTCAACTTATCTGGAACCCTAATCTTATTCATTATTCACGTGTGATGAGGGTTGAGAGCAGATTAAGGAGGTTTCGTAGATCGTCGCCCACACGACGTCGAGATCGGACTTGGGACATACAGCAGACGATCAGAAGGTAGTTTGCTGCTGCTGTCTGCCACCTTATGAAATTTATATAAAATTGTACAGTACTCAAAATTCGATGATCAATATACTGACGGAAAGCCATTGAGAGGATCGTCTGAGCATAAAGATCATTCAATTTCAACATCAGACGAGGAATTTATGGCCATTCTCGTGGGACTGCACAGTCTGCCAACGAGAATCCTTCATCTTCTACATATCCTGGTGAACGGTAATCGTTTCTATGATTTATTGCTTCCGCTGATATTAGAAACGCATGGATCCCTAACGGGTCTCGTTAATCAAATGATCCAAGTGCCAACAATTGGTATCAGAGCTTCAGTTTCGTGGTGAAGCGTGACACGTTAGGCTAGGGTTTATGTGGTTAGTTTTTTGAAATTAGGATCACATGTTTAGGGTTTTGATTTTACTGCTAAACCATGAATATCCCTATGTGATATATACGCTGTATCATACCTATTTTTTCGATGGTTGAGTGTGAGAGGATTCGACGAAACTGTTCGTCAATTTCACATGGAACGAAGATAAAGTGGGCAAAAACAGATTCACGTTTTTGAGAGAAAAACCAGCGCAGTGATATTGTGGAGGCAATAACCGGAGTTTCAACCATCGGATCAAGCTGAATTTTGATCAACACGTTCGGATTTTGTGGATGTACATTCTTAACGGTGCAGATCGTATTTGGAGTTTTGTGTTATCGGGAATACGCCGAAAACAGAAGCAGGTTTTTGGGCGATTCTGTTCTGCGCAGTCGAGGGAAAAGAGCCGTTTCTCACAAACTAACCGTTGGATCGACCTGTAATTTGGAAAGCATGTTTAGAACTCACAGGAGTAGATTCTGAACGGTGAAGATTGGATTATAAGGTGTCTACAGTTGCGAACCCTGAACGATAATTGATGTAGTTTGGTGTTGCGCGTTGGGAACGCTGAACTTGGTTCCGTGCAAGTAGTCCAAGCTTGGACGAGCGACAACCCGAGTGAAGAGCGCTCATCAAGGCACATGGTGTTGTGCACAGCATCAAGCGAATGGCACGGCTGGGGCGCATTTTGAACCGGGCAAGGAGCGATCAACTGCTGGGCGTATGCTGCTCGTTGGCGTGCGGAGCAGCGTGCTGAGTATCGGGCGGCCTGATGGGCATTGGTGCTTGTTGGGAGCTCGGGGCGTGACGTGTAAATCTTGCACGTTGGAGAGGAGTCGAATACGTTGGCTTGCTGGATGCTGGGATGGCGTGCATGGTGGCGTGCCATGTGGCGCGCGGAACACTGCGTGAGACTACGCGGATGAAGGTTCGATCGATGCTGCATCAAGTTCGAGCGAATTCACATCAGGTTCAATTGGTCAGGTTCGATAGATGCTGCACCATGTTCGAACGGATTCACATCAGGTTCGATTGGTCTGCATCAGGTTTGATCGATGCTGCATCAGGTTCGAGCGGATTCACATCAGGTTCGATTGGTCTGCATCAGGTTCGATCGATGCTGCATCAGGTTCGAGCGGATTCACATCAGGTTCGATTGGTCTGCATCAGGTTCGATCGATGCTGTATCAGGTTCGAGTGGATTCACATCAGGTTCGATTGGTCTGCATCAGGTTCGATCGATGCTGCATCAGGTTCGAGCGGATTCACATCAGGTTCGGTTGGTCTACATCAGGTTTGATCGATGCTGCACTAGGTTCGAGCGGATTCACATCTGGTTTGATTTGTTTGCATCAGGTTCGATCGATGATGCACCAGGTTCAAGCGGATTCACATCAGGTTCGATTGGTCTGCATCAGGTTCGATCGACTCTGCACCCGGTTCGAGCGGATTTGCATCAGGTTCGACTGGTCTGCATCAAGTTTGACTGGTCTGCATCAGGTTCCGCGTGAGTCTTCACAATATGATCGGGCAGGGTGCGGGAGTGGTGGAGCAGGCTGCGGGGAGGTCGATCCCCATCGCAGTTGTCCGTATTCGTGATTGGTGGCGAACAATCGAATTCGCTGTTATATAACTGTTATAATTTATTTATTAATTGATTATTGTTATATATGTATGCATTTTTTCTATGATTTACTGCCTTATGTGCCGTAATAGGAGCATGCTAGGTTGCGTATATTATTCTGAATATTATATGCATGTAAAAACCCTTGGTTTTAAATAACTAAGTGGGAGAGGAGATTGGTAATTAATTCCCGCGGCCTCCATTATTGGTTTGTTAGTAATGTGAATAAATTTGCGCGTCGGCATTAGAGCATTCCTCCCCATCGGATGAGTTTATTCATAGATTGCTGGAACATACTTCATTAAATAATTATGTTTGTAATGTGATGCATATGAACTTGCGTGTTGGCATAGACCTTCCTCCCTATCGGATGAGCTTATATGCGGTTCACTGGTACAAACTTATAATTGATGACTGTAGGAAGTTATCCAAGCGCGTGTGTACTTCTCCATCTGTAAGGCACATAAGCTTGTGCAATGGACTTGGGGTCAAATAATGGTGTACACTTAGATGCAAATAATAAGTATCCTCCCATCGGAGTCACTGCTTTTATTTGCATGGCTAAAGAGGAACCGACTATTAATTATTTTGTCATAAAGTTAAATAAAATTAATGGGTAAAACCTTCTCTTGTAAATGTTCGGGTTTGTAAACGTCCACACTATCGTGGCTTGCAAACTCACGGTGCTTGAGATGTCGGTGAATTTATATTTTATATTGTTTTGAGGGAATCAATATAAATGGATAAATTCGAAGATTTCATCGGTATATATATTTTATGATTCTCTGAATTTCGAATAGTTTTATTTCACTTATGGTTGACCAAAAGAAATTATATTTACTGGTCCAAAATTAGATGATTAGAAAAGAATCTTGGATTCTAATTTTACTGCTTAAGAAATACATGTGTTCTCACAAAAGACTTATCATGATGCATATTAAAGTCTCTGGTGAAGAGATAAGAGATTCATAGAAATATGATGGTTTCATGTAACTCTTCGGATACTTGAGTAAGTTAAAAGGCGGTAGGTCATGATTGAATTTGATGAATGAATTGGAAATACATGGAATAGAAGTTGAAGGGGAAACCTAAGTCAATTTTATTCTTCATTATTTGCCTAAATGTTTTGAGCAAGTTCCACCTGAATTACAAGGAGGCTGTATATGGTGGGGAACTTCTGACAAAACATATGGAGAAGAAAATCCAATTTCATCAAGATGTGAACAAGGTTAGTATCTCATTCACTAGTTGTTGAAGCATGATTACCATTGGCATTTACTGACATGTTGTGTGTAGATACCGGAATTACTAAAAGCCTGCAACTAAGTGATGATGAAATAATAATATACATGGGTAAAACTACGAGAGTAGTGGTTATTGCAGTGGGAGTTGTTTATTTATCTTACGATATAAATAAACGTTTGATTATGAGAAATTGTCTTTACGTACGTTTTCATAGAAAGAATTTTATTTCAGTTTCTATGCATTTATGGATGGATACTCCATTTCATTTAAATGACAAGGTCATAATAATGAAGGATGGAGCTATAATCTGTAGAGGTACGTTAGTGACAATTTATAAACTCTTAAATCACGTTTATACCACGGATGCAACAAATAGTAATTAATAATGCGTCTTTTAATCCTAATAAGAGAAAGACTCTTATGCAAATGATTAGATAGATGATGAATTATTTGGAATTACTTAATTCATTTTATGGATAAACCCTAGAAACAGTAATTCATTTGAATGTTTATCTGTTTGTGGGATATGCTATAAAAATGAAGGTGATTTATTTAGTCTAAAAGATCGAAGGGTGATTGTTAACACAAACACTAGATTTTTGGAAAGAGACTATGTAATAAATCACATACCCATTTATAAGTTGTGCTAAAGGATGTGAGAAGAAAACACAAAGTATTAGTACCAATTGTATAAGAGGATATACCACAAGTTAAACTGCAACGCATGTCACGTCTGATACACAATTGCGTGTAGTGCCTTGTCGTAGTGGGAGGGTTGTTCGACAACTTGCAAGATATATATTTTGGGAGAGTCGTGAGACTTAGTCCCTAGTAAACATGGATTGAACCCACGGATGTGACGAAACACTACAAGATCTAAATGCAATATCTTAGCTAGTGCAATGATGTTGAAATAGAATTGATGAATTCTAAATTAAATCTGGGAGCTTGTAAGACCACTAAATGGTGTAAAAGCTATTGGAAGTGGTCATACAAAATAAAAGAGGATCATATGGTAAGGTGAAAACCTTGGAAGCAAAGCTTGTTGCGAAAAAGGACTACTCAGAAAGAAAGGGTTCGACTATGAGATAACATGTTCACGGGTAGCTATGCCTAAGCCGATCCGGACTCTTTTACCTGTTGCTACTCATATGGAATATGAGGGATAGCAAATAGATGTCAAGACAACTTTCCTGAATGGAAGTCTTGAGGAAAACATCTATGTTAAGCAACCAGAGTGATTTATTGCAAAGAGCTAAGAGCATTTTGATATTAAGCTTAAAAGTGTCCATCAATGGACTAAAGCAAGCTTCAAAATTATAGAACATCCGTTTTGATGAAGAAATCTAGTAATATGGATTTTATCAATGCTCGGATATGTCTTGTGTATTGAAAAGAGTGACGAAAATGTGGTGATATTTTTTGTACTATACGTAGATGATATATTGCTCATTGGAGACAAGGAAAGAGTATTGTCAGGCGTATGAGTATGGTTAATAAAGCAGTATGAAATGAAGGACTTAAGAAAAGCAAAATATATCCTTTTGATCACGGTAATACGGATCACAAGAAAGGATGTTATGCTTATCTCAAGCTTCATGAATAGATACAATTCCTACTCGTTTAGCATGTAACTTTATCTAAGCAAATGTGTCTTAAGACACAAAAAGAGATAAAGGTGATGAAAGCGGTTCCTTATGCTTCGGCGAATAAGGAAGCTTAATCTAAGGAATGCTATGCATGAGAATAGATAATTGTATTGTCAATTGCATAGACAGTGAGTATCAAGGTAACTCGAAATAAGAATGTTGAACTGTGGTAAGACATATATTTATGTACCTGAAAAGGACTAGAAATTATATGTAGGCTTACCGGACAGATTCGCTGCTTCTTATGAGTTACATAGATTCGAATTTTTCAAATCAGATAGGGATGACAGTAAATCCACCTCAAGGTTATGTGTTTAATTTTAAGAAGTAGAGTCATAATATGGAGGAGTGTTATATAGAAATATATTTCGAACTCCGGACTCCATCATGGAAGATGATAAATTGGAGCCTATAAGGCAGCCAAATTATCTATATGACTCTAGAAACTTCATGATGGACTTTGAAGTATTTCTAAGTTTGCCCAAGATTATCACAATTTAAATTAATGATATTGGTGCAGTTGCAAACTTGAAGGAATCATGAGTCCATAAGGCAATTAAACACATGGAGCGCGAGTACCACCTGTTACGAGAAATTGTATGATGAAGGGAAGGTTGTTGTCGCCTAGATTGCATCGGATGATAACCTAGTAAATCCATTTACAAGTAACTTAAAGCGAAAGCTTTTGATGGTCGTGTAGTAGGAGTGAGAACCAGATGTATGGTGGAAGACATGACAACATAGTCTTTTAGTATAAGTGGGAGATTGTTGGATTATATACTAAAAGTCTAGCTTTTTGTATGAACAATGTTATAACAATTAATTTGAAATGAGAATCACACGATCAAATGATTGCGTCTTATAATTTATTTATATGCTCGATGCAATAGTCCACTTACTTTATACTGTAGATAATATGTTGTGCGACAACACGCGGAAGATCATATTATCGGTTTTCTTATAAAGTATAAACAGATGCTCACAACCGAGATAGACGGGGACTCTCTATCCGGATGGTTGTAGTGTAATTTGGTATTAGCTTGTCTTAGCTATAGAATCACATTAGTGCACTTGTGTGTATTGAGTAGGATCGCTTGAGATCGTTCGACTTATACTGACTTATAGGAGAACTTGATCTCAGTTATTATGGAAGTTCATGCTCTTAATCCCTATACAATAACCTCGACACGTAGGACAATATGTATTTCTTTGATTCATCAATGAGTGAGATTTACATGTAATTAAATCAACAAACTCGGTGAGTTGGGAAGTAATGCTGTCTCTATGGTGTGCTGTTGATTGTAGAAGGAATCCGTGTCCATTATAGGTTGATGATGTCCCCTTGAGGAGCTCATAAGGATTATCATGTAAACCCTGCAGGTGGAATTTATTTCGGCATGATAATGAGGTTGAGTGGTACTACTCTTGGATGAAATATTAATTAATTGAGTTGTCAGTAACTTAAATTAATTAATGAACATTGTATATCTTAAACATGGGGAGACTAACGGGCTCATAATAAGAAGGAGCCAAAAACATAATTTTGGGATTGGAAAGGCAGTGCAGTGATAATATTTTAGAGGAATATATTATTATTATTATTGGACTTAAGTATAAGATTTGGGCTAAGCTTGGATACTTAAGCCCAATGGAGGCCCAACCCAATTTCTCCTCCTGGTCCCTGCTGTAGCCCATGTATATAAGTCACCTCAACTTATCTGGAATCCTAATCTTATTCATTATTCACGTGTGATGAGGGTTGAGAGCATATTGAGGAGGTCTCGTAGATCGTCGCCCACACGATGTCGAGATCGGACTTGGGACATACGGCAGAAGATCAGAAGGTAGTTTGCTGCTGATGTCCGCCACTTACGAAATTTATATAAAATCGTACAGTGCTCAAAATTCAATGATTAATATATTGACGGAAATCTGTTGAAGAGAGAATCGTCTGAGCACAAAGATCATTTAATTTTGACATCAGACGAGGAAGTTATGGCCATTCTCGTGGGACTGCACAGTCTGCCAGCGAGAATCCTTCATCTTCTACATACCCTGGTGAACGGTAATCGTTTCTATAATTTATTACTTCCGCTGATATTAGAAACGCATGAATCCCTAATGGGTCACGTTAATCAAACGATCCAAGTGCCAACACTATTTATGTAATGGATCCTATGAAATGTCAAGTGTATTATGAAGTGAAAATGAAAACAAAGTACAAAACTGATGAAAGTGAGGCATTGCAAGAGTCGCAACTTCAACCTGTTGGTAGGATTATAATTGATTTGAATTAATTTGAATTTTCCTTGGTATTGTTGGGCATGAGATATATTTAGCGCAGTTTTATAACAATTATATCAGTTGGCATCCATTGCTAAGTGTGTTTCTTATGAGGTTTCTCTTAAATACTTATCCCCCTAAAAAAACTATTTAGAATTTAATTTTTTTTAATGTTTAAATGTTTGGAACTACTTGGAGAGAAATCTTGACCATTCTGATTACTATCTTGGTCAATTGAAAGAGAAAAGCCAGACTGGATGATAGCTCTGCCACCACACATTTTTTGGACACATGTACATGTACGTAAAAATATTTTACTTCATTATATTGTATTCATGTTTGAATAGAAAAATAATCATAATTAATCGTGTATTATATATCAGTTTAGACCACTATAACTTTCTTAAACTGATTATGACAATTAGATTAAGTTACTCTAAGCACAAAGTTGGGCTGTGTTTTGAACCTAAGATATTTTTTTATTTATTTAATCTTTGAATTCAAGTCCTAAGAATTGTTTAAATTTGATTTCTATAATAACAATGTGTATTGTGTACTTTGAATTGGTACTCTTGAATATTTACCTTTAATTGCATTGTCAATTCATAAGCAAGTTAATAGACCTTGACTGCGTCGTGTTTTGCAGCCTCCAAGAGTAAAAGCTTTTATCCACAATGTGATTAAGTGCTCATTACATGATATATAATGATCTCTTTTTGGTTTTTAATGGGATTATGGAATGTTTGGTTAAGATTTCCACTTAATATAATTCATCTGTTTTTACTTATTTGTTTGCACTTAATTCTTGCCTGTTTCAGGGAAATTTCCAGCACTGGATACCACTATTTCTACATTTTGATACATATTTCAAGACCTATTTTTTGTTCTAAAGTTGGGCTCCTTTTATTTGATGACATTTTAGGATATGCCAGTCCATTTTCCCAAACAGGCTGTCATGCAAATTCTTAGGTTGATGCAAATATCATCCTTGAAAATAGCCACAACAAAAGTTCTTTTAGTGTTATTGAGGTAAGGAGGTGACTTAAAATAATATAATCCTGGAGTATAATGTTTTTATGTATGTACTAAACTACAGGCTGTCTGGAAAATAAATTGTTGTAACCTTCTGCTAGAAGTATTTGATTTGATGTTCTGCTATAGTATTACATTTCTGCTTCACCCTTCTTTAGAAATGTAAGTATACTTTTCTTGTATTAACTTTTCATTTGGCAAAGTTGCAAGGTAATTCTTATTTTATTTTAGAAAATTAATATACAAATTGATAATTAGATTGATAAGGGCTATCAATATTCATCTCCTTTTATTATTATTTTCGTGAACGCGCCTATGGAAAAATAAATTTACTACCCAAGATGAGCAGTTCAATGTCTATATCTATATGAATTGTGTATGTCATTAGCTACTGAGTAATTTTCTGAAGAAGGAAATGTCAAAGAAAAAAGTCATATCAAAGTTTATATAGTTTCTCCATTATTTAACAGTGTTTTTTTTTTCTTTTTGATACCATGTTCATTTCTTAGAATTAGCATAGGAATGACATAAATCCTCACTATTTTCTTTGTTTATTTGTCAAGTTCAATGGGTCAATGGCTCCAATTGAATGCAATGGCTCCGTCTTTGAGTAAGTTCTGATGAGTTATTTATACATGTAATAAAACTAAATTTGTTCTATATTTGAATGAACTTAAATTCGTTTCGAATTCCAAAAACGATATGTTTTCATGACAATATTCAAATCTAATTAGACTTCAATTTTCATTGTTGTTTGTTCTTACTTTTCAGTTTTATTTTCATTGAGAGTTGTCACAATTGTTCAAATACAAAGTATAAAAAACTTCGTAGATAATATATGATGATAAAAATGAAGAAGGTGACTTGATATTTGAGAACACATACCTCAACTTTGTTTAGGACTAAATAAGTGTATGCCTTGAGTAGTTCTTAAAATTTTTTCTAAAATTTATCCCTAACATATAATATGAAATTTGTGTAGAATAATATGATTTTACTTTAGACTTCTTTTAATTTAGTGAATATGGGTTATTAACACTCTTATTGCAGTATTTTGCAAATAATTTTTATTTGTTTGAGATGTCATTTAAAATGTGATTTTTTATAATAAATTAGTAAAAAAGACATTCTTGGCCAAGTTTAAAGATATTTCTTAAATGAGATATTGGAATCATTGATGTGAGAATTAACCATAGAAATTCTTGTGAAATATGCACAACAATTGCAGCAGAAGTTGGATTGTGATGGTAGAGAATATTTGAGGTTCTGCCTTAGCTAATTGTGTGTTATAATTGATTTTTGTATTAAAAAATGTAATCAAAAGCCTAAAAAAATTAAAATTTATATTGTAAAAATTAAAATTTATATTGTAATGAGATTTTTGTCTAAAGGGTCATGTGCATGCATGTGTATATATGCCGCATTTTGCAAATGGTGCCATTACTTTTAGATAGCTTGCATAATTTTCATTTATGTTTTGATGGGGAATTCATCAAAGCTACCCAATTTAGAAATATTTCTAGAGTAATATTGGTAAGTTCTTACTTTCACAAGTTTTGGGAATAAATTTTTCCCCTTGAAAAATAACTTATAACTACTCTGATAGTGTAATGATCTGAGGTTTGAAGCTGCATATGATTATGTGGTTTATAATTTTATCTATTATTGATCCAAAGAAATGCATACTTATGATATACATATGATTTATGAGTTTATAACTGCGGGGGTGTATTGCTTGAAGTATGATATCAATGGAAGTGCCATTTGGTTGGAAAATGATGTTATATATGCAGATGGGGAGTGGGTATTATAATTAGGTCATTTTATTAGAGGCTTAACATCCTTAGATTTCTTATATTAAACAATGTATCTGCAATTCTTATTGTCCATCTTAACCATAGTCGATGGGATCCTACAATTGTCCTGTTCATTTTTAATTAGTTAATATTCAAAGAGAGATGATTTAACTCAATCTAATGTAGGTTGGTGAATTCTTTTGGTTAAAAGGATTTTCTCTTCAATTTGAGATAACCCCTTCAGGATCAATCTATGGAGGGACAGCGGTGGTTGGCAGTGGTTTATCTGGTGGGTGTTACTTCATTTTTTTCTTCCGGAATCATAGGTATTGATATTCTTCTGAACACAGTAAAAGCATGAGAGTGACAATATGTTGAAAGCTTCATTGATTTGATTCAAATGGGAAATTAAACTGTCCATCTTTGATTCTATGGTTGGTAATTTTATCTATTGTTGATCCACTGGCATGTATACCTATGATATACATATGATTTCTTAGTTTATAACTGCACTGGTGTATTGCTCAAGGTATTATATTAATGGAAGTGACATATGGTCGGGAAGATGATGCTATATATGTGTAGAGGAATTTGGTATCATAATTGGGTCATTTTATTGGAAGCTTTTTATCCTTAAAATTTTAATATTAAGCATTATATCTGCAATGAAAATGGTGTATCTTAACCATAGTCAACGGGATCCTACAACTGGCCTACTCATTTCTTAATTATAATATTCAAAGAATTCTTATATAACACAATCTAATGTAGAAAATGTGTTTATTGCTTGCTCATTTCTTAATTAGTTAATCTTCAAAGAATTCTTACAAAACACAATCTAATGTATAAAATTTGTTTATCTTTGATTTGAGAAAATCCCTTCTAGACCAATCTATTAATGTTTTTCTTAATATATTATTTAATATTTATACACATATAGGACATAGAAAAATACATTATTTAAATAATTTTATTAAATTTATAAAAAAATAAATTCGATGAATATGAGTACATCAACACATTTGAATAGTTTTGTTGTCAAAATTCAACATCATAAGGATAAAATAAATAAATATTAAAAAAATATTGCATTTATGATATGCAATACCCAATTTTAGTAGATAAGCAAAACTTTATCATTATACAACTTTGTAAATTTGTCCTATAATTTTTTTCATCTTTAAATAATTAGTATCAAAGTAAAAAAAAAATTTATTAAACACACAATCCCGTGCAGCGCACAGTTAAAAAAAGCTAGTAAATATGAAGCAATAAAATGTATGCGAAAAATGAGTGAAAATTTTAAAATTAATGCAGTTATGATGTTGTTAGATAAAGTGATATTTTCTTTTTTGGAGTGTGGAGGATTTTGTGAGATAAACAAATGAGAAAAGTGTGAAGGGTTTTGTTGGACGTAGTGAGTATTTTATTAACAATTCATGAAATGAATAAAAAGTGATAATAATTTTAATAAAAAGAAATATTTGATCACTAAAAAGTTACAACCGTTTAAATAAACTATTTTATGAAAAATTCATAAGATAAATAAAAAATTATAATAAGGAAAAATTGCTCATAGGTATACACTTTGTACCCATAATTACTAGAAAATATATTGATTTAAAAAAATTATTCTTACATACAAAATATTAAAGTAAAATACAAAATATAACCTCAAACACATACACTTTTAAACCATAAACCCTCACCCACCGCCAAACCACTGCCGGACCGCCGGACGGACCACCACACTATTTTGCTGCATACATTTTTTTTACTACATATAACTTTTGCTGCACACAGATATTTATGTGTAGCATATTGTAAGGTTAATATTGGAATATCACTATATATTTATGTAGTTAGTAGTAATATTTTTGTATGTTAATTTGTATCTCATAGTAATTAAGGAGATTCCAATGTACTTAGTAGTAACTATCCCTTATTAATATTATAATAATATAAGTGATATGTAATTATGAAAAAATAACAATATTTATTTAATAAAAAATAAATTTAAAATACATGATATAACTAATAATAATAATAAAATAATATATTTTTTCAAAAAAGTAATGAAATAATCTATTTTTTTATTTATTTTTTTAAGAAAAAGAAAGGTTTTGATAATATGTAACCGGCGCAATGCACGGTAGCTTCTTCTTTTCTTAATCCGCGTTCTTTTACCCGTTAATGGATTATTTGGGTTAAGATGAATCTGTGTCACATAATAGGATTTATTTGTGTGAGATCACACAAGTCTCTCCCAACTGCAAAACTTATATAAATAAAATACAGTAAAACTTTACAAGACCCTTCTTAGTTTAATAAGTAAATTTTTGTTAGGCTAATTATATTGTTCACCTGGTGCACTTTAAGATATGACGCACCCATTTTAAAAAATATATACAAATATAAAAAAAAACATATATAATTAAAAACAAAAATGTATACAATTTAATGGTTAGTTTTTTAATGAAAAATTGTGTGTAAAAAAATATATAATTATTAAAAAACATGTACATACACTATTAAATAAAAAGTTATACTTTTTTAATGAAAAACTTAGTGTGAAAAAAATATACAATTATTAAGAAACATGTATGGGTGCACCATTAGACCTAATATCAAAATAGAATAAAAAGTTATACGAATATGGGTGCACCTGATATCAACTCTTTTTGTAATGATGCATATTTAGTGATAAATGTTTAAATGTCTAAAATAACGAAATTAAATATGCTAGACCCAATTTGCGAGCTTTAACTGACCTATAAATATGTATATTCAAATCATAAATTTACACTATACAATTAAGTCATAAATTTACAATCGTGTTATTTATTTTAACCCACTCAAAAACGAGTCACCTATTTTCATAAAATTTGATATTTTAACACATCCAACTTAAAAGTAGCTAGGATAAAAATAAAATAAAAAAAGAAATCCTTAAACATAATGGCGTTTTGTCATCATTAATTCCCTCAAGAACCCCATAAAGCAAAAAATGCTACAGATCGAGTTACTAGTACAAAAAACATTCTTTGTTACATGATCTCATATTATGCAAGAAATGAATTAAGAAAATTATAGATGGTTAATCACCTAACTTAATCAACTGTTAACCAAATACTGATCAGATTCAGCGGAAGACTCCTGGAATTCATCTTTGTACATTTCTTCTATCATCGGCTTCCAAAGTCGGACTCGAGCATTTATAAACCAGTTAGAAACCTGCAGCAAAAAATATTTTAAAACACATATACTAATCAACCAAATTAATTCTATGCAATTAATTTGAATCATTGAATTACCTGGTTCTTGGACAACCCTGTTTGTGATGCTAACATTAGCTTCTCAGAATCATTAGGATACCTGCAGCACCAAATGCTATTAGAAGGGTTTTAAATAAACTCACATTCTTTCTTATAATTTCTTTTCTTTCCAAGTGTTATTACAAGGGACGTACGGATGAAGAAAGTGTTCGAAAAGCCACGCGCGAAGAATGGAGACCGAAGTCTCCGGTAACCCTCGCAGTGGCCGCCATGCTTGAGCTGAGTTTTGCATGATCATACGGTTCAGTCTAGGTTCTTGATCGAATAGACTCAGTTGTGATAATCTTGAGCTGATTTTAGGCACATCCCTGGTTATCTTCTTCTTCACGACATGAATTTGAGACACAATTGCGTTTCTCAGACGACAGAAATGTTTGGACATTGCAAGAAGACCAAGAGTAGTGTATGACTTTGCACCTCCAAACCCTGCTATGGCCTCAAATGATGACACCAGTTCCGCCATATGGTGAGAGTACTCCTCATATCTTTTCTCAACCTTCACGATGTTAAAAAAAATTATGAGTGAGAGAGAGAAGGGAGGGAAAGTGACAAGAAAACAGAGGAATAGCGATGAATTTTCGTTGCCACGCTTCGATGCTTTCTGGTTGTGCGTGTGTGTGTGAGAGAGGGGGGATAGAGAGAAGAGGGATGCTTGGTTCAACCTCCTCAAGCAAGGAAATGAGTTTCAGAAGGGTAACATAATCTTGATGCTTCTCAACAATTAATTCACTATTGGATAAGTCTGCTTTGAGCTTGGACGAAAGAGAGAAGAACCCTTTTCTAGACAATTTCTCATTGCTTTTATCAAGGGTACTATTATTCTCTCTAATGCTGAGCATTTCTTCTAGAAGGGATTGAGCTGGTTGTAGGTACTTGGAGCTTCCAATTGCAACAGCAAATGATGACCAACACTGACCCATGGATTGAGAAAAAGCACTCCCATCACAAGTATAATCACTCACAGCCACATGATGATCAAATCTCATGTCAAAATTAGGATTTAGGAGTGCAGAAGATGAGTTTAAGGTTGTTTGTCTACAGGGGTTAGAACCTAAAGACAATGAAAGCCTTTGGGATTGGTTAGATGCCTCATTCAATGGATCTCTTAGAAGTCGATGTGAGTTCATATCCGACTCATCTGATAAATGAGACATTCTTTCTGCAAGAGAAGGAATGGTACTTAAAGGGAGACACTCTGAGAAAGCATCAAATTGGAGGTTTACAAACTAGTTTGAGTTGAAAGTTTTTTGTAGAATATTGTTATTTGAGTGAGATGATGAATCTTCTGAAACCATAACAGTTAAACCAAGTATACATACATATATACACGTATGCATATCCAATATTTGTCTAATAAATTTGTATCTTAAATTACAAATATTTGCATTGCTTATATTGGGATCGATGAACAATGATATGGGACGAACCAATGAGAAATGTGATCTGTTGCAATTTCCCAAATACAAAAATGCCTACTTTGACTAAAATTGAGCAAAAATGTCCACTTTGAGGTTAACTCTACTAAATTACCCCTATCCTGTATGTATCAGATATTTTTAGCCTACAAGACAAGATAAAAATGGTTGAGTGATCGAGTGATCTGTATTTTTGGTATTATTATGGCTGAGTGACCGAGTGATCTATATTTTTGGTATTATTTTTGGCAAAAACTAAGTGTGTACTATTATGTCTATTATTTTGGCATAATTATGGGCAAACATCGAGTGTATTATAAATATTAATTATAGTTACATTACGTATAATTGACATTATTACTCTATAATTATTTATAATAATTAAATTAATGCTAATTACCTTAAAAAAAGTTAAGGTATCAGTCGGTCACTGATCTTAATGATAATAATTAAAGTAATCAAAGAAATATTAATTATAGTTATAATTGACATTATTGCTCTAAAATTATTTATGGTAATTAAATTAATGATAATTACATAAAAAATTAATTACATTACAAATTAAAATTAATTCATAATTACTTTTGTAAAAATAATTATTTATAATTGACATTATTCTCCATAATTATTTATAGTAATTAAATAAATGCTAATTACCTTAAAAAAGTTAAGATATCACTCGATCTTAATGTTATCAACTAAATTTATTAAAGAAATATTAATTATAGTTTCGTCATGTACAATTGACACTCTATAATTATTTATGGTAATTAAATTAATGCTAATTACCTTAAAAAATTTAATTATATTCTAAAAAATTAAAATTAATTCAGGGTTTTCATTTTGTAAAAACAATTATTTAGGCTTTCCTTTTTTATTTTAATCATCATCACTTGGGTTTTTCATCACCTGGCCTTTCCTTTTTCTTCTATAACAACAATCAATACTCAGACTTTCATTTTTTTTTTAAATAAGTTATTCGGGCTTTCCTTTTTTATTTACAAACATTACTCGGACTTCCTTTTTTTTTAATTACTCGGTTTTTTCATTACAAATCTATTATTTTGCCATAATTATGGAATTACTCGGGTTTTTCATTACAAATCTATTATTTTTCCATAAATATGGGCAAAGAGTGAGTGTATTATAAATGTAAATATAATAGATTAGATTTTAAATTTTTATAACTTTATAAATCTATTATTTTGACATAATTATGGGCAAAGACCGAGTGTATTATAAATGCACATTTAATACATTAGATTCAATTTTTTATAAGTTTACAAATCTATTATTTTGGCATACATATTACTATATTGAAAGACTGAGTGCCTTTAAAAATATATACATATTACTATATATGACTCGGTCATTCAATTATGTATATTCAAATTTTGAAAATATATAGAATATATATGGCTCGGTCTTAAGAATAAAAACTAAATTAATTAAAGAATTATTAAATATAGTTGCGTATTATTGACATTATTGCTCTAAAATTATTTATGGTAATTAAATGAATGATAATTAACTTAAAAAAATTAATTACATTACAAATTAAAATTAATGCGTACTTACCATTTTGTAAAAATAATTATTTATAATTGTCATTATTGCCCTATAATTATTTATAGTAATTATTCCTAATTAAATTCTAGCTAATTCTTAATGTTATCAACTAAAGAAATATTAATTATAGTTACATTAAGTATAATTGACACTCTATAATTATTTATGGTAATTAAATTAATATTAATTACCTTAAAAAATTAATTACAGACAACTTAAAATTAATTCGGCTTACCATTTTGTAAAAAAACAATTATTCAGGGTTTCTTTTTTTTATTTTAACCATCATCACTCGAGTTTTCCATCACACGACCTTTCCTTTGGCATAATGATGGACAAAGACCGAGTGTATCATAAATGCATATATAATACATTAGATTTTAACTCGGTCATTGTTAGCACTCGGTCTTTACATTATTAAATTATAAATGCCCATTGTTTGCACTAACTGAAATGTCAGTCAAACATATCAAATCAAATTTTGAGGGTATTTTGGTCAATTATATTCAAAAGTGGACATTTTTACATATTTTATATAAAATCGGTCATTTTTGCTTTGTACAAAATGACAGTGGTCCCTATAGCATGGAACCCTAAATTTAATCCTAATATTAGATCATTTCAGTGGGCCAGTTTGTAAGTTTTAGGACAAACATACCTATAAAATGAGTAATGTATTCAAAAATAAGAGAGAGAAGGTGAAGACAAAGAGAGGGGTTCTTGATATGCTGTTATGAGTCATCTACTCACTCCGTCCCGTCCTAATAGTTACGCATTACCATTTTGGGCGTCCCACCCCAATGGTTACGTTTCATTTTTTAGCATATGGGATCCCACACAAATTAATTTTTTCTCTCTCCATAACCCCACACATCACACTAATACACCTACCCACTTTACATTAAAATATTATTTCTTTTATCTCAATACACATTAAAATACTATACTCATTAATCCATATGCAAAAAACAAACGTAATTATAAGGACGGGACGGAGGGAGTATTCATTTTCTAAAGTCCAGAGTACCTTCTGAAAGCTATAAAAGCTAAGAGAACAGAGTTCAGAACCCTTTCTTAAAGTAGCATAGATAAGTATATTTAACCAATTGAAAATGCTAAAAAAGACAAAGGGAAAATAATCTTGTCAAGCACCTTCTTTCCTGACTGCACAACTTACAAAGCTTAAAGCATCAAAGCCATCAACTTAGTAGCATTTCTTTTAAAAAAAAAAAAATCTCAAACCCATCTCTCACACACATTGAGTGCGTTTTCTTGAGAGAAATACACACACATGACATAGAATAGGGTGAACTTATTTTAGTCAGCATTGAAAGAGAGCAGAAAACAGACAATAATTCATGAGTTGGTTTCTCCTGAAATGGGTATCTGACATCTGGTAGGAAAAAAAGCCCAAGAAAAAGCATGTTGTCTTTTACAACATCGTCTGAATCTTGTTTGTATCTTCAACCATTTGGGAATATGTGGGCTTTTCTATACGTCTCATCAGTGGTTAGAATCTATTAAAGATGTCGAAAGGACACTGCAAAATCACAATTGGAACGAGAAAATAATAATAATAATAATAATAAGAATGAAAATGGACAAGTAGACCTATAGATACATAGATCCACACAAACTGCTTTATTTAGGGTTTGGTGATTCGATTGATGATAGATTCTGGGCGTGAGTGCTGTGGTTGGATAATATTTCTGTCAATGATGATTTCAAATTTCTGTACATTTTGACCACTCCAATTTCTCTGTTTGAATGGCTCACTGAACCTCAAAAGGAATGCTTCGCGGCATCGTAAGAGCATACTCCCTCCATCCGAGTTAACGTTTAAGTTTATTTTTTGCATGTAGATAAATAATACTTCTTTTATTCCAAACTCGTTCTCTTACTTTCCGTTTACATTCATCCCAAACTAATTGTCTTAATCCAAAAAAGGAAACTTTACATCAACCAATAACCTCAACAGTTTTTCTTAATTTAAAAAATATCACTCATACATAACATACATAACATACTTTATAATTTATTTATTACCTAAAAATACCACAATACCCCTAAAAAGTCAATAAAATTAGTCAAAAAATAACTTTTCTTCAATTCCGTATTTACAGTAACTAAGACAACGAGTTTGGGACGGAAGGAGTACTTAACGTGAAGTGAGTAATTGTATTAATGTTGTCTATGGACCTTACCTGAAATATTTAATTGTTGGGTAGGTTTTGGGTGAGACCTATGTGAGATGGATTACCCATTAGCCCAATTAAATATATTTTACATTAAAATAAAAAATAATTAAAAGAAAAGAATGGCATTGTTTGGCTTAATTAATAAATCAAGCCATTTCCAAATTTTAAACTTTCGCTAGACTGACTAATGCCTTGGAGAGGTACGATTAAATTCGACTACATTACTACTCCATCTATAATTATTATTTTTTTTAGTTTTAATAAAAAATATATTATTATATTATTTTATTATTATTAATTATTCGATAAAAATAAAATTATTTTATATAGTTCAATTATTTTATTATCACGTTATTATAATTGGGTATCACCTTAAATTAAAAATGTTATTACTTTTTATTCATCCTATAAATTGTTTATAAAATAATTTAATTAAACGGTTATCACTTTTTCTTTATCATATATCATTTTTTATTTAAGATACTATCACTTTTTATTATTACATTGATTTGTTCGTGAAATAATTCAATTATAGGAATATCACTTTTCTTTTATAAGGAATCACTTTTTATTAAAAATATTATCATATTTTATTCATTCTATAAATTATATGTAAAATATACTTTGATAATTAGTGAGAGAAAAATGCACTTTTAGTCCCATACGAAATGTCTCACTTCACTTTTGATCCCTAACTTTTTTTTTGTCCCAAAAATTACACTTTTAATCCCGACAATTAGATTTTGAATAGAAAACGTTAACTCAAACAAAAAAAAAAATAAGAAAATGTTAAATCAAAAAAATCAAATAAAATTGAAAATTAATTATATTCAATCACACGTCTTCTCCCCACTCCCACTCCACTAATTGTCAGCTTCTCAATCTCTACCATGGCCGGCGAATCGTCTTCTCCCCACTTCCATTCCACTTGTCACCTTCTCAATCTCATCCATGGCCGGCAAATCGACTCCCTCTCCATTCCCTTACGTGAATGATAGAATTGCCCTAATTTCATCCCTCAATTCGCTCGAAATATTCGCTCTATTTAGAGAAGAAAAAACAACACATAGCAAGAAAAATAGATCTATTGTGGTGACGGAGACGAATGGCAGATCTGTGGTGGTAGTGAACGGTGAATGTGGTGAAGACGGAGTGACGCGACGGGGACAGCAGCAAACGGCGCGATGGCGGAGAGGCGACAGCAACGAACGGCGCGACGCGACGGTGGAGAGGCAGCAGTAGCAAACGACGCAACGTGACTAGGGATATAATCGAACCGAGCTGAATCGAATACTACTAGGTTTAAGGATCGTTTGTTAAGGAATTATCGAACTCGAGTCCGAGCTCGAACTCGAGCTCGAACTCAAACTGTTTGTTAAGGCTCACGAACGTGTTCACGAACACGTAAAGTAACTTGTTTATGGACATTTTTTCATGAACATTTAAATAATTTTGTACTTGGATATTAAAAGAATATTTCGTTTATAAACATTTAATGTTATTCATAATATTAAATAACAAACTAACAAAATATAATAATAAACGGTAAAAAAATATTTAAATAATTAAATAATCACTTAAGTTATTATCATATTTATGTGGTTTAATGCAAAATATTTAATTATTGGATATTAATAAATAAATAATAATATATAATACTAAAGAATAATTATAAAATTTATGAACGCGTTTGCGAGCCATTAACGAGCCCATAAACGAATATGTTCGCGAACTTTCGAGTCGAACACCATTAGGCTTGAGTTTGGTTTGATAGACTATCCGAACTCAAAATTCAAGTTTGGTTTGGCTCTTTAAGGTTAACGAACGAATTCGAATGAATATTTTATCGAAGCGAGACTCGAATAGTTTGCCAATGATTTGGTTCGCTTACATCCCTAAACGTGACGTCCTTCAAATGTCAATTCTCCCTTCAAGCTTTCAAAAGTTGAAAAAATTGTAAGATTCATTGTTGGTGAAAATGAAAGAGCGGCGATGGATGGGAATTGATAGAGTAGTTCTATGTCTCTACCATTCCAGATCTACTATATTCCTCCACCCAACAAACAAATTGACGATGTAGCTGTTGGGAACGAGGATCTGGTGGTGTCATAGAATGGTCAGGGAATAGGGTTCATCGGAGGCAGAGGCGGCGGCGGCGTTGTCGTGGTAGTGGGTTAAACATTGCTGTAAGGATGATTCTTCTGTTTCCTCAATAGAGATCGTCAAAAAAAGGTAGAAAAAGGAACCGAGAGAGAAGAGCAAGGGTTTCTTATTCTTGCACCGCTTGCCGCCGTTGATATCGCCTGAAATTTGTAACAGTTGGGTTGGAGAGAGAGGGTGTGTTGAAGAGAGATACAGGAGTTTAGGAAAAAAGAAAAATACTCCCTCCGTCCGGTTCTAAGGTATTCATATACTTTTTGCATGTGAATTAAGGAATATTATTATTATATGTAAAATAGGTAATTGTATTAGAGGGAAGTGGTGGGCCATATTGTGTACATTTTTACTAAATAGGAGAAATGGATACCTTTGAAGCGGACGCCAAAAATAGTAAAATGGATACCTTAGAAGCGGATGGAGGGAGTAAAAAATTAATAAAGGCTTAAACTAAAAAAAATTATACTCAATCTAACAGTCACGTCATCAATCCGTTAACTTGATGGATGAAATTTAGCAATTAAAGCAATGAGACCAAAAATGTAGTGAAAAGGACCAAAAGTGAAATGAGACATTTTGTATTGGACTAAAAATGCATTTTTTCCTAATTAGTGATCACTTTTTATTAAAGATATTATAACTTTTCGTTTAAAATTTTATCACTTTTTATTTATATTATAGATTATTCATGTAATAGTTTAAAGTACTGTTATCAATTTTCTTCAATTGAGTATCACATTTTATAAATTTATAATATTTAAATAAAAATAAATTAAATGAATATCAAATTTAAATAAATAAAAATTTTAATTTAAAAAATAACATTATATATATACAAAAATATATACTCCCTCCGTCCCAGTTAAAGAGGGTTTTTTTCCATTTTGGTCGTCCCACCCAAAGGGTCCCTTTCTTTTTTTACACACATGGGACTCGCACACCCCCTCTAATACAATTAAAAAAAATACTTCTCTAAAGATGATTCTCTCTAAATTTCTCTCTCTAAAATTTCCTCTCTAGGTTTCCCGAGTTTGCATGGCGGTACCTCCCGGCCCATCTCGGCCGCCGCTAATGCCGGAGGAGTTTGCAACGCGGACTGAGGAGCACCCTTGGTTCAAGGAATTGTTCAAAAAAACAAAGCTTACGCTGATAATCTACCATCGATGAGTAATAACAGGGAGCGATTACGCCTTGGTTCTGATCGTAATCGTTCTACTGACGATCAAGTTGGATCGACTGATCCTAGAAATAATACTGCCACTCAAGGCAATATTTCCAAATCGAATCCAATACGTGATTCCTCAGACCCTAGATCGTTCGCGGCTAGGGTTTCTACGGATGCTGATGACCCCTATTCCTTCATCCGTGCGGCCATATGCAAGAGACCTACTTCAGGTCCTATGGCGAGGCCGCTTGAGAAAACAGGTGATAGCGTTACACTTTATATAAACAAATCCTTCTATAACAACAGGTTGAATCTTTTTTCAAAATTTATTATTGCTAGGATTTTATTCTCAAGAGGCACGAAACCCCTATCAGCTATTGGAGTCGGAAGCGATGATCAAGAAAGCTTTTCAAATTTCTGACATGTTCACTATTCCATTGGGAAAGGGATACTTCACAGTGTATATTGCGGATGATGCAAAGTGTATGCAAATTCTGAAATGCAAATCATACGATGTTGGCGCTTCTCAAATCAGGGCACTAGACACCCACTTTCAACCCTTACAAGATTAAATCCTCTGTGGTTTCGGTCTGGGTAAGAGTTTATGAACTCCCGATGGACTTATGGCATGAGAAAGTTTTTAAACACATCGCAAAAGCTATAGGCAAGCTAATACGCAATGACGATAGGGCTTTGGATGGCTCCACTAGACATTATGTGAGAATGTTGATTGATGTGGATGTATTGGAAGATCTGCCAACGAAATTACTTATTGATATGACCGATTCAATAATCTGCTCCACTTTTAGTTATGAAAATTTACCTTCTTATTGTAAGTCTTGCAATACTCTAGGGCATTCTGTGAAAGAGTGTCTTAAGAAGAAAAAAAGGACTAAGACTCGTAGGGAGAAAGGAAAGAGAATGGATAATAAGTTCCAATTTCCTAAGAAGGTGTGGAGGGGGAAGCAAGCTGACCAACCTCCAGTGGAACAAAACAACAACTTTTAGAATCTGGATGAGCTCGATAAAGAAGTTGTTAATGAAATATCAAATAATGCTGATAAGTCTGATGGAAAATCAGATAATGCTGATAAGACTGACGACCTGTTGTTTGAGGCAACGACGGAACAAAATGAAGAACTTCACACTCCTGATTCTGAGAAAGAGGATCCCAAAGAAACGACAGTTCAGGAGACTACGCCTGATGCTGAGAGATAGGGAAAGACTCTTACCCTAATTGCATAGCCAATTCCCTTAGACATTCGCAGCCCTGAGCAACCTGTCCTAGTACCTGAGAGCAGCTGAATTATGGATGCGGGACAGAAATCATCGGTGCACTATCAGCGGCCAGAACCACCTACTACTAGATAGCGCACATCGATCCCTGGCGTAAAACATGTGTTACCGAATAATAAGCATGGAAAGAATATGCATGCCACAACCACTAAGGAGTGGAGAGCAAGTACCAAGCCGCTGAAGCACGATCGTAACGATCGTGCTAAATGAGAGTGCTCTTATGGAATGTTAGAGGGATTGATGATCCATCCAGGATGGTACTCAAGGAGCTATGTCTTGCGCATAGGCCAGGATGGCTAGCTATTCCTGAGCCAAAAATCAAGTTTGATACAGTTCCTGATTTTGTTTGGGCAAGTATGGGAATTACTTTTGCAGGTCAGAATCAGAGAGAGGGTCTCCAGCCGAACTTGTGGGTCTTTTACAATGCTGCTACAATTTCACAGGTTCAGATGATTTTCTCTTCATCAAAAATTATGATTTTTGACTTTATTTATAATGCTTCCAACTATCGTTTTGGGTTTGTATATATGCATACAGATCATGTTATTCGTATGCAATTATGGGAGGATATCACATTACATGACAGAAATAGAATGATGATTATTGGAGATTTTAATACTACTCTAGGCTCACATGAGAGACTACACAGTACAAGAAGGGATAATTTGGGCCCTCTGGAATTTAAGGAGTTTCTTGACTCGACGGGTCTTCATGATCTAGACATGTATGGTGCTAGGTTTACCTGGGTGAGTCGCTCAGCTACTAGAGGTATGAGAGCTTCCAGAATCGACAGGGTCTTAGCTGATGATAAATTTTTAGAGGGTTGGGACTCCTGTCTCGCTTTGGCTTTGGCTAGGCAAGAATCGGATCACACTCCGATTCTACTTACTTCTAAGGAGAAAAATCAGATGCCAAAACCATTCAGATTCCAATCCACGTGGCTCCTTGATATCGTTTTTTCATCATGGCGGAGACTTCATGGAAGGAACCTACCAGGATAATCAATCGAATATCCTCTTTGTCTGTGAAGCTAAAAAGATTAAAGCATTCACTCAAGACATGGAATAAGACCAACTTCGGAGATGTATTTGGTGGAGTTGAGGGTGCGATGCGGGCTCTGGATGATGTGCAGATTCGACTTAGGATCGAAGGAGATAGTGAGGAACTTTTTCGGGAGAAAATGGAAGCACATGTGGAGCTGAGCAAGAAATTAGCTCAAAAACAGGAGTTTTTATCACAGAAAAATCGAATGTCTTGGATCAAAGATGGGGACATGAATTATGAATTTTCCACTTGTATAGGAGGGTTCAACGCACCAAATCAAACATAATCTTCATGCAGGTCCATGGGGTTCTTACGGATGATCCTAGACTTATTGCACAAAATGCAGTGCAGTACTACACTACTTTGTTCAGTGACTCTCATGATGAACGGAATATTGAGGGCTTGGATTTCTTAGAAAGGTTTGTTTCTGATGAGCAGAACCTTGCTCTCTCGGCAATGCCTTCAATGGAGGAAAGTAAGACTGCAATTATGGGACTTTCTTCAGAAAGTGCGCCAGGGCCTGATGGTTTTGGGGGATAATTTTTTCAGAAGTGTTGGTACATCATTGATAGTGATCTTAACTTGGTTGTCCAACATTTTTTCTCGACTTCCAGTTTGCCTTCTGGAATCAATTGCAACTTTATTGTTTTAGTGACAAAAGTGGAGGGGGCAAATAGGATGGAGGATTTCAGGCCTATCAATTTATGTAATTTTCTGTTTAAGATCATTACTGAAATTATTGCTACGAGGGTTGGTCCAGTTTTAAATGAACATCTCAGCAAAAAATCAATTTAGTTTCATACCAGGGATGAACATCCATAATTGCATTGCCGTTGCCTCAGAGAGTTTTAACATCATCCATAACTCCATTCGCGGATCGATTGGGTTTAAAATTGATATAAGGAAGGCGTTTGACACCCTTCGATGGGATTTTGTTCTTTATATCTTGAAAAAGATGGGTTTCAGGGATGTTTTTATTGGTTGGATTAGAGCTATATTTGAATCTGCTAAAACATCCGTATTAATCAATGGTTCCCCAGAGGGTTTTTTTACTTGTGGTAGAGGTGTCAGACAGGGTGATCCGCTATCTCCTCTTCTATTTTGTATTGCAGAAGAAGTCTTGGGAAGATGGATAGATTACAAGATTGCAGTTGGGGAAATTTCTCAAGTTAAAGCAAACAGGTCTACTTACATCCCTCCATACTTATTTTATGCTGATGACATTCTGATGTTCTGCCAGGGAGATACCAAGTCCATTAATACTTTGCGGGAGATATTGGAGAATTATGTGTAGTTATCGGGACAAGAATTCAATCCCGCCAAATCCAAGGTCTTTTTTGGGAATCATGTTTGATCAGCTATAAATGGAAAGTGACAAACGATTTAGGGATTCATGAAGGTGCTTTCCCATTCAAGTATTTAGGAGCCCCTATTTTCATTGGAGCTCCTAAGAAAGAATATTTTCAGCAAGCAACGGATAAGGTGCTTAGCAAATTTCAGCGCTGGAAAGAAAACACACTCTCCATGGCAGGGCGCATCTGTCTTATGAATTTGGTTATCATTGCCTCTACAGTTCATGTGATGATGGTATATAAATGGCCTAGATATCTGATAAAGAAAAAAGAGATGGCATGTAGGAATTTTATCTGGTCTGGAGATGTTCATAGGCAAGACAGGTTTACGGTGGGATAGAAAAGAATTTGTTGCCCAACTTCATAGGGGGGTTTGGGAGTTCGTTGTATTAGGGCATCTAATGAATCATATATTATGAAACTCTCCTAGGAGATTCTTGAAGGCAAAGGTCCTTTAACTTTGATAAAAGAAAGATGGTTCGAAGGGGAAGAGCTAAAAAGAGGATATGTTGTATCATCGATTAGAAAACCATGCATGATGCACATTCAAAGATTGAAAGAGGAAGAAGTATTGGTTGCGGGCGAAAACTCTAATGTTCGATTTTGGCTGGATAATTGGATAGGGAGTCCCATTGCAGATTTAGTGGATATTCCTTTGGGGTATAGAAAAAATTTTGATGACAAAGTTGGAGATTATCTGCATAATGGAAACTGGCACTTCACTGAAAGTTTCACTACAACATTTTCACATATTGTGGAAGCAATTCTCTCTGTTCGTATATACTCAGAGGATTGTAGATTTTGGAGTAAGTTATTTAAAGGCAGGGTCACCTCGAGGGCAGCTTACCCCAATTTACGGGCTGCACATTTGAACATTAATTGGGGGGTCGTGGATTTGGGCTCTGTTCATACTTCCTAGAAGGTCTATCACGGCTTGGAAGGCAATTCATGGCATCTTAACTACTTGGGATCTACTGGTTCATAGGGGATACAAGCATCATTCTCGATGCTATCTTTGCAAAAATGGGAGGAAACAATGTAGCATTTGTTCTTAAGTTATCCCATATCTTCCACGGTCTTAAAGAGGCTTCTTGCAGGGATTGACTTTGGCAGAACTCTACATACTGACCAATCTTTTATTGGTTTTATTTTACAGGCGATCGACATTGTGAATAGCAAGCAAATCATATCTTTATGGAGACTTGCTATTGTTTCATACTTGTGGATTATTTGGCAGGAAAGAAACAAAATGATGAATGATGGTTATAGCGAAGATGGCAATGACAAAATGGTCAGAACTTCGGGTATTTTGGCGGCATTATTCTCCTTGATCAAAGAAGGTGACAACTTTAATCTTGGAGTGATGAACAACACTGTTGAGGACCTTTTCACACTAAAGTACTTTGGCATCAAGGGTACTCCGAGAAGAGCTCCTACTGTGGTTACAGTTCGGTGGCAACCTCCGGCTGCGGGTTGGGTTAAGGCTAATGTGGATGGACATGCAAAGCGTTCACCTGGAAGCATCTCTGGTGGAGGTTTGTTTAGAAACTGCAGAGAGTTTTTCATGGGAGGGTTTATCTGTGGTTATGGATAGGGGTTTGCATTTGAAGCAGAATTGGGGACGGCCTGTCTTGCTATTGAGTTGGCATTTGAGAGGGGATGGACAAGATTGTAGTTGGAGACTGACTCCATGTACGTATTGCATGTCTTCACTATGGCAAAACCTATTATACCATGGCGATGGTTATCTCGATGGTGGAAGGCAAAAAATATCATTGCGCAGATGGTGTTTCATATATCTCATATATATAGAGAGGGGAATTCAGCTGCAGATTCTTTGTCAACAATGGAAGGCGTATTGGTGTGGCATATTTCTCCTAATTCAGCAATGTCTCGAATTTTATTCACTGACATGAACATGGACTACTTTAAATTTAAATAGTTTTCTTTTATCATCTTTGTAATTCTCTTGTACTTTTCATTTCATTTCTTCAATAATATCATCTAACATAATTAAAATATGGGGTCCACACTCCCACTAATACAACTGTCCACTATACATTAAATAATAATACTCCTTAATCTACGTACAAAAAAGCAAAAGACCATCTTTTGATGGGATGAATGGAGTATATGTAAACGATCTAATTAATTTATTTTTATAATTATATTTTCAATTTTCTAATTTGACTACAACCAAACAGGCCCTTAAAAATATAATTAATGGGTTAATGGGTGATCCTTTTCACATAAGGAGATCCATGAGACAGTCTCATTCAAGTCTTTGCCTTAATTGTTTTTTGTGGCACAACTTAAAAAAAATGTAAATCTTACTTCAGAACAAAGTAAAATACTACCTCTGTCCCGCTTTAAGGTTTATATTTCTTTTTTTATCATGTTGGGCCCACACAAAATAATTAATTATTCTATATAGGGCCACACATAACATTAATACAACTACTTACTTTACATTAAATATTATTTCTCTCACCTCACTATACATTAAAATATTATATCTTTTAATCTACATGCAAAAAACAAATCTTAACATTAACGCGGGACGGAGGAAGTATAAAATGTAAACCTTAACACGGGATGAGGGAATATATCAAAATTCTCGAAATCTCCTGTACATTCAGTGTAGGAAACTATATTCGTATATATAGATCCTATCCGATTATTCTAGATATTTCAATCGATTGTAAAGGAATGTTTTTGTTTAAGGTTTTTATAGGATTGAAAACCATCAACACTATAAAAAATTTATCTTTTTTATGAACGTAATATTCCGTTAACATAAGTCGTAATTTAGTTATTAAATTAAATTATCAATCGATTAACCATGTTGATAACTTTTTGTTGATAAAGTGGGGTTGGTAATTTTTTTCGAGGTAAATCCAATTCTATTGATAAATATTTAGGTTGGTCTTGGATGAGACCGTTTCACGAATCACTTTTCGTGAGACGGATTCTAATTCTACCCATTAATATAACTTAAAAAATGGGTTGTTGGGTATATGGGAGTAGTATTTAAAATTGCTTATGGATTATATTTGTAAAGTCGAGTATCATGAGTTAAACTCTTTCTCCTTAAGACAAAATTACTCTGTACTTCAGGTGCTTACAGACTATTAATATAATTTTAAAAAATGGGCTATTGGGTATATGAGACTAGTAATTAGAACAACTTATGGATTGCTTATGTAAAGTCAAGTCATGAGTTACACACTTTCTCCCTAAGACGAAATTGCTCCGTACTTCAGGTGCTTACGGACTATAGCAATCGCCTCCAAGATACTACGACTTTAAATTTTAGACTTGTAGCACAACGAGTCCAAAATTATTGGCGAACGAACGAATATTTTAGTTTTTTCGGACTTGGTTGGATAATTCTAAAACTTATGGGATATAGTGTAATAATTTGATTTCCAATGCAGGATGTGAGTGTTCTTTTCCAAATGATTTTGGGCCTTATTTATAGTAAGTGAAGAGTTGTGGTGTCCTTTGAAGAAGAGATGTCTTGATTTAATATGGGCCATTGGATCATGTATTTTGATTAAAATCTTGATCTAAAGGCTAAGATTGCACCCCTTTATTTGAATTTGAATTCAAATTTTGGAGCCAAATCTTACCCTCTTCCAATCACTTTGATTTGAACCATGGTTAAATTAACGGCGCACAGACTGATTTGACCAATTCTAGCGAGCCGAACATGAACTTGCCGGTCTAGCTGAGCCAGACCAGTTCAAACCGGTCTACCCCACGTGTGCCCAAGTCTAACCCATTAGACCCTAGTTCGAGTCCAAAATAAATGCGAATATGTGCAGCCAATTGCTTGGTTGGTTGCACCATGTGATTCACATTTAATTTAATTTCCTAAAGTGTGCAGGTAATTATAATGAGTTCAAGTAGGGATGACAATTTTACCCGTCGGGTCGGGTTACCCGATGGGCGCATATCGGGTGTGAAAAAATTGAGTAAAATCGGGTAGTACCCGAACCTCAAAGAAAATTATGCGGGTAAGGGTAGGGTAGGGGTTCTCCTATTTTTACCAGTACCCGACCCGAATTTTACCCGAATATATATATATATATATATATATATATATCATATATATATATATATATTTACTAATAATATTATATATTTAATTAAATGTCTAAATTTAATATTTCATTTTAATATAGTAATATTGTTGATGTAAAATTTATGATGTATTTAATATTTATTTATTATAATACGTTTAATATTTTTAATTAAAATTTATATTCTTGTCCTAATATAAATATAAATAATTAAGAATTATAATAAATCTTGTTCTATGTTATAATATCATGTGTTATTTATAATTATTTTTAATTAATAATAATATAATAATACTTATTTACATTAATTGAGAATTATAATTAATTTTTTAATATTTTAACAAAAATTTGATATTCGAATTAATAAAAATAATAGTGGTTCGGTGAATTATATTATGAACAATCTATGCGTATAAATAAAAGGTAATAACATTTTTAATGAAAAATAATATTAATGTCTTTGATAAGAAGTAGTAATAGCTATTTAAGAAAGTAACTGTCTTTTTTGAGACCGTTTCGCGGAGAAACCATATTATGCTTTCCGTTTTCATAATAAGTTATTAATTTTTATTAAAATATTATCACAAAGAAATGTTCTATCAAAAGTCTTTGCTTTCACAATTTACACATTAACTATAAATAGACTAAATATTTTATTGTATTATTTAGGTTTTGACAGAATAATATAAATAAATTAAACATATACCAAAAACATAATATCTAAATTATGAGATTATATATTATTTTATTATCTTGGAATACTCAAATGGATAACATGTATATTATTTTATGCAAGTTCATATATATTATTTTTAATTAATTAATCAAAATAAAACTATTAAAATGTAAAATTTGATTTTTTATGTGATTATATTTTTTTATTAAGAATTCTTTTTAGTATGTCTTATTAGACAAACTCTTTTGTGAGACATTATATATGTAAGACGATTTGTGAGACGTGTTAAAATATGTCTATTATATAAATAAAGTATGTTTAATGATTGTTAAAATATGTTTTAAAGTATGATAAATGATGAATTAAAGTATTATTTTAGGGTGTTATAGTATGATAAATGATGAATTAAAGAATCCTAGTAATGTGGAATACTAGTAGAATCTCCTTGGGAGAGTTTGTAATTCATGAACAAGCTGTAACTGTTGAGGCAACTTGCCTAGTGTCATCCAAGAAATTTCTAATCTCGTTTATCTACGTTGCAAATTCTTATATTGATAGAAGAAATTTATGGAACCATTTGGAACTTCTTTATCATGACAGTCACCTTCCTTGGATTATTCTCAGAGATTTCAACACCACAATGAGAAGCAACGGAAGATCTAACTCAGGTTCTAATCATGGCATGCAAGAATTTGCATACTTGTGCTTGTTATTAGGATTACATGACTCTACATCCAAAGTATGCTTCTTCATGTGGTATAATGGAACGCATCGAAGTAAATTGGATAGGGTATTGTGTTGCCAACTCGTGATGGATGCTGGAGTCGGAATCTCTCCCACAAGGAAGTACTTCAGACCACTGTCCAGTCATCACCTCCCTGTTTGAACCAGATAATGCAATTACTAAGCCTTTCAGATTTCTCAGCATGTGGCTGGATCATGACAACTTCCCTGGTATATTAGCAGACACATGGCGCCTGGAGTTCAGAGGGACCAAACAATACATCCCGTGTCAAAATCTCAAAGCTCTCAAACCGGCCCTCAGACTCTTGAACAAGAAGGAATTTATGCATATTTCAGAGAGAGTCAAGAGAGCAATGCAGGAATTGGAAATTATACAAAAGGAATCCATGGCTAGAATACAGAATACACAACATTGGGATTCCCTGAGGCAAAAATTTAAGGAAGTTAACATCTTGGAGAAGTATGAGATGAGCTACATCCAGCAACTCACCAAAAATAAGTACATTAAGGCCCAAGATAAAAATACAGCCTACTTCCATGCCATGGTCAAGACAAACTCTAATAGGAACTTCATCAGTGAAGTATACAACGAACAAGGACCATCTACAAGCAGATCAGATATGGCTAACAAGCTAAGTAGTTACTATACAGATCTTTTTGGCAGGGAAGGGAGCGCATCAGGAATGGTAGATCGGGAAGTAATTAAGCAGGGGCCAGTTCTGAAGCCAGAGGCCAGGCTGGCATTAATCAAGAAAGTCAGTGATGAGGAAATAGTGCAAGCACTGAAAAGCGTTGACATATACAAAACACCGGGGCTGAACGGGTACACAACGTGGTTCTTTAACAAAGCATGGGATGTGGTTGGACAAGATGTCAGGAATGCAGTTCATGAGTTCTTCAGAAACGGGAAATTGCTGAATAGATTAACGCAACATTTGTGTTCCTCATTCCCAAAAAGAATTTCGAGCCATCAGTAGGAGATTTCAGACCCATACCTTGCTGCAACATGATTTATAAGATCACATCCAAAATCATTGCGCAAAGATTAAAGGAGAGCTTTTCGGATATCATTGACCCAGCACAATCGGGATTTGTTAAAGGACGGAAGATGAGGGATAGCATCATGATAGCTCAAGAGCTTTTATTGAGATATGGATGCAAAGCTAAGAACACCTCTCCAAGAATAGCACTGAAAGTGAATATCAAGAAAGCCTACGACATGGTAGATTGGAAGTTTCTTATCAACCTGCTCTCCGAGCTCCAGTTCCCACAGACCTTTCTGAACTGGATCACCTAGTGCATATCCACTACATTTTTTCCCTCATGATCAATGGCCAGCTAGAAGGATTTTTCAAAGGAAAGAGAGGACTGAGGCAAGAGGACCGAATATTGTCAATGCTGTTTGTAGTATGTATGGAGTATGTATCTATATTACTCAAGCATGAAATCAAGTTGAAAAATCTGAGATTCCACTCCAAGTTCTGCGCAAGAAACAATGTGTCTCACCTTGCCTTTGCAGACGACCTACTGATAGTGGCCCATGGAGACACAATATCAGCGGAGGCAGTGAAGAGGGTCTTGGACAAGATGGAGGAGTCCTCGGGATTAAAAGTCAACGCCCAGAAATCCAACTTATATGCAGTCGGGGTTCCGCAAAGGACACTACATGAAATCAGACAAGCAATCTCGTACCCACTTTCAAAATTGCCAATCAAGTATTTGGGTGTCCCAGTGAACCACAAAAAAACAGTCAGCAGAACAGTTTAATCCCCTAGTGAAATCCATTACTAACTACATAAAGGGATGGTCATCCAAGCTGTTATCATTCACAGGTAGATTGGAAGTAATCGCATCTGGAGTGTATGGAATACTTACCTTTTGGCTATCAATGATTAAAGTCCCAGTGGTGGTCCTTAACAGAGAGTATCATCAGACACTTCATTTCGGGCTCAAGACACAGCCTTGTGGCTTGGAAGGACATAACTAAACCCAAATAGAATGGAGGGCTAGGGATTCGGGACTTGAAAAGATGGAATAATGCACTAATTGCAGCAGCGGCCTGGGATGTTTACAGCAAAACAGATTCGCATTGGATCAGATGGATTCATTCGGTGTACATGAAGGGAACACCCATGGCCCCTATATGCCGCGGGATAGTGTGCCTCCTATCCATGGAGGATGATCATTCGAGTTAGAGACAAGATCTTGGAGGGAGTAAGTGAGGGCCAGAAAATCCAAGAATGGGATAGAAGAATGAAAGAATGCCAAGTAGACAGGAAGTTTAGAAGTGGAATTATGTACGAGCATATGAGCATGGAGGATACTGATTCCAGATCCTTTGTGTTTAAGAATATTTGGAGCAAGTGCATCCTGAGGAAGCATAGCTTCCGAATATGGCTCCTCCATAGACAAAGATTTCTGACGAAAGACAGACTGTGGGGAGAAGTTGAATATTGAGAATGTGGGTTCTTCATAGGAAGGGAAGAAACCCAGGAGCACCTGTTCTTTATATGCAGATTCACCAATCTAATCTGGGAACGTCTCAAGACAAGAATAGGATGCAGTGTGAATCCCAGGTCAGTAGCAGATGCACTACGAAAGATCTTCAGGGAAACCAAGAGGAACAAAAAAGAAGGGAACTATTCCTAATAATCCTGCCGGTATTTATCAACCAGATATGGATGAAAAGAAATAAACAGCTTCATGGAAATGGTATGAGAAGCCACAATGACATAGCATACCATATGGAATACCTAATTGTTTACTTGTTCCTGAATTACAAGTAGATGAACATGTGTAGCCAATGGTGAAGACCTTGATGTTGTTTTTCTTATTGTAAAGCAATAGCGTAATCGATTGTAACCGATGGTTCTGGAATGTAATTTATCAATTTTAGTAATATGATTCATTATTAACATACTTTAACTACAAATAATCATACTTTACCTATATAATAAACATACTTTAGTAATGAGTCGACTTGTCTCACAACCATCTCATAAAAACCATCTCGCAAGATAGTATCTCGTCTTATTAATTAAGATTAATTTCATTTAAATACTTATTTATTTTAGATTATTTATTTATGTATTATAATTATTTTTTATGGATTATAGTTTTAAAAAAAATTGGGCACAGGTAGGGTTGGGTAACCATGAATTATCAGCAGAATTTACCAAGATTGCTGGTATCCGTTTACCCGTGGATTGCCTGTGTACCCGGTGGATATACTCGTGCCCTACCCGAAGCTTTATTTGAGGGTAATAGGGTAGGGTATGGGTAGGGAGGTGATGAGAGTGAAATAAACGTGTTTTAATGTTCAATTTAATACCTTTTTGATGAAAATTGTTGTTACATATTAGTACAAATGTCTTGTATTCATTTTATTTGAGAAAAAGGTGCACTTGAGGTGTTTTATTGTGTTTTAGGTGGAAAAATGATCAAAAGTATTAAGTTGGAGGAATGCTAAAAAATGCATGCTCAACTTGTGTAATTTTTCTGTGTTCGTGTGGAGCTCAAAAATAAAAGCGTGATATATGTTTGGAAAGCAACAGAAGAGTGGGTCGTTTTGGCGCAAGGAACACCTCTATTAGAGTCCAAACGAAAAAGTTTTGGACGAGGAAGTTATGCTCAAAATCATGAAATTGTACAACTACCAGCGAGAATTTCCAAAAATTTCCGAAAATTACCTATTTCTTGGAGTACAATTAATCTCCTTATCACATAATCCTACATGATTCACCCATATATTTTATTTCCTTATTTAATTCCCTTCTCTCTCTCTCTCTCACACACACACACACACACACACACATATATATTACATCATTATTAATGTGAAGGAACCACAACACAATCATCCTACACCCCACAAGGGGGGATCACCTCCCAACCATCATCCACATCATTTCCTCCATCCATCCATCACTTTGAAGATTTCTCTGTGGAATTAAGAGGAGAACCAAGAGGAGGATTCAAGACGGAGAAGGACGCAACGACGCCCAAATCTAGGGTTTATTCGTTTCCTAATTTATCTTGTATTTTCCAGACATATGGGTAAGATCTATCCAACCCCCATATTGTTCTTCGCAACATCATGGGCTAGAACCGTTTTGGTTTATCTAGGATTTTGAAGGTTTTATGAATTAATTAAACTCTTTTGTGTGTCCTCCATACAACACATTTGTGGATTTATTTTATATATGACTATGCATTTTTAATCCATATTCACAGTCGTTTTGAGTGCGTTCACCGCTGAACAGAATTCTATGTTATGATTCTAAGTAAGGGGACTCCGAAGCTACATTAGATTATCATATGTGAATGTTTATTAATTGAATTGAATTCGGGTTAGTAAGCAGGATAAAGAGGGTAATTTTATAATAGCTATAAAGGGAGATCATATCTGGTTAGATTCCAAACATGGGAAATAATTGATACTGATAGTACCTAGAAAGAGGGGTGAAATTATATCTCTTTCTCCAAGGTTATTCACACATGTTACACGCATATTTACTTGTGTCTATAGAGTAGATTTACATGGTTTAGTGATGCGTCCGTAGTTCACAAGGCAGAGTCAGCCTGCACTTGAGAGGGAAGTTAAGTAGTAAAACTGGATTATCCTAGAGCTACCTATTCTCCTACTTGATCCACTTTCCTATTCTTCTAGTGCTATTTTATTTTATTTGTTATTTAAATTCATTGTTTAGTAGTTTATAACAAATTTACAACTTTATTGTCAATTCGTCTTAATTAATTTAGTTAATAATTAAATTGATAATACACCATCCTTTGTGTTCGATATTTTACTTGGTTGCTTGCTTATGCAGCAATTGATATCCTTCATAATTGAGGATTAATTTTGCGTGCAAAGAAAACACGCATCAAGTTTTTGGCGTTGTTGCCGTGGACGGCAGTTATTATTAGTTTATTATTTCTAATTGATTAAGACTTTTATTTGTGATTATTTAATTCTATCTAACCTTGAATTTTTCTGAGGTACTTGTGCACCAGGAAAAGGAGAGGAAGGAAAGAAAGAATAACACATTGAGCTAAACATGGCCAGAGCAAGGCAGAATCCGGATAATATTTCCATACGTGAAATTTTTAAATACGATGGGAATGTCAACACGGGGTTGATAGGAGCAAGGGTGGAAGATGCTGATTTTGAGATACATCCCACTCTTATTAACATGGTGGAGAAAAATCCCTTTTCTGGAGGTTGCTTTGAAGATCCATATCAGCATTTCAGAAGATTCCTTGGTTATGCAAACACTTAGAAGGGTGCTTGAGCTAATGATAATGCTAGGCGGATCACCTTATTCAAGTTCTCTTTGATTGATGGGGCAGAAGCTTGGTATGAGACTCTTGATGCCACAGATTGCACTACACGGGACCAACTGCAGCAGAAGTTCTTGGAGAGATACATGCCACCCTCAAGGATCTTAAGAATGAGGCAAGACATCACCCAATTTGTTATGAATCAGTGTGAGAAATTTTATGAGCCATGGGATAGGTTTAAAGACATGCTCAGGAGGTGTCAACAACATGGAATTCTAAGGCGCAGTATATAAGTATCTTCTACTATGGATTGGATTGTGAGTCATGTATTCTTATTGATGCATCCTCAGGAGGAGCGCTGTTATCTAAAACAGTAATCAAAGCAGAAAAGTTGTTTGAAGACATCTCTATGAATTCACGTGACTGGCCTACAGAGAGAATAAGAGGATCATATGTACTTGGTAGGTGGCATAGGTTGAACTTCAAGTAGTGAAGCCGAATAGGGATGACGAGATCGTCTCTAGTCTAGCTAACATCAACAAGCTACTAGAGTTCCAGCAGAAGCAGAGTACAAAGTTGACACAAAGGGGGCCTAGTTCCATCAGTAAGAAGTGAAGAGTGTTGAAGATACCTTCAATCGATACATGGCTAAGAATGATGCAAAAGTTTATCGTCTTGAGGCTACTATGAATGCTAATCATGCATATTTATCTACGCAGTTGAAGGACCTTACTTTGATGATGGGACTGATGGCCGGGAACGTGAATCAATTGACACAAATATTGGAAAAAGAATATTCCAGTCTCAAGGCATAACGAATCCAAAAGAGTGTAAAGCCATCACGTTAAGGTCTGGAATGCAGTATGAGGGACTGATGATGTTGGAAACGAGTTCTGAAGCTCTAGGAGCTCGATCTACAAACAAGCTAGTTGAACCACACCCTGGAGGTCGAACCAAGCACCTGGTTAACCTCCGTAGCATTCAGATAGTCGGTTCGACCGTGGCCATCATGGTTTGACCAACCATGTTGGTCGAACCGAGATCGAACCAGCCTGTCCGCAGTATCCTATTTCATCTGAATCATAGTTTGACCATGACCATTATGGTTCTACCAACCCTGTTGGTCGAACAGTGGTTGAACCAGCCTGTATGGGAGAAAGCACACTTTCTGAAGCACAGTTTGACCACTACACACCTGGTTCGATCAGTACTCATGGTCGAACCAAGGTCAAACCACCTCGTTCGGCACTATTTTCCATACCGAATGCTTTACATGATATTAATGATACTTCAGTGTCATCCCAAGGGAAGAATACTGAGCTTATAGTAGAGAAGAAGTGGGAAAGAGCAAAGAGGTTGAGAGCCGAGAAGCTTAAACTGCAGATGGATAATGAAGATGTGGTTTTCTCTTTTGATCAAGTAATGAAGATGCCTATGGAGACTCAATTGTGCAAGAGCATAGAAGTTATTTCTAACTTGTTTAATCTTGATTTTAATAGGACAAATGACTCTGAAATTGAGTGGAAGATTAACAAGGAATAGTCTAGACAGACATGGGATGAAGGAAATTCCGAAGATCATATACTTGTGACCAAGAAATGTGAGAAGCTGAGTATAGACAAGAAGAGGGAAAGAAAGTACTTGAAGGTGAAGATGCGAGAAGACTATCCTCTGATCCAGCAGTACAAAGTGGAATTTCGTCCTGACTCTCCGATGTTAAACATGAGCGCCTGTTGAGGGCTTGTACCTTCTTTTTTATTACTTTATTATTTCTTTTGTGTGAGTGAGGAGTTATTATATTTGAAGTGCTCACGTTTCGACAATTACATCTCTTTGCAAACTTAGTTTCGACTTACATTTTTACTAAGTTTGGGGAGTGTGATGTACTTACCTCGTCTTATGAGCACCGAGGATATAACTTTTCCTTTTGTTGGTTGTTTTTTGGTTAGGGGGTTAATTTTTTGCGGCATATTAATATTTTAACTGGTGTTGATATGTCGATTTTTTGCAACTTACCTAATGTTTAGTGTGTTGTGTTGGTGTGTCTAGAGTGTGGAGTCAATTAGATAGTCAATTGAGTCTTTCTTATAGTTCTCTTATTTTATTATTGATGAATCTGTGATTATGAGGTGTGTTTGAGCTTTGATGATAGAAACAGGTAAACTGAAACTTTGACCTGATCGAGTTGAACAACTCGAGGAACTCGTGCATACGTTGAAGAAAAATCAGGTGCCGTCGTTTTCTTATTCTAATTTTTATGTGTGCTTTTAATTCATGAGTGTGGACGGATTAAGATCTTGATTTTAGTGATCCACATGAGCTTATATTTTGAAGTTGTGCCTGAAATTCATATGTTTTTGAAATTGATGAAGGAAGTGTACTTGAATTATATTGTAGTATGAAGTTCTATGTGTACTTGTGGGATATTACTTACCATGAAAAGTGTTCTGTTACTTCTTAAAAACCCATGTGAGATTTTGAGCCTCTTTGATCATGTACATAATCACATGATATTTCTTTGTGGTGAGTATCATTCTTGTGTGTGTATTCTAAAACTTTCCTCTTTTCTTACTTGAAACCTCATGTGTGTTAGATGATGGGAGATGATTTTAAGCCATCCTTGAATTTATGAGTTACTTATCCAAATAATTCCTACTGAATGATGTTTATCAGTAGTTAGCCCCGTTGAGCATAAAAACCTCATTCTTTGGCAGCTTACGAGAAATAACGACTTTGAACATCTGAATTTTTTGAGCCTTAATGTTCTATCATGATGAGAATTAATGGCTTTTCAAAGTGTGTTGATGGAGTTTGATAACAGCTTAGGAAGGAATGAAATTGGTGTTGAAACAGTGATTGATCTTAAAAATGCATATAATGAAAAACATGGAGTAGTGCTTAAATATAGTACTCCATTGAATCAAACACCCTAGGGCAGTGCTTAAATCTAGTACCCTATGTAGGATGCGTGAGGTAGTGCCTGAAACTGGTACCTCAAGAAAAAAAAAAAGAAGAGAAGGAAAAAATGTTGTGCTTGGAAAGAAAAGAAAAAAAATTGAAAGAGTTGAGGAGGATGTTGTACTTAATTGAAGTGAGTAAGAAGAATGAAAGATCATGATGGAATGCGCACTTGATTGATCCGAGTTTTGAGTCACTTATCCATATATTTCCTACCTTAACTAAAGAGCCAACATTACATCACAAAGAAAAGTCCTTTTGGATCCCAATGTCGAGTCATATTTTAGTAGTGGAGAATTTGAGACTTTTGGCAAGCTTATGGTTACGCATGCACTTGAATTGAATTTGAGCGTAAACACATTAACCCATAAGTGTACATCTTTTACACTTGAGTGTGAGTGATATATACTTGCCGTGAGAACAAGTGAATGGAGTATTTGAATTGGTGGTGATTGTCTTATCTTGGATGCTATGAATTGATTATTACATGTAATGAGAGTTGCATGACCTAAGTTGAGGACAATTGTATTGTGAATGAGGTATTTGTCATAGTCCTTGTTTCCACACTAATTTTCTTACTCTCTTTCTCTTTATTTTTATTTTGTTGCCTCGGGACAAGAAACGGGTAAGTTTTGGGGGATTGATGAGTGTGAAAATAAACATGTTTTAGTATTCAATTTAACACCTTTTTGATGTAAATTGTTGTTATATATTAGCACAAGTGCCTTGCATTCATTATATTTGAAAAAAAGATGCACTTGAGGTGTTTAATTATGTTTTAGGTGGAAAAATGTTCAAAAATGTAAAGTTGAAGGAATGCTGAAAAATGAATGCTCAACTTGTATAATTTTTTTATATTTGTATGGAATTCAAAAATAGAAGTGTGATATATGTTTGGAAAGTCACAGAAGAGTGGGTCGTTTTGGCTTAAGGAACACCTCAATCGGAGTCCAAACGAGAAAGCTATGATCGAAATGGTGACATCACGCAAGATATTTCTACTCAGCACGATTGTTCCATTTTACTTGACTAGTTACATCTACAAATATTGAACTTTTGCTGATTTCTTTATATGGATAGAGATCCAAGGAAGAGAGGATCACGTGAGCGCAAGAATCACTCAAATCTAAGTTTGGACGAGGAAGTTATGATCAAAATCGTGAAGTCGCGCAGCTGCCAGCGAGAATTTCCAAAAATTTCCGAAAATTACCTATTTCTTACAGCACAATAAATCTTCTTATCACATAATCCTACATGATTCACCCATATCTTTTATTTCCTTATTTAATTCACTTCTCCACCTATATATGTTTTACTCATTATTCATGTGAAGGAACCACAACACAATCATCCTACACCCCACAAGGGGGATCATCCCCCAACTATCATCCACATTCTTTCCTTCATCCATCCATCACTTCGAAGATTCGTCTGTAGAATCAAGAGGAGAACCAAGAGGAGGATTCAAGCCGGAGAAGGAAGCAACGACGCCCAAATCTAGGGTTTATTCATTTTCTAATTTATCTTTTAATTTCCAGATATAATCTATCCAACCCCCATGATTGTTCTTCATAACATCATGGGCTAGAACCGTTTTGATAGATCTAGGGTTTTGAAGGTTTTATGAATTAATTAAACTCTCTTGTGTGTCCTTCGTACAACACTACTTGTGGATTTATTTTATATATGACTATGCATTTTTAATCTATTTTTACGATCGTTTTGTGAATCTTCAATTGATATATAGAGTTTGAATATATATCTTGGTTGTAGATTGAGTACGTTCATTGCTAACAAGATTCCATGTTATGATTCTAAGTGAGGGGACTCCGAAACTTCATTAGAACTATCATATGTGAATGTTTATTAATTGAATTGAATTCGAGTTAGTAAGCAGGATAAAGAGGGTAATTTTATAATACATATAAAAGGAGATCATATCGGGTTAATATCCAGACGTGGGAAATAATTGATACTGATAGTACCTAGAAAGTGGAGTGAAATTATATCTCTTTCTCCAAGGTTATTCACACGTGTTATACGCATATTTACTTATATCTATAGAGTAGATTTGCATGGTTTAGTGATGCGTCTATAGTCCACAAGGCAGAGTCGGTGTGCACTTGAGAGGGAAGTTAAGTAGTAAATCTGGATTAACTTAGAGCTACCTATTTTCCGACTTGATCCACTTTCCTATTCTTCTAGTGCTATTTAATTTTATTTGTTATTTTAATTCATTGTTTAGTAGTTTATAATAAATTCACAACTTTATTTCCAATTCGTCTTAATTAATTTAGTTAATAATTAAATTGATAATATACCGTCCTTTGGATTCGATATTTCATTTGGTCGCTTGCTTAAGCTGCAACTGATATTCTTCATACTTGAGGATTAATTTTGCATGCAAAGAAAACGCGCATCAGGAGGGTAGGGTATAGGGTAGTATGTGGGTTTGCCATACCCGAACCCAACCCTACCCTATCCATTGTCATCCCTAAGTTCAACTCTTCCATAATTTTCCTATGTGGGACAATTTCCCACGTTAACCTTTTCTCTTCACTCTTTTTTTTTATTTATTGTAATAAAATTGCAAATTTTATGTATTAATTACTCATTCACACGAAATTGGATTTGAGTAAACTTATACATTAAATTCATCCGCTTAAAACGCAGTTTCCGAATATGCAGTTAGTTTTCATTTTCGACAAACAAAAATTATAAAAATATTGATCAAACATTGGCTTAAATATTAAATATTAAATTTAATTTAATATTGTTTTATTAAATGAGTTAAATTAAATGACTAATATTATTTTTCTTTGATAAAATATCATTTTTTATTAAAATATCAACACTATTTATTATTTCTATAACTTATTCATACAAACAAATTATCTTGTGAGATATTACATATGTGAGACGATTTGTGAGACGTGTGAAAGTATGTTATTATATAGATAAAATATGCTTAATGATTGTTAAAGTATGTTTTCTAAAGTATGATAAATGATGAATTAAAATATGATTTTATGGTGTTATAATAAGATTTATTATTGACATATTTTAATTACAAATAAGCATATTTTACACATATAATACACATACATTAGTAATGGGTCGACCCGTCTCACAATCGTCTCACAAGAGAGTTTCTCATTCATACATGAAATGATTCAATAGATAGTTATCACTTTTCTTTTATTGAGTATAACATTTTATTAAAAATATTATCACTTTTTATTCTTCATAAGAATTGTTCGAAATAATTCTTTTGAACATGTATCACTTTTTATTGTGAATGTTATTAATTTTTATTCTTCCTACGAATCTTGAAATAATTCAAATCGACGGATATCACCTATACTTGATTAAGTATCACTTTTTATCAGCGGAGTAAATTGTTAATGAAATTGTTTAATTGAACTACTATCACTTTTTTTATGATTAGTTACGTATCACTTTTTTAATAAAAATGTTATCACTTTTATTTGTTATAGAAAATATTCATGAAATACTTTAATTAGATAAACTTGACTTCTTCTTAACATTTTTTATTAAAAATGTTGTCATATTTATTCGTTTGATGAATTTTGAAATAATTCAAATGGACGGATATCACTTTTACTTAATTATGTATAATTTTTTTTTAAAAAAATTGTTACTTTAATATTAGATATATGATTTATTTGTGAAATAATTTAATTAGATGAACGTCATTTTTTGTTGATTCAAAAGAACGAATATCACTTTTAAGTAATTAGGCATCACTTTTTGTTAATTTTTTTTATTAAAAATAAGTTTTATTAATGATTTAATTAAAAAAAATCTTTGAAATTCAAAATTAAATAAAACTAAAATATAAAAATTAAGCTCTCAAATGGGCTTGTTCCGAGAGACCTTCACATAAATGAGAGTAAGTGTGACAAACAAACTGTTGATTCGTATACTAATTAGCATTTGTCATGCCCCAGTTTTCAATAAATAGAAAGGGATATTTTATTCGTAAATATTAGGCGTGAACCATAAAATAAAATTAATAAAATATCACAAATAATGAAAATTATACAAAAGTATATCATTAGAATTTATATAAAAAGAATTTTGCGCAGCGGATTAATAAAAAAGCTTTCACGCAACGCATCCGCCCCCAGTACGGCGTCGCAGCCTCAACCTGAAAGGGGTTTGGAGTGGAAGGGGTGAGCGTGTGAAATACACTCAGTGGGATTAACTAAAATGATTGCACAGTTAAAAATAAATATGTATGTCAAATATACCATAAGATGTAACACATGCCATTTTAATAAAATAAATTTTCACATTGTCGTTCGATAACTCAGTGAAAATTTTTTAGACCGAACCGTCGTTCGATAACTTGTATTAGTTTGTCTGTGCGCACTGGGCCGTTAGCCCAGTACGATGTTAGCATACTTGAAATACATTTTAGTACTGAACCGTCGTAGCCAGTAACTTGTGTTAGTTGGTCTATGTGCATCGAGTCGTCACCCAGTACGATGTTAGTAGAAACATATTTGTTATCCAACTAAAAGTACACATGACACACAACATTACATATCAGTAACACATATCACATCTTAACATAGGTATCATGACATAAAAATGTAGCACTCTGTAAAAAATGAAAGTTACCCCACCTTGATCTTTCTTGAAAATTGTAGAGTGAACAAGGCTTGCTCTTCGATCTTATAAATTTTTGAAAATGATATACTAATTTTATTACAAATATAAAATAAATATTTTTCACTTAAAATAAAAATAGTGATAAAATTACAATAGTACTATTTAATGAAAAACTAAAAAATTATAATTTTAAATGAAAAGTAGAATTATAATAATATTTAAAATAAAAATTAAGTTAATAATAATACAATATTATAATAATTTAGTATAATATATATACTATATAATACGTAGTACTTCTTGAAGAAGGTTTTCTGCTCTTGCTTTTCAAAACATGATTTAATATATATATATATATATATATATATTATTAATATTTAAAATACTTTTTATAAATTGCAATCAAGTCTTTGCATTATATTAAATTCTTATTTATACACACCCTAAATTTTAAACTTATTACAAAATGACCCAACTTGAGTTATACAACTCCGATTGAAAATGTGAAAACACTCTTGGAATCCTCACAAGGCGAGGATCGCATAAATACCAATTTTTCATAAAAAAAGATGAAGTTTGAAACGATGCAATTTTGAAAGTGAAATGAGTTTCTTCATAACTCTTTTGTTTCACGTCAAAACTCAAAACTAATTATACCTTTATGATTCTCGTGAGGAGAGCTTCAAAATGACCTATAATATCAAAGTTATGTCACACTGAAATAAAATATGTCATTAAAGGGTTAAAAACTTCGACGGAGCTTTTCTAACTCAAAATACATCCATTTTATAAAAGAGTTATATATTTGGAATCTATACTTCGAGACGAACATTTTGATATATAATATATTAAGAACAACTCAAAAAATGTGCGACTAAAGATATTAATGGAGTAGAGTTTGTATATATATAAATATGTATGTATACATGAGTTGTGTGTATATAGAAGGATGTGATGATGGAAGTGACTTGCGTGAGTTATATATAGACACACATAACAACTTGTAGATAAAATGCTTATCTAATACTGATGTTAATATTATTATAATAACTACTTGGATGTCAAGTTGAAAAAAAAGCACTTGTGATTAACACACATATCCACACGTCACTACAAACATATATTATTAATATTACTATTATTATAAATAATTATATAATATTTAATAATTAAAATATAATATATTAAAATAAAAAAAATACAGTTTTATTAAAAAATAAAGTTTACGAAAAATATAGATTATGAAATAGTGGATTATTACAATCTATCCCCCTAAAAATAATTTCATCCTCGAAATTTAGAAAAAACTTTTCATTTTAAATGAATATGGGTAAATAATAAAATAAATATTTATGTACCTTGAAGCTGACGCGTGTACCAGGTGGATGCGTAGCGAGAATCATTAGAAAATCACTTTATTTCAAAAATAAAAGTCTATAGAAATATAGATCCGTAAATAATTTATTTAAAATACGAGTCTACAAAAGTATAGATCCGTAAATAATTTATTTTAAAAAATACGAGCTCAGAGAAATGTAGACATGCTCTGATACCATCTGTTACGCTCCAATTTTCAATAAATAGAATGGAAGATTTCTTTCATAAATATTAGGCGTGAACCATAAAATAAAATTAATAAAATATCACAAACAATGAAATTATACAAAAGTATAATATTAGAATTCATATAAAAAATTTTCGCGCAACACATTAACCTGAAAGGGTTTGGAGTGAAAGGGGTGAGCTTGTGAAATACACTCAGTGGGGTTAATTAAAAATGATTGCAAAGTTAAAAATAAATATGTAAGCCAAATATACCATAAGATGTAACACATGCAATTTTAATAAAAAATTTGCACATTATCATTCGATAACTCATTGAAAATATTTTAGACCAAACCATCGTCCGATAACTTGTGTTAATTTGTCTCTGCGCACTGGGCCGCCACCCCAGTACGATATTAGCATACTTTGAAATACATTTTAGTACTGAACCGACGTAGCCAATAACTTGTGTTAGTTGATCTGTGCGCACCGAGTCATCACCCAGTACGATGTTAGTAGGAAAATATTTATTATCGAATTAAAAGTACACATGACACATAACGTGACATATCAGTAACACGTATCACATCTTAACATAACAATCATGATATAAAAATGTAGGACTCTGTAAAGAGTGAAAGTTATCCCACCTTGGTTTTTCTTGAAAATTGTAGAGTGAACAATGCTTGCTCTTCGATCTCAAAAATTCTTGAAAATGATATAATAATTTTATTACAAATATAAAATAAAGATTTTTCACTTAAAATAATAATAGTGATAAAATCATAATAATACTATTTAATGAAAAAGTAAAAAATCATAATTATAAATGTAAAGTAGAATTATAATAATATTTAAAATAAAAAATTAAGTTAATAATAATACAAAATTATTATCATAAAATTAAATTATATAAGTATAAAATAAGTATAATATATATACTATATAATACGTAGTACTTCTTGCAGAAGGTTTTTTGCTCTTGCTTTTCAAAACATGATTTTATTATATATTATTATTATTATTAATATTTAAAATACTTTTTATAAATTGTAATCAAGTCCCTGCATTATATTAAATTCTCATTTATACACATGCACCCTAAATTTTAAACATATTACAAAATGTCCCAACTTGAGTTATACAACTCCGATTGAAAATCTTAAAACACTTATAGAATCCTTGCAAGGCGAGGATCACATAAATACCAATTTTTCATAAAAAAGACGAAGTTTGAAACGATGCAATTTCGAAAATGAAGTGGGTTCTTCATAACTCTTTTGTTTCACATCAAAACTCAAAACTAATTATACCTTTGTGATCTTCGTGAGGAGAGCTTCAAAATGGCCTATAATATCAAAGTTATGTCACACCGAAACAAAATATGCTATTAAATGGTTAAAAACTTTGACGGAACTTTTCTAGCTCAAAATAACATCTATTTTATAAAAAAGTAATATATTTAGAATCTACACTTCGAGATGAATATTTTGATATATAATATAATAAGAACAACTCACAAAATGTGTGACTAAAGATATTAACGAAGTAGAGTTTGTATATATATAAATATGTATGTATACGTTAGTTGTGTGTCTATAGAAGAAGGATGTGATGATGGAAGTGACTTGCGTGAGTTATACATATATACACATAACAACTTGTAGATCAAGTGCTTATCCAATACTAATGTTAATATTATTATAATAACAACTTGGATGCCAAGTTGAAAAAAAATCACGTGAGATTAACACACATATCTACACGTCACTACAAATATATATTATTAATATTATTATTATAAATAATTATATAATATTTAATAATTAAAATATAATATATTAAAATAAAAAATACAGTTTTATTAAAAAATAAAGTTTATGAAAATATAAATTATGAAATAGTGGGGTGTTACATCGTTAATTTAATATACAACATGAATTAATTTAGTTGAGTCAAAAGAGATCAGAACAATCATGAGGGTTAGATAGATCTTACCCATAGGTCTAGAAAATTACAAGATAACGTTAAGAAACGAGTTAAACCTTAGATGCGGGAGTTGTCATTTTCTTCTTCGTCTTGAATCCTCCAGTTCTCCTCTTGATTCGACAGACGAATCTTCATAGCTCCAGTGGATGATGGGATGACGTGTATGGTGGTAGGATACGACTCTAGTGTAGGGTGGTGTCTTTTGGTATATGAGTTGTTTTCCTTTTATACTTTAGACTCTTTCAATGGACCTCTAATGGGCTTTTAATTAAAAACACGCACATACACGCTCTGGGATGTTAAAGTACAGATCTGGAGATGTCTCGCACACCCGTTCGACCAAGGCCCACAGGTCGAATGGCTTCATAGTTGGTCGAATGGACCTCGAACAGAACAACCACGAACTTACAGATTCAAAGCTCCTCATTCTACCATTATTCGACTAAAAGATCTTGGTCAAACGAGCTTTGAAAATTTTCCCTTGCTGATTCTGAGCGCTTCAATCTTGTTTTCCAGCCAAAAATAGTTCAAATGACCTCAATAGCACCTGATTCTGGACTTTTCACTATATATCTTAATTTGTCTCAATTAAAGATCAAATCACACACAATTATCACAGAAATCAAACTTCAAAATACGTGAATTTTCATTCTCATCAGTAGCTAAGTTTTTACTGGATTTCTAACGATTTCGCGCGACACGAAAAAAGGTATGTGCTTCTCCTTTTATAAATCCTACATCTACACGCACGTCAACATGAGCCCTAAATTATCGATTATTCAGATTCTTCTGCTAATTCCAAATTGTTCTTCATGTACGAATCTACTCTTAATGAAGGAATTTTGCAATTAAATTTTGATTGAAGAGATTTTGCAAATGAAGATCTTACAAGAAGATGGCGGAGGGGAGGATGGTGGACTACCGCTGTGCATCAATGATCTCCCTCAACCTCTCCTCGCTCAGCCCGAATGACGTTGTGAATACGGGTCATTTCATAGCGTGGAGCAGCGAGCCACCTACAGCCAGGAACTGAGACCTATTATTGCGGACCGAGGTGGTGAACCTGAAGAAATTTTGGGTGTTTTTACAGTATTAAATTCATATTTTTTTCCTTCAATTTCTAAGAGATTAAATGTTAGATTTCATCAATTTCTTCATCATCTTTCTTAAATTAATGCATGTTATTAAATCCAAGATAGATTCGCAATTAAGAGTTAGTCTATTGTGTCCCCGGGTGCAAAAGGTGTGTAAGGGTATAACATTTTATTTTAAAGGGTATACACTTTAATTAATAAGTGTATAATTTTTTTATTGAAAAGATCGACTTAAATATGAATAATATAAATATTTTATTAAAAAAATAATTTAAAGGGTATATATTTTTATAATAATTGGTATACTATTTAATATTAAAGGGTATAAATTTAAAAAAAATTAAGAATTTTGGAGGCATAGTGTCCCAGGGACACGCAAGTTTTGACCCACAATTAAATTCTAATTAGTATATTAAAGGGGAATATTTTTTAATATGTAAAATTGACCATAATAATCCTATTGATACGGATCAATATGATCTCTTTATATTAAATACTCCTCATATATAGTAAAATCAATTAATATGGTAAGTTGGTTTAATGTATACTTCATAAATATAATAAATATTAATTGTATTCTACAAATAAGAAGAGAGAGAATAACATTAAGATTTATTTAAACAAGCATTTTAACTCTTGCGCTGCACGGGGATAGATTTTAAAAAATAAAATTATATAAATATAGATTATTTGTATTATATATATTTATATATATATATATATATATATATATATATATATATATATATATATATATATATATATATATATATATATATATAGTGGATACATAAACACATATAATTACCTATTCCTTCCCTCCCATCCTAATAATTACATCCGGACAGACAAAAAGGATCTTTCAGCCTACTCACTTTTTTTAAGGGTCTCTACTATTGATGAATAGAAGACCTACTTATATTTTAAATTTAAATTGAGTATTTCATTTTAATGGTTACATTTTTTTGTATATGAGACCCACACAATTAAGTAATTAAAATATATTAATGGGGCTCATAAAATATTATTTATCTCACCTCAATACACATTAAAATACTAAATTTCTTAATCCCCGTGCAAAAAGCAACCCGTGAAAAAAACAAATATTACTATTAGAATGGGACGAAGGGAATACATATGTATGATATTTTATATTGTGATGTTATGTATATTTCGTTTAGTTCGTTACGTGTAATGAATTAAATAGTTTTTAGTTTAATCAACGTTATACGACCCTTTTTTCATGTATAATAAATTAATGTAATTATAAAAAACCAACAATTTTAAAATTTTTATTAATATTTATATTTCATTACGTAATCATATGTTATAAACAATTCCAAATAATGTATTAATTACTTAACTTTATTTTCAAATACCACCCAAATTTTCCCAATAATTAACTCAAATTGAAACAAATTTCAACATGTTAATTAATAAAAAAAATATGAATACAAAAATAATGTCTTTAAATTTAATTATTTTGTTGGACATAATTAGGGTTAAAAAATGTGATAGTAAAGCACCTAAATGTATTTATTTAAGAAAATAAGAATAAGATGAGTGGTGAGAAATTGAAGAGAAATTGAGAAGAAATGAGAAATTGAAGAGATTTTGACCCAAATTTTGAGCGGGAAAAAGAAGTTGACTTTGGTTTCTTTTATGTATACATAGATGATTATGAAGAATTGTGCAAAATGTACATTATAACCCTATTGAGTTAGATTAAATTTATCAGAATATATTTATGGGCGCGGCTATTCGTACCCTCAATTCTACTAAATATACCTAATTAAGATTAAAATATACATATATAAAATTTTAAATATACCCCATTTAGACTATTTTAACCTTTAATTAAAGGGGACGACTATTCGCAGCCCCGAAATTACTGAATACACCCCAAAAATATCTGGATTTAAATATACTTAATCTATATTACTTAAATACCCTTATCAAATTATATTACTAAATTTATCTTAAAATATTTACTAAACATACCCATACATTTTACAGTGAAATTCTCTCTCTCCATATCTATATCCTATACATTTTACTGTGAAATTCTCTTCCTCCATCTCTCTTCGCAAACCTAAAACATATTGAGATTAATAAAAGGTTATTGAGGATAGATGTTGAGAAGATACATTTATCTAATACGGAACTGTTCTGAAAAATCGACTTCTATAGTCAAAAAATTACTTTTGTAAATTCTAGATTCATTAGATAGGACAAAATATTAGCACAAAGGTTTTTATCTATTTTCGGCCAGCCTCTCCCATCCCTCGTGTCTTCAAGTATAAAGCGTATGTATTATAGCATTGTGATTCAAACTAGATTTCCTTCAGATTTCTATATGCAGATTATATGGATGCCATTCCAACTCCAAAACAGATCAATAAATATTCTACAAACGTCTATTAACTCCAATAAAGAATAGAAATCAGCAAAAAGGATTGGATATGTGTTGCCCATGAATGTTAAACACAAACAACCATGCTTACAATGGTTTCTTGCAACAAACTCGCAAACAAATATGGATACAAGATTGACAACACCGAACAATAAAAATATGTTTATAAGCGTCAAAATGATTTTAGGTTTATAAAAAGAGAGATAGAGGGGGAGATGAGGTATGTTTAGTAACTTAAATGTATATTTAGTAATATATTTTGATAAGGGTATTTAAGTCATATAGATTAAGAATATATAAATCTAGATATTTTTGGGGTGTATTCAGCAATTTCGGGGGTGTGAATAGCCATCCCCTTAATTAAATTCATCCCTTATCCTTTTATTACATAAATCTTCTACGAGCGAACTCCTATTCTATCTGAATTACATGTGATGAGGAAGCATTAACATTAGAGAAACTGAAGTAATATGTACAAAGAAATAAGCATCACCAATTCACCATAAATAAAGAATTTGGCTTAATATGAACATATAAGCTAAACTGGCCACAAGAAAAAAAGGTTCAAGTTTGTTAATCAAGAAATTGAAAAGAAAACAAATCAATTAAAGGCTCGATCTAAGAGGTAGAGCCCTCGACGACAATCACTATAAAATTTAAAATGTACCAGAAAAAACTCTACTTTTTCTCCATGTACTAAAAACTCAGTTGGTTTGTAATGAGGAGAGAGAGAAATACTATATATATATATATATATAAACTTGATCAAATGTTTACAATTTTGAGTGTTTTTTCTTTATGTTCGGTCACATCAACCGAACTACTCAAACTATTCGGTTCTTGTGTTCGAACATATTAATTTTATTTTTTTATTTCAAAGTAGAAATCAAGTTTGCATATACATCGACTAATTTTAAGTAAACTACGAACTAAAAAATTGTATAACTTAATTTTAAAAAAATAAAACACTAACCTCAATGTCATGAGTATAATCATTCTTTTTCGTCGTGATTATTGTTTGTTCCATTACATTATGATAATAGAAAATTAGTAGGATTTATAGTTCATGAGATTGAGGTATGGATAAAAATCTCAATGGGGTATGTATAGAAATTTGGGATAAGAATAAATGAAAATTATTTATGTAGAAGTATTTATGTGTTACCAAATAAGGATATTTTAGTCTTATATATTTATGGGGTATGTTTAGTAGAATTGGGGGTACGTATCCATATGGATTATTATCAATGGATCAAACTGATCCGGATCAATAAGGGTATTTTGGTCCATTTTATGTTATAAATTTGTTACTGAGACTAATAAAACCTTTTTACTTATATGGTAACATATTAATTAGAATTAAATTGTGAATTTATCCCTAGTTAAATAACATGCATTTAATTTTTTTAGTTTTCCTTATTAATTAATATTAATTTTAATTTTAATATTAACTCATTCCTAATTTATTGAGGCTCATAAATTAATTTTGTTTTAGTAGTGAGATTTAATTTTATTATTATTAATTATATATATATATATATTAAATTGTGGATCCAGTTCATTATACTAACTATATTAATCTAATTTTTATGTTATTAAATAAGAGGATTTTTCTTAGATAATTTGCTTTCCTAATAAAATCATGAGTAGCATTTGGGTATGACCGGTCCCATGAATATTTCATGGAACCGGAATCCAATTCAGCGCATAATGAATCTTTGCTGGTTGCTGAGTTTTTGCCGGATCTCTAATGATTTCGTGTGACACGCACATAAGGTATGTGCTTCACCTTCTATAAATTTCTACATCTACACGCACGCCAACACGAGCCCTAAATTAGCGATTATTCAGAGCCTTCTGCAAAATCTGAGTTGTTCTTCATATACAAATCTACTGTTAATCGAAGGAAGTTTGGAATTAAACTTTGATTGAAGAAATTTTGCTAATGGAGAACCTACATTATTTTTAATGGTGCTCATGAATATTGTTAGGATAGTTTACTCTTAGAAATTAAAACATAGGTCTTTTAAAACATAGATCTTTAAATTGCTCAAGAATAAGATGGAAAAGACACAATAATATTCTTAAACTAAAAGCAAAAACATAGTGAGATTTGAGCCTTAAACCGTGCACCCTATACGGTTTAAATTCCATTGAATAGAGGATTGATCATTAGGGGATGAATTTGAATTTGCTCGTGAACTTTGTAAGTAAGACTTTTGATGAAAGCATTTAGAAATGATTATAGGCCATTTTTGATTAATTCAAGTCACTAGCCAAATTAATTCTCTACCTTAAAAATGATTTATCATTTGTTAGCCAAAAGTTGAGCCTTGAATCCCATTCATTGTTGAGCACATTACAAGCCTTATTGTTGAGCACATTACAAGCCTTAAAATCCAACATGAGTCGTTACATAAAACCATTCGTTTGAAAGATTAGAGAAGAAGTTACTACAAGGAAGATCAAGAAAAGAGATTAAAAAGAAGGAAGAGAATTGTGCAAAAATGTAAAAGCTAGTGAATAAGCATAAATGAGAAAAGAAAAGAAAGAAGGTGTTAAGTTGAAAGAGAAACGAAAGAGCAAGAAAATAATAGAAATGATATATTGTTGGATCAAGCTCTTATAAAAATTCTAAAAGGGTTCCTAAACATTGAGAGATACATGGAAAGTATAAAAAGTACAATAAAGGAAAGAGAAAAGTGTTGAATGAAGAAGTTGCATCGGAGGCCTTCTCTATAGTCCTAAACACGCAATTTAGTCACTTATATCCATATTTTCCTACCCTACCAAAAAGCCCTCATTACATCCTTATTATAAGTCCTTTTTTTATCTTTGCTTTACATAAAATGACAAACAAGCATGAGTTCATTTGCAAACTTTTAAGGATTCGATTATGATCAATTGAATGAGGGATCTTGTCCTTTAAATCAAAAGAGTGGAGTGATATACACCAGTGAGGCTTATGGTTGAGGGATATAATTGTGTTGCTTCCTCTTAATCTTTAGCAAATTAAACTCCATATGTGTTTATTTCTATTTTAGTAAGGTTTCTAACACAATTTGTGATCTCTAATTGCTTGTAGATATGTTGGAGCTCATTTCGTATCGTTTTTTGTATCTATATAAGTGAATTTTACTCCATTATTCTTTTATTTCTCATCGTTCGGGGACGAACAATACACTAAGATTGGGGGTTGATTGCCGTCTAATTCACCTAAATTTTGTAGTGTTTTTATGTTCGTTTTGTGCTCATTTTGTTTGTTTTGTATTGTGTTTTTGGTGATTTAGATGGATTTGATGAAATTCACTAATTTGAGCTTACATTGATGTTAAATAGGTTATTTGGAAAGAGAGTCGAGCAAAAGGTGGAGATGAATTGAAAATCCAAAGTCTGACACAAAAACTCGGTCGAATTTCATAGAAATTTGAACAATAACTCTTACCCCATGGAAACTGGGTTTTGTTCAATAATATGACATAAAAACTCGGTCGAATTTCTTAAATATTTGACCGAGTATCTCTTATAGTGTGGATTCGAAAAGCAGGGGTTTATGAAGAATTTTTATATGCATAAAAATTCGATCGAATTTTTATGAAGAAAATCGTGCTGCAGTTTTTAAAAATGTGAATGAACAGATAAACTCAAATGAGGCATGAAAATTCAGTCGAATTTTAATGTAGAATCTAGCTGTTAAATTCGAAATGAGGGTTTTTCAAGGGGGTATAAAAATCTCAACTTTAAATCTTCCAGCCACAACTTGAGAAGGCAGGATCTGAAATACACACACCACATACTATTTTGCATATTTTACACCTTTATCTCATTTTGTTTGTTATGTATTGTGTTTTTGGTGATTTAGATGGATTTGATGAAATTCACTAATTTGAGCTTATATTGATGTTAAATAGGTTATGTGGAAGGAGAATCGAGCAAAAGGTGGAGATGAATTGAAAATCCAAAGTTTGACACAAAAACTCGGTCGAATTTCATAGAAATTTGAACAATAACTTTTACCCCGTGGAAACTGGGTTTTGCTAAATAATATGACATAAAAACTCAGTCGAATTTCTTAAATATTTGACCGAGTTTCTCTTACAGTACGGATTCGAAAAACAGGGGTTTATGAAGAATTTTTATATGCATAAAAATTCGATCAAAATTTTTATGAAGAAAATCGTGCTGCAGTTTGTAAAAATGTGAAAAACAAAAAAAATCGAATGAGGCATGAAAGTTTGGTCGAATTTTCATGTAGAATCCAGCTGTTAAATTCGAAATGAGGGTTTTTCAAGGGGGTATAAAAATCTCAAATTTAAACCTTCCAGCCACAACTTGAGAAGGCATGATCTGAAATACACACCACATATTGTTTTGTATATTTTACACCTTCATCTCGTTTTATTTGTTATGTATTGTGTTTTTGGTGATTTAGATGGATTTGATGAAATTCACTAATTTGAGCTTACATTGTTGTTAAATAGGTGATGTAGAAGAAGAATCGAGCAAAAGGTGGAGATGAATTGAAAATCCAAAGTTTGACATAAAAACTCGGTCGAATTTCATAGAAATTTGAACAATAACTCTTACCCCGTGGAAACTGGATTTTGCTCAATAATAGGACATAAAAACTCAGTCGAATTTCTTAAATATTTGACCGAGTTTCTCTTACAGTGTGGATTCGAAAAACAGGGCTTTATGAACAATTTTTATATGCATAAAAATTCGATCAAAATTTTATAATGAAAATCGTGATGCAGTTTGTAAAAACGTGAAAAACAGAAAAACTCGTATGAGGCATGAAAATTCAGTTGAATTTTCATGTAGAATCCAGCTGTCAAATTCGAAATGAGGGTTTTTCAAGAGGGTATAAAAATCTCAAATTTCAACCTTCCGCCACAACTTGAGAAGGTAGGATCTGAATTACACACACCACATACTATTTTGTATATTTTACACCTTCATCTTCAATCCATCATCGTCCTTACATTTTTGTTGTTGAAGATCTCAAGAAATTAAAGAGCTAGAATGGAGATCAAGGAGTGTGGAAGATTCTCTACAAGAAATTGCTAGAGACAATTTACATCTCTTTTGTATCATTTTTGGATTTGAACCTATGAATATGTGTAATGAATCATCTATGTGGTTTGTTACTTATATCATGTTAGACTAATTCCTCTAGTGGAATTAGGGATATGAAGAGCACATTAGATTTATATTATCATATGAATTTAATTGGTTTTTGACTTAATTGATGTTGGTTTCTATTCATGGACTTTTATTGTTTTGATGTTGTGATGACATGGTTCATTATTCATGAATGATTATTGGTTTAATGGATTGTTGATCAATGTATGATTTATGGAAATTAAATGCTATCATAATGTTCATATGTATATTACTTGGAGTGAAAAGGAGACGACACTCTATAGTATAGAAAGGTATGGATAGACATTAAGTTTAGGTTTGACCGAGAGGATATTTGAACTCGATGAGAGGAACCAATCCATTTGTTAGTTCTAGTACTCACAAAAAGGAGAGTTAATTCTAATTAGTACCTTTTAAGGAAGAATTTGAAATTAATTAGCACCTAAATGGAAGAGGTTAATGTTGAGATTTGATCTTAAGTGCTTTTTGGAGTCTCTATAAGATTAACAATATTTGTAACCCGAGAGGGAGCTTATGATATAATTGATGAGAGTGAAAATAAGCATATTTTAGTGCCCAATTTAACACATTTTTTATGGGAATTATCGTTATATATTAGTAAGAGTATCTTATATTTGATATAAGTGAGAAAAATGTGTGTTTGAGGTGTTTTATTGTATTTTAGGTGGAAAAAGGATGAAAAGTGCAAAGTTGGAGAAAAGGTACAACTTGTCCAAGAATGCTGAAAAACACATGTACAACTTGTGTAATTTATCTGTTATCTGTGTTTGTGTGAAGCTCAAATATAGAAGTGTGATACATGATTGGAAAGCCACATAAGAGTGGGTCGTTTTGGCGTAAGAAACACCTCAATCGGAGTCCAAACAAGAAAGTTATGATCGAAATGGTGACGTCTCGCAAGTTGTTTCTACTCAGCACGACTGTTCCACTTTATATGACTTTTACATCTTTAAATTTTGGACTTTTGGCTAGATCTTTATATTTATAGAAAGCCAAAGAAGAGAGGATCGCGTGAGCGCAAAAATCACTAAAATTGGAGTTTGGACGAGGAAGTTATGCTCAAACTCGTGAAGTCGCGCAGCTGCCAGCGAGAATTTTCGAGAATTTTCAAAAATTTCTGAAAATTACCTATTGGAGCACAATTAATCTCCTTATCACATAATCCTCCATGATTCACTCATATCTTTTATTTACTTATTTAATTCCCTTCTCACACCTATATATATATTTTACATTATTATTCATTTGAAAGATAGCAACACAATCTTCCTACACCCCACAAGGGGATCACCCCCCTCCCCAACCATCATCCACATCCTTTCAACCATCCATCCATTACTTTGAAGATTCGTCTGTGGAATTAAGCGGAGAACCAAGAGGAGGACTCCAGACCGAAGAAAGACGCGACGATGCCCACATCTAGAGTTTCCTTCATTTCTTAATTTATCTTATACTTTCCGGACATAAGGGTAAGGTCTATCCAACCCCCATGATTGTTCTTCGCAACATCATGGGCTAGAACCGTTTTGGTAGTATAGGGTTTTGAAACTTTTATGAATTAATTAAACTATCTTGTGTGTCCTCAGTACAACACTACTTGTTATTTTATATATGACTGTACCTTCTTAATCCAAATTCACGATCGTTTTGTGCATCTTCAATTAGTATATAGAGTCTATATATATCTTGGTTGCAGATTGAGTGCGTTCACCGCCGAACATGATTCCATATTATAATTCTAAGTGAGGGGACTCCGAAACTTCATTAGAAATATCATATATGAATGTTTATTAATTGAATTGAATTCGGGTTAGTAAGCAGGTTAAAAAGGGTAATTTTATAGTGCCTTTAAAGGGATATCATATCGGGTTAGGTTACAGATGTGAGAAATAATTGATACTGATAGTACTTAGAAAGAGGGGGTGAAATTACGTCTCTTGCTTCGAGGTTATTCACACGTCTTAAACACATATTTACTTGTGTCTATAAAGTAGATTTGTATGGTTTAGTGATGCATCCATAGTCCACAAGGTAGAGTCGGCCTGCACTTGAGAGGGAAGTTAAGTAGTAAAATTGGATTACCCTAGAGCTACCTATTCTCCTACTTGATCAACTTTCGTATTCTTCTAGTGCTATTTTATTTTATTTGTTATTTAATTTTAGTATTTTATTTAGTAATTAAATCTTCAAACTGATTGCCTTATGTCTATAGAGTAGATTTGTATGGTTTAGTGATGTGTCCGTACTCCACAAGGCAGAGTCGTACATTGATACACGAAAGGGAAATTAATGAGTAATACTGGATGGCTCGAAGGACTACCTATTTTCTCACTTATTCACTTTCGTTCAATTTCTATTGTTGTTTATTATAATTGTTCCTTTTATTATTTAGTAATTAGTTACTTAATCATACAACTATTTTGCCATAATAGTCTTAATACGGTAGAATATAATTAAATTAATAATAATATGTCCTTTGGGTTCGATAATCACTTGGTCACTTATCAAAGCTACAATAGCATTCTCATACTTGGGGATTAATATTGTGTGTTGAGAACATCACACCACATAATAACTCAAGTAAAATCTCACATGAGAACATCACACCACATAATCACACCATATATTTTGTGTTGGGAGGAAGAAAAATCTCACATGGGTTTTTAACAAATAACATAGCAGTTTTCATGGTAAGTAATATCCCACAAGTACATATAGAACATCACACCACATAATAACTCAAGTATACTTCCTTCATCAATTTCAAGAGCATATGAATTTTAGGCACAATTATAAAAATATAAGCTCATGTGGATCACAAAACCAAAAACTCAATCCTTCCACTCCATGAATTAAAAGCACACATAAAAATTAAAATAAGGAAATGAGGGCACCTGATTTTTCCTTCAAAGTATGTACGAGCTCCTCGAGTTGTTCAACTGTCAAAGCCTCAGTGTACCTGTTTCTATCATCAAAACTCAAATACACATCATCATCAAAGATTCATCAATAATAAAATAGGAGATAAAAAAAAATCTAAAAGACGAATTATTAACTCGACTACTAACACTAGGAAACACACAAACACAACACACTAAACATTAGGTAAGTTGCAAAAAATCAACATACCAACACTAATTAAATATTAATATGCCTCAACCCTAACAAATAAACAACCAACGAAAGAAAAAATGATACCCTTGGTGCTCACAAGACGAGGTAAGTACATCACACCCCCTAAACTTAGTAAAAACGTAAGTTGAAACTAAGTTTGAAAAGAGATGTAATTGCCAAAACGTGAGCACTTCAAATATAATAAATCCTCACTCACATGAAAGAAATAAAGTAATATAATGGAAGGGCAAGCCCCCAACAGGCGCTCATGTTTAACGTCGAATAATCACGACGGAACAAACTTTGTAGACTACTTGATCAGATGGCGGTTTTCTCGCATCCTCACCTTCAAGTACTTTCTTTCCCTATTCTTGTCTACACTCAGCACCTCACCTTTCTTGGTCACAAGTATATGATCCTCAGAATTTCCTTTCTCCTATGGTTGTCTAGACTCCTCCTTGTCAATCTTCCACTTTAATTCAGAATCATCTGCCTATTAAAATCAAGATTAAACAAGTTAGAAATTACTTCTATCCTCTTGCATGATTGAGTCTCCATAGGCATCTTCATTGCTTTATCAAGAGATAAAACCACATTTTCATTATTCATCTGCAGTCTAACCTTTTCTTTGTGAACATTCTGAACATCAGGTATAGTGTTCGACATGAAAATGGGGCTCGATTGTTGCAGTTCGACCATGGTTCGACCAGAATGGTCTGGTTGAATGGCATGAGGTTGGTCGAACTGGGAGTTTGAAAACGGGATTAGTCTTTCCAGTACAGAGGGTGCTAATACGACCGCAGTTTGACCAGAGAGGTCTGGTTGAACGAGATTAGTCTGGTCGAATGGAGGCTCTGTAAACTGAACTCAATCTTTCATCTCCACAGGTGCAAGTTCGACCATGATTCGACCAGAGTGATTTGGTCGAATGGGAGTGCCTTGGTTGAACAACAAGCTAGAAAATAGATTATCATTTCTCTATTTTTATGAAAAATGTTCGACCACAGTTCGACCATCAGGTCTGGTCGAACTGAGTGTGGCTGGTCGAACGGGAGCCCTACTCTCATTATTTTTATTCACATGCTTCATCAGACCTTCCTATTGAGTCCCGTACCTCAATTTGATAGCATTATTCTTCAATGTTTGTGTCAATTGATTCACATTTGTGGCCATATGACCCATTATAAAGGTAAGGTCCTTCAACTGCTTATATAAATCTGCATGATTAGCATTCATACTCGTTTCGATGCGGTCAACCCTTGCATCTTGCCATGTATCGATTGAAGGTAACTTCAATACTCTTCACTTCGTGCTTAATACTAGGCCCCCCTTATGTTAACTCTGTAATCTGCTTCTACTAGGACTCTAGTAGCTTGTTGATGTTAGCTAGATTAGAGATGATCTCATCATCCCTATTTGGCTTTGACGAGGCTGAAAATAATCGTATTTTAGTATCCAATTTAACATCTTTTTTATAGGAGTTATTCTCATATATTAGCACAAGTATCCTATATTTGATATATGTGAGGAAAAGGTGCACTTGAGGTGTTTTATTGTGTTTTAGGTGGAAAAAGGATCAAAAGTGCAAAGTTGGAGAAAAAGGTGCAACTTGTGTAGGAATGCTGAAAAATGCACGTCCAACTTGTGTAATTATTTTATATTCATATGAAGCTCTGAAATAGAAGTGTGATACATGATTGGAAAGCCACAGAAAAGAGGATCGATTTGGAGAAAGGAACACTTCAATCAGATTTCAAACGAGAAAGTTATGATCAAAATGGTGACTTCGCGCAAGCTGTTTCAACTCAGCACGACTGTGCCAATTTGCATGACTTTTTATACATTCAAATGTTAGATTTTCTGTGATTTCTTTATATTTTTAGAAATCCAAGGAAGAGAGGATCGAGTGAGGACAAGAATCATTCAAATTGGAGCTCAGATGTGGAAGTTATGCGTATAACGGTGAGACTGAGCACTGCCGCTCGACCAAAGTCAATCCCACTCGACCTAAAGCAGTTTGGTCGAATAAGGACACAAAATCCTATTTTTGGCAATTTCATACCCCCAGTAGTATGTATTTTCATGTTTTTCAAGAAAAAACTCATCGAAGGTCAATAAGGAGAGCTTACAAGTATAAAAGGGGATGCTAATCACATCATTATTCATATGTGACCACAACACAATCATCCTACATCCCACAAGGGGGGATCACCCCCCAACCATCATCCATATCATTTCCTCCTTCCATCCATTACTTTGAAGATTCGTCTGTGGAATTAAGAAGAAGAACCAAGAGGATTTGAAGAGACGGAAGAGAAAAGGAAGGAGACTTCTATACCAATGGTTTTCCTAATTCTTTTCATCTAGTTTCTAATTTCTGGACATAAGGGTAAGATCTATCCAACCCCCATGATTGTTCTTCGCAACATCATGGGCTAGAACCGTTTTGGTAGATCTAGGATTTTGAAGGTTTTATGAATTAATTAAACTCTTTTTTGTGTCCTCCGTACGACACTACTTGTGGATTGATTTTATATATGATTGTACTTTCTTAATCCATATTCATGGTCGTTTTGTGCGTCTTCAATGGGTATATAGAGTTTAAATATATATCTTGGTTGTAGATTGAGTGCGTTCACCCAGAACCGGATTCCATGTTATGATTCTAAGTAAGGGGACTCTGAAGCTTCATTAGAAATATCATATATGAATGTTTATTAATTGAATTGAATTCGAGTTAGTAAGAAGGATAATGAGGGTAATTTTATAGTACCTATAAAGGGAGATCATATCGGGTTAGATTCCAGACGTGGGAAATGATTGATACTGATAGTACCTAGAAATGGGGGTGAAATTATATCTCTTGCTCAAAGGTTATTCACACGTGCTACATGCATATTTACCTGTGTCTATAGAGTAGATTTGCATGGTTTAGTGATGCGTCCATAGTCCACAAGGCAGAGTCGGCCTGCACTTGAGAGGGAAGTTAAGTAATAAAACTGAATTACCCTAGAGCTACCTATTCTCTATTCTTGAGACACATTCATATTCTTCTAGTGTTTATTTTATTTTAATTGATATTTTAATTAATTGTTAGTAGTTTAATAAATCATTACTCAAACTTTATTGCCTTGTCTTAATTAATTTAGTAAATAATTAAATTGATAACACGCCGTCCTTTGAGTTCAATATTTAACTTGGTTGCTTGCACAAACTGCAACTGATATTCTTAATAGGTGGGGATTAATTTTGCGTGCAAAGAAAATGTACATCAATAACCCCCAACCATTATCTACATCATTTCCTCCATCCATCCATCACTTTGAAGATTCGTCTGCTGAATCAAGAGTAGAACCAAGAGGAGGATTCAAGACAGAGAATGACGCGATGACTCCCACATCTAGGGTTTTTATCATTTCCTAATTTATCTTGTAATTTCCAGATATATGAGTAAGATCTATCCAACCCCCATGATTGGTCTTTGAAAATCATAGGCTAGAGCCATTTTGGTAGTCTAAGGTTTTGAAGGTTTTATGAATTAATTGAACTTTCGTGTGTATACTCCGTACAACACTAATTGTGCTTTATATAAGACTATGCTTTCTTAATCCATATTCAGAGTCATTTTTTGCATCATTAACTGTTGAATAGAGTCTGAATGTTCATCTTGGTTATTGATTGAGCGTGTTCACTGGTGAACAGGATTCCATATTATGATTCTAAGTGAGGGGACTACGAAGCTTCATTAGAAATATTGTATATGAATTTTTATTAATTAATTAAATTCGGGTTAGTAAGAAGGATAATGAGGGTAATTTTATAGTACCTATAAAGGGAGATCATATCGGGTTAGATTCCATACGTGAGAAATAATTGATACTGATAGTACCTAGAAAGGGGGTGAAATTATATCTCTTGCTCCAAGGTTATTCACACGTGTTACACGCATATTTACTTGTGTCTATAGAGTAGATTTTAATGGTCTAGTAATGTGTCCATATTTCTCAAGGCAGAGACGGCCTGCACTTGAGAGGGAAGTTAAGTAGTAAAACTAAATTACCCTAGAGCTACCTATTCTCCATTCTTGAGACACATTCGTATTATTCTAGTATTTATTTTACTTTAATTATTATTTTAATTAATTGTTAGTAGTTTAATAAATCAATACTCAAACTTTATTGCCTTATTTTAATTATTTTAGTAAATAATTAAATTGACAACATGCCGTCCTTTGGGTTCAATATTTAACTTTGTAGCATGCTCAAGCTGCAACCGATATCCTTAATACTTGGGGATTAATTTTGCAAACAAAGAAAATGCACATCAATCACCCCCAACTATCATCTACATCCTTAACTCTATCCATCCATCACTTTGAAGATTCGTCTGCTGAATCAATAAGAGAACCAAGAAAAGGATTCAAGACAAAGAAGGACGCGGCGATGCCCACATCTAGGATTTTTATCATTTCCTAATTTATCTTGTAATTTCGAGATATATGGGTAAGATCTATCCAACCCCCACGATTATTTTTTGAAAATCATGGTCTACAGCCATTTTGGTTGTCAAGGGTTTTGAAGGTTTTATGAATTAATTAAACTTTCGTGTGTATACTCCGTACAACACTACTTGTGCTTTATATAAGACTATGCTTTCTTAATCCATATTTAGAGTCATTTTGTGCATCATTAATTGTTGAATAGAGTCTGAATGTTCATCTTGGTTATTGATTGAGCATGTTCACTGCTGAACAGGATTCCATATTATGATTCTAAGTGAGGGGACTACGAAGCTTCATTAGAAATATCGTATATGAATGTTTATTAATTGAATTGAATTCGGGTTAGTATGAAATATAATGAGGGTAATTTTATAGTACTTATAAAGGGAGATCATATCGGGTTAGATTCCAGACGTGGTAAATAATTGATACTGATAGTAACTAGAAAGGGGATGAAATTATATCTCTTGCTCCAAAGTTATTCACACGTGTTAGACACATATTTACTTATGTTGATAGAGTAGATTTGCATGTTTAGTGATGCATCCATATTTCTCAAGGCAGAGTCGGTCTGCACTTGAGAGGGAAGTTAAGTAGTAAAACTGGATTACCCTAGAGCTACCTATTCTCCATTCATGAGACACATTCGTATTCTTCTAGTATTTATTTTAATTGGTATTTTAATTAATTGTTAGTAGTTTAATAAATAAATACTCAAACTTTATTGCCTTGTCTTAATTAATTTAGTAAATAATTAAATTGATAACACGCCGTCCTTTGGGTTCGATATTTAACTTGGTTGTTTGCTCAAGCTGCAACTGATATCCTTAATACATGGGGATTAATTTTGCGTGCTAAGAAAATGCGCATCAATCACCCCAACCATCATCTACATCCTTTCCTCCATCCATCCATCACTGAAGATTCTTCTGCTGAATCAGGAGGAGAACCAAGAGGAGGATTCATGACAGAGAAGGATGCGGCAACGCCAACATCTAGGGTTTTTATCGTTTCCTAATTTATCTTGTAATTTCCAGACATGTGGTAAGATCTATCCAACCCCCATGATTGTTCTATGAAACTCATGGGCTAGAGCCGTTTTGGTAGTCTAGGGTTTTGAAGGTTTTATGAATTAATTGAACTTTCGTGTTTATACTCCGTACAACACTACTTGTGCTTTATATAAGTCTATGCTTTCTTAATCCATATTCGAAGTCGTTTTGTGCATCATTAACTGTTGAATAGAGTCTGAATGTTCATCTTGGTTATTGAATCAGCGTGTTCACTATTGAACAGGATTCCATGTTATGATTCTAAATGAGGGGACTCCGAAGCTTCATTAGAAATATCATATATGAATGTTTATTAATTGAGTTGAATTCGGGTTAGTAAGAAGGATAATGAGGGTAATTTTATAGTACCTATAAAGGGAGATCATATCGGGTTAGATTCCACACTTGGGAAATAATTGATACTGATAGTACCTAGAAGGGGGGTGAAATTATATCTCTTGCTCCAAGGTTATTTACACGTATTACACGCATATTTACTTATGTCTATAGAGTAGATTTACATAGTTTAGTGATGCGTCCACAGTTCACAAGACAAAGTTGGCCTGCACTTGAGAGGGAAGTTATGTAGTAAAACTGGATTACTCTAGAGCTACCTATTCTCCATTCTTGAGACACCTTGGTATTCTTCTAGTGTTTATTTTATTTCAATTGTTATTTTAATTAATTGTTAGTAGTTTAATAAATCAATACTCAAACTTTATTGCCTTGTCTTAATTAATATAGTAAATAATTAAATTGATAACACGTCGTCCTTTGAGTTCGATATTTAACTTAGTTGCTTGCTCAAGCTGCAACTGATATTCTTAATACTTGGGGAATAATTTTCTGTGCAAAAAAATGCACATCACTCACCCCCAACCATCATCTACATCCTTTCTTCCATTCATCCATCACTTTGAAGATTCTTCTGCTGAATCAAGAGGAGAACCAAGAGGAGGATTCAAGATATAGAAGGACGTGGCGACGCCCACATCTAGGGTTTTTACTGTTTCCTAATTCATCTTGTAATTACAGTCATGTGGGTAAGATCTATCCAACCCCCATGATTGTTCATTGAAAATCATGGGATAAAGCCATTTTGGTATTCTAGGGTTTTGAAGTTTTATGAGTTAATTGAACTTTTGTGTTTATACTCCGTACAACACTACTTGTGCTTTATATAAGACTATGCTTTCTTAATCCATATTCAGAGTCGTTTTGTGCATCATTAACTGTTGAACAGAGTCTGAATGTTCAACTTGGTTATTGATTGAGCGTGTTCATAGCTGAACAGGATTCCATGTTATGATTCTAATTGAGGGGACTCCGAAGCTTCATTAGAAATATCATATATGAATGTTTATTAATTAAATTGAATTCGGGTTAGTAAGAAGGATAATGAGGGTAATTTTATAGTACCTATAAAGGTAGATCATATCGGGTTAGATTCCAAACGTGGGAAATAATTGATACTGATAGTACCTATAAAGGGGGTTGAAATTATATTCTTGCTCTAAGGTTATTCACACGTGTTACATGCATATTTAATTGTGTCTATGGAGTAGATTTACATGATTTAGTGATGCGTCCACAATCCACAAGACAGAGTCGGCTTGCACTTAAGAGAGAAGTTAAATAGTAAAACTGGATTTCCCTAGAGCTACCTATTCTTCATTCTTGAGACACATTCGTATTCTTCTAGTGTTTATTTTATTTCAATTATTATTTAAATTAATTTTTAGTAGTTTAATAAATCAATACTCAAATTTTATTGCCTTGCCTTATTTAATTTAGTAAATAATTAAATTGATAACACGCCGTCCTTTGGGTTTGATATTTAACTTGGATGTTTGCTCAAGCTGCAACTGATATCCTTAATAATTAGAGATTAATATTACGTGAAAAATAAAATGCACATTAATCACCCCCAACCATCATTTACATCATTTCCTCCATTCATCCATCACTTTGAAGATTCGTCTGTTAAATCAAGAGGAGAACCAAGAGGAGGATTCAAGACAGAGAAGGATGCAACGATGGCCACATTTAGGGTTTTTATCGTTTCCTAATTTATCTTGTAATTTCAAGACATATGGGTAAGATCTATCCAATCGCCACGATTGTTCTTTGAAAATCATGGGCTAGAGCTGTTTTGGTAGTCTAGGGTTTTGAAGGTTTTATGAATTAATTGAACTTTTTTGTTTATACCCCGCACAACACTACTTGTGATTTATATAAGACTATGCTTTCTTAATCTATATTCAGAGTCGTTTTGTGCATCATTAACTGTTGAATAGAGTCTCAATGTTCATCTTGGTTATTGAATCAGCGTGTTCACTACTGAACATGATTCTATGTTATGATTCTAAGTGAGGGGACCCCAAAGCTTCATTAGAAATATCATATATGAATGTTTATTAATTGAATTGAATTCGGGTTAGTAAGAAGGATAATGAGGGTAATTTTATAGTACCTATAAAGGGAGATCATATCGGGTTAGATTCCTGACGTGGGAAATAATTGATACTGATAGTACCTAGAAAGGGGATGAAATTATATCTCTTGCTCCAAGGTTATTCACACGTGTTACACTCATATTTACTTGTGTCTATAGAGTAGATTTGCATGGTTTAGTGATGCGTCCATAGTCCACAAGCCAGAGCCGGCCTGCAATTAAAAGGGAAGTTTAGTAGTAAAACTGGATTACCTTAGAGCTACCTATTCTCCATTCTTGAGACACATTCGTATTCTTCTAGTGTTTATTTTCTTTTAATTGTTATTTTAATTAATTGTTAGTAGTTTAATAAATCATACTGAAACTTATTACCTTGTATTAATTAATTTAGTAAATAATTAAATTGATAACACGCCGTCTTTTGGGTTCGATATTTAACTTGGTTGTTTGCTCAAGCTACAACTGATATCCTTAATACTTGGAGATTAATTTTGCATGCAAAGAAAGTGCGCATCAATCACCCCCAACCATCATCTATATCCTTTCCTCCATCCATCCATCACTTTGAAGATTCGTCTACTGAATCAAGAAAAGAACCAAGAGGAGGATTCAAGACAGAGAAGGATGCGACAATGCCCACATCTAGGCTTTTTATTGTTTCCAAATTTATCTTGTAATTTCTAGACATATGGGTAAGATCTATCCAACCCCCATGATTGCTCTTTGAAAATCATGGGATAGAGCTGTTTTGGTAGTCTAAGGTTTTGAAGGTTTTATTAATTAATTAAACTTTCGTGTGTATAATCTGTACAACACTACTTGTGCTTTATATAGGACTATGATTTCTTAATCCATATTCAGAGTCGTTTTGTGCATCATTAACTGTTGAATAGAGTCTGAATGTTCATCTTGGTTATTGATTGAGCGTGTTCACTGGTTAACAGGATTCCATATTATGATTTAAGTGAGGGGACTCCGAAGCTTAATTAGAAATATCGTATATGAATTTTTATTTATTTAATTGAATTCGGGTTAGTAAGAAGGATAATGAGGGTAATTTTATAGTACCTATAAAGGGAGATCATAACGGGTTAGATTCCAGATGTGGAAAATAATTGATACTGATAGTACCTAGAAAGGGGGGTGAAATCATATCTCTTGCTCAAAGATTATTCACACATGTTACACGCATATTTACTTGTGTCTATAGAGTAGATTTGCATGGTTTAGTGATGCATCCACAGTCCATAAGGCAGAGTCGGTCTGCACTTAAGAAGGAAGTTAAGTAGTAAACTGGATTACCCTAAAGCTACCTATTCTCCTTCTTGAGACATTCGTATTCTTCTAGTGTTTATTTTATTTTAATTGTTAGTAGTTTAATAAATCAATACTCAAACTCTATTGCCTTGTCTTAATTATTTAATAAATAATTAAATTGATAACACGCCGTCCTTTGGGTTCGATATTTAACTTGGTTGCTTGCTCAAGCTGCAACTGATATCCTTAATACTTGAGGATAATTTTGAATACAAAGAAAATGCACATCAATCACCCCCAACCATCATCTACATCCTTTCATGCATCCATCCATCACTTTGAAGATTCGTCTGCTGAATCAGGAGGAGAACCAAGAGGAGGATTCAATACAGAGAAGGACGCGACGACGCCCACATCTAGGGTTTTTATCGTTTCCTAATATATCTTGTAATTTCCAGACATATGGGTAAAATCTATCCAACCCCCATGATTGTTCTTTGAAACTCCTGGACTAGATCCATTTTGGTAGTCTAGGGTTTTGATGGTTTTATGAATTAATTGAACTTTTATGTATATACTTCGTACGACACTACTTGTGCTTTATATAAGACTATTGATCGGTGTCATTTTCACCTTGATTTTAGTATGTTTTATTATGTATTTTAGTGTATTTTTATTCATTTTTTATATAATTTGGTGGTGTTATATGAAGATTTGGAGATGTGTGCTTTGAAATGAAAAATGTGTGATTTTCATGATTAAGAGCCTTAAATTGTGCTATATTTGTGAATATTTAGAGAATGGGTAATTTGATATAATTTGTGTGATTTTTAGGTGGGAATGGATTCTAGACACGATAAAGAAAATGTTGGAATAAACGGAGCTCAATTCGGAGTTGAAACGAGAGAGAACGATCTAACGCAAAATGCTGAAAACACACGTCCAACTTGTGTAATTTTTCTGTATTCATATGGAGCTCAACACTGGATGTGTCATATATGATTGGAAAGCCACGGAAGAGAGGATCATGTGCGGGCAAGGATCACTGGATGTGTCATATATGCGCTTCACGCGATGACCCTACACGCCTCGTGTGCACCTACACGACCTGTGTAGGAGCAAAAGGCAGTTTTATGATGTCCACTTGTTCTAGAAGATTTCATGGGGGTATAAATACATGTTTTGACCACAAATTACGAGATGAATTATTTTTGGATTAGTTTCCACACACACTAAACACCTAAATCACACACATTTATCTCCATCTCTTCCACCCTTCACTTCATCCATTCAAACCACTTTATCTCCTCAATTCCATCCGTAAATCCATCCATCCACCAATCTAAGAAGGGAAATTCATCAAGGAGTGAAGATTTGAGCATGTTGAAGGAGAAGAAGGCCTACTTTGCAAGGGAAGTCAACTTACCTTTAATTTGTGATTTTCTTCATTATTTAGCTAAATTAGAGCATGTCATGAATTGTATTGATTTTATCATGATATGTAGTGGCTAGTCCTCATGTGAGGCTAGCAATATGATTGGTTAGGTATTACGTAGATTTTGCACACCACATGTTTGATGAAATGATTGTTATGAATATTTTCTATAATGAATGCTTATTCTCATTTTATTTATGATTTGTGTGATTAAATTCTCTATTCATAGTGTTAGGATGACCATTCTAATATTATTATTACTGGTTTAATTGAATTATTGATTGCATAAGATGACTATGTTAAGTATGTGAGGAGTTTGGCCATAACCTTCATGTGTCTAGAACCTCATGATAGGACATTATTGATAATAATTGTGAAAGTGTTTGATATTATGAGGGGAACCAAGCCAATTTTAACTTGACCTTAAATTGGAACACTAGAAAAACGTCCATACCTACTAGAGAAAATTCTTTGTGATAATATCTATACAAGTATATTAATATCCGTATCTATAGGAATAGTGAGGATTGAAAACACTCTTTGAGTGTCCTTAATAATATAACATGAAGATCACCAATGCATGTGTGTGTGTGAGTCTATATTTACCTTTTCCATGAATGTTATTAGCCTTGCTACTTCTTGGATTGTTCACCTTCATCCATCATCCATCTCATTTGTATATGTTCTATCTTCAATTGCTTTCCTAGTTGTTAGTTTGTAGTATAATTCAAACCCCATCCTATTTTAATTTGTCCAACTAGAGTAAAGCATTTCTCAAATACGGCTACCCACTTTCGCCCTTGGGTTCGATATTATATGAATTTTGCACTTGGTCACTACGGTCTACTGCGCGATAGAGTACACTTGCTTTTATCAATTACCAAAATTGAAACCAAGTTCATGGCGCCGTTGCCGGGGCAAAAGCCGTTGGTGTAACGTGTTTGAATTTGTTAGCTCTACTTAGGACATTATTCTTATTTTTGCATCTATTTTTGTTTTGAAAAATCTTGTTCTAGCTTGTTCTTCTTGATAGGTACATCAATCTTGAAAGAAGGGGAGAATGAGAAAAATCAAAAATAGCAAGTGTAGAGAAGTTGTAGAAGGTCACTTAAAGAGATGATGAACTTTGACCAATTCTACAATAATGGTGAAAATGGGGGATGGCAACGAGCTTATAATGAGAATACATGCCAACTATATCAAGGATACACTTATACTCCATCAAGTTCTTATAATAATTTCTTAATTACAAGCTTTCAACTAAGTCTTTCAAGCTATGAGCCTCAAAATTCCTACTCAATGCCTACTTCCAACTTTAATGGGGGACAAGTGTGGAACATGCCCAATTACCAAATGGGTAATGGAACATGTATGCAAAACGGGTATGTCCAAGGAAATTTCCAACAAGAGTGTCCACAATATGATGATGGGAGACCTTCCTAGCAAGATCAATTAAGTCAAATGATGAAAATGCTTGAAGAAAGACGAGAAGAAAGGAAGAAAGAGAAAGAAGAAAATGATAGGAGACTTGAGGCCCTAGAGAGTCGAATGAGTCGAATGATAAGTGAACAGAACACTTTTAGCAAAATGGAGAATTTTGATGAGAAGATTGAAGAAGAGTTAGAGGTAGAAGAGTGTTCGGGGGATAATAAAGACTCGAGTGATGAAGAGCTTGTTGGCGTTTCGGATCTTTAGGCTAACGTGAACTATTAGGACTTTATATAATTCTACTGCAGCGAAAGTACAAGTGCAGAATTACCTTTCACCGGGTTTGATGTAAAGGATGAACAGTGAACGACCTTCTGATCTTCTGTTATATTTTTAAGCCTCTCCTTGACGTTTTGTGGGCAACGATCACCAAGGAGAACTTAATCTACAGCCTTTCACACTCTTACGACTCTTGTTGTGTGTTGTATTGAATTACGAGTGAATAGGCTGCTGAGGTTGGCTATTTATAGACTACAATAGGGACCAGGAGGAGAGATTAGGGTTTGGGCCTCCCATTGGCTTAAACATCTAAGTTTAGCCCAAAACTTATACTTAAGTCCAATAATAATAGATCATTCCACTAAAGAAATATTATTGAACTGCCACCCTAATCCCAAATTACGTTTATGGGCTCTTTCTTATTATGAGCTCGTTAATCTCCCCGTGTTTAAGATTCAATGCCCATTAATTAATTGAGTTACTGACAACTCCATTAATTAATATATTTACCAAGAGTAGTACCACTCAACCATATTATCATGTCGGAATAAATCCACCTGCAGGGTTTACATGATAAACATTATGAGCTCCTTAAGGAGACATCATCAACCAATTCCTTTAGGACACGGATTCCTTCTACAATCAACATCATACCATAGAGACATCACTATCTCTCAATTCACTGAGCATATTGATTTAACTATTAAATCTCACTCATTGATGAATTAAAGAAATAAATACTGGCTTACGTGTCGAGGTTATTGTATAGGGATTAAGAGTACGAACTTCCATAATAACAGAGATCAATTTCTATTATATAGTAAGTATAAACCGAACGATCTCAACGACGGTCCTATTCAATACACAGAAAGTGTACTAGTGTAGTTTTATAGTCAAGACAGAATAATGCCAAATTACACTACAACTATACCGATAGATAGTCCCATTCTATTTCGGTTGTGAATATCTTGTTTATGCTTTATAAGGAACCGATAATATGATCTTCCATGTGATGCCGCACTCCACATTATCTACAACATAAAGTAAATGGACTTCTGCAAAAATTCATAAATAATTATGCAAAATGTTTGATCACATGATTCTCATTTCAAATAAATTGTTTAAACATTGTTCATACAAAAAATAAGACATAGTATAAAATCTAACAATCTCCCACTTATACTAAAAGACTATGCTGTCATATCTGCTGACATGCATCTAAGTCCCATTCCTTCAATATGCCTTTCAAAAGCTTTCGCCGGAAGGCCCTTAGTGAAAGGATCGGCTAGGTTATCCTTCGTTGCAATTTTAGTGACAACAACCTCCCCTCTTTTCACGATGTCTCGTATCAAGTGGTATTTGCGCTCAATGTGCTTACTCGCCTTATGGGCTTGTGGTTCCTTCGAGTTTGCAACTGCACCACTGTTATCACAATAAATTGTGATCGACTTGGGCAAACTAGGAATCACATCTAAGTCCAACAAGAATTTCCTGAGCCATACAACTTCTTTAGCTGCCTCAGAGGCTGCTACATATTCAGCTTCCATGGTGGAGTCAGAAACACATTTTTGCTTAATACTCCTCCATACTATGGCTCCTCCTCTAAGAGTAAACACATAACCCAAGGTGGATTTACTGTTGTCCTTGTCCAATTGGAAATTCGAATCCGTGTAACCCACAGGTAGCAAAGAATTTGCCTGGTAAATTAACATATAATTCCTAGTCCTTCTCAGGTACTTTAAAATATGTTTTACCGCAGTCCAATGCTCCTCTCCGGGATTACTTTGATACCTACTGACTATGCCCACGGCATAACAAATATCCGATCTCGTATACAGCATAGCATACTTGAGGCTTCCTATTGCCGAAGCATAAGGAACCGTCTTCATGTCATCTATCTCCTTTTGTGTCTTTGGACACATTTCCTTCGACAGATGTATTCCATGTCAAAAAGATAGAAAACCTTTCTTGGAATCTTGCATATGAAAGCGAGTAAGGATAGTATCAATGTATGAAGCTTGGGATAAGCACAACATTCTTTTCTTGCGATTTCTTATCACTTTAATTCCTAAAATGTGACCGGCTTCTCCTAAGTCTTACATTTCAAACTGCTTAGACAACCATATCCTTACGTCAGATAATACCTTTACATTGTTTTCAATGAGCAGGATATCATCCACGTAAAGTACAAGAAATACCACCCCGTTTCTGTTACACTTTTTCTACACACAAGACTCATCCGGACATTGAATAAATTCATATGACTGAATTACTTCAACAAAATGGATGTTCCAAGATCTTGAAGCTTGTTTAAGTCCATAAATGGACCTATTAAGCTTGCACAAAAAATGCTCTTTGCCCTTTACAATGAATCCTTCTGGTTGCTTCATATGGATGTTTTTCTCAAGACTTACCGTCAGATCCTCTTTTTCTTTTGTAGACCCACTTACATCCAATGGCTTTTACACCATTTGGTGGTTCTACAAGCTCCCAGACTTGGTTAGAATACATAGATTTTATCTCGGATTTCATTGCTTTTTGCCAAGAATCTGCATCTATATCTTGTAATGCTTCGTCGTAACTCAATGGGTCAATTTCATGTTCACCTGAGACAAAGTCTGATGACTCTCCCAAAAATATGAATCTTTCTGGTTGTCTCAAAACCCTCCCACTACGACGAGGCACCATAGGCAATTGTGTATTGGATGTGACATGCATTGCAGTTTCTTGTGGTATTTTCTCTTGTACATTTGGTATTAAATTTGGTGTTTCCCCTCTAACTTCTTCTAAAACAATTCTACTCATGGGTTTGTGATTCATTATATAATGCTCTCTACTCCTCCGGAGCATCATCATCACTTGCACCCTCTTCGTCATCACCATCTCCTATCTCTAAGCGCAACCGATCTACATCTCTATGAAGAACATTAAGCTTCCTATCCAACTCGTGCTCGTCGGCATGCATCCTCCCTAATCTCCTATCCATCTCAACATAATTGCCCTGCAGTGTGTTGTACCTCGCATCAAGTGCGGCATAATTTGCATTCGCCAATGTCAGCTGCCTATAAGTCTCTTGATGATTTGCATTCAGCGTGTCAAAATGCTCGTGCATCAACCGGAACTGCTTCCATTAAAACTGATCCTGGGCTACCCAATAATCCTGCTGCGGCTGTGGCTGTGGTGGTGGCTCAAAAAATACTCCTGCTCCTGTGGCTGCCGAGGCTGCACCGCGGGCATATCTATCCCTAGATAATCAAAAGCTGGTGGCGGCTGCAGTTCTTCATCTACAAAGTCGGTCGGATCTCTTATCAGGACCATGTCCTCATCTAAGACGATCCCCTGAGCTCGCACGTCAGCAAGGAGTCTCCAATCTCCTCTTCCCAAGCACGTCTCCGAGATCACCATATGCTCCGTAGTATTCATCAATAAATTGTTGTTGGCCCTAATGGTAGTGAGATCAACAATCGCCAGTGGAAATATGAACGTACAAGGATTCTTCCTCGGATGAACATCCAAGTATCAACTTGCCACTCAATCAGCCCCATCCTCACACATGACGTCAGAATCAAGTTCGGATCCCCTCGGATAGGCCTGTGCCCGCTCAAATAGACTCTGTAGTACTCAGCTATCAGGGTGATGAGTCCTCCGATGTTCACGCGCTGAAATCCATGAGTCATGAACTTGTGAAGCTGATTGAAAAAGTACGCCGCTACATTGAAGTGAACTCCATGAAGCATGACCACAAAACATAAAGCCTCCCCTCGGAATACATTTTTCTTCGGACCTAGCAAACAACGTATTGCTCAAAATTCCTTTCATGTAAGCAATCACGGGGTTGGAATGAAGGCAACCTTGGAAGTATTCGAGTTATATCGCTCTCGCCTCCCCGTAATAGCTCTCCAAAACTCATCCGGCTTAAAATCATCATGCTCTATATCAACTTCATTCTCACAGCCAATCAATTCATCAAACTCTCGGGCCCACATCATCTGCTCTTACCCACCAATCTGCATTCGAATACCATAAGGAAGGTATCAGTCTCCACGCTCAATCCTTAATGTGCATAAGACCTCCGCAGTTATGTGAAAATAAGTCTCTCTCTTCATCTTCATGAAATGGGTAACGCCCACCTGATTGAACATCCAATGAATATCGTTGATAATGTTCATCTCTATCATCGCATGATCATCCTGATACTGCGTCATTGTGATCTTTTGCGCTATTGCAGCCCACAGCTCCTTCTCCTCTCAATTTGGAATTTTCATACCGTGATCGGATGGCCTCCTCTTCTCCATCCTTATTTTCTTGACTATCACTCCAAGCAAAGGTGACCTAGGTCCCTTTCCCTTGGAAGTTGAAACAAACCCTTTTTCCTACAAGAGCAATACTTCAATACATACCAAAGAGATATATATGCTCATCCTAGACTAGCATGAATCTTACTCAAGACTTCAAATTCATGTGCTTCAAACAACTCAACCTCAAGTGTTCATTCAATCATAATTGCAACATTTATCAACACTTTCAATCAAGAATAATGGAAACTCTCTTAGTCTTATCACTACTCCACACAAACATGCTTTCTACATCACATAAACTTCAACCAAAATACTAGCATGTTCATCTTCCACCTTCAATTACACCACAACAACACTTCAATTCAATGAGCCCATATATATAAATCAAAATTAACCTCAAGTCCATACTAAACACACCATCAATTTCACAAAAATTCCACAATTCAACGTAAATCAAACCATGAAAATTCAAGTGCAATTTGGATTAAGAACTTCAACAATTCAACAATCAAATAAAAAAAAAACTAGCATGAATCTACTCACCCATTCTTCACTAAGAATTATCACTACAATTCAAGAGTAAGAAGTGAGGAGAAATCATACCTTTGTTAGACATTATGTGCGTGTGGTGATTGGCAATGAAAACCCCAAAGTTCAAGTGAAAAGCCTCAAATCGGACTAGAAAACCCACGAATTTGGATGTGAAAGTGTGTGGAATGGAGGATTAAAGTGTAGGAAAGAGTTTGGGAAGAAGGACTTATGGTTTGGAATCGGTGCTCGAGAAAGGGCGATGGGTGTATGTCGAACGGAATGAAAAACTGACCTTTTAAAACTGTTTCTGGAGCCCACTCGACTTGATCAGATTGGTTGAACAAGGGTTATAAGTAGAACAACCTAGATCTGCCCTTTAAAATTAGCATCGTTTGACCTCCGTTCGACCAACATATGTTGGTCGAACAAGTGCTGGAAGTCGAGCAAACTGCCTAGTCGTGCTCCCTCCCTATTTTCTTTTGTCCCGTTCAACATTCGTTCAACTTCAAGTATTTGGTCGAGCAACCCTTACTTGGTCGAGCAAACTCTCTGTAAGTTTTTGTACATTTTGTTCGACCAGTGCTTGACCAAAACACCTTCGTCGAACAGCATGGTCCAAGTGGAACAACCTCTCTGGAAGAATTTCTACATTTTGTTCGACCATTGTTCGATCAATCATCATGGTCGAACAACCTCCTGGAAGTCGAACAACCTCTCAAACTCCATAAACTTCATACTTTTCTCATATTTCCATGCAACAATAAAACTATAGGACAACGTCAAGTATCTTGATCATAATTTCTAAGCTCGAGAACGACTTATATACCATATAACAAGTGTAACTCCGCAATGACACTTAAAAATAAAACACCACTAAACACTAGGCAAATTGCAAAAAATCGATATATCAAAACTGGTTAAAGTTTTAATGTATCGCAAAAAATCAACTCCCCTAGCAAACATTACAAAGAAAAGATTATACTCTCCATGCTATGATGAGGTAAGTACATCACACCCCCAAACTTAGTAGAAACTATAGTGAAAACTAATTTTGCAAAAAGATGTAATTTCCAAATAATAAGCACGTCGAATATAAAAATTTCTTACTCACACCAACGTAAATAAAGCAAAAAAGGTGAAGGAAAGCCCCAAATAGGCGCTCTTGTTTAACGTCAAAGAGTACTGATGGTACCAATCTAGTGCAAGGTATCCTCAAAAATGATGCAAGCATCATCCGACGACTTGTAATGCTTCAAACGATGCCCATTCGCCGCGATAATGTCCCCATATTTGTTCATAAGCTCAAAACTCCCCCCTCCGTAGGCTCTATGGATAATGAACGGCCCCGTCCACTTCGATTTCAATTTCCCTATGAAGAGCTTCAAACGAGAGTTAAAAAGTAATACCTCATCACCTTGCTTGAATTCCTTGTATGAGATCTTTAAATCAAGCCATTTCTTCATTCTATCCTTATAGATCTCTGAATTCTTATAAGCACGATTCTTAAACTCGTCCAATTCATTGATATAAGTGATCCTCAACTCCTTTTGATCTTTAAGAGATAAGTTCAAACTCCTCAATGCCCAAAAAGCTCAGTGTTAAATTTCTACGGGTAAGTGGCACGGCTTTCCATAGATAATTTGATATGGTGACATATCCAACACCGTCTTATAAGCAGTCTGGAACCCCCACAAAACATCATCGAGCTTCATAGTCCAATCCTTCCTATTGGTTCCGACTACCTTTTCCAAAATCTTCTTCACTTGTCGGTTGGAGACTTCAGCTTGCCCATTCGCTTGAGGGTGATAGGGTGTAGTAACCCTATGCTTAACACCATAATCCTTGAGAACCTTTTTTAGAAGCTTATTGACGAAGTGAGTACCTCCATCGCTTACTAGTGCTCTAGGAACTCCATAGAGGGTAAATATATGTTTCTTCAAGATAGATAAAACAGTCCTTGAATCATTCACGCGAGTGGGAATGACTTCCACCCACTTAGAAACATAATCCACTGCTAAAAGGATGTAGAGAATTCCATTAGATGGGGAAAAAGGTCCCATAAAATCGATCCTGATACATTGAAGATCTCAACAACAATGCTCGGCTGAAGTGACATCTTATCTCTCATACTTATGTTTCCTATCCTTTGACATCTATCGTATGTCTCCACATAGGTCTCACAATCTTTAAACAAAGTAGGCCAATAAAGAGTAGATTGAAGTACCTTCACTGCCGTCTTTGAGCTCTGAAGTACCCCCCGTTAGGTTGGGCATGGCAAAAATCAAGAACACTCTCCATCTCCATCTCAGACACATACCTACGGACTATGGAATCCGTACATATTTTGTAGACAAACGAATCATATCATATAAAAGTCTCAACATCCCTCTTGAATTTTGCAAGTTGATATCGGTTGAGATCTCTTGGAATTTCTCCTACAGCAATGTAATTCATATAATCCGCATACCATGGATCCATCCCTTGGGCAGCAACCACACATGCTCTCTCCGCTCCTTCAACAAATACTGCCATTATCTTCTCTTCAGAGAACATCTCTTCTATATAATCGAAAGAATCATCACAGTGCTCCCTTATCTCCAACCTTGATAGGTGATCCACCAAAATATTTTTCGTACCCTTCTTATCTCGGATCTCCATATCGAACTCCATCAAATGAAGAATCCATCTAATGATCCTTGGCTTCATTTTCTTCTTCTCCATCAAGTATCTGATCGTAAAATGATTCGTGTACACTATAGTCTTCATGCCAACCAAGTACTGTCAAAACTCATTGAATTCATACACCATAGCTAGAAAATCTTTTCAGTCACCGTGTAGCTCTTTTGTGCAGCATCAAAAGTCTTACTCGAATAGCAAATGGAGTAAAACTTCTTATCCCTCAACTGCCCAAGTACCACTCCAAGTGCTAAATCACTCGCATCACAGATTAGTATAAACGGTTGAGTCCAATTCGGTGTGATCAAGATAGGTGCAGTAATAAGCGCCTCTTTCAAAACCTGAAAAGCTGTTAGACATTCTTAATCAAAAACAAAAGGAACATCTTTTTTAAGTAAATGAGATAAGGGCTTGGAGTATTTCGAGAAGTCTTTTATAAATCTTCTATAAAAACCGGTGTGTCCAAAGAAGGACCGTACTCCCTTTTCATTAGTAAGTGGTGGAAACTTCTCAATTGCTACCACCTTTGCTTTATCCATCTGCAATCCCTTGGCCAAAATATGATGGCCAAGAACAATCCCATCTCTTACCATGAAGTGGCACTTCTCCCAATTCAAGACAAGATCAGTATCTTGGCATCTCTTCAAAACAGTAGCAAGGTTAGATAAACAAATATCAAAAGAGGAACCAAACACAGAAAAATCATCCATAAACACCTCCATGATCTTTTCTATCAACCCATCAAATATGGCCATAATGCAACACTGAAATGTAGCAGGTGCATTACATAATCCAAAAGACATCTTTCTAAAGGCAAAAGTCCCATATGGGCTAGTGAACATCTTCTTTTCTTGATCTTCAGGTGCAATCATAATCTGATTATAACCCGAGTACCCATCCAAGAAACAATAGATCTCATACCCTGCAAGACGATCTAGCATTTGATCTATGAAAGGAAGGGAAATATGGTCTTTGCATGTATTTTCATTCAGTTTCCTGTAATCTGTACACACACGCCATTCCGTAGGAATCCTAGTGGCTAATGTCTCTCCATCTTCGGCTTTCATAATAGTCATACCCCCCTTCTCAGCTACTACATGCAATGGACTCACATGGGGACTATCACAAATGGGATATATAATCTCTGCATCTAGCCAGGTTAGAATTTGCTTCCTAATCACTTCTTGAACCCACTGATTCTATATACTATTCTTGGCCTCATCTAACAATCTTATTCTATGCATGCAATATGAAGGACTAATACATTTTAAATCATCAAGAGACCAACCAATTACAGACTTATACTTCCTAAGCACATCTAACAATTCCTCAAGTTGATCATTATCAAGGGAAGAAGATACAATTACTTGATATTTTCCATTATCACCTAGATAGGCATACTTCAAGTGCTCCGGTAGCGGTTTCAACTCCTCTTTCTTCTCTTCTTGAGGTGCACTCTCTCTATCCAATGGTAAGTACTTCCTAGCCCACTTGACCTCTTCAACCTTTGTCCTCTCCGATTGATACATGTCATCATCCAAAGCAAGTAAATTTTCAAGGAAACCAATACATACCTGGATGGAGATTTCATCTAGCTCCGTGGTAGGAAAAGTAAGAGACTCCGACAAGCATGTCTCAAGAGGATCCTTTGAGAGGATCAAGGACATATCTTCCTTCATGATCTCCTCCACCACGTCTATACTATGACATTGCGTCTCCATGGGCATCTTCATTGCTTTGTCAAGGTTAAATAAGATCTCTTCTTTATCCATCCTTAGCCGTAGCTCACCCTTTTGCACATCAATCATACATCCCGCAGTCGCAAGGAAATGTCTCCTCAAGATTATAGGGATATTATCATTGTCTCTTCCATCTCAAGTACAAGAAAATCCACAGGAAAGACAAGCTTCTCTACTTTGACAAGAACATCTTCAATAACACCCTTCAGAAAGGTCATAGACATATCCGCCAGTTGTAGAGCTACCGATGTGGGAGTTAACTCCCCCAAATCAAGCCTTTTAAAGATGGACAATGGTATCAAATTGATATTTGCCCCAAGATTATACAAGGCTCGTCGTGCTGGCCCCTTTCCAATTTCATATAAGATGGGGAAGCTTCCCAGATCCTTTAACTTAGCTGGCAGCTTCCTTTATATGATCGAGCTATAATTCTCCGACAGATTCACTATTTCAATTTCGTTCAAGCTTCTCTTCTTCAAAAGTATATACTTCAGAAAACGGGCATAATACGGAATCTCCAAGATCACTTCAGAGAAAGGAATGTTCTAACTTATTTTGTTTATGATGTCTGAAATCCTCTTGAACTTTTCTTTCAATCCCTTTTTGATAAGCTTGAAAGGAAACAGTGGAGGTATCTTTGTTTTGGGAATCCCCCATTCATCACGTTCAACCTTCTCCGCTTTATCCTTTCCGGCTCTCAATATTTTAACTCTTTCCCACTTCTTCTTTATTGTAACCACAATGTTATGCTCTTGAGATGGTACCATACTGTTCTGATCAACGGATGTAGCATTTAGGATCGAATCGGGCTCTTTACTACATTGCTCGACCTCCATTCAACCTAGCTTGTTTGGTAGAACAGATTATGATTAGTCAAGCAACCTCTCTGATCACGAGCTCTGTTCCTTCAAGTGTTGCTCGACCACCGTTCGACCAAGATGGTCTGGTCGAACGGCAATGTCTTGGACGAACAACTTTGTAGATCGAGACATCCCATTCTCCAGGTGTTGTTCGACCTCCGTTCGACCAAGACGGTCTGGTCGAACGGAATGGTGTTGGTCGAATGGCGAGTCTGAAAATAGAGTACCGTAATTCTGTTTCTCCAAGAGTATGCTCGACCTCTGCTCGATCAGCAGGTCTGGTTGAACAACTGAAGTTTGGTCGAGCAACTCCTCTACTTCTGTCATTTTTGCTCGCCAGCATCATCGGTCCTTCGTACTGCATTCCTGACCTCAATGTGATGGCATGGCGAGACTTTGGATTCTCAATACTTTGAGATGGAAAGTTCCCCTTCTCAATAGTTTGAGTCAATTTGTTTACGTATCCAGCCATCTCCCCCATCAACAACGTAAGTTTTTCACTTGCTTAGACAAATCCTCATGATTAGCATCAATTTTCTTTTCTAACTTGGCCTCTAGATGATCTACTTTTGCATCGTTCATCGCCATGTACCTGTTCACCGTATCTTCAAAACCCATTTTTCCTTCTTCCACCTTAGCTCCCGGATCAACACCAATAGTAGGTTGCACCGCATTATTCATAGTACTCCATGAAATTTCTGGCCTTCTTGGTTGTTGGTAATTACCCGGGGGACCACAATTGTTGTAATTCCCCTAATAATTCCAGTTTCCTTGATTTGGGTACATAGTTCCTTGAATACTTTGACCCATGTCATAGTTTGCCTCCTCGATCTCCTCTTGGCTAGCTCCTTCATAGCAACCATCCTACAGCATCATTGGTACCCTCTGTGATATATCCGTGATCTATTTTTGCTGAGACTCCAGTAACATGTTGATATTAGCCAAGCTAGAGACGATATCATCATCTCTTCTCGACTTCACCATAGTATGCTCAACATGTGCTACTTTACCAAGGACATAAGTGCCTCTCACTCAATCAGTCCGCCAATCTCTTGAATTCATTGAAATATCCTCGAAAAGCTTCTCGGCCTTAATGGGTGACTTCGTAAGCAATGCTCCATTGGAAAAAGCATCAAGTAACACACGAGAATCGCAATCCAACCCATTGTAGAATATACTGATATATTGAGCTTTAGATAGCCCATGCTGTGGACACTTTCGAAGCATGTCCTTGAATCTATCCCAAGCTTCGTGAAACTTCTCATTACCATGGATAGCAAATTGATTGTTGTCTTGCTTCATCTTGAACACCTTTGAAGGTGGCATATATCGCTCCAAGAATTTCAATTTCAACTTTTCCCATGTATCACATTCAACAGCATCAAGATTATCGTACCAATCTATCGCTTTATCATTCAACGAGTACTTAAACAAAATTATCTTCCTCGTATCCTAATGAGCTCCTGCATCTTTTTGTGTACTTGCATATCCAAGGAACTTATTTAGATGTGCTGAGGATCTTTAAAGGTTCCCCTAGAGAAAGGATTCCTTTCAATCATGATGATAAGAGCAGGGTGTAAATCGAAATCGGCTTCAGTCCCTCTTGCTCCTAACAACCCCGCATTGCCTCCTCAGTTGTTCTTAAAGACTTCACAGATGGCAAGTGTATCAGGATTCGCTGCCATGTTGACTACTTCTACTTCCAAATTAACTTCGGTTGCAAATTCAATCATTTGCGAATTCAACATGTCAACTTCTACTCCTAAATAAAGAGCTTCAGTTAGGGTCTAAGTTCTTGTTCTTGTTCTTCTTTTTCTTCCTCGACGATGCTCCAATCTACAGATTATAAGGCTATAATTAACATGTCTTCGATCTAGTGAGCTACACCTAAGAAAATAAAGTGTTAGAAAGAAAATACAATAATAATATAATCTCAATTAAACTGGAAATAATAAACTGATAATCTATGCCGTCCCCGGCAGCGGCGCCAAGAACTTGATGGGCATTTTCACAACACACAAAATTATCCCCAAGTATGAAGGATATCAACTATAGTTTCGATAGGTGACCAAGTGATTATCGAACCCAAGGGATGGATGATTATCAATTGAATTATATTCTAATTAACTAAGACTATGTTGGGAAATTTGGTTTGGAATAGTGGTTAAAATAAATAATATATAACTTAAATAGCATATTAAATAAACAAGCAAAAGAGAAAATACAGTTGTGATCAAGTAAGAAATTAGGTAGTTCTTCGGGTCATCCAGTTTTACTTATTAATTCCTTTCCATGCATTGATGTCCGACTCTGCTCTGTGATTTATGGACGCATCGCTAAACCATGCAAGTTCACTCTATAGACACAAGTAAATATGCGTATGACACGTGTGAATATCCTTGGAGAAAGAGATATAATTCACCCCCTTTCTAGGTACTATCAATATCAATTATTTCTCATGCACTTAGTACTCTTACCCGATATGATCTTCCTTTATAGGTACTATGACGTTATACTCTTTATCCTACTTATTAACCTGAATAATATTCAATTAACAAGTATTTATATAAGATAGTTCTAATAAGACTTCGGAATCCCTTCACTTAGAATTATAACATATAATCCTGCTCAGCAGTGAACGCACTCAATCAATAACCAAGATATGTATTTAGACTCTACATAATAGTTAATGATGCACAAAACGACTGTGAGTATGAATTAAAAAAGCACAATCTTATACAGAATAAACCACAAGTAGTGTTGTACGGAGTTTACACATGGAAATTAAATTAACTCATAAAACTTTCATAACCTTAGAACTATCGAAGAGGCTCTAGCCCATGATTGATCTAGGAACAATCATGGTTAATTGGTATGATCTTACTTGACGCGCCAGACGAATCTCTTTTCACGACTCCTTCGGATGATGGTAGGGTTTCGATGATGATGGATGATGAATGATGTGTGTCGTCCCTTTTCTCCTGCGAAAGCTCTTATTTTATACTCATGGAATCTCCTTATGGGCTTAGGATGGGCTTTTGCTTGAAGCACACGTCAAATTTGGTAAAAGAAATCCGTTCGACCAAGCCTTGACTGGTCGAGCAAGGCCTTCAACTCGAGCAATGGTCGAGCAAGCTCACTGTGTTTTGCACATTTTGTTCAACCAAGCTCTATCTGCTCGACCAAGATGATTCTGGTCGAGCAACATCTCAAAGTTGAGCAAGCTCTCTGTACGTTGCTGCATCATCTGCTCGACTTGGCCACCTTGTTCGACCAATGTGATAATAGTCAAACAAGGTCTTGAGGTCGAACGACCTTTGAAAATCGCCTCCAAAATCGTGTCTTCCAATTCGGAGCCTTTAAAACCTGTTTTTCTGTACAAATATGCTCAAAAAGCCCTTGAACCCTCTGATTCCCGCCTTTTCCATAAACAAACCAATTCGTCTCAATAAAAGACTCAATCGAACTCAATTCCCACACAAATCAGAGCCTAAAATATGAGAATTTACACTCTCATCACTTTGCCCACCAAAGAGCTTGATAGGTTATCTAACGAGACATTTATTAAATATCTTGTAAACTTACTTGCTTTGGGTGATGCCAGGGATGCACAAAGAAAGAGAACCACTATTGAACAAGTGAAGTGGACTAAGACGTACCTGCCACTAGTTAAAGAAAATCATGTAGTTAAAGAAGAGAAGAAAGAGTGCAAAAGAGTTGAAGTAGTAGAGGAGGCCTCCGAAAAGAGCTTACCCTTAATCCTATCTAAGGATTCACTTAAAAGTAGTATAACCTAATCTCTTACTTTTTCTACTGCTAAGTCTGATGAGATGCTTGATAACCTATTTATTATAGGAATATGTGATGATCAATATCTGAAGCCTCCGACTTACCTCTGGATATTCATAATTATATTGCAGTTGAAAATTCTAACTCGCTTAGTCCTAATTTTGTTAGGAAAGCTGATTATAAAAAGTGGAGGATTGACAAGGAGGTATTGGCATTCGATCATTTGGTTAACGTGAACTGTTAGGGTTCCATGCGATTCTATATCAGTGGAAGCAATAAATTCGAATTACCTTTCATTAGGGTATGTTGAAGAAGAACAAGTATGCAGAACGACTTCTCCAACCTTCTGTTGTATTCCCAAGTCTAGTCTTGACGTCGGCGACGATCTTCAAGACACTCTCAATCTGCTTCCTCCCTTTCAATCTCGCATGTAATGGCGTGAAATTAGGGTTATCAAATATCTGAGATTACTTATTTATGGGCTACAACAGAAAGTAGGAGGAGAAATTGGAGTTGGGCCTCCATCGGATTTATGTATCCAATTTTAGCCCAAAACTTATACTTAAGTCCAATAATAATAATATAGTCCACTAAAATATTATTACTGCACTGCCACTCTAATCTCATATTACGTTATGGGCTCCTTCTTATTATGAGTCTATTAGTCTCCCCGTGTTTAAGATATACAATGACCATTAATTAATTAAGTTACTGACAACTCCATTAATTAATATCTCATTTGAGCGTAGTACCACTCAACCTTGTTATCATGCCGGAATAAATCCACCTGCAGGGTTTATATGATAATCCTTATGAGCTCCTAAAGGGGACATCATCAGCCTATTTAATAGGACGTAGATTTCTTCTACAATCAACAACATACCATAGAGACAGCAATACTTCCAAAACTCACTGAGACTATTGATTTAATAATCTCACCCATTGACGAATCAAATAAGCAAGTACTGACTTACGTGTCGAGGTTATTGTATAGGGATTAAGAGCACGAACATTCATAATAACTGAGATCAAGTTCTCCTATAGTCAGTATAAGTCGAACGATCTAACATGGTCCTGCTCAATACACACAAAGTGCACTGATGTGATTTTATAGTTAAGACAAATTAATATCATATCACACTACAACCATCCCGATAGATTGTCCCCATCTATCTCAGTTGTTTGCATCTATTTATACGTTACAAAGAGCTAACAATATGATCTTCAGTGTGATGCCGTACACCATATTATCTACAGCATAAAGCAAATGGACTATTGCATCTACATATAAATAAATTATAAGATGCAATCATTTTATCAATGATTCTCATTTCAAATATTATTGAAACATTGTTCATACTAAAGTTAGGTTTTCAGTATACAATCCAACAGGAGGAATCTAGACAATCATGGGAGAGAGGAAAATCCGATGATTGAAGGTGTGAATGCGAGAAGACTGCCCTCTGATCTAGTAGTCTACAAAGTTGCGTTCCATCGTGACACTCTAATGTTAAACATGAGCGTCTGTTAGTGGCTTGTCCCTTCCGTTTTATTGCTTCATTATTTCTTTTGTGTGAGTGATGATTTATTATATTTGAGGTGCTCATGCTTCGAAAAGTATATCTCTTTACAAATTTAGTTTTGACTTCTATTTTTGCTAAGTTGGGGGGTACTTATCTTGTCTTATGAGCACCAATGGTATAATTTTTCCTTTCGTTGTGGTTTGTTTGTTAGGAGGTTTATTTTTTGCGGCATATTTATACTATAATCGGTGTTGTTATGTCTTTTTTTTCAACTTACCTAATGTTTCATGTATTTTTTTTAGTGTTCCTAGTGTATGGAGTTGATTATATAGTCAATTGAGTCATTCTTGTAGTTTTCTGGATGTTGTTCGTCGTTTCATCATTCCACATAATGGTTGGATCCAAAGGTATATTTTCTTGTTCCTATTACCCTAAGATTGAAGATTCATTGCTTGATTTTGAGTGAGTATGTCAATTAAACTTGATTTGCTTGAGATTGATGGTGTAATTTGAGTGTTTGGATGTGATTGTGATGTTGGATTAATGTGATTGTTGACTCTTGGAAACTGCATGTATACTTTTACATTTATGCGTGCTAATTTTGTTTATGAGGAGAATGTATGAATTATTGAGTACTTATAGTTTATGTATGGATTGAACTTAATTGTATTCTCTGAAGGGTGTTTAGGAATTCTATAACCTATTGTGAGATTTTTTTACCTGAAATAATGCAACATCAATGCGTGGTAGTTTATTCTTGTAAGCTTCGTTTATATATTTGTATTCTAAAACTTAGCTTGGAGTATTAATTGATTATTATGATTTACAGATATTAGGACATGATCTTAGACCATTTTTGTTTTATGAGCCACTTTGTCAAATTTTACCATCCCTTATTATATTAAAATCATTGGAAGCCCTATTGAGCCTTTAAACTTTTTCTTTGGCAAGCCTTTGATAAAAAAAAAACCCTTATCACCTTTTTACTTGAGCCTTTGATATCTTATTTACTAGTAGAGAGTTGAGGTGAGTAAGTTTCTTAGTTAAGAATAAAATAAAAGCAAAAGGAAAAAAAGTTTGATGAAAGTGAGGAAAAATTAGTGGTCAAATCATGCTTATGGGTAGTGTATGAAACTGGTACCCCGTCTATGGCGAAAAGTAGTGCCTGAAACTGGTACCCTTATGTTTAAAAAGAAGAAAGATGTTGCCCCCATGTGAAGGAAGAGAAAAGAAGAATCAAAGTCAAAGAGAATGAAGATGGAGAAAGAAGCTATTTGATGAAAAACAAAGATCCAAGGTAATTTTCTACAACTGAATTAGTCACTTAATCCATATTCTCCTACCTTTACAAAAGTGCCAATATCATAACCTGAAAGCAAGTCCTTTAAGATCCTAGTATTGAAACAATTATGAATTGATAGTTGAGACCTTTGTCAAACTTATGGATACGCGGATGTATGAGTTAATTTTGAGTGTACATATCAATCCATAAGTGTATATCTTTTCAACATGAGTGCGAGAGTAAATACTATCCTAGTGAGTTAGATGACTTGAGCACTCCGAAGAGCATTGCTGTTGAGTGATGTTTTTACATGAATGAAGTGTATGATGTGAGTAATACATGTTTAAAGTTGATAAGATTGCATGTATAAGTATAGGGTTGTGCATGTCTTGTTTGACTTTGTGAATTTCACACTCTCTTTCATCTTGTTTTGTATTTCGTTACCTCGGAATACGCAACAAAGTAAGTTTGGGGATTTGATGACTGTGAAAATTCACGTATTTTGAGTTCTGATTTTTCTAATAATTGTGTATGATTTGGTCTTTAATCGAGATGTGTAGTGAAAAGTCAAGAATCAGGTTCTATTTAGGTTGCTCAGGAAAACAGGATAGAAGCACTCAGAATCAGCAGGGGTGAATTTCAGAAGCCCATTCGACCAAGGAAGAGGTCGTTCAACCAAGACCTTTTGGTCGAACATTGGTCAATTAGGGAGCTTTGAGTTTGTATGTTTGTGGGTGTCCTGTTCGAGGTCCGTTCGACCAACTATGAAGCCATTCGACTAGTGGGCCTTGGTTGAACGGGTGTGCGGGATAGCTCCAAACCCGTACTTTTACATCCCCAGTACGTGTAGGTGTGTATTTTGACTTAAAAAGTCCGTTAGAGGTCCATTGGAAGAGTCTGATGTATAAAAAGAATACAATTCACATCCAAAAAGACACCATTCTACACCAGAATCCTACCTTCATCCATTTCATCCCATCAACCGCCGAAGCTGTGAAGATTCGTCTGTTGAATCAAGAGGAGAGGATGATTCAAGATGGAGAAGGAAGTGACGACTCTCACATCAAGGTTTTATCTCATTTCTTAACTTTATCTTGTAATTTTCCAGACCTATGGATAAGATCTATCCAACCCTCATGATTGTTCTTCGCAACATCATGGACTAAAATCAATTTGGTAGTTCAAGGGATAATGAAAGTTTTATGAATTAATTGAACTCTCTTGTGTATCCTCTAACAACATTACTTATGGATTTATTTCATATTTGATTGAGCCTTTTTATCCCATTTGTGCATCTTCAACTATTCTGGTTGTTGATTGAGTGCGTTCACCGCTGAACAGGGTTTTAAGTTATGATTCTAAGTGAGGAGACTACGATGTTTCATTAGATATGTCTAATATGAATGTTTATTAATTGAATTAGTTTCTGGTTAATAAGCATGATTAAGGGATTAATTTTATAGTACCTATAAAGGAATATCATATCGGGTTAGAGGACCAGGAGCGTGGGAAATAATTGATACTGATAGTACCTAGAAAGGGGTTTGAAATTATTCTCTTGCTCCAATGTGATTCAAATATGTTACATGCATATTTACTTGTGTCTATAGATAGATTTGCATGATTTTAGTGATGCGTCCATAGTCTACAAGGCAGAGTCGGCCAATACACTTAAGAGAGAAATTAATTAGTAAAATTGGATTACCCTAAAGCTACCTATTCTCCGTACTTGATTCACATTCGTGTTTTTCTATTCTTTGAGTTATTTTAACTAATTTTTTAAGTAGAGTAATAATTAAATTAACAATTTTTTATTGCCAATTTTAGTCTTAATTAATTAGTTTATAATTAAATTAGTAATACTCTGTTCTTAGGATTTGATAATTTAACTTGGTTACCTGCTGAGCTACAACTGATATCCTTATTATTTGGGGATTATTATGTGTGCAAAGAAAACACCTAACAACAACCTACGAAATTTCATTATTCTGTGATTTGGGATCCGATTCCATGAAATATTCGTGGGACCGATTGCTTCCAATTCATACTCATGATTTTATTACAAAAGCAAATTATCTAGAAAAATCCTCTAATTTAATAACACAAAATTTAGATTAATATAGTATATATGTAATTAATAATAATAAAATTAAGTCTCAATATTAAAACAAAATTAATTTATGAGTCTCAATAAATTAGGAATGTGTTAATATATAAAATAAAATTATAAGTAACATTAATTAATAAGAAAAATTTTAAAAAAATTAATGCACATTATTAAATTAGATATAAATTGACAATTAAATTCTAATTAATATGTTATATAAAAATAAAAAGAATGAATTAGTCTTAGTAAAAACTTTATTACATAAAATGGACCATTAATATCTCTATTGATCCATATCAATTTGATCCATTGATAATTATCCTTATGGATAAATATAGGGGCGTACCCCCAATTCCACTAAACTTACCCCTAAATATATAAGACTAAAATATCCTTATTTGGTAAGACATAAATACCCCTATCTAAATAATTTTCATTTATTTTTATCTCAAATTTTTATATGTACCCCAATGATATTTTTATACATACCTCAATCTCGTGAACTATAAGAATCCTACTAGTTCTCTATCATCGTAATGTAATGGAACAAATAATAATCATGAAGAAGAAGAATGATTATACTCATGAAATTGAGGTTAGTTTTTTTTTCTTCTATAATAATTAAGTTATACATATTTTTAGTTCATAGTTTACTAAAACTTAGTCGATGTATATAGGAATGTGATTTCTACTTGGGTAAATATCAATTTTGGTCCTCTAGGATAGGCCAAATCAACTTTTAGTCCTCAAGTTTGATAATTTCTTAAAATTGGTCCTCCGGTGTCCGAAATTAGTCTTTTTAGTTCACTTTTGGTTCTATTTGTCCACTTTTGGTCCATTTTTCTGGTAACTTTAAGGACCAAAAGTGGACAAAGAGGACCAAAAGTGGACTAAAAGGACTAATTTCGGACACCGAATGATCAATTTTGAGAAATTTCCAAACCTGAGGACTAAAAGTGGATTTGGCCTATCCTAAAGGACAAAAATTAATATTTTTCCATTCTACTTCGTAATCATAAAAATTTAATCTGTTCAGACATAGCAATTGAACAATTTGAGCAGTTCAATTGTTGTGACCGAACATAAAGAAAAATACTTAAAATTGCAAACATTTGGTCGAGTTAAAATATTATATATATATATATATATATATATATATATATATATATATATATATATATATATATATGGTATTTTTCTCTCTCATCGTTACAAACCAAGTAAGCTTTTAGTACATGGAGAAAAAGTAGAGTTTTTTCTGGGTACATTTTCAATTCAAGAGCGATTGTCGTCGAGAACTCTACCTCTTAGATCGAGCCTTTAGTTGATTTGTTTTCTTTTCAATTTGATTAACAACTTGTACCTTTTTCTTATGGAGCTTAGCATCCAAGATTTGTTCGTATTAAACTAAATTCTTACCATTTATGGTGATGCTTATTTCTTTGTACGTATTACTTCAGTTTCTCTAATTTTATTCTTACTCTTCACATGTGATTCAGATAGAATAGAAGTTCTGTAGTGGAAGATTTATGCAATAGAAGGATAAGGGATGAATTTTATTAAAGGGTAAAATAGTCTAAAATGGGGTATATTAATTAATTTATATATGTATATTTTAATCTTAATGAGGTATATTTAGTAATTGGGGTGCGTTTATTAGAATCAGGGGTACGAATAAATGTTCCTGTAAATATATTCTAATTAATTTAATCCAACTCAATAGGGTTATAATAGTACATTTTGCACAATTCTTCATATAAATAAATCTTAATGTTATTCTCTCTGCTCTTATTAATGGTATACAATATATATATATATATATATATATATATATATATATATATATATATATATATATATATATCATATTTATGAAGTATACATTAAATAACCTACCCATATTAATTGTTCTTGAATTTATTAATATTAGATACACAGTTTCTATACATAATTATTATAAGATACATTATTATAAATAGATTACTTGTACGTACAATATTTAATGTTAAAATACCCATTTTAACCTTAATCAAAATAAACCCCATTTTCAATATCCATGCATCTACAGCTTTAGGATTTCTTACTTTCCTTAATCCATGAAAATATTTCATGTGACTTGAGATGAAATGTTTCCTCAAATAATGAAATAAATTCTTGCATTCCTTTTCCACTCTAAATCACAACTTCTGCACGAAGTGAAAAAAAAATCAAAATATGCATGACATGTACAAAAAAATCAGCCTAAGATTTTTAAGAAATGCACAAAAACTTTGTATGAATCCTTCAAAGGCTCAGCCATATATTTTCACAAACTTATTTCAATCTCAATCACAACTTTGACATGATTTTCACTAAAAAATCATTCAAAAATTTGCAAGAAATGCACAAAGATCCATCCACATTATACGTGAAAATGCATAAAAAATTATTCTAAATAAACTACATGAAATGTACAAAAATATTCTGCACAAAATTTGGGTTAATGCTTTGCACCTTGTGCATCTGCAACCGAAACCCTTGCCCGACAAAATTTGGGGAAAGAAAAGAAATAATTGGAGTAATTGATGTTCATAGGTTTTTTGGGGGAAAATTCAGAATTGGGGGCAAATTTGGCAATCTATAGTGAAATAGTGTTGTTGGGAGTAATACTTTTAAGATTGTGTATCTCATAATAAGTTTGGAGTAACTAACTCGTTGATCTTATTATATATGAGGAGTATTTAATATAGAGGTATGAATTGATCCGAATCAATAGGATTATTATGACCCATTTTACATAATTAAAAATGATCCCCTTTAATATACTAATTAGAGTTTAATTCTGGCTAAAACTTGCATGTCTCAGGGGACATCGTGCCCCAAATTCTACATTTTTTGAAATTATACCCTTTAGTATAAAATAGTATTACTATTAAATACCTCTTTGTATAAGAACGCGCACCCTTTATTTTCTAAAGAAATAATTTTTTATTAAAACATTTATACTATTAATATTTCAGTCGATCTTTTTAATGAAAAAATTATACCCTTATTAATTAAATTGTATACTCTTTAAAATAAAATGTTATACCGTTACACACCTTTTGCACTCGAGGACACAAGAGACCAACTCTTAGTTCTGAATCTATATTTAATAACATGCATTAAATTCATTAATTTAAGAAAGATGATAAAAAATTGATGAAATCTAACATTTAATCTCTTAGAAATTGACAGAAAAATAAAAATAAAAACCTGAATTTAATTTAGTAGAAACACTCAAAAATTTTTCAAGTTCACCACCTCGGTCCGCAATAACAAGCCTTAGTTCCTAGCTAGAGCTGACTCCCTGCTCCACACTATGAAAGGGTCTGAATTCGCAAAGGCATTCGAGCCGAGCGAGGAAAGTTTGATGGAGATCATTGATGCGCAGCGGTAGTACTCCACCATCCTCCCCTCCGCCATCTATTTGTAGGTACTTCATTCGCAAAATCTCTTCAATTAAAGTTTAATTCAAAACTTAATTCTATTAACAGTAGATTCCTACATGAAGAATAACTCATATTTTGGAGAAGACTTGGAATAATCGCTGATTTAGGGCTCGTGTTGATGTGCGTGTAGATTTAGATATTTATAGATGGAGAAACACATAACTTTTGTGCATGTCGTGCGAAATTGTTAGAGATTCAGCAAAAATTTAACAACCCACAAAGATTCATTATGCGGTGAATTAGAATTTGGTTCCATAAAATATTCATGGGACCGGTTGCACCCAAATGCTACTCATGAATTTATTAGGAACGTTAATTATCCAAGAAAAATCCTCTAATTTAGTAACATTAAAAAATTATATATATATATATATATGTGTGTGTGTGTTAAATTAATAATAATGAAATTAAGCCTCACTCATAAAACAAAATTAATTTATGTGTCTTAATAAATTTAGGAATGAGCTAATATTTAAACAATAATTATAATTAATGTTAATTAAGAAGGAAAACAAAACAAATTTATTGCACATTATTAAATTAGAGATAGATTCACAAATTAATTTTAATCAATATGTTAACATTTAAGGGTAAACTAGTCTTAGTAAAAAAATTATTACATAAAACAGACAAAATATCCCTATTTATCCGAATCAATTTGATCCATTAATAACTACCCTTATGGATAAATATAGGGGACAATTATTCGTATCTTCAATTTTACTAAAGTACCCCCTAAATATATAAGAGTAAAATATCCTTATTTTGTAAGATATAAATACTCTATATAAATAATTTACATTTATTCTCATCCCAAATTTCTTAACGTACACTACAACATAAGTAGCTTTACATAATACCTAAAATGTGTTATCTAAGAACTTAAGGGGTCGTTTGCTTGTGGGTATGTGATATATAGGGATTGTATATAATGAGATTTGTTTGACTTGTGATTAATTGAATTATTGTTTGGTATTATGGAAAAATGAGATTGTTGATAACTAGATATTAATTATTTTAAGTATGTTATTGAGTATTAACAAATGAGATAATAATAAGTAAATGACATATTTACCCCCTTCATCTTCTTCATCTTATTATTATTATTATTATTATTATTATTTATATTATTTATTATTACTATTATTATTATGTCAAGTTTATGTATATATGTATTTATATATATAGAGAGGCAATTGCCAAAAATATCCAAAATGAATAGGCAAAAATCATTGTCATCCATAAAGTAAATTAAATAACTTCCATATCCAATTATCCATTTTTGGACCAAAACACCCTTACCCTGTTGGAATGCTATGTCGGAGTTCCGACACCGAATCCGACATTATCAGATGTCGAATTCGGTGCCAAAATACCCCCACCCTGTTGGAATGCTATGTCAGAGTTCTGACACCGAATCTAATATCATTAGATGTCGGATTCGGTGTTGAGGATGTTGGATTTGATGTCGGAACCCCGACATAGCATTTCGAAAGGGAGGTTGGATGTCAGATTCGATGTCGGAACTCCGATATAGCATTCCGATAGAATGAAGGTATTTTGGTCCAAAAATAGAAAATTGGGTATGAAATGTATATAAATAATTAATGGATGGAAATGATTTCCAAACTAAAAAATCGGTTAATCCCATTTTCTTTGTCCTCGTTACAAACAAACTAAGCTTTTAGTACATTTTCAAATTTATAGCGACTGCCGTCGAGGGCTCTATCTTTTATATCAAACCCTTAGTTCATTTGTCTTCTTTTTTAATTTCTTGAGTAAAAAACTTGTACCTTTTTCATGTGGAGTTTAGCTTCCAAGATTTGTTCGAATTAAGCTAATTTCTTACCATTTATAGTAATGTTTATTTCTTCGTACATATTACTTCAGTTTCTCTGATGTTATTCTTCCTCTTCAAATGTTATTCAGATAGAATAGGAGCTTTGTGGTAGATTTATATAATAGAAGGATAAGCGATGAATTTAATTAAAGGGTAAAATAGTTTAAAAGGGGTTATATTTAATAATTTATATATATATATATATATATATATATATATATATTAATCTTAATGAGGTATATTTAATAATTGTGGTATATTTAATAGAATCAGGGGTGCGAATAGCTGCCCCATAAATATATTTTGTTCAATTTAATTCAACTCAATAGGGTTAAAATGGTACATTTTGCACAATTCTTCATAATCATATAAATAAATCTTAATGTTATTCTCTCTCCTCTTATTTATGGAATACAATTGATATATATCATAAGTATACATTACATCAACTAGCCTTATTAATTGATCTTAGTATATGTGAGTAGCATTTAATATAGAGGGAAAATTGATGCAGATCAATAAGATTATTATGGTTCATATTACATAATTAAAAATAATCCCCTTTAATATACTAATTAGAATTTAATTGTGGGCAAAACTTGTGTGTCCCCAGGGAAACCGAGGCCCCAAATTCTACATTTCCTGAAAGTTATACGCTTAATAATAAATAGTATTAGTATTAAATAGTATGTTTTTTAGTATAAGAACATGTATCCTTTATTTCCTAAAAAAATAATTTTTTTAATATATACAATACATATTTCAGTCGATCTTTTCAATGAAAAGATTATATCCTTATTAATTAAAGTGTATATCCTTTAAAACAAAATATTATACCCTTACATATGAATATATATTTAAATATGAATATATATTTAATTTAATAAAATGCCTTAAATGCATTAATTTAAGAAAAATGATGAAGAAATTGACGAAATCTAACATTTAATCTCTTTGAAATTGACATAAAAATAAAAATAAAAACCTTAATTTAATTCAGTAAAAACACTCAAAATTTCTTTAGGCAAATAGATAAAGTTTTATTAAAAGGTAAATGAAAATAAGAATGGAGGAGATAAAAAAAAGTACAAGAAGCTAAAGGAATTGACCTAGTTAATCGAATAAGCCAAACATGCGGCTTTTTAAAAGAAGACCAAATAGGTGCCCTCGCAAAAGAATTTAACCGAAATCATCTGATATTCTTAACAAACCATGACTTGGCTAAGAGTTAAGAGAAATAAAGAAAAAGCCAAACAAACGGCTTGCCAAAACGAGTCTAAACAAATGGCTTGGGCAAAAAACAAAATTCTTAGCCTAATCAAAGAAATAAAACGTAGAGCGATACAATGGCCAAGAGAAGCTAAATAACTCAAGCAATGAAAATGAACCACAACAAACTAGGACTGGTGCAAGAAGCAACATGGTAGGTACTGATCTAGAGCTAAAGATCATTGCCATAATCGAGCTAAGGCTTTGAGATCAACAAGCGGGCTCATGATGTCATGGGAGCCATTAAAAATAAGATGCCGCATCGGAGTAAAAAGTTTTTCTCCTCCTAAGAATGTTATCTGCATTAGTACCCAGTCTGTCATGTCCAAATTCATTGAAGAGAAAAATATATGTCGAAACTATGTTTACAAAGAGGTATAATTGCCTAGGGTGAACACGACAAATATAATAACTCTTCACTCACACAAAAGAAACACAAAGAAATAAAATGGAAGGGTAAGCCCCCAATTGGTGCTGATATTTAACGTCGAAGTGTCACGATGGTATACTGCCTTTCGAACTACTGGTCAGAGGACGGTCTTCTCGCATCCACGCCTTCAAATGCTTCCTTTCTCTCTTCTTGTCTACACTTAGCACCTCACCTATCTTGATCACAAGTATATGATCCTCATAATTTCCTTCCTTCCATGGCTATATAGACTCCTCCTTGTCAATCTTCCACTCAATTTCAGAATCATCTATCCTATTACAATCAAAATTAAACAAGTTAGAAATCACATCTATGCTATTGCATGATTGATTCTCCATGGGCATCTTTATTGTTTGATTTCTCGTCACGAATGGCTAATCGAATGGACCTCCTGGGCATGACTGCACAGAAATGGGAGCTGAACGGTGCTGCTAGACCACTGCTCGACTAAAAGGGTATGTCAAGCAAGGTGAATTTGGTTGAGCTGAGGTCCTGTAAATAGGATCGCGTTGTTCACACCAGAAAGTGGTTGCTCGACCACTGCTCGACCAGAATGGTCTGGTCGAGCAACTCCATCTTGGTCGAGCAAGGGTCTTGTAAACTGAATGTGATTTTTCGACTCCACAGTATGCTGCTCGACCTCTGCTCGACCAAAAGACTTGGTCGAGCAGTGGTCGAGCGAGGTCTTTTCATCTCTATTTCTACCCATTGGCATCATCGGCCCTTCGTATTGCGTTAACCTCAAAGTGATGGCAATGCACTCTTTCGGGTTCATTATACTTTGAACGAGAATTTTCCCTTCTTCAACGTTTTTATCAATTAATTCACCTTCCCGGCCATCTGCCCCATCAACAAAGTAGGATCATTCATCTGCTTTGATAAATCTGCATGATTAGCATTCATAGTAACCTCAAGACGATCCACCATTGCATCATTCCTAGCCATGTATCGATTGTAGGTATCTTCAACACTCTTTTCTTTTTGCTGTCGTATACTCCGCCAACTTTGTGCCAACTCTGTAATCCACCTTTATTGGGACTCTAGTTGCTTGTTAATGTTAGCTAGACTAGAGACGATCTCATCATTCCTATTCGAATTCACCACTTGATGCTCAACATGTGCTACCTTGCCCAGTACATGTGACTTACAAGCCAATCCATAGTAGAAGATGCTTATGTATTAAGCATTAGACATCCCATGTTGTGGGCACCTCTAGAGCATATCTTTAAACTTGTCTGACGCCTCATGGAATTTCTCACCATGATCCCGAATGGCGCTGATATTTAACATCGAAGAGTCACGATGGTATACTTCCATTCGAATTACTGGTCAAAGGACGGTCTTTTCGCATCCACACCTTTAAATGCTTCCTTTCTCTCTTATTGTCTACACTCAGCACCTCACCTTTCTTGGTCACAAGTATATGATCCTCATAATTTCCTTCCTTCCATGGCTGTCTAGACTCCTCATTGTCAATCTTTCACTCAATTTCAGAGTCATCTATCCTATTACAATCAAAATTAAACAAGTTATAAATCACATCTATGCTATTGCAACAATTCTGGTCGAGCCGTGGTCGAGCAACCACTTTCTGGTGTGAACAACGCCATCCTATTCACAGGACCTCAGCTCAACCAAATTCACCTTTTTTGACCAGACCATTTTGGTCAAGCAGTGGTGGAGCAGCACTGTCCGACTCTCATTTCTATGCAGTCCCACCCAGGAGGTCCATTCGATTAGCCATTCATGTCGAGAAATCAAGCAATGAAGATGCCCATGGAGACTCAATCATGCAAGAGCATAGATGTGATTTCTAACTTTTTTAATTTTAATTGTAATAGGATAGATGATACTGAAATTGAGTGGAAGACTGATAAGGAGAAGTCTAGACAACCATGGAAGGAAGGAAATTATGAGGATCATATAATTGTGACAAAGAAAGATGAGGTGTTGAGTGTAGACAAGAAGAGAGAAAGGAAGCATTTGAAGGTATGGATGCGGGAAGACCGTCATCTGACCAGTAGTTCGAAAGGCAGTATACCATCGTGACTCTTCGACGTTAAATATCAGTGCCAGTTGGGGCTTACCCTTCCCTTTTATTGCTTCTATATTTCTTTTGTGTAAGTGAGGAGTTATTATATTTGAGGTATTTACCCTAGGCAATTACATCTCTTTGCAAACATAGTTTCGCCCATACATTTTTACTTACCTCATTTTATGAGCACTTAAGGGTATATTTTTTTCCTTTTGTTGGTTGTTTGTTTGTTAAGGGGTTGATTTTTTGCGGCATATTAATATTTTAATTAGTGTTGGTATGTCAATATTTTGCAACAGACCTAATATTTCGTGTGTTGTTTTTGTGTGTTCCCTAGTGTTAAGTGGTCAAGTTTTTCGATTTTTTATTTTTCAATTTTTTTGTCTCCTATTTTATTATTGATTAATCATGTGATGATGAGATGTGTTTGAGTTTTGATGATATAAAAAGGTAAAAGAGTGGTAAGACGAGTTGTATACTGAGGCTTAGACCTAACCGAATTGAACAACTCGAGGAGCCCATGCATACTTTGAAGGAGAAATCAGGTGCCCTCGTTTCCTTATTTTAATTTTTATGTGTTCTTTTAATTCATGGGAGTGGAATGATTGAGTTTTTTTTATTTTGGTGATCCACATGAGATTATATGTTTAAATCGTGCCTAAAATTCATATGCTCTTGAAATTGATGAAGGAAGTGTACTTGAATTATATTTTGGTATGAAGTTCTATGTGTACTTCTGGGATATTACTTACTATAAAAAGTGCTCTGTTACTTGTTAAAATCCCATGTGAGATTTTGAGCCTTGTTGATCATGCATAATCACTTGATATTTCTTTTCTGGTGAGTATCGTTCTTGTGCGTGTATTCTAGAACTTGTATCTTGTCTTACTTGAAAATACATGTGTGTTAAATTATGGGAGGTGATTTTAGGCCATCCTTGAATTTTTGAGTCATTTAGTCAAATAATTCTCTACCGAATGATGTTTATCAGTAGTTAGCCACGTTGAACCTAAAAACCTCATTCCTTGGTAGCCTACGAGAAATAACCACTTTAAGCATCTGAATTTTTTTAGCCTTAATTTTCTGTCATGAAGAGAATTAATGTCTTTTCAAAGTGTGATGATGGAGTTTGATAACAGTTCGAGAAGGAATAAAAATGATGTTGAAACAATGATTGAGCTTGAAAATTCATCTAAGGAAAAGTATGGAGAAGTGCTTAAATCTACTACTCCATGGAATCAAACACCCTAGGGTTGTGCTTAAATCTAATACCCTATGGAGGATGCGTGAGGTAGTGCCCGAAACTGGTACGTCAAGAAAAAAAAGGAATGAAAGTGAGAGAAAAAAATAAAAGAAGGAAAGAAAGATGTGCTTGAAGAAAAGTGAAAGAGTTGAGGAGGAAGTTGTGCTTAATTGAAGTGAATAAGAAGAATGAAAAATCATGATGGAATGCTTTGATTGATCCAAGTTTTGAGTCACTTATCAATATATTTTCTACCTTAACCAAAGAGCCAACATTACATCCAAATAAAAGTTCTTTTTGATCCCATTGTCGAATCATTTTTTTAGTGATGGAGAATTTTATATATTTGGCAAGCTTATGGTTATACATGTTCTTAAATTGAATCTGAGCGTAAACATCTTAACCCATAAGTGTACATCTTTTATACTTGAGTGCTAGTAATATATACTTCTCGTGAGAAGAGTCAATTGAGCATTTGATTGGTGGTGATTGTCTTAACTTGTATTCTATGAATTGATTATTACATGTAATAAAAGTTGCAAGACCTAAGTTGAGGACAATTGGAATGGGGTATAAGTCATAGTCCTTGTTTCCCCGCTAATTTTCTTACTCTTTCTCTCTCTTTATTTTTATTTTGTTGCATCGGGACGAGCAACATGTAAGTTTGGGGTATTGATGAGAGTGAAAATAAACGTGTTTTAGTGTCCAATTTAACACCTTTTTATGGGAATTGTTGTTATATATTAGCACAAGTGTCTTATATTCGATATATATGAGAAAAAGGTGCATTTGATGTGTTTTATTACGTTTTAGGTGGAAAAATGATCTAAAGTGCAAAGTTGGAGAAAAGGGGAAACTTGTACAAGAATGCTGAAAACACACGTCCAACTTATGTAATTTTTTTGTGTTTGTGTGGAAGTTCAAATTGAGCATGTGATATATCGTTGGAAAGCTACGGAAGAGACGGTCATTTTACATTAATAAACACCTCAATCAGATTTTAGATGAGGGAGTTATGATCAAAACGATGAAGTTGCGTAAACTGTGATGACCAGCACCACTCGTGCCACTTTTCATGACTTGTTACACCTTCAAATGTTAGATTTTGTGAGTTCTTTATATGGATAGATATCTAAGGAAGAGAGGATCGCGTGAGTGCAAGAATCACTCAAATCAGAGTTCAGATGTGGAAGTTATACATAAAACGGTGAGACTGTGCAATGTTGTTCGACCAAAACTGAGTTGCTCGACCAAGACCATTTTGGTGGAGCAACGGTCGAGCAAATCGAGCAGAGGAGATTCAGTTTACAGGTGTGTTGCTCGACCATTGCTAGACCAAGGCCAACCTTGCTCGACCAAGAGCAGTTTGATCAAGCAAGGACACAGATGTCCAGATATGGTGATTTTACACCTCCAGTGCTGTTTCTGCATATTTTCACAAAAAAGTCCATCCAAAGTCCATTAGGAGAGTCTAAAAGTATAAAAGGACATAATTAGAAGTGTTAGAGATGAACGACAATACAACTACCACCCCACAAGGGGGATCACCCCCACACTATCATCCACATCGTCCCTTCATCCATCCATCCATTACTGTGAAGATTCATTTGTGGAATCAACAAGGAGAACCAAGAGGATTTGAAGAGACAGAAGAAAGAAGGAAGGAGATCGCTACACCAAAGGTTTTTCTTAATTCTTTTCTTCTATTTTCTAATTTTCCAGACTATGGGTAAGATCTATCCAACACCTATGTGTGTTTCCTATAATTCCATGGGCTAGAACTATTTTGAAGATCTAGTGTTGAAAGTTTTATGAATTAATTAAACTCTCTTGTGTGCCCTCCGTACAACACTACTTGTTGAATTATTTTATATATGATTATAGGTTTTTATTACATATTCACAGTCGTTTTGTGCATCTTCAATTGTTATGTAGAGTCTAAATATATATCTGGTTGTTGATTGAGCGTGTTCACTGCAGAACAGGGGTTATTGTTATGATTCTAAGTGAGGGGACTACAAATATTCATTAGAACTATCATATATGAATATTTATTAATTGAATTGAATTCGTGTTATGTTCTTAGTCGTATTTCTAGTAAAATATTTTTAGAGTAAGAGACTCTATCGTTATTGTACACGTGTGACCAAACAACAAAATTTATAAGTACGTCGTCCCAAGGAAAAGTAAACTCATGGTCATATTCAGATTTGTCGTTGATTTATGCTTTTTAAAAGTGACAAGATTGAAGGTTTTGTATTTAGACTACTTATTATTCTAATCAATTAACTAAGAATTTAACTAGCAACGAAATGTATCAAATATCGAACAAATGATGACTGAAATGTAGATAGAATTCACTTAAGAAGGGAGCAAGGCTAATCATAATCATGGTTAAGAATCTAGCTAGATATGAATAACTCTTGATGGTGAACTTCATTAATTTGTGGAATAAAAGCAATCACGTTGTTACCCTAATCCCTATGGCCAAGGAAATTAGGTTCTCGACTCTTTTACAAGTCTAAATCTCCAAGAATTGTTCTTAATCTCAATTCCCTTAAGGTACTATGATCATAAGTTTTGTTCTTTTCACTCAATTTCTTAAGTGTCCCCCTATGATTGTTCTAAGCATAAGAAGGGTATGACTTTCCTCCCCTTACACTAACATGCATGCTCATCTTAATATATGATTCAATTAAACACTCATTCATAATATTGGAATGGTCATCCTAACACTGAATAGAGGATTTAATCACACAAGTATTGAAATGGAACATGATTCATTAATCATAAAAGGAAGTCCAAAATTAACTCAATTCAACTTCTCAAATCCCACATATCTAGCATTCTTCTCAACCAATCATATGATTAGCCATACTATAGGACTAGCCACTACACATTGTGTTTAGATCAATACATTCAAAGGCTTGCTCCATTTAAGCCAAAATAAAAAGAAAATCAACAATTGAAATGTAGATTGGCTTCCTTTTTATGGAGATACCCTTCCTTCTCTTCAAAATGCTAACTTCTTCAATCATTGATGCTTTCCTCTTCTCAAGTGGTGGAAGGATGGGTTGATGGATGGATTGATGAAGATAAAATAAAATGGATGGATCAAATGTATGGAGATGAATCAAATGGATCTAGTGTGTGAAAATGTGATGTGGAGTGTGTGTAACTGCTCTAATTCTGATCTCCCCTCTGAATTTTCGCACAAGTCATCATTTTATATCACTTAGGAGCCTTCTAGAAGCTTCCGAAATATTCTGAAATTTAGTCTGTCTTTTGCACCTACACGGGCCATGTAGCAGCGCACGGCTCGTGTAGTGCACACTAATTCGGCGTGTTGTGCGTGCTCTCGGACACGGCTCGTGCTCCCACACACGGCCTCTCCCATGGGCGTGTAGCGTTTTCTGACGATTGTGGACGGCTTCCTCTAACAGGCCCATGTTCTTTACACAGGGCATGCGCTGGTGCACGGCTCGTGTGCCAAAACACGGCCTTTATCCTGGGCATGCTCGGCATTCTGATGCTCGAACACGACAATCTCCGACAGGCCCGTGTTCCGCACATGGCCTGTGTCCGAGCGTGCCCTGTTCTTCCTTCTCCGTTTTGCTCCCAACTCTGTTTTTCTCCATTTCTTAACCTGTTTTGCACATATTTAAGCTCATTTACACATTTCTATCAATCCATACCACATTTCTCATAATTACATAAACTATACCTAAAGTCACACAAATACGGACAAAAACATCCGAAAACCCACAAACAAATATACTAAAATTTAGGTGAAAATGACAACGATCAATCCCCCAAACTTAAAGTGTTGTTCATCCTCGAACAACGAAAAATGATAAACAAGAGCAGTAATTTTCACCTAGAAAAACATCTAACGAACATAAACCACAACACATCACAAGTAATAAGGACTACAAAATCACATTAAGTTTTCATACATCATCAAACTTATAACCTGAAAGATTAAGAAGTTCAATCTTAAGCATGACAAAAAAGTAATCAAACCCCTTTCAACCCAAGCCTCTCATAGGATATCAAATTCACTCAACACTCTATGGAGTAGGATTTTGAACACTCATCAACCTGTTAGAACCGACTCACCATAGGCTTGTTCATGAACTATGTTCACAAGCCACCCTTGTTTCGATAAGTGATCAAATAGGTCCTCACTTTCAAGCTTCTTCCCTTTGTCAATTGTTCAAAAAGCACTAAATATCAATATACCATGGATTCATTGAGCTTCTTTTGAATGTCATACTTCTTTTCTTTGACTTTTGTATTACTAGAGCATATTTTATGATTTTGTTCCTTTTCCACTTTTGTCGAAGTTGCACTTGCTTTTAACTTGAGCTCTTTCATCATTTTTCTTGATTTAACCTTTCTTCCATTTACTCACGCATTTTTCCACATCTTACCTTATAAACCATCATCATCCTCAGTTACCCATACATAGGTTACATATATAAGGCTCAAGTGGGTTTTCAAGGCTTGTATTGTACTTAAATCACAAAGAAAAGGCTTATAGGCTAACTAGGGATAATGTTTAGGTGAGGATTTTTATGGCTATGACTTCATTTTAGAAGGATGGCCTAAGATCATATCACAAATTTCAACTAAGATCATATCACAAATTTCAACTATTCGGGCTATGTTCCTATAGTCCATGAGCAAGTTCTAGTTTGTCTATGTACAACTGGTCCTCTCATTAATAATTAACTATGGAGGCACGGTAGAGGCTCAACTCTCACACACTTTTGTTTGGATCAAAAGAAACATAATTACCCTTCATACTTCTCAAAGTTGAACAAATTATGTAATCCATGTCACAATTTTAATTAGTAGAAGACATTAATATACTTGTCATCACCTATCACAAACAATGCATCAAAGCTCACATTAAAAAAACATTCAACTCCTTCCCAAAACATACCACCAAACCATCCCTACAAGAATAAAAACAACAAGCATAACACAATAACAAAGACTCACCAAACTAGAAACATAACAAAAACACATAACATGCATGAACAAAATCATCCATCTCAAGATATCAAAGCACATCAATTCACATCCATAACAAGTAAGATCAATTTCCCATCACATCCAAATAATGAAAATCAAACTAAAATACCAAAAATAACGAAAAGTAAATAGCATAAAACCAAAAATAAAATCCCAAAGTAAAATCTCCCAAAACTAAACACTTTAAGTACAATACAATCCAAATCTAATGAATCAAATCAAGTCTAAAATTCTTTAAATGGACTACTAGAAGTGATAAGCACTAAAATGACTCCCTCATGGCTCCGGAGGTGGAGGTGGATGATAAACATTCCATGGAATGTACACATGAGGAGATGCTGGGAATTGAAAATTGAACATCATTGTCATCATCTCATCCATGTTGTTGGCGCATGCCAGCGACTGCTCCTCGTAGTACTCCATACGACATTGTCCAGCTCTCAACTCTTGAATGTGCAATCCATGCTCCTGCTGGACCTCTTGGATCTCCCTCATCTGCGCTCCATACGTCTACTGCACATGCCTAATATCTCTCACCTCATCCATCATATAGTTCCATCGATCATTACCTTGTTCCGGGCCCATTGGCGGCTGCTGCTTTTCTTTCTCGAATTGTGGTAGCTCAGGAGCTTCTCTTCAAACTCCACTTGCTGATGTGGTGCATCCTGCTCATCCCTTTCCATAGGTACTGGCTCCGTTCTCAGATTGACTAGCTCGAGGTTCTCTTCAACCCTCATCTGTCTTAGAACCTCTTCCACTTCCTCTCTGTTTCTTCTATAAAATGCTCTCACAACTCTGGAATGATTAGCACTAGCCATTGCCAAGTTAGCAAACCTCCTTTGAGTATACACTATAGTAAGCTTTGGAGCTGGCAAAGGAAATGGGGCTCTTTTTTCTTACCTTAAGCAATACTGATTCCCTGCTATAGACAGAAATTCCATCCTCATCAATTTCTGATAGTTCAATCCCTCACTGTTTTCCATTCCTGCAAGATTTATTCCCAAGTCTTGAGCGATCATAGTAATCATCCCTCCTAATATCAGGCCCTGAGAAGTCTGTCTCTTAACAACTCTCTCCGCATGTTGCGCAAAGTGTGCTGCAACGTTCAGTGGTAGCTCATTAGCAGTATGTGATGTATAACTGCTTCTCTCCTACTGATCCACTCTCAAATCTCCCTAAGATGGTGTTTGAGACAGTCTTCTCTAGGTACCTCATGACTGGATTCCTTATCGCAGTTCCTTTCGAGGCACTGGGAACGTATCATGCTTGCTCTGTCCCATCATTAACTAAACTCTTCCACCATTCCTGTTGATTAAAACCACCTCCATAATAAAAGCTCTGATGGTCTTCACCTGGTGGGTACCCAAAGAATTCATTCAACACAGGAAGAGGAATCTTTCTTCTCATAACATTGTCCAACTGGAACGTAACTAAAATAGGGAAAGAATTCATATCCTTCTTCACTTAAAATGTGCTCATGAACTCAGTAGTTAGATGGTAATAAGTAGGAGGCCTTTTATCAAAGAATGCTTCCATCTATGAGAATCTGAACAACATCCTCACATCTTCCTCTATTCCTAACCCTGCCATTGTTGTTGTACCTTGAAATCGGGTTGCCTTAATCTTGGGGGCAAGTGTCTGCCACTGAAGCAGATATTTTCCCCACTCTTCTTCAAATTCTACCCCAAAGTAGTTCGGATAGACCCCATCTTCCATGAGTTTAGCATCGAGATTAGTCAATTTCCCTGGATCGGTAATGACGATGAAATCCTTATTTCTTGGTCTCACTCTCCTCTCGGCCATCTACAATTTACAACAATGCTCAAGTCATTAAAACTCAACTTCATTCTTAAAAATGTTAATGTATTAAGTTTAGATTCTACACTAGTTGTTCAACTAAGTGTGAATTATACTATGCATCAACATTACACATTCATATCATTATAGCTTCAAGTTTCACCACAACATTCACTTCACTATCACTCCTTTCAATTATCCATAATCTTATACTTCAATTCATACCATACTTGCACAAATTGATTCCAAAATATACCATCACTAATCACTATGAACATATGATCTCAAATTTTGCCAAAACTTTCACTTAGACATTTCATCAAACACTTGACATGCACAACTTTTCAATATAATTTAAAAATATAATCCACATGGCCTCATGCCCAAATCCTCAACATCTAAGCCTATTTGACTACAATTTAAGTATTCTACAAGCATGATAATTCAATTTGCACAACATATGCATCCAATTTCATCATTCTCACAAATCCCTTAATCCAACTTTCTCATGAACCCTAATTCCATTCTCAATTCAAAAATTAAATTGACACATGTATGTTCATCAATCAATAACTCATTCAAAACTTACTACATCACAAAGCCCATGCATCAGTTTACTCAATTTCTATCAAATTCGAAAGTTAGGGTTCAAAGAATTCATACCTTTCTATCTTGGATTTGGAGAATTGTTCTTGGTGTAAAAGATTGAAGAATATCACTACCAATCACTCAAAACTAACCTTGATGATGAAAATCTATGAACAATGGTGAAGAGAGAAGTGGATTCAGTGTGTACGGAGTGAAGGGCGTGTGTAGAAGTGAGTACGGATCGGCCTTTTAAAACTGACTCAAATGGTGAAGAGAGAAGTGGATTTTCCCTGTTTTTGCACTTCTCATATACCCTATTCATGCTCAAAAATACTTCACATCATTAACACCACAATTATGATCAAATAAAGGATTATCATGTACTTAAACACCATCAAACATACCAAAACAATCCTAACTCATGAGATAAAGTTCAAAATTGACCCATTTTACCACAAGACAATATAATATAAACACACATGATTCCATAAACATACATGATTCATCATAATTCAGGCATAAACAAGTGGTAAGTCACACCATGCACTCTCACCCCAAACATAAATCGAAACAAGTTGCGAATTAAGTTTGTAAAAAGTGGTGAGATGCACCCTTGTCGTTTCCATGAACGTACCTCGTGATGACTCATGTGCATTCTCTAAAATCCACATATGATCACCAAGTATGTCCACCACACAACCTCCCCCCAAACTTAAATTAACACAAGTGTTAAAATTTAAGTTTGTAAAGAGTGGTGTGGCATACATCATCATTTCACCTTTAGCACCCTTGTCATTCATCATATGCGCTTTCCTCCATGAGCTTCACCACCTACATATCAAATCTACAAGAAAACAATAAAAAAAAGAAAAATAAAGTCTACACTACTAAACAACCAAAGAAGTTCAAGGAGAAAGTGTATCCACATACATTATCTCCTTTTGAGAATGAGATAGATAATGTTTCACCCGATGACCATTTACCACAAACTCATTATTAGGACCCTTAAGCTTCAATGTATGTCCACTCAACACCTCAAGCACTTCATATGGTCCCATCCATTTAGACTTAAGCTTTCCGGGAAACAATTTAAGCCTTGAATTGAATACAAGAACTTTGTCCCCGGGAGCAAACATCTTTTCCTTGACCTTAGCATCATGCCATCTCTTCATATTCTCCTTGTAGATGATTGAGTTATAATATGCTCTTCCTCTAAACTCTTCCAACTCAATCAATTTCAACAACCTTGCTTGACCACTCTCCCCTTCATTCATGTTAAGGCGTTTAATAGCCCACAATGCACTGTGTTCCATTTCCATGGGAAGATGACAAGCTTTACCATAGACCGATTGATACGGTGACACACCAAGGATGGTTTTAAAATCCGTTCGATAAGCCTATAAGGCATCGTTAAGCTTCTACGACCTATCCTTCCTCCCTCCATTGATTGTCTTCTCCAATACTAACTTTATTTGGCGATTGGAAACCTCCGCTAAACAATTTGCTTGAGGGTGGTAAGGTGTAGCCACTCGATGCTTCACTCCATATCTTTTCAACAATCCCTCCATCAATTTATTCACAAAATCGGATCCTCCGTCACTCACTAGTGCCCGTGGAACTCCAAACCTAGCAAAAATATTCTTCTTCAAGAATTTTTGAACAATCAAGGCATCATTTATCTTAGTGGGGATTGTCTCCACCCACTTTGACACATAATCCACGGCTAGCAAGATGTACACATATCCTTTAGATGATGAAAAGTTTCTATAAAATCAATGCCCCATACATCAAATATTTCCACATCAATTCTCAAACTCATGGGCATATCATCTCGCTTACCAATTCCCCCTATTCTTTGGCATCTATCACATTTAGCCACAAACTTTTTTGCATCCTTAAACAATGTAGGCCAAGAGAAACCCGATTGTAAGATTTTAACCCCCGTCTTTTGATGACCAAAGTGACCTTCACACAAAGACGAATGACATATCTCAAGAATCCCCATGACTTCTTCACTGACCACACACCTCCTTATTACTCCATCATTGCAAGTCTTAAACAAAAAGGGCTCATCCCACAAGTACTTCTTCACTTTAACATAAAACATTTTTACCTTGTACTCATTAAGCAATGTGGGCTTGATTCCACAAATAAGAAAGTTGACATAATCGGCATACCAAGGTGGCACATTCACCATGAGAGTACACACTTGCTCAACTTCAACTTGCAATATTTTCTCATCCGGGAACTCATCCCCAATCGGCTTCATATCTTCATTCTCACTTCCATTCTCCAATCTAGACAAATGATCTGCAATCACATCTCCACGCCCCTCATATCCTTGATAATCACATCAAATTCTTGCAAAAGTAACACCTAACGGATTAAATGAGGTTTAGCATCTTTCTTACTCATGAGGTATTTTATAGCCGCGTGATCCATGTAGACAATAGTTTGTGTTCCAACCAAGTATGGTCGAAACTTCTCAAAATCATACACGATGGCTAAAAATTCCTTCTCCGTTGTGGTGTAATTAACTTGGGATGAATTCAATGTCTTTGAGGCATAATAAATTGCTTTAAACTTTTTCTCCCTCGTTTGCCCCAACACCACTCCTATGGATTGATCGCTAGCATCACAATGTAATTCAAATTGTAAACTCTAATACGGGGTAACAAGTATTGGAGATGAAGTGAGAGCATCCTTGAGCACCTAAAATGGTACGCAACATTCATCATTGAAGTTAAATGGACAATCTTTTTCAAGTAATTTACAAAGAGATTTAGCAATTTTGGAAAAATCCTTAATGAAGCGTCTATAGAAGCCCGCATGACCTTAGAACGATCTCACCCCCTTCTCGCTAGTAGGAGGGGGAAGATGTTCTATGGCTAACACTTTAGCTCTATCCACTTTTAAACCATGCTTTGAAATATGATGCCCCCAACTATCCCATCGATCACCATAAAGTAGCATTTTTCCCAATTTAGCACAAGATTCAACTCTTCACACCTCTGCAACACAATAGTGAGATTAGTCAAGCAAATATCATACGAGGAACCATACATGGAAAAATCGTCCATAAACACCTCCATAATATTTTCAATTAAACCATCGAAGATAGCCATCATACAACGCTGAAAAGTGGCAGGGGATTACATAGACAAAAATGCATCATTCTGAGTGCAAACGTACCATAAGTACATGTGAAAGTTGTCTTCTCTTGGTCTTCTGGTGCAATCAATATTTGATTGTACCCGGGATAACCATCAAGAAAATAATAGTACTCATGCCTCGCAAGTCAATCCAACATTTGGTCTATGAATGGTAATGAGAAATGATCTTTATAAGTATTTTCATTCAATTTACGATAATCAACACATACTCTCCAACCCGTGATAGTTCTAGTGGCAATTATTTCATTTGTATCGGATCGCACAATTGCCATACCACCCTTTTTTGTCACTACATGTAAAGGACTTATATATTGACTATCACTGATTGGAAAGATTATTCCCGCATCAAACCATTTTAACACTTCTTTTCTCACCACTTCTTGCATTATAGGATTTAATCTACGTTTGTTTTACACACAAGACTTCTCATCATCAATCAAATAAATCTTATGCATACACATAGATGGACTAATACCTTTCAAATCTTTTATACTCCAACAAATACAATATTTATGCTTCCTCAACACTCTTAACAATTTTTCCAATTCTAAAGCATTAAGAAAAGAAGATAAAATTACCGGATACGTCTCATTCTCTTCCAAGTAAGCATACTTCAAATGCTCCGGTAATGGTTTCAACTCTACCCTCTTCTTCTCTAGCACTTCTTCTTTTGGTTCTTCATCAAGTTTCTCTACTTTTGCTTCCTTTGCTTCCTCACTTGTGAGTTCCCTACAAGCATTTAGACCATGCAATTCATCAATCATTTCATCATTTTCTAAATAAAAAGAAGATTTAGATTTTATAGATTCAATAGAGTAAGAGTGGCTTTTGATAATCTCCAACGGATCCTTGGAGTGAAGTCGATACATATGCTCTTCAACAATGTTGTCTACAACCTCCAATCTTCTACATTCCTCCTTGTTCCGAGGATACCACATAGCCTCTCTTAATGAAAATATCACTTCTTCCTCATTCACCCTCAAAGTTAACTCTCCTTTCTCCACATCTATCAATGCTTTCCCCGTGGCAAGAAACGGACGCTCAAGTATCAACGGGACATTAGCATCTTCATCCATATCAAGTACTACAAAATCAATGGGAAACACAAACTTGTCAACTTTGATCAAAACATATTCCACTATTCCCTTTGGATGTGTCAATGACCGGTCGACTAATTGAAGTGTGACCGACGTCGGTTTGACCTCACCAATACCCAACTTCTTGAAAATTGACAAGGGAATCAAAATTAATGCTAGCCCCCAAATCACATAAAGCTTTGTAGTTTTCATGCTCTCCCATTTCACATGGAATAGTAAAACTCCCCGGATCATTCAATTTAGGGAGAAGTTTCTTTTGCAAGATCGCACTACATTCCTCAGTTAAATTCACCGTTTTAGACTCTTCCAAGCTTCTTTTTTTCGACAAGATATCCTTCAAAAACTTGGAGTAGTTGGGCATTTGAAGCAAAGCATCCGCGAAAGGAATATTCACATGTATCTTCTTCAACATCTCAACAAACTTGGCAAATTTCTCTTCTAGTCCCTTTTTCAAGCATCTTTGTAGAAATGAAATTGCAACGGACAACTTAGGAATTCCCCATTCATCCCTTTCAAACTTCTCTTCTCTCTCTTTTCGTTTTGCTTCTCTATATCTTTCTCATTTCTTTGGAAACTTCACCTTTTCTTCTTCAAGTATAGGGATACTTTCATCTTTTTCAACAATCTCAACTTCTTTCTCTTTCCATTCTTCATCCAATCTTTCCATAGGCTCAAGTTCACACTCTACTTCATCTACTTTCGTTGGCATATAAGGCCCTTCGTATTTTGTTCCACTACGAAGTTCAATAGCCTTACATTGCTCCTTAGGATTAGTAATGGTCGTAGATGGAAACTTCCTTTGATGATAAATATCCCCCCTTTCACTTGCCATTTGACTCATTTGTGTTTTCAAAGCTTTGATTCTCTTATCATTCACTTCATCTTTTTGCCTTCTTTCCTTCTTATCTTCCTTTATGAATTCAAACATTTTAGCCATTTGATCCTCCATCGTAGGCTTCCCTTCACCATTTGAAGATTTCTCCCCCGGATTGATGCCCGGTGGAAGAGTGAGGGCATTCCCTTGATTTCCATATGACAAATTTTCATACCTACGAGGTTGATTGAAATTTCCTTGAAAGTTACCTTGCCCCCATCCTCCTTACCTTTGTGGATATCCCCATCCATGATTACCAAAGTTACCACCATAATTTCCTTGGAAGTTTCTTCCTTGCATGAAGGCAACTTCCTCAAGTGACATCTCCGGTGGGCACCAATTATCTTGAATTTCAAAATTAGAGGACATACCTTGTTGAGGCATAAATGTAGGCATTTGACAACTTTAAGAAGATTGACCAATATTAGGTATAGACATGTCTTGTGGAGGATTAGAAAACACTTGTTGATTCATCAAAGATAACGGCACACTTTGTTGAGGATCCGAGGCATTTGTTGATTCACCAAAGGTGTAGAGTTCGGAGAAACTTGCAAATTAGCATTCATCCTCTTGAGTATCTTCGTAATGGCCTTGTCGGTCATATCTTCCTTAGGTACCTCCACCTTTTTCACTTGTTGCAATCATACTTTTTCCATCTTAGCTATTCTCTCCCTTTCATACATTCCTGCAACTCGATCCATAGGTCATTGACCCATATTCAAAGCAATCTCTTCACATATAGCAATTGCTCTCTCCGGAGTTTGCCCCAATATAGAACCTCCTGATGAAGTATCAACAAGCATTCATTTACTCCCATTCAATCCGGCATAGAAAATCCTACTAGTTGATCTTTGGGAAATCCATGTTGTGGACACCACCTTAGCATCTCTTTGAATCGGTCTCATGCTTCACTAAATTTCTTAAGTGGCATTTGCTTGAATTGAAAGATTTGCCCTTTGAGATGCAACATCTTTGAAGAGGGAAAATACTTGTTCAAGAATCTTTATGTCAACTCTCTCCATGTAGTGTAGGATCCCGGTGGTATAGTATGATACCAAGCTTTAGCTCTATCTCTTTGTAAAAAAGAGAAAAGCTTCATTTTAACAATATCCTCACTTACCCCATTTATCTTGACTGTGTTGGCTAACTCTGTAAATTGGGATAAGTGAGTATTTAGATCCTCCATTGCACCACCACCATATTGATTTGCTTGAACCATGTTGATCAACCCCGTCTTTATCTCGAAATTATTCACATTCAATGGTGGGCCCATTCCATAATTCCCATATTGCGGTTGGAAGTGATCACGGATATTCATTCCCGCTCCATTGTTTTCATTACCAAGGGGTTGATTTTGCACCACCGGAGGATTATTCCTTGCTTCTTGTTGTGCCATCAAGTGTTGAATGATTGCTTGCAATTGTTGATTATGCAAGTGAACTTGTTCAGCATTAGCTTGTGGCACAAACTCCAGATTCACATGTCCTCCTCTAGCATTATCACCTTCTTGTCGAAAATTCCTCAGATAACCTTCTTCATCAACCATATTTCCATTATCCCTTGCATTTTCCATAATTTCTTCTGTAGGTTCTAACACTCCTCTTCTCTGTCTTCTTAAGGTAGCTTCTAATTCCAAGTTCAAAGGTTCAATAGATTGAGATCTTGAACGCGTTTGCATGTACCTATAAGAATTTTCAAATTAGTCCTCCAAGTAACCAAGACAAGTAATCAAGTAAACAAATAAAAGAAATACTCTTATCAAAACTAATCAACTTCAAAATCGTTACAGCCAAAATTTTAACATTTCTCCGGCAAGAGGCGCCATGTTCTTAGTCGCATTTCTAGTAAAATGTTTTTATTGTAAGAGACTCTATCGTTGTTGTACACTTGTGACCAAGCAACAAAATTTATAAGTATGTCATCCCAAGGGAAAGTAAACTCATGGTTATATCCGGATTTGTCATTGATTTATGCTTTGTAAGAGTAACAAGATTGAAGGTTTAGTATTTAGACTCACTTATTATTCTAACCAATTAACTAAGAATTTAACTAGCAATGAAATGTATCAAATATCGAACAAATGATGAATGGAATATAGATAGAATTCACTTAAGAAGAGAGCAATGCTAATCATAATCATGGTTAAGAATCTAGCTAGATATGCATAACTCTTGATTGTGAACTTCATTAATTTGTGGACTAAAAGCAATCACGTTTTTACCCCTAATCCCTATGGCCAAAGCAATTAGGTTCTCGACTCTTTTACAAGTCTAAATCTCCTAGGATTGTTCTTAATCTCAATTCCCTTAAGGTACTATGATCATAAGTTTTGTTCTTTTCACTAAATTTCTTAAGTGTCCCCCTATGAATGTTCTAAGCATAAGAAGGGTATGACTTACATCCCCTCATACTAACATGCATGCTCATCTTAATATATGATTCAATTAAACTCTCATTCATAATATTGGAATGGACATCCTAACACTATGAATAGAGGATTTAATCACACAAGTATTAAAATGAAACATGATTCATTAATCATAAATGGAAGTCTAAAATTAACTCAATTCAATATCTCAAATCCTACATATCTAGCATTCTTCTCAACCAATCATATGATTAGCCCTATTATAGGACTAGTTACTGCACATTGTGTTTAGATCAATACATTCAAAGGCTTGCTCCATTTGAGCCAAAATAAGAAGAAAATCAACAATTGAAAAGTAGATTGACTTCCCTTTTATGGAGATACCCTTCCATCTCTTCAAAATGCTAACTTCTTCAATCATTGATGCTTTCCTCTTCTCAAGTGGTGGAAGGATGGATTGATGGATGGATTAATGAAAATCAAATGAAATGGATGGATCAAATGGATCTAGTGTGTGAAAATGTGATTTGGAGTGTGTGTAACTGCTTTAATTCTGATCTTCCCCCTGAATTTTTGCACAAGTCATCATTTTATATCATTTAGGGGCCTTCTAGAAGCTTTCGGAGCATTCTAAAATTTAGTCTGTCTTTTGTACCTACACGGGCCGTGTAGCAGCGCATAGCTCGTGTTGTGCACACCTAATTCGGCATGTTGTGCATGCTCCCGAATACGACTCGTGCTCCCACACACGGCCTCTCCCATGGGCGTGTAGTGTTTTCTGACGACTGTGCATGGCTTCTTCTAACAGGCCCGTGTTCTGCACACGAGGCGTGCGCTGGTACACGGCTTGTGTGCCAGAACACGGCCTTTATCCTGGGCAAGCTCAGTGTTCAGATGCTTGAACACGGCCACCTCGGACAGGCCCGTGTGCTGCACACGGCCCGTGTCAGAACGTGCCCTGTTCTTTGTTCTCCGTTTTGCTCCCGACTCTATTTTCTCCATTTCTTAACCTGTTTTGCACATATTTAAGCTCATTTACACATTTCTATCAATCCATACCATATTTCTCATAATTACATAAACTCCACCAAAAGTCACACAAATACAAACAAAAATATCCAAAAATCCACAAATAAATATACTAAAATGTAGGTGAAAATGACAACGATCAGGTTAGTAAGCAGGATAAAGAGGGTAATTTTGTAGTACCTATAAAGGGAGTTCATATCAGGTTAGTTACCAGACGTGGAAAATAATTGATACTAGTACATAGAAGGGGGTGAAATTATATCTCTTGCTCCGAGGTTATTCACACGTGTTACACGCATATTTACTTGTGTTTATAAATTATATTAGCATGGTTTAGTGATGCGTCCATAGTCCACAATTGATATTTAACTTGGTCGCTCGCTTAAGCTGCAATTGATATCCTTTTAATATTTGAGGATTAATTTTGCGTGCAAAGAAAACGCGCATCAGTATTCCAATTGGGCTTTGAGAATGATGGAGTTGGATAAACTTTGGAATACAACAACCAGAGTGTACAAGACAATGGCAAAATATCATGTTCAATTAAGATGCCCAAACTGAAGCTCTAAACATCTATATTAGCTCTACTAAAAATTGGGTGCATCCCTAAGAAGAGGCCATTAGCAGAACCATGGAAGGTGAAGTAAAATTATGATCAACAAAGGTTGCTGTTACCAGTGCTTACCAAGGGAGAAATCAGAGCAGAAAAGAACATTATGTGAGGAACAGGACATCCCTGGATAGAGTTTGACGTGGTAAACACAGGGCTGAGATTGTGACAATCAACTGTTGCAGCAACGGACGAAAAATTCAAGTAGCTTGGAAGCATCATTATCAAAACCCAGTAGAGACGAATAGTATAAAATACCCAAAGCAATCCAATAGGAGCCTGTATTAACAAGAAAAAGGCCCAAAACAGTAAAAGTGACAGGCAAAATCAAAACCAGCGAAGGGCTTGAATTGAAAGAATCAGTAGCCCTAGAAAACACTCTGGTGGCAGCCGAAAGAGGCTAGAATGCCAACAACAGCCATTGAAGAAGCATCTTGTTGTCAGTACAAAAAATCCATTACATCATTGCAAATAAGGGCCACAACAAGCTTCGTTAAACCAATACCAATTAGGGTGCAACATCATAACCAAAACAGAGTTGTGCAACAGTTGCCCAGTAAACTGTAAGAACAATTGTCATCTCGAAAGCAAGATGCAGAAGGCCGCACACAGGCAAGAAAATGAGCGAAACAACTGCATTAACCAAAAGTGAACGGAGGCGACGGAGAAGGTAGTTTTTCACTATTTCCATTATTTATTCTTTTCATGGATTATGACCTTTTACTTCGTTTGAGGTTCTTTATGATGTTTTTAAATAGATCATAAAATCTAAAGATTCCTCTGTGCTCTGATAGAATCACAGTGTTCCACTATATGACGCACATTATCTATTCTTATACGAGGTGTTTATGGGCTCATTCAGGCTGTTCCCCGTCTTCTATGCAAGCCTTCCTGTTCAGATGCTGATTTTATATCTCTATATTACATAATAAGATCTGTCACTTAAACATCTGCTCTTAAATTTTTTTTATTTTGATTGTTTTACAGAGAGACTCAAAGACATAGAACGCAAGTGGTATTGAAGGTGTTCATCACTTTTAAGCACGAGTGTGGAGATTCATTAACGAGTCACCATTAGTCGATGGTAAATTCCAGGTTGAGATAACTGATCTCACCGAGGAGCCTTTTACATAACATCTTCGTACTCTTCATATGTGCATTCATAATGTAGTTATATTCATTTGCACATGAATTTTTTTTCGATTGATATTTATCTATTAAGTTGTTTAATTAATACTTTTGAAATGCAAAAGAAAAAACAAGGGACTGAACTAATGTTTTGTGTAAGACAATAATTCTTTCTCTTAATTAACCCAGATTTTAGAAAGTACAATTTTCCAGTCTGTTGTAATCATGTTGATAGTTGCGGTGTTTGATTGTACTATTATGTAGTATGTTAGAGTTCTCAGATTGAAATATATTTTAATGTCATCTTTGATTTCTCTCTGATGATTTTTGTAGTAGTATTTGTGTTATCAACGTTCCATTACTATAATTTTTACCTCATTCCTACCGTCAACTGATTGTAGAATTTATAAGAGAAAAAGATTTCACTCTAGATCCAACATTTCGAGACCCCTTCACTAAATGTAAGACCACATGATTGTAACATCATCATTATAGATATTATTGATTTGTTGTTTTCTCTAACTTTTTCATTTTCTTTTGATGCTTTAGCAAGTGCTTATGTGCCTGGAGCGCCATCTAGATCACCAGGTATGCATTCTTACCATTGCACTCTTAAAACTCCTTTTTGAAATTTATTGGTGAAAGTGGTAGTCATTATTTCTTGATCGATGGAGGTGTACCATTGCTCATTCCCAAGGTAATGTTGCAATTTATTTTCTTCGCCTTTTCATTGTGGGTTACCTGCTTAAATTTATGCATTGTTTTCATTTATACTTTTCAAAATTTTCCCATTTACGTGGTTAGGATTTTAGCCTTAATAATTTCCCTGAATGTGTAGTTATGAAGGAGAAGCCTGCATTATGCTTGCTTTGCAGGAAATTGTACTCGCCAAATTAGAAAACTTGATGTAGGTTATCACTCACCTACTTTACAATATTTTTTCCGATTCTTCCTATCAGATCTGGTGTGTGTGTGTGTGTGTGTTGGAAGGTGCCAAGGCCTCCTTGATTATAATCTGTATGTATTTCTAAATGGGTCATTTATTTTTAAGGGAAAGCGGTTGTCAGACTCATGCGGCAGCCTGCGGTACTGGCATTGGACCATTCTTATTGATTAGAGTATGTTTAGTCCCACTTTATTTTTTTTGTTCGATTTTATTTTCTTAGGAAACTATTGATATATACACTTCTTATTTTCAGAGAACTACAATCCTGCTTCAGAGATTTGCATGTCAAACACCTTGGCCTGCTCCATACTTGGATGCATTTGGTGAAGAGATAAAATATATCTTTTTGATGGTTTACCTGAGTAGTGTTCTTTCTATTCATGAAAGGTGTGTGTTGTCATAAATATGATATCATTGAATCATAGAAGCGTTAAAATATTTGTGAGTTATGATGTACATGTGGATTAAGAATAAATAATTACACGAACTAGAATTTAACTTGAGGTTGGATTGTGGTTGTTGTATTATGCTAATTGTTATAGTGTCATATATCTTTATTCAGGTTGCTAAATATCTGGCTCAATTAATTGTAGTGTCTTGATGACTAGGTATATGTTTAAGATGATCAATGTCTGGTTGATTTGCCACAAAAATTGAACAAGTTGCTCTTCTTGAACCACGAGAAAAGAATGTGAGTCTATTCTAATCTTTCCGTAATTAGCATTTGTCATTATATATATATATATATATATATATATATATATATATATATATATATATATATATATATATATATATTAGACTGATTGATAAAAATGATCTTGTGAGAAACAGATGAGTCTCTATATTTTGATATGAAAATATAATCGATAATCATCTATTCCCTCTTCGAAGAAGTGTAGTATGAGAGATAATAGATCAACGATTATTATTGATGTTAGATGAAAAATAGTGAGGCTCTATTACTGGATGGCAAATTATTATACAAAATCTTTACGCTGAGCATCCCCACTACACACCACTGCATCTGCTTCCTCGGGTAAATAATTGTCTTTTTTTACAAAAGTTATAGGAATCTATGCCCCGGGTAAATATTTGTCTTTTTTAAGTAGAACCTTTAGCAACAAAACCAACAGGAAGTTTGAAGAGGATATCTGCAGAAGTATCACACCATCAAATTGTTTGGGTGCAAGGTGCTTACCTTACATGTTGTTGGCATTTTTCTTTTCTTCTTATTACAACAATTTTTAAATATGCATTACATGTATGTACATTATGCACCTGCATTTCCACTTAATTGACAATCTTTTGGAAATTTATATTTTGAATTTGGGGAAATATGTTTGTTTAGATTTTTTTTATTATTTATCTAATGAAGTAGTTTTTATCTCCCAGTATTTGTAAAAAAAATTATTTAGAGATTAGGCAAATCAAGGATAGTCAGCATCAGAAGATATATTGTTTATATTTTTTTTTTTCAAATGTTAATCAAGAACTTGCACCATTATGTCTCTAACTTATCTCTCTAACTTATGATTGATCATTTTTGTCCATTGGTGTCACAGTATATAGTAGAAAGCGTTGGAGAAGTTGTGACTGAAGTTCAACCAGGAGATCATGTTATGTCTTGCTACTAGGCAGAATGTATAAGGTGCAAGTTCTGCAAATCTGAAAAATAATCTGTGTGAAAAAGTGCTTACTTGTAAACAATATACAAAGGTGTGCTTATTTGTCTGATATTATAATCTATTTTATACATACTAGGAATTGATTTTTTTTTCATGTAGCTTCGTAAGTTTTATTCCTATCATATATTTTTGCAAGTATGTGTTGTAATGCGACATCACTTTCATGTTGGAGTATAAAAGCTTTGCAACCCATTTGCTTGAGGTGGCTTTTTGTTATGCATCTAATAGGCATTGCTTTTAGTCTAAAACTGTTTAATTTTATTTTTTTATTGGTTGAATCAAAAGACAAAATATTTACAAGACCTTGTTGACCCTTGGTCGAACTCTAAATGCTTTTGTTGAGCATTCATTTTCTATGTCTCACCATAATCCGCCGATTAATGATTAGGTAATTTTATGAAGAATTGCATTTTAAAATTTGAATTCAAGAATTGTTACATTATTAGCTTTATTGAAAGCATCGATTTTCTAATCAATGACAGTTATTTTTTAATTTAGGTGCAGTTATTAGACGAGTTGGCCATATATCAAAGGTAGGTGGTGCCAATCAGGTATTATACACAATAAAATTCCATTGTATTGAACCATATTTTATATATTTTGGAGGAGCTGGATGCCTTAGCCTATATGATATTAAATATTGAATGGTTTTGCCTGGCTCCATTATTAGGAGTTCTTAAATAGAATCTTACAACATTAATAGGATTCAATGGGATTGCTTTGTGATGAGAGTGATAATTCACGTGTTTTGAGCTCTAATTATTGTGGAAATTGAGTATGATTTGGTATATAATCGAGGCAAATTGGGTTGTTTATGAAAAAGTCATGAATCAGATGCTACTGAGGCTATTTGAACATATTTATATATGAAAACAGGTCAAAAGTTCTCAGAATCGAAAATTACAGTTTTCAAGTTGCCACTCGACCTCAGGAGGAGTCGCTCGACCGGGACATGTTGGTCGAGCGAGGGTAGTTTTGGTCGAGCGAGACATCGGACTGAGCTTCAGCTTACAGAGAAGCCGCTCAACTGCCACTCGACCAAGGTCGAGGCCACTCGACCTAGCTATTTTGGTCGAGTAGGGACACGTTGTTCTATTTTTGGTAATTTCATACCTCCAGTGCATGTTTTGGCGTATTTTCCAAGAAAAAGCCCAATAAAGGTCCATAAGGAGGGTTTACAAGTATAAAAAGGGAAGCATATCACATCAAGAAGAGCGTTAGATTCTACATCCATCCTACACCACATCCAAACCCTAACACCATCTGCAAGAGTTGTAGAGTGATTTGTGCAGCAAATCAAGTGAGAACCAGTGAATATTCAAGACGGAGCGAGAAGCGACGTCGCCCACATCTAGGGTTTATTTTGCAATTTAATCTTTCTTGTAATTTTCAAGACTGTGGGTAAGATCTATCCAAACACCATGAACGTTCTTCGAAGCATCATGGTTTAGAACCGTTTTGGTAGTTCTAGGGTTTATGAAGGTTTTACTATCTAATTGAACTTCCATGTGTATACTCCGTACAACACTACTTGTGGATTTATTTTATATAAGATTATGCATTTTTAATTCATACTCAGGGTCGTTTTGTGCATCATTAACTGTTATATAGAGTTTGAATATATATCTTAGTTATTGATTGAGTGCGTTCACTGCTGAGCAGATTTTCATGTTATGATTCTAAGTGAGGGGACTCCAAAACTTCATTAGAACTATCTTATATGAATACTTATTAATTGAATTGAATTCGGGTTAGTAAGTAGGATAAAGAGAATAATTTCATTGTACCTATAGAGGGAGATCATATCGAGTTAGAGTACTTAGTGTACGGGAAATAATTGATACTGAGAGTACTTAGAAAGGGGGGTGAAGTTGTGTTCTTTCTCCGAGGTAATTTACACGTGTTACACGCTTATCTGCTTGTGTATATAGAGTAGATTTGCATGCCTTAGTGATGTGTCCATATTTCACAAGGCAGAGTCGAAAATTAATATACGGAAAGGAGATTAATTAGTGAAACTGGATGGCCCGAAGAGCTACCTATTTTCTCACTTGTTCAAACTCTCGCTAATTCTCTACGGTTTTCTATTTTATTAATTTGTCTAGTAGAATAATAATATTCCCCAATTAAATTGCCAAATAATAGTTTTAGTAAACTTAGTTAATAATAAATTTATAATCATTTGTCCTTTGGGTTCAATAATATAACTTGGTCGCTTATCAAGCTGCAATCGCATCCTTCATACTTTGAGAATAATTGTGTGTTGAGAAATGTCCATCAAGTTTCTGGCGCCGTTGTTGGGGATCGGGTCACCTGCGTGATAGACGGGAATACTCACCACTATATTACAAAAACTAAAGTCAAATCCCCCAAACATAGTAGAAACTATAGTCGAAATTAAGTTTGCAAAGAGATGTAATTGCCGATTAATAAGCACCTAAAATATAAAAATTTCCTACTCACACGAAATAAGTAATGCAATAAAATGGGAGGAAAAGCCCCCAACACGCGCTCATGTTTAACATCGGAGAGTCACAACGGTACAACTTTAATGCAAGGTATCTTCAAAGACGATGCAAGCATCATCGCTTCAATCGATTTGATATTAGTTTCTTATTGAAAATTTGATTCTTCTATTTCAGTTGAGAAATTTTATGCCACAGATTTTTTTTTAACTAAGCAGCATATATTTTAGGCTTCTTGTTATTATTATTAATTATTATATCATTTTTTTCATAAGCTTTCTCTGCACAATTGATGTTTACCCTATGGAATATAGAAGTCGCTTATTTACATAAATATGGGAGATTTTCTCTTCTATCCTTTGGGGTCCCATCTCTTGAATTTAAAAGGTGACTTGAATTGATATAGAATTATAGTGTTTGTCAATTAGTATATATATTTATATTGCCATATTGAGTTTACTGAATATTTTCCAGCAATTACACATTCTGGAGCCATATACGGTACTAACCCGTGAAATTAACGAATTTTATGTATATTTTGCTAACTATAGTGATGGGTGCTTACCTATTATATAGTTGTATGGAACTAAATGTATGAACAAACATATGATCAAAAAATTCTATTTAGTACAACAAGATCTTTTGAGCCTTAAACTACAGTTGTGCATATTTTGTACTATATCCAGTGTTCGTTCCCACACTTGGGTATTAGGATATTGTAGTCATGCTCAAGGACTTGCTAAGCCTTCTCCAACGAAATCGTAAAGTGTCCATATTAGTTTATTTTTCTTTTTATTTGAAAACTTTATCTTCTATTATTTAACATTGTGATTATGAGATGAATTTAGGGTTGTTAATTAATTAGTTTGAAGCTCTTATAACGAGTTACTTACTTGACTTCCAAATTCGTTGGAGATTAAATCAGTATTTTTCATGTTTATTTATAAGTCATTGGATTAATTCCTCAAGAAACCTATTTTTATCCACAATATTTTAAAATACATGGCATGTAGTTTTTTTTAAAAATGAAAATAGAGTGGTTGGTATTTAATGACCATCAAACTAAATTATATGATATGTTCTTCGTTATTTTTTGTACTTAAAAAGAGTTATTGAGATTTAAGTAGTGCTGATATTCATTTGTGAAATCTAAAAATTCTTTTAATGGGTTCTTTTTCCATTAGCAGTTCTGAAAATTTTTATTGCAACGTTGAAATTAAACTATTATATAAATGAGAAAATAGTTACCAACCTTTTGGTGATACATTATTATAATTGTTTCCACCACCACTCTTTACCCACACGCTTATATTTATAATACATGTGTTTTAATCTGATTACCTTTAAAGACTTTCAATGAGTATAAATATAAGGATACATTGCTAAGAGAATTCCAAAACTTGTTTCTCTTAAAGCTTTTCATTTAATTGATTTTTCTTATTTAGTATGTATACATCATCAATGAAAATGAGTCTCTTAATTCAATTTATAAGAAGGTACTTCTTTTGTAACCACATATTATGGACAATATTTTTTTATGGAGATAAATAAAATGCACTGTTTAATGCACTGTTTAGTTTACTTTATTGCTTTTTTATTGATTTTTTGTAAAGGTAATGTAGTATTTTTAAATAATAAATTAAATATAAAATATGTTATGTTTGTTGAAATGAGTGATAATTTTGAAATTGGTGTGTACTTTTATATTTTAGAACTTTTATTATTTTAGAATGTTTCACATCTTTGTGAAATAGATGAAAATAAAAGTTGTTTGTATAGATAGACAATTAAATAGTTCAGCGAAATTATATAGATAACCAAGATTAAGTAAATCACTATTTCTAAATTATTTTATAAATCAATATTTTAGAATTATTTTCATGTGGTTGATAATATTACGAGAATTAATGTTTTTAAGTAAAAACTATTTAAAAATAAAAATAAAAGCACACTAATAAATTCATTTTATTATTCATAATTATAAAATCAATAAGATGTGTTATGACTTGTGGCTAATAAAGGTAGTTAAAAGTCTTTTTTAAAATTTGGTACGAGTATGAGTATATATTATAGGGTATAAATTTTGTTTATTGGGGAAGAGGAACCAACGAAAACAGAAAGTGAGAAGATAAGTATGGAAATGTAAAAGTATATTACTTTAAACCATTAAATTTTTAACATTTTAGAATTTTCTCATCCACAAAGTAGCATTAAAATTAGGATGGGTACTGATAGTTCTAAATGTATTTGAAACGGATAGTTTAAAATATTATATTATGCCATTTGGGGCGGGTACAGGTGAATGTCTCGGATATCTACGAGTACCCGTTTATGTATAAACTTTTTAATTTATTTAATATATGTTATATAGTTTATATATTTTAGGATATTTTATAAATTTAATTAATGGATTATTATTCCATGCATCTACTTTCAGAAACTTATACACTTATGAATAAAAATGTATATAGTAATGAATAAAAATATATACACTTTGTCAGAGATTTTTCAGTAAGTTTTTTTAATGAAAAACTGAATGTAAAAAAACTATATAATTATTAAAAAATATGTATACACTATTGAATAAAATATTATATACTTGCACCTATATTTGTATAATTAAGGTTTAAGGTTCAGAGTTTAGGGTTTTAGGGTTAAGGTTTAGGGTTTAGGGTTTTACGTCTTAGAGTGTAAGGTTTAGGATTAGAGTTTAAGGTTTAGGATATCAACTCTTAATAGCTAAAGTTTTTTTAAATTATATTTATTAAATATTTATTTAAAATAATTATATTTATATTTAATTATTAATAGTATAATTTTTATTAGAATATTAATTTAGAAAAAAATATATAAATTACTATAAAATAAAATAATATTAAACGAGTACGGTAATCTACTTGTATTGATAAATGGAATTGTGACAGCGCTGAACTCTGCTTCGATGTTCACTTGTCAAATCAAAGACGACCTTTGATGACGCCTTCGATAATCTGGCCATCTGTGATTTTGTTATAGATTGTTGTTCCTCAAATCGGTCTGGGCTTCAAACCCATCGATTCATCTTCTAGAGACGGCGCCTGCTTTCTCAAATCTGGTGGAGCCGACATTGTACCCGGTGTCCACTGCCAACGGCACTTCTCACAGCCACCACCGTCTGATTCACCACACCAATTAAGGTTGGTCACTAAATCTGAATTGGATTTGCCTCAAAGATGGAATTGGGTTGTTTGCTTTTGACAAGTATTCGGATTGAATGATTCGTACCTTTAGGCTTTGTTGCTGTATCATCTTCATAAGGTTGATGTGTTAATTCCTTGATGAACCCATTTATTTACTGATCATATTGGTGTGGCCTGTTTGGGGATTGTTTTTGTTTGTAATTGAGGTTTCCTTTCTGTAATTCCTCGGATTACATCTTCTGTTCATGTCATTGATGTGAACTGTTTTGAATTAAATACTTGTAATAGGCTTAGTGCCTACTTTTGTTTCTCTTTTTTGAATTTTGTTGCCTATGAAAAAGCCTTGATTGTTCAGATTGCTACATTAGGCTGTTTTTTGATATTTGTTGATCTCTTCATTGTGTTTGGCTATGGCACCCATACTACGGCAAGTAGTTTAATTAGGGGAGAAGGGCTTTTTACTCCGGCGTGGTAACCCTATTCCAACGGCCTACATGCTAATTTGAGCCCGTTTGCTGATCACGAAGCCTCTTCTTGATCATAGTAAGGACCTTCTACCCTAGATCAACCCATACTGTTCTGCTACAAGCACCGGTTCTCGATTGCGATGATTTATTCTCAATGCCTCATTTCTTTAAAATCATGATTATAGTCGAGCTTCATCGCAACTCCGCATTTTGTACTATTTAATCATGCTTTATTTTCTTTTGTAACTCAAAGCCACCTATTTAGGCTCTTTTTGACAAGTTGTTTGTTTGGATTTTATTTTTGTGTTCCCTTCATCCTTTTTCTTTGTCCCCCTTGTTACTTTCTTTTAATTTTTTTATAATATTGCATAGTTAATAAATGGATTTGTGATGGTTATGTATCGGGTACGGGTAATTGATATTAAAATCGACCCTAACTACAAACAAACGGTTTGAACCTTAATTTCAACATTAATTTGGTTTACCAATAGTAATTTTCGTTAGTAAAGTGGTAGTTGATAAATATTTAGCAACGAAAATTTTATTTTGTTGGTAAATAATTCCATTAATAATTCATTACTAATAATTCCATTAGTAATTTATATAATGATTCATTTGGTAATCTGTTAGTATGACATTCCATTACTAAAAAAAATATAATTTTTCTTGACAATCCGTTGGTATTTACCTAAAGATTGAATTACATTGGTAAGTTCCATTACTATTTTTATTTTTTTGTAGTGTTGTCTTCCTAATTACAATCCTACATATGAAATCAATTTAAAATGGGATAATTACTACTAGGTACACACTTAATAATACATATTATTACAATGATATACATCCTTTTAAAATAATTATTCCTAGATACAAAAAATTAAGATCAATTACCCAATATACCCTCAACTTAACGTGACCTAACAACTTTTATGTTGCATATACATAACATTATTTTTGATGCACATAACATTATGTCTTTTTTGCTGCACATAACACTTACGATTTTTTTGCTGCACATAATATTTATTGTTGGACGTAGTATTTTTGCTACACATAATTTTTTTTGTTGTACATAACATTTACTGACATTTGTTGCACATAAATTTTTTGCTGCACATTTGCTTAATATATTTAATTACAATGTCCTGATTCCATTAATTCAGTCACAGCCATTTCTTGCCTATAATTTTTGTCTTTTATATACTCCAGTCTATTTTATTTCTTGAGTCAAAATTAACAAGCATCATCTTCTTACATGCTGATAGTTATATTATATCAAATGTAATTAGTTTCAATGAATATGGAATCAAAATTTTGGTTAATTCGAAAAGAAATCTTTGATCATTTTTTTATAATAGCCTCAGTGGCCATGTGAATGATGGAATAAATTCGAATACATTTTAATTAGCTAATAAAGTTGTTATTTTTTATTAATATAATTTGAAGCCATAGGTACAAGAATCACCCATCAACACTATCCTAAATAAATCCCTCCAATCTAAGATTCCCTCTCTGTAATGGAGGTTTTTGTCTTGCTCGTATTCTCTCTCACATTCTTCTCAATCCTTACTTCATCCAAGCACGACAAGTTTACCTATACTAATTTCAGCAATCCCAAAACCAATATAAACTTTATAGATGTCGTAATGATTGAAGACAATATAGTTCTTCAATTAACCAATGAAACCTTAAGACTGAAAGGAAACACCTTATACCCATCGTTGATTCAGTTCAAAAAGTCCACCAACACCGTCTTCTCCTTCTACACCTTCTTTACCTTCTTTGCTGCATATAACACCAATTAACGATGCATGTAACATCCAAGGATATAATATTAACGCTTCACATAGTAAGCTGCACATAAAATCCCATAAAAGTTATGTTATACATAACAGATAGCAATGGAAACTACGCTACACACAAACATACACGGCACATAATAAAGAACATGAACATAAACTGCACGCATGGCTACGCTGCACTTATGAAGAACATCAAAGACATACGTTGCACACAAAATATAGGAATCGAGAACTGGATAAGTTTTGGGTTTATACTAAACATAACCCTGCTGAACATAAAACATACAGTACATGAGACCGTAAATTAGTGCTGAATTCAAAGAAAACAACAATGATTTACAAAAGTGCAGCAAACCAATCAAATTGGCATTGTAAATTGGGGCTCACAATTAGGGCTCGATATTTTGCAGCACACCAATGATTTTAGGAATCAATATTAAAATCATGTCGAATTCAGCACACCAACGAACTTAGGTATCAAATTAGGGCTCAAAATTATAATGTGATTGAGTGCAGCACAACAATGCCATTAGAAATCAATATTAAAATCACGACGACTTCATCACATGAATAAAATTAGGCCTAAAAAATTAAGGCTCGAATAGAAACACTCACTTTGTTGATGTCGTGAACTTGCGAATGGGGTAAAGAAATCGGCCAAGCGAAAGGGCTACTGAAATCAGTGAGTTGTCCATGGTGTCGGATTTATACGGCGGCAGCGGTGAACTTTCGTGCGCATAGCAATCGTTGATCCACCAGAGGAGGAAAACACTTTAGGGATGCACAAGTTGGATGACAGACAGTTGTTTCTTATTTTTGCTGCAATTGTAGAGAATTGTCACTGTGAAAATAAATTCCCCCTAATATTAGGGATTAGAGTGATTTACCACGCAATTTTGAGGAAATCACTGCACGTAAAATAAATTATTGTTGAGGGATAATCTTGAAAATTCATATTAAAAAATGTATCCAGTAGGAATATTTTTAGTTGTGTGTATCTAGTAGTAATTTAAAATACAAAATGTACCTAACTAGTAGTAGCGATCCCATTTAAAATTAATTGAAATAATGTTAATTTTAAATCCATTTATTTTATTTAATATAATATAGTTTTAGTCGTATACATTTTTCTTTTGAATTTTCAATTAATATTTTAATTGCTTTCCATAAATTTTTCCTTTTTCTACTTTTAGTATATTTATTGCATTTCCAAACTATTTAATTCAGTTTTTATTCATATTTATTTGAAAAGAAATATTATATTATATTTATTTTATATTTAATTATAAATAGTATTATTTTATTTAAAATATTAATTTTATCACTATAAAAAGGGTACAAATAAATCATGTGTTTTGATAAATAAGTTTGGGATGGATATACGGATACCCAAAATGAAGTATAGGTATCTAAATAATTGATAAACATTAAATTATGTTGTGTTCAAAAAATAAAAATAAGATCTAAACAAACACTAGAGATGGCAATAGACGGATATTTTCGGATATCAGATTTACCCAAACCCTATAAGAACGAGTACGGGTAGTTTAAAAAACTATCATTAAAATTTAAAAGGTGAACGTGTATGAATCGGTATCCACAAATATTAAAATTATACAAAATATTTAATATATATTACTCCCTCTGTCACACTTCAGATGACACACTTTCCATTTTGGGTTGTCCCACAAAAGTTTGCACATTCCAAAAAAAGAAAAAAGTAAAAAACAACCACCCTTCCCCATACGCTTTAATTACAAAAAAACCATATGTACCTACCATACTTTATCATTTATATATTACATAAAAATATCATTATACCCCTAAAAGTTACCACTTTCTTAATCTCCGTGCCAAAAAGAGGGGTGCAAACTTTTTAGAGACGGAGGGAGTATATAATATGTTATGAAATAATTATATAATTAACTAATAGTTATATCTTTTATTTAATCATGTTAAAAATAATATAAGTTCGTATTATATTTAATTCATAATTATTTAACAATAATATAATTTTTATTAAAATATTAATTTTAACACTAAAAAATATATATGTATATAAATTAATTAATAAGTACATTAATTTAAATACTAAAAAATATAAATACATTATAGATATATATTAATAATTATACTTTTATTTAATCATATTTATTTCAAAATAGTAGATTTTATATTATATTTATTTCATAATTAATTAATAATAAAATATAAATATTTTTATAAAATAACTTACTAGTATTAAATGGGTATGGGTAATCTACGGGTATTAATTAAAGGATTTGAGATGAGTATGAGAATCATAATATATTCTTTTAATGCAATGGGTACGAATATGAGTAGTTTATATTTAAATGGATGCGAGCACGTATAGATGCCCCTATAATAGTGGATATCCTTCCCGCTGTCATCCTTAACAACTACCGATTATAAATTAAAATATTATATCTCAAATCAATATATAATACAATAGTATATTCCTTAATATTTGATTTGATTTCTTTGTTTTAGAAACACTTGTTATGAGAAATTAATCATTGATTTGATTACAACTAAGTTATGAGAAATAAATATAAAAGGTTTTAGGGAGTCCTCTTATAATATAATTAATTGAAATACTTGTTATCAAATTATGTATGGGTTTAAAAGTGTTTAGGGAGATTTGTAGAAATGTATGAGCGGAGGTTTTCATTTTTGGAAAATATAATAACAGTTTTAAGTGAACGATCTATTAAATTTTTATTTTTTTAATTTATTAATAGAATCTGTGTAAATATTTTTTTTATAGAAATAAAATCGAGAAAAAAAATTACCTGTGAAATAATTCTTTGACCGGTGCCGATATCGATTCATTTCACCCTTCAGTTCTAATATTAACTGTTCACTACTTTCTTTCGATAAAATAAATCTCACCCTCAAATATAAGAGATCAATTATAGTGCGCGTGTGACCAAGTTAAATTATCAAACCCATCGGATAGTGTCAGAGTGACAAATAAATCTAATACGATTATTTCTATTTAAGACAAACTCAATTTATGAAAATAAAAAATAATTAAGAATCTGAAAATAATAAATACTAAATAAATAACATAACAATCAAGTATTCCAAGATAAGAGAGTGATAATACTAAAGGCAATCAAATTTAACCATCTGACAGATTAATCTAAACCAAATTAATTACCTGCAGATATTTATAAAATGATCATTAAACCCTAGTTAAATCACCTTGATCGAATAAGATCTAACACTTATAATGAGCTAAAAGTCCTAGGATCGATAAAGAATTAACTTTCACTCACTCTATAGGTACTTGAGGTATTCCAGCTTTCCCTTTTTAAGTACTAAATTATTAACCCTTTGTCTCTACCCAATTACTTAATAACAATGTTTTACCAAGTAATTAATATATTAGATTGATTGTCTAACTGTTTTATTAATTATAGGTCAATCCCCTAATATTGTCACAAGAAACAACAATTATTATGCAGAAAAAGATAATCCTATTAATAATCCATTTAGTGATACCATCATGAATAATCAAAAGAATCAAAGGTCAAAACATAATAATTAGAAGTCTCAAAATATCTTCTTCAATAAGAAAATAAATCATTTGCATTATAAGAAATCTAAGTCTAGGGCAATCAAATCATATAGTCAAAACTGTCTAAAGCCCTAATATTACCAAAAAGATACTTAGCCCATGGTGTTACAAGCAACAACCATGTCTATGGAAGAAGACTTACCCATGAGTCTAAAAACTAGAAAGAATAAAGTAAAGAAAGGAAAAACTTATTTGTTTGGTTCTCCTTCTTCAACTCCATCCTCTCCATAATTCACGTCTCCAATCAAGTAGACGAATACTCTCTTGAAAACTCTCTAGATGGTGAATAGCGGATGATGGGTAGAAGATGAAAGGAGGGTATGGTGGATTAGGGTTTAAAACCTAGGTGATGTGGTGGTGGTAGATTAGTCGATTTCTCCACACTTTTATGTGGTGATTAAAATGAAGTATACATAGGTGTGAGAATGGAATAAGATGATATCTTGAAAATTAGGAAAAATATAATTATGGAAGATAGGAAGGCATTTGAGATTAGGAAATAACTTGGTCTCCAAGAAAATAAGAAAAAGAGGGTAATTTTCGTATATTTTTGGAAATCTCGCTAGCAATTGTGCGACCTCACAATTTTGAGCATAACTTTCTCATACAAACTTCGATTTAAGCCATTCTTGCGCCCAAACAACCCTCTCTTCCATGTCTTTTCAACCATATATCCTTTGACCAGTTTGGACTTCCAGACGCATACAAAAAAATTATAGAAATTGGTCCTCTGTTTTCTTGCATGTTGCACAAATTCACCTTCATTCTAACTTTGCATTTTTTTTATCATTTTTCCTATCAAAATACAACAAAATATCTCTCAAGTACATTTTAGTCAATAATCATTCAAATTATTAAGATTTATGCCAATAATAGCAATTAACAAACTCAAAGAGGTATCAAATAAGACAAAAAAATACATGAATTTCCACTTTCATCATTAACCAATCCTACGGGGGTACAATACATAATAATTTTTTAATCTCTGTTTCTATATACCCCACAATCTTTGACAATACTTCTTTCATTATATATTTAAAATACGCTATTATCTGGTCTTCTTACTGTTAAAAAGGAATATATTTAAATGCACAGTTTGATCTTCTTACTGCTAAAAAGTAACATACAAAGCATGAAAGTTTTTTTATTATATAATATTCAAATTTAGATAAATTTTAAGTTAAAATATACTTATTTTATAAAAGACGTGACCATGCAACACATATAAATTATATAAATTCAAATAAAAATATAAGAGATATATTTTATATAGTTAATATAAAATTGTAAACTTAAATAAATAATTCAATTTATAAACTACGTGATGTTCAAATAATAATATTACATAAAGAGATACATATATACTTAATTAAGAGTATAACATTAAAATATATAATTCAAATAAAAGTATACATAATTTTTTTTATTTTTTATGATTAAACATAAAATTACCAACTTTAAAATAAAAGGTAATTAATTATCATATACTCCATAATTTATTACAAATATATAAAACACAGCACTATTAAATGGGTACGAATAACTTCATAATATTGATAAACGATTTGGAATAGTTACAAATATTGTAATGAATTTTTAAACGGAACAGATTCGTGTATGAGTTGTTGATATTTAAATAAATATGGTAGGGTACCGTTAAATAAGTATGGGTACCTAAATACTAATTGATAAATATACTACTACCTAATATGATATTACATAAAATTGGATATTATATGTAAATAATTTGTGTATAACTTCAGAATATTTTGATAAATAGGTTTTAGACTTGTACGAGTATCAACTAGTGGTTTACGGCATACTGTACTCGAGGGTTTAATATTTATCTGCAGGGGTTTATAGTTCATTCCAAAGATGAAATTATGACTTTACCCCTATGGTTTATGATATACTTTTACCCACTGGTTTAAGACATAATATCCCCCGAAGATTTAATATTTATCGGCAGGGTTTAGTGTTCTTTCCAATTGCGACATTATGACTTTACCCCTTTGGTTTATGGTATACTCTTACCTAGTGGTTTAGGATATAATGTCCCCCGAGGGTTTACTATTTAACGGCAGGATTTAGTGTTGATTCCAAGGGTGAAGTTACGACTTTACCCCTATGGTTTATGGTATACTTTTACCCAGTGGTATAGGGCAAAACGTGCCCCGAGGGTTTAATATTTATCGGCAGAGTTTAATGTTTGTTCCAATTGTGACATTATGACTTTACCATTGTGGGTTATGGTATTCTCTTACCCAATGGTTTAGGGCATACTGTACCCCGAGGTTTACCATTTATCGGTAGAGAATAGTGTTCATTCGAAGGGTGAAATTAAGATTTTACCCCAATGGTTTTTGGTATACTCTACCCCAAGAATCTACATAGCATGTATTATGGAGGGGGTATATTATATAAAAAATCATTTAAGGTATATTTTTAGTTAAGACTATTTATTTGACAAAAATCCCTGACCGTGCGACGCATGACACTGCTTTATTATCTTCTTACTGCTAAAAAAGGAACTTATATAGCATGAACGAAGGTCAATATTAGCCATTTTTCTTTTGTCATATATTTAAAATGCACTGTTTCTTGATTTTCGTACTGCTAAAAAAGAGCATAAGTAGTATGGATTGAGGGATTATATTATATAAAATGCAAGTTAAGATATTAAGTCAAAATATACATATTTGACAAAAATGCGTGACTGTGCAATGAAGGGGTCATGGTAAACACTAGTAACTTTAAATTCAAAAGCATCAATTTAATCAAAACATACAAGTTAAAATAATTACTTCACCAATTCAAGTGCTCAATCCACCTAAGCTCACAGGATATATATAGTGTAACTCTCACGCTCATTGGTGTATAAAGTGTGCACCATTTGGGTTTATATATAAGTGCTCTCAATTTCAATTCAAGGGGATGCATAACCATAAACTTGCCTATTGTCTCAACTCTCCTTTTACTTATAGCTAGCAATTTATGAATTAAAAAGTACTTTATATTTGGTTGTAACGTAGGCTCTTTGTAATCAAGCGCGTGTTCCCTCTTGATCTTTCATTCTTCATCATCACTTTCATTAAAGCTCGAGTCCTCCTCATCTACATAGGAACAACAACCTTTTTCTTCGTAATTCTTTCTATCTCTTCAACACAAACTTTTTCTTTCCTTCACTTTTTTTTGAATGGGGTACCAGTTTTAGACACTACCCCAATAGATCCTCCATAGGGTACTAGATTTAAGCACTACGCTAGGGTGTCCATTTCATAGGGCACTAGATTCAAGCACTACTCTAGGAATTTTATCTTTTGGTCCTCTCTTCATCATCCTTTTCACTTCCAACATATTTTTCATTCTTCTTCTAACCTCCTCTACAATTACTCAATTGATCCAAGTAAAATAAAGAAAACCAAATACTGATTAAGCTCAAATGGGTTATTCAAAGAATGGATATTCAAGGCTCAAAGGGTTGACTAAGGATTTAATGAATTTAGGTAAAGTGTATGGAAAAGATGGGTTATGAATCAAAGATGTCCTGATATCATTTCCATAATTTGCTTGACTATTCTCGAATATTCAAGAGACTCAAGACCAGTTTTAGAATACACGCACAAGAACGATACGCTCAAGAATAAAATGTCATGCATCCATGTGTCATGATTTAAAGGCTCAAATCCCATTTGGCTTTTACATAGAATGAACGAGCACTCTTCAAAGCTACGCATACATCGTAATAAGCACATCAAGAACTTCAAGTACTTCATAATTAAAGCATGTTCCCCTTATTAATAATAATCAACATCAAAGGAAGAATAACTAATAGATCCCAATGAAATTCAGGTTATAGAATTTAAAGTCATGCTCCTTTCTCGTAAGAATTCAAAACTCACTAGAAAGATTTAGAATAAGAAATAAAGTAACCAGATTTCGATCTCCTTCAAATCCTACGAGTTCCTCGAGTTATCCAACTCGGTCAGGTGTAGGCCTCAGCTAGAACTCACTTCTATTCATCACCTTCAAGAGTTCCTCAAGTTGATCTAGTGCAACTTGGTCAGGTCGAAACCTCAGTTAGAACTCATACTTGCAACTCCAATACCCTTCTCAATTATTAAAGCTCAAACACAAAACTCATCACCTCATAAGTAATAAAAATATTAGAGACATCAGAAAATCAGGGATTGAAAAATATATGAAAGATGAAAATCGATGACAGAGCACCAAGGGACACATAAAAATGAATGAAAACATTACACAAGTCACTTAGATAGTCGCAAAAATTTTTGAAAGATCGAAAAAAATTCAAAAATTCTAAAAAAAATCGCCCTCCAAGCACACAGACACTAAACGATGTAGAGTGAACATACCTGGGTGCTGTTGGAAAAAGGAAGAACATCACACCCCAAAACTTAGATGAAAATGTCAGTTGAATCTATGTTTAAAAGGATGTTATTACCTTAAGTGCAAGCATGCACCTTGAGTATAATTCACCTAGCAAAAGACACAACAAACAAAATAAAATAAAAAGTAATAAAACGGTGGGTTGCCTCCCACCAAGCGCTCTTATTTAACGTCGAGGAGCTCAAAGGAATGCAGACTCAGATATTCAGACTCTGCCTGAACACTTCTTCTTGATATTTCATCTTCACTTTGAAATGTTGCTTTGCCATCTTCTGATCCATCCAAAGTATATCTCCCTTCTTACTCTCACAGATCAACTCATCTAGATCTTTAAATTTATATGCTTCCTTCGTATCAACATCAAGATCAAAAAAATGAGAGTCACATATATTCGCATAGACTTGTGGAATTTGTGTCCACGTTCCTCCTTTAATCCATGCCACCTCTCTTTTATCATTCCTGTAAGCATTCACAACACTCAAACAATTTGTTTAGTTCATTAGATAAAATATCAAATGAAAAATCAAATTCAACATTAGTAGCAGGAGTAGATAAAGAAAGACTATTGTTGATGTAGGTTTTCAATTGATCCTTAAACAAAATCAATGGCAGATTTTCCTCTACGATCTCATCAACAATATCAATGGACTCGTAGTTTGCTTTTTCAGAAGGATGCTTCAAAGCATTATCAAGTGAGATCATGATCTCCTCGACCCCCACAATGAGCTTCAACTTTTCATCTTCAACATCAATAAAAGCTCTAGCAGTGGCTAAAAATGGTCTACCCAAAATCGGAGGCACGTTGTTGTCCTCTTCCATATTAAGCACTAGAAAATCAATAGGGAAGAAGAATTTATCCACCTTCACAAGTACATCTTGAACAACTCCTCTAGGATGCGTAATAGACTTGTCAGCTAGCTGCAGTGTAACCAAAGTGGGCTTCAGCTCCCCAAAACCAACACTCTTGAACATACTTAAGGGCATAAGATATATGCTATTCCCTAAGTCATATAAAGCTCTACAAGTGGCATTCTTTCCAATCTGAACTTGGATGGTGAACCTACCCAGATCTTTTACCTTGGCTGGAAACTTTCTCTGAATGATGGCACTGCACTCTTCTGTAAGATGCACTGTCTCCTTATCCATTATATTACGCTTCTTGGACATGATCTCCTTAAGAAACATTGCATAGTTTGGCATTTGTTCAATTGCTTCAGCATGGGCATGTTGATCTGGATCTGCTTAAATATATTTACGAACTTCTGAAACTTGACATCAAGACCCTTCTTCAACTATCTAGCGGGAAAAGGAATGGGATATTTTGTCTTCGGATTCCCCAAGCTACCTCTCTAAATCTCATCCTTTTTATTTCTTTCCCTCTTAGCTCTTTCCCAATTAATCTCAGTGACAATAGGATGCTCAGTATCCTATCGGTAGTCCACAGTATCATGATGTTGTAGGAACAGGATCAACAAGAGGAGAATCCAGATTGCACAGTGGTGAACGAGCGAAGCTGCTAGCTGGCAGGTGACCTAACACATATCGAACATGTCATTGGGCTGGTCACTTGACTGGCGCTCGGTGGCGGGATCCATTACTCTGTTGCTATTGGGTTTCTGCTCGCCTATGATGTCTCCATTCCAAAAGCCTCACCCGGGAGATGGGAATGTGTGCCCGATAACTGTCGGGAGCATATTCATCCTCCAACTCCTGGCACTCGGTGACAAAAAAATGTGCACAGTAGCTGCTCGCAGACCGTTCGGTGGCGAGTGGATGCGCTCGATTTTCACTGAGCGTGCCTCCGATCCAATTTTCATCGTACTTCCTGGGCATCTTCAGTACCTCGTACTGTGCACCACTTATCACGTAATTGCCATGCACTGATGTTCTCTCAGATTAATCTCAGTCTGTGGTGGAAATTTCTCTTGCTGTTGTAACTTACCTACTGCAGCATTCAACTGGCTAATTGCCAACTCTGTTTCCTTTTGCTTTCTTTCTGCCATTTATTGATTTTTTTACCATCATCTTGAGCATCAAATCAAGCTTATCGTCCATTGATGTTTTCCCTTCTGTAGGTTTCTGAGCTGGATCGAATCTCGAAGGTGGTGCAACTGTGCCATTAGGATTCGAGTAAGATAGATTCTCATCCCTTATCCGATTCTTTAAGTTTGAATTTCCTTGGTTCCAACATTACTGAAACTGATGGTTCCTTGGTCATTCCACCCCCCCTCCAAAATAATTATTTGGTCTGAAATTCTGCCTATTTCTGTATTCCCCTTGAAAGCTCTATCCCATAGCAAAGTTTGCATCCTCAAACTGCTATTTATCTCTATCCATCATCACTTCCCCTCTGAATATGTTTCCATGTGTGAGACGATCCAACTTTATGTGGAGCTCATCAAATCGATCATGGATAGTTGACACTTTATTATTTATGGCCTGTATCTCTACCCTAGCCATTTTGCCAAAAATGGCTCTCCTTCTGCTCTCTTTGCTGGCCAATCATAGGTATTAGCTGACATCTCCTCCAAGATCTCTTCCGCTCATATGCAGATTTCTTAAAAATAGATCCACCTAGTGTCACGTCCACCAATACTCTTGAATCTCATCTTAATCCTTGATATAAGAAACCTATGTAGGTATCCATTGAAAATCCATGTCTGGGACATCTTCGCACAGCTCATTGAATCTCTCCCATGCCTCATAGAAACTCTCCAAGGATCCTTGTTTGAATTTTGTTATCTTATTCTTTATCATGAAGCTCTTGGAGGGAGGGAAGTATTTATTTAGAAATTTATCTGCTAATTGCTCCCAAGTATTACAACACATGTGAGCAAGGTTGTTGTACCACTCTTTGGCTTTTCCCGTAAGTTATAATGGAAAAAGTTGCATCCTGATAGCATCCTCCGAAACATTCATGTGTTTCTGCATCCTAGCATACTCATCAAACATCTGCAGATTCTCACTATGATTTTTCAAAGGATTTCCACTAAATTGCTATCTCTCTACTATTCGGATCAGTCTAAATGGGAACTCAAAACTTTCTGCGGTGATCGCAGGTCCATTCAATCCAGCATTAGTGGTGTGCTTCAGTTTGTATTGGTCTCGCATAGGCGTCGGAGCTTGCTGAATATCAGCCATCTATCTAATTTCAATAACCTCAGCTAAATCGAAATAGTCAAATTTCTGTGAAAGCTTTTCAACCTCCTCTTCTTCTGATGAATATTGCTTCTCTAATTCAGAGCTGTTTGATCGGTGTCATTTTTACCTAGATTTTAGTGTCTTTTTATTATGTATTTTCATGTACTTTTATTCATTTTGTATGTCATTTGGTGGTGTTATATGATGATATGGAGATTTGTGCTTTGAAATGATAAATGTGTGATTTTCATGATTAAATGCCTTAAATTGAGCGATATTTGTAAATATTTAGAAAAGTGGTACTTTGATGTAATTTGTGTGATTTTCAGGTAAAAATAGATTCTAGACGCGGTAAGAAAGATGTGGGAAAAACGGAGCTCAATTCAGAGTTGAAACGAGGGAGAACGACCCAAAACAAAATGCTGAAAAATGCATGTCTAACTTGTATAATTTTTCTATACTTGTGTGGACCTTAAAACTAGACATGTGATACATGGTTGGAAAGCCAAGGAAGAGAGGATTACGTGAACGTAAGAATCAATCAAATCGAAATTCGGATGTGGAAGTTATACGTGAAACTGTGAGACTGTGCTGCACGTGCTGCACCTACTTGACCTGAGCTGCACCTACTCGACCTGAGTTGGTGCAAAAGTCAATTTTAAGTTTAAAACGTGTTTTAGAAGCTTCTATGGGGTAAAAATGCAAGTTTTGATCACAAATTACGGGAGGAATCATTTTAGATCACTTTCCACACACACTAGACACCTAAACTCACATACATTCATCTCCATATCTTCCATCCTTCACTTCATCCATCCTACCCACTTGATCTTCTCAAATCCATCCACCATTCCATCAATCTAAGAAGAGGAATTCATCATTGGTTGAAGATTATAGCATGATCAAAGAGGAGAAAGTTCACCATGAAAGGGGTGCCAACTTACCTTTATTTTGTTATTTTCTACATAATTTAGCTCAATTGGAGCAAGCCCCAAGGATTATATTTATTTTATTATGATATGTAGTGGCTAGTCCTCATGTGAGGCTAGCAATATGATTCATTAGGGATTATGTAGATTTTGCACGTCACATGTTTGATAAAATGATTGTTATGAATATTTTCTATCATGAATACTTATTCTCATTTTATGTATGATTTGTGTGATTAAATTCTCTTCTCATAGTGTTAGGATGGTCATTCCAATATTATGCTTAGTGGTTTAATTGAATCATTGATTGCATGAGGTGACTATATTAGTATGTGGGGAGTTTGGTCATAACCTTCATGTGCTTAGAATCTCATGATAGGACATTGTTGATAATTACTTGTGAAAGTATTTGATATGATGAGGGGACCGAAGCAATGACTCACTTGACCTTAGAAAGGGAACATTAGGAAAATGTCCCTGCCTACTAGAGAAAATTATTCTTGATAATATCTCTATATTGATATATTAATATACGTAGGAAGACAAGGTAGAAGAAAGCTTAGAGGATGAAAGTATAAGGGGGAAAAATTCTAAGGTAGAAGAAAGCATAGAGGTGGAAGAGATCATCTATGATTTCTTATCTCTTGTTGATGAGGAAAATTCAAGTGAAGAGGGAGAGTCAAAAGAGGTGGATGAATTCGATGAAGAGGAACAAGGTCTAGAAGCACTTCATGATGAGTTCGGGAGTGAGATGAGCATTTTTACACCTTTTAACTCTTCAAGTTGCATTGAATTTCAAAATATTATTTATATTGACTTTGTCTTACCTATTGATTCTTCTCAATGCCTTAGGTACAAAAGAGAACTTGAAGAAATGTTGGGAACATACTTGATAAAAAGGAATAAGTGGTGGTCGAGAAAAGAAAGGTTAATGGAATGCAAGCTCAAACGAGTGGAATTTTTGAAGCTAATCTTGAAGGATGCTACTGAGGTCGTTACTTGACACAAATACCTAATAGAGGAAGAAGCACTAAGATTAAAATTTGATGGCAAGAACGAATGATATCCTTGGCCATTCAGATAATTTCTCCATATTCCGTCCGGCTTGAAGACATTAAACTTAGCGCTAAATGGGAGGTAACCAATTTTTCTCATGAGTTTGGTTCGTTTTGGTACGTTTGGTTGCGTTGAAGTGTATGTTAGTTCATGTTTTGGTTATAGTTTTTGTGCTGATGGTTTTTTATGAGATTTTGAGCATATATGAGTTGTATCAGAAGCATAAAAGCATAGCAAAACAAGGTTCAGAATTAAAAAATTTTCAAAATAGAGTGTTAAAACTCGACCCGTGTGCAGGACTCAGGCCTGTACTGTTAGCATTCAATCATTTGGTTAACGTGAACCGTTAGAGTTCCATACGATTCTATATCAGCGGAAGCAAGAACATAAAATCATATTACCTTTCACCAGAGTATGTTTAAGAAGAGAATGAATTCTAGCCGGCAGCGTGCGTAGTCTCATTGTTTTGGGAATAATTCTCTCATCCAATATCTGATTTGAGTGATCTACGCTCCAAAACGATCCTCTCTTCCGTGGCTTTCCAACAGTGTATCACACAAATAGTTTGGAGTTACACATAATTTTATAAAAATCATGGAAGTTGATGAACAACAGCAGTAAACGACCTCTTGATCTTTTTGCTGTATTCCCAAGTCCAATCTTGATGTCGTGTGGGCGACGATCTTCAAGATCTTCTCAATCTGCTGTTCCCTTTCCCTCCTCACAGTATTAGGCTTGAATATCGGATAGTTAAGATAACTTATATATGGGCTACAGTAGGGACCAGAAGGAGAAATTAGAGTCGGACCTCCATTGGGCTTAAGTATCCAAGTTTAGCCCAAAACTTATACTTAAGTCCAATAATAATAATATATTACACCAAAATATTATTACTGCACTATTGCTCTAATCTCATAATTACGTTATGGGCTCCTTATTATTATGAGCCCGTTAATCTCCCCATGTTTAAAATATAAAATGCTCATTAATTAATTAAGTTACTGACAACTCCATTAATTAATATCTCATCCTAGAGTAGTACCACTCAATCTCATTATCATGCCGGAATTAATCCACTTGCAAGATTTACATGATAATCCTTAAGAGCTCCTCAAGGGACATCATCAACCTATTTAATAAGACACGGATTCCTTCTACAATCAACAACGCACCATAAAGACAATACTACTTCTCAACTCACCGAGTTTATTGATTTAATTACATGTAAATCTCACCCATTGATGAATCAAAGAAATACATATTGTCTTACCTGTCGAGTTTATTATATAGGGATTAAAAGCACGAACATCCATAATAACTATGATCAAGTTCTCCTATATAGTCAATATAAATCGAAGTATCTCAAACGGTCTTGCTCAATACACACAAGATGCACTAATGTGATTCTATAGTCAAGACAAACTAATACCAAATCACGCTACAACCATCCTGATAGAGAGTCCCTATCTATCTCGGCTGTGAGCATCTGTTTATACTTTATAGGAAAACTGATAATATGATCTTTCGCGTGTTATCACACAACATATTATTTACAGTATAAAGTATGTGGACTATTGCATCAGACATATAAATAAATTATAAGACGCAATCATTTGATCAATGATTCTCATTTCTAATATTGTTAAAACATTGTACATACTAAAGCTAGGCTTTTAGTATACAATCCAACAATCTCCCACTTAAACTAAAAGACTATGTTGTCATGTCTACTGCCATACATCTGATTCCCGCTCCCACTACACGACCATCAAAAGCTTTAGCCTTAAGGTCCTTGTAAAAGGATTTACTAGGTTATCATCCAATGCAATCTAAGCGACAACCTTTCACTCATCATACGATTTCTCGTAATAGGTGGTACTTGCATTTAATGTGTTTAATTGCTTATGGACTCGTGATTCCTTAAAGTTTGCAACTGCACCATTATTATCACAATAAATTATGATAATCTCGGGCAAACTTAGAATCACATCTAAATCCATTACAAAGTTCTAGAGTCATACAAATACTTTGACTGCCTCAGAGGCTCCAATTTATCAATTTCCATGGTGGAATCCAATATATATTTCTATATAACACTCCTCCATATTATGACTCAATTTCCAAAATTAAACACATAACCTTTGAGGTGGATTTAATGTCGTCCCTATCTAATTTAAGAAATCTGAATCTATGTGACTTATAAGAAGCAGTGAATCTGTCCGGTAAGCCCATATATAATTTCTGGTCCTTTTCAGGTACATAAATATGTCTGTGCCAAATGGTGCAAAGTGTGTTTTTGCTACGATGTTGTCCTAAGTGTGATGACACTTTGAACAACAATGTATATATCAGAATGTAACTTGACTAAGTATAGAACAAGTTGTAAATCATCGTAAGACATAACACATGGATTACTCAATCTTTCTACAAAATTTTGTAAGTTTATGGCAGCCTCATGGCATAAATATCACTGTTGGAAAATGTGATTACAAAAACAGACTTTTGGGTATTGAAAGAATTCTTCCACCCTTCGAATACAAAATCGAAACTAAAATCCAAACACGTTCCCATATGGCAGAATTTAGACTTGTTAGAATCTAAGCCTACTTCACATGTGGGCTTCCACTGCTTGTGAACAGCACACACAAAACATACGGGAATAACAGTAGACAACTGATGTTGAATCAACTGTTACAACACCAGTACAAACACTATGACATAAACCTATCCAGGATCTTTTACACTGTATAGTGGGATTTTCTTTTCGATCATTGACTTGGCAACTTGCAGCTTCCATTTATAGAAGGCTGCAGGCTCCAAATAATGAGTGGACCACGTAGGAGATGTAGAAACCACCCATGCAGGCTCAAATAACCGCCCACTAAGAGAGGTAGTTATTTTCGCCTTCTAGATCCTTTTAGAGCTTTCGGATCTTTCCAGTTTGCTCCAGGGTCTTCAAGGTCTTTGTTTGACTTGGTCTTTGTATCAAAATACCTGATTGCATATGTTGAACATGTAAATCGATCTTACGACATCTTTGAATTTACCTTTCCTTCTGGTTTGAACACCAACTGAGGATTCTCCTATGATCTGTGAAGAAGGGTGATCCTTCTTATATCTGTAGATAAGAGAATTCCTGGGAGTTCTGTGGATCTGATTCTCATCATTTTTTGACTCATTCTCAGATATTGTAGGTGATGTGATCACATTTGGCTCAATATTGTTCTCTAATTCTGCAATTTCAATCAGATCAGATATGTCATCTTCCATCTTTTTACCTGTAATATTAGATGTATCATCAAATACCACATTTATGGATTCTTGAACAGTTCTGGTTCTAAGATTAAAGACTATATGCTTTGCTATTCTTAGAATAACCTAAGAAAAAACCTTTATCACTCTTAGAATCAAACTTTGAAAGATATTCTCTATCATTCGGAAGATAGCACATGCAACCAAACACATGAAAGTATTTCATGTTGGGTTTTCTCCTATACAGCAACTCATTAGATGTAATAGAACTACCTGGTCTAAACAAAATTCTATTAGACACATGACATGCAGTGTTCAATGCCTCAGCCTAAAATCTTTTAGACACATTCATTGAAGTAAGCATGACTCTAGCATTTCTTGCAGAGTTCTATTTTTTCTTTCAGCTATACCATTTTGCAGTGGGGTTTTAGGAGATAAAAACTCTTGCACTATACCTTTCTTTTCACAGAATTCAGAAAACATGTTATTTTCAAATCTCTCCATGATTCGTCCTAGTCCTACAAATCTTAAGATTGAAAGTATTTTTGAACCTTTTGTAGAGAACTTTAAATACTCCAAACACATCTGATTTTTCTCTAATGAATTCAACCCATGAAAAGCTAGAAAAATCATCTATCGCAACCAAAGAATACTTCTTACCAAAAAGACTTTTAATCTCCATAGGACCCATAAGATTCATGTGAAGCAATTCAAAATATCTTGAAGATGTGCACATAGTGGTGATTTTGTGTGAAGACCTTACCTATTTACCTTTTTGGCATGAACCACAAATGGGAGGGTCTTTGAAACTGAGCTTAGGTAATCCTTTAACAGCTTCCAACTTAACCAATTTTTGTAAATTTCTGTAATTTACATGGCCAAGTTTTTTATGCCAAAGTACACTTTCATCATGTTGTGAGATGTTGCAGTAAGTGTTTTTACCAATCAGATAACAATTATCAACAGATCGATTACCAACCATGACACACTTATCAGTTTCATTCAACACAAAACATGAATTCTTGTCAAATTTCACATGCAGATTATCATCATATAATTGACTTATGCTTATCAAATTAGCACGCAAACCTTCAACATGCAGCACATTCTTCAAATTTGGGAAACCTTTAACATTTAAAGTTCATTTACCAACAATGTTACCTTTAGAGCCACCACCATAAGTAACCTTACCACCATTAAAAGCTTCATAATCTTTCAAATACTCAACATTTCCAGTCATATGTCTAGAACAACCACTATCAAAATACCATAAACCAGGTACACATGCTTGTAAAGAAGTACAAGCCACATTAGATAGCACTTTTGGTTTTTCTGACCCAAGCAATGTTTGGTGTGTGTGAATACTTGTGTGGCAACATTTCAGGCAACACTTTTCTAGAGAACAAGTCATCTTTCAGTTTAAAAAAAAATGGACCAATGTGACCAGGAACTGAATAGTAATGATAGATAAAAGTTCTCTTGCCTCTTTGTTTTGGAAACTTTATAGAAAAACTTTTTGATCCAGGTTTCACAAAATTTATCAAATTTTCAAAACTAAAAATGTTAGAATTTTCAGAAAATCCAAGACCACTCATATCAGATTTACCAATATACAAAGCTTCATTCATGACAGATGTACTCTTAGAGTATTTTTTGAAACTTAGTGTTGAAGCAGTCAATTGTTCATGGAGTTATGAAATTTCAGCATCCTTTCTAGTAAGATTTACCTCAAGTCTTGTGATAGTTTCAAGCAAACCATCATTCTCTTGGTTGACCTTTTGAAGTTCTTTCAAAAGTTCAGCAATTTTGCTTTCCAATTGCTCTTTAAATTTACCTGCTCTAGTATAAAAAGCATTAGTACATTTCACATGAAAATCAGAATTAGACTGAACCTTGCTTGATGTCAAAGTAGATGTTGTCACATCCAACTCAACATCTGAGTCATTTCCAGAAAGTCCTTCACTTACACATTCTGACATAAATGTCAGCTCTTCATCCTTTGTCTCTTGATCACCTTCAGATTCATCATCACTCAAGGAAACATTTAAGTTCATCCTTCTCTTCAAAAGAGTGTTAGCACATTCATTTGCATAGTGACCAAAACCAGTACATTCACTAAAAATGAGGGTCTTCCTAAATTCAAGATCATACTTAAGTTTTCTTTGAGTGGGTCTACGAGTATGATTTTGAGGAGTATGAGGAGAATGTTCTATCTTAGGCTGAGTATATGCTTTAGACTTTTTTTCTGTTTTCTCAAATAAGCTTCAAATTTCTTAGCAAGTAAAGCAATATAATTAGTGTCATATGAAATGTCATCAACTTGTGAAATTTCAGCAATGGTTGATGCCCTTCCAGAACATGAAGGAGCATCACTTTTAAAAATAACAACACCTTTTCTATCATACGCAGAGTCTTGTTGAGACATATCCATTTCATAAGTTTTCAAAATGTTCATAAGCTCATTATGACTCAAAGTATCAGTATTCATAGCTTCTTCTATAGCACAAACTTTACTATTAAATCTCCTAAAAAGTGTACGAAGTGTTTTGTTTACTAACCTGGAATTGGAAATTGGGTCACCAAGTGATTGCAGCTCGTTCATGATTTCATACAGCCTTTCATTGTAAGAGTTGATGGTCTCATCTTCTCTCATCCTCAAGCTTTCAAACTTCGTGCTCAGCAGTCTTGCCTTTGTTCTTTTGACACTACCAAACCCATCACAGTGTTCTTGTAGTCTTTCACATGCATCTTTAGCAGATATGCAGTTCTGAATCAAGTTGAACATCACTTGATCAACCGAAGAGCTGATTGCATTGAGGGCTTTGCAGTTGTGTGCAGATAGATTGCTCTCCTCGGTAGTCCATTTCAGTTCATCTTTGAGAATCTGATCTCCATCTTTGTCTTCTTTAGTGGGAGGCGTCCATCCAGACAGAATGATCTTCCAAGCTTTATCGTCACATGCTTTGATGTATGACCTCATCCGGCTTTTCCACAAGGCATAATTTGTTCCATCAACAATGGGAGGACGGGTGATGGATGCAGAATAATCCATAATAACTCAACACTTAACACCAGGAATCAACACTTAGTATCGTCAAGTGTTGGCTCTGTTACCACTTGACGAGTGCCCAATGGTGCAAAGTGGGTTTTTGGTACGATGTTGTCCTAAGTGTGGTGACACTTTGAACAACACTGTATGTATCAGAATGTAACTTGACTAAGTATAGAACAAGTTATAAATCAGCGAAAGACTTAACACACGGATTACTCAATCTTTCCACAAACTTTTGCAAGTCTGTGGCAGCCTCATGTCATAAATATCACTATTAGAAAATGTGATTACAAAAACAGACTCTTAGGTATGGAAACAATTCTTCCACCCTTCAAATACAAAATTGGATCTAAAATCCATACACATTACCAAATGGAAGAACCTAGACTTGTTAGAATCTAAGCCTACTTCACACGTGGGCTTCCACTGCCTGTGAACAGCGCACACAAAACGTACTGGAATAACAATAGACAACTGATGTTGAACCATGTGTTACAACACCAGTACAAACACTATGACATCTTTTACACTGTATAGTGGGATTTCCTTTTCGATCACTTGACTTGGCAACTAGCAGCTTTCATTTATAGATTGCTGCAGGCTCCAAATGATGAGTGGCCCACGTAGGAGATGTAGAAACCACCCATGCAGGCCCAAATAACCGCCCACTAAGAGATGTAGTTATTTTTGCCTTTTAGATCCTTCTAGAGCTTCCGGATCTTTCCAGTTTGCCCAGGGTCTTCAAGGTCTGGGTTTGACTTGGTCTTTGCATCCAACACGTTCAGAACTTCAACCGTGACAATCCTAAAAGCAACATTAAGCACAACACCAATCGAAACAACAAAACAATATTAGTGGTTAATAAGACAACTGGTGGAGGACAGGTGTGATTCCAGATGTGATGACACTGGTCTCAACACTTCACATCAAAATATATGTCTTACCACAGTTCAACATTCTTATTTTGAGTTATCTTGATACTCACTGACCATGCTATTTGCAAAATAAATATCCATTCTCGTGCATAGCATTCCTTAGATTAAGCTTCCTTATTCTCCGAAGCATAAGGAATGATTGGTGTCATTTTCACCTAGATTTTAGTGTCATTATTATGTGCTTTTGTATGTTTTTATTAATTTTATACATCATTTGGTGGTGTTATATGAAGATATAGAGATGTGTGCTTTGAAATGATAAATATGTGATTTTCATAATTAAATATCTTAAATTGTGCTATATTTGTGAATATTTAAAGAATTGATAAATTTGTACAATTTGTGTGATTTTAAGATAAAAATGGATTCTAGACATGATAAGGAAGATGTGGGAAAAAACAGAGCTCAATTTGAAGTAGAAATGAGAAAGAACGAGCCAAATCAAAATGCTGAAAAACGCAAGTTCAATTTGTGTAATTTTTCTGTATTCTTATAGAGCTCAAAACTAGACATGTGATAAATGGATGGAAAACCATGGAAGAGAGGATCACGTGAGGGCAAGAATCATTCGAATCGAAGATCGGATGTGAAAGTTATGCGCGAAACGGTGAGACTGCGCTGCACGCGATGACCTTACACACACCATGTGCATCTACACGACCCATAGTATCACCGTTTCACGCATAACTTTCACATCCGATGAAATTATTGTTATGAATATTTTCTATCATGAATGCTTATTCTCATTTCATGTATGATTTGTGTGATTAAATTCTATATTCATAGTGTTAGGATGATCATTCCAATATTACGCTTAGTGAGTTAGTTGAATCATTGATTGCATGAGGTGATTATATTAGTATGTAGGGAGTTTGTCCATAACCTTCATATGCTTAAAATCTCATGATAGGACATTATTGATAATTACTTATGAAAGTGTTTGAAATGATGAGGGAAACCAAGCTATTTTCCATTTGACCTTAGAAAGGGAACACTAGAAAAATGTCCATGCCTACTGGAGAAAATTCTTCGTGATAATATCTCTATACCGGTATATTAATATCTGTAGTACCTATAGGAATAGTAAGGATTGGAGACACTCTTTGAGTGCCCTTAATACATGAAAACCATCAATGCATGTGTGTGTGTGAGTGAGTCTATATATACCTTTTCCGTGAATGTTGTTTGTCTTGCATACTTCTTAGATTGTTTACCTTCACCCATCATCCATCTCATTTGTACATGTTCTATCTTTAATTGCTTTCCTAGCTGTTAGTTTGTAGTATAATTCAACCCCCTCCTTTTGATTCGTCCTTCTAAAGTAAAGCATTTCTCAAATACGGCTACCCACTTTCGCCCTTTGGTTCGATATCTTATAAATTTTACACTTGGTCGCTTAAGTGCTACACACGATAGAGTACACTTGCTCTAAATCAATTTAACCAAAATTGAAACCAAGTTCATGGAACCACCTCCATCACCTTTATCTTCTTTTGTGTCTTAAGACACATTTCCTTAGATAAAGTCACATACTAAAACGAGTAAGGATTGTATCATTTCATGAAGCTTGAGATGAGCACAATATCCTTTCTTGTGATTTGTATCACCATGATCAAAAGAATATGCTTTGCTTCTTCTTAAGTCCTTTATTTCATACTGCTTTATGAACCATACCCATACGCCTGACAACACTTTTTCATTGTCTCCAATAAGCAAAATACTATTTATGTATAGTACAAGAAATACCACCACATTTCTGTCACTCTTTTTCAATACACAAGACACATCCGCGCATTGAACAAATCCATATCATTGGATTACCTCATCAAAACAGATGTACTTTGAGTTCGAAGCCTGATTTGGTCCATGAATGGACACTTTAAACTTACACTCAAAATGTTCTTCGCACTTTTCAATGAACTACTCTGGTTGCTTCACATAGATGTTTTCCTCAAACTTTCCAATCACGGAAGCTGTCTTGACATCTATTTGTTATACCTCATAATTTAATATGAGCAACAATAAAATAAAAGAATCTAGATCGACTTAAACTTAGCTACCGACAAAGAAAAAGGTTTTCTCATACTCAAACTCACCCTTCTTTCTGAGTGTACCTTCATGCAACAAGCTTTGTTTTAAAGTATTACCTTACCATCTGACCCTCTTTTATTTTTGTAAAGCCACTTCTAATGGCTTTATCTCCATTTCACGGTTCTACAAGCACCCAGACCTAATATAGAATCCATAGGTTCTATTTCAGAATTCATTGTACTTTGCTAAGATTCCGCATTTTTATCTTGTAGTGCTTCATCGTACCCATGAGCCGATTTCATATTTACTAGGGACCAAGTATCACGACTCTCCCAAAATATAAATCTTTCAGGTTGTAGAACAACCCTTCCACTACAAAAAAATGCTACACACAATTGTGTATCAGACGTGTCATGCTATGCAATTTAACTTGTGGTATATCATCTTGTACAATTAGTACTATACTTTGTGTTTTCCCTCTCACATCCTTAAAACAATTTATACACGGCTTTTTGATTTATTTTATAGTCCTTTTCTAAAAAAATTTAGTGTTCGTGTTAATAATCACCCTTTGATCTTTTGGACTATCAAATAAAACACCCTTCATTTTTCTAGGATATCCCACAAACAGACAAACATCCTTACGTCATGCTGTTTCTAGGGCATACCCATAAAATTAATTTAGTAATTCCAAATAACTCATCATCTATCTAATCATTTCCATAAGAGTCTTATACCTTCTATTCACCACACCTGTTGGCTGGGGTTGTCCGGTGTTGATAAATTGGGATTCAATCCCAACCTCTGATAAACAACTCCTAAACTATCCTAAGAGGTACTCGCCACCACCATTAAATCGTAAATGACTTGATATATTTTCGATGACCCTTCACCGCATGTGTCATGCACTTTTGAATCAATCATAGTACTCAGACATGCGGTGCATCAAAAAATATCTAACCACCTCTCGTAGGGATAATCTTAGGACCGCATAAATAAGAATGAACCAGTTCCAACATATCTTTGGCTCTATACCCCTTTGCCATGAAAAGGTAATCATGACCTAGTCTCAGATGCCAAAAGGTATGTTTGGTTCATATCCGAAGGTTCCTCTCTCTTATTAAGATTAGAAGACGCATTATCATTACAACTTGTTGCATCCATGGGATAAACATGATTTACGAGTGTACAAATTGTCCACCATCGTACTTCAACAGATTATAGTTTCATCCTTCATTATAATGACTATGTCACACAAATGAAATAGAGTATTCATCCGTAGATACATAGAAACTGAAATGAAATTCTTTCTACGAAAATGTTCATAAAGACAATTCTCATAATCAAACGTTTATTCCTATCAAAAAAATAAATAAACAACTCCCACTACAATAGCCACTACTTTTGTAGCTTACCCATGTACTCAGTAATCTCATTATCACTTAGTTGCAGTCTTTTTAGTTATTCCAGTATCTACACACAACATGTCAGCAAATGTCATCACTAATCATGCTTCAATAACTAGTGAATGAGGTACTAACCTTGTTCACATCTTGATGAAAATTGAATTCTTTCGCCACTTATTTTATCAGAAGTTTCCCACCGAATACAGCCTCTTTTAATTCTGGTAGAACTTGCTCAAAATATCTAGGCAAATAATGGAGAATAAAATTGGCCTAGGTTTCCCCTTCAACTTTTACTCCAAGTATTTTCAATTCATTCATCAAGTTAACCATGACTTCGTCTTTCTAACTTACTCAAGTATCTGAAGAGTCGCATGAGACCATCATATTTCTATGAACCTCTCACCTCTCTACTAGAGACTTAAATAGGCATCAGAGGACATCTTTAGTGAGAACACAATTTTATTTTCCTAAGCAGTAAGAATTAAAACCAAGATTCTTTTCTAATCATCTAATTTTGTACCAGTAAATATAATTTCTTTTAGTTAAGAATAAGTGAAATGAAACAATTTGAAAATACAGAGAATCACGTAAATAAATACACCGATCAAATACTTCGAATTTATCCATTTACATTGATTCCCTCAAAACAGATTAAAATAAAATTCACCAACATCTAAAGCACAGTGAGCCTGCATGCCACGATAGTGTTGACATATACAAACCCGAATATTTACAAGAGAAGATTTTACCCATTAATTTCATTTGTCAACCTAACTTTATCACAAAATAATTAATATTCGATTCCTCTTTAGCCATGCAAATAACAGCAGTGATTCCGATGGGGAGGATACTTATTATTTACACCTAATTGTACACCATTATTTGATCCCAAGTCCGCGGCACAAGCTTGTGTGCCTTACAGATGGAGAAGTACACACGCGATCGGATAACTTCCTATAATCATCATAAAGAAGTTTGTACCAGTGATCCGTGAGTAAACTCATCTTATATGGAGGAAGGCCCTATTGCCAACGCGCAAGTATACTCACATCACTTACAAATAATAATGGAGGCCATGGGAATTAATTACCAATCCCCTCTCCCATTTTTTTATTTAACACCGAGGGTTTTTACATGCATATAATATTTAATAATAAAATACGCATCCTAGCATGCTTCTATTAAAGGCAATAAATCAAATAGAACATGCATCCACATATATAACAATAATAGACAATTCTTTTTATAAGAAAAGAAACAATTTTATTAAAAATTACGGGTAATAGAATTACCCGTTATAAAAAGGTATAGCAGTCAGAGTAAAAAGGTCTACCTCTACCAACTCTAGATTTCATACAGGACTCTTACAGAATAAACTTTGGACATTTCTCCATTCCTCATAGCAAATTATCAACCCTTTAGAATACTTTTCCTAAAATCCAATTCTACATATGAGCTTTAATTTCTTCCACCACCTTATCTAACGCGATCGATTCATAATTGAAGATAATTACATTTCTACTTTTCCATAATATCCACACAACGCATTCCCATAAATAAACCATGAACATTTTCCCTTTCCTCCCTCTAATTAGTCTACTAATATGTAGTAAACTAATAGAAGGATCAGAGAACATCACCGCTTGTACACCAACCCATTTAAAGCATGTCATCCAAAGTTGATAAGAAAATTTACATTTAAAAAATGTGTGGTGTACCGTCTCCTGTTCTTATGAACAAAACTGATATTTCACATTGGCATCTTGTGCAAGAATCTTCCTTTGTTGGAGTTTCGTCGCTGTTGGTACTCATTCCCATAAGACTCTCCATGCATGAACCTTTACTTTTGGAGGTGCAATTTTGTTCCACATAAGGACAAACTCCTCCTTTGCCTCCGTGTTCAATCCTCATTTTCAACTACATGATCTTCTCGTATGCTCCTTTTGTAGTGTATGTCTCATTTATTCTGTTGTGCAACCACCAAGCATCTTTGATTCCTTGTTTTGAGGTATACCTGTCAATCACTGAAATCAAATCATTAAGAATAAGTAATTTCCCTTCTCTTAACGGCCTCCTCCACCTTCAAATCCAATTCCACCCCTCATCCCTCCATTCTCCCATTTCTAAGATGCTAGCATACTTATTTAAATTAAGACGAAATAGTCTATGAAATTTTCCTTTCAAACACTCCCCTGCACATACACCCTCCCAAAATGTAGTATCACTTCCATCCCCTAATACTATTTCTAAATTTGGAAAGAACCAATCTCCCTGAAAGACCTCAACTACCCTTAAAATCTCACCTCACCGCCCTGAAGGTTTGCACCTTCTGCTTCTTGAAATATCATTAGTTCTCACATCCCAAGATCCTTCCCATTTAGACCTAATCACACTCGCCCATAGTTTATCTTTCTCAGCTAAATACCTCCACATCCATTTTCACAATAATGTAGCATTAAAAGATTCTAAATCTTTCACCCCAAGGCCACCAATGCTTTTGGTTGACAAATTGTAGACCATTTTACCCAAGAAATTTTGTTGACACTCTCCCTATCCCCCAAAAGAAAGTACATTGAAGTTTAATGATCTCACTGATGATAGCTTTTGGAGCATGATAGATGGACATCACATAAGTGGGAAGAGATGAAAGCACAGAGTTAATGAGTGTAAGTCTACCTGCGTAAGATATTTTCATACCTTCCCAATTCTTCAATATGTTCTCACTTTCTTGATTACATAGCCCCAATCTGACACCTTATGATGAGCGCAACCGACTTTTATCCCAAGATAATGAAAATGAATTCCATCCACTTGACAATTCAGACACTCAGCAGCTCTATGCATCCAAGCTTCTTCCACATTCAAACCCAAAATTCGGCATTTTTCTTGTTGTTTATTTTCAAGCCCGAGACTAGCTCTAGGATAACAAGAAATCTTTTAAGGAATGTAATATTTTCCTCTCCGCTTCCCCAATAAAGACTGTGTCATCAGCAAATTGAAGATGTGATAAGTGCACTTGTTCATAACCAACCTCCAATTGGGAAATAAAGATTATTATTAACCGCCTTAGATATAAGGATACTCATTCCCTCTGCCGCCAATAAAAATAAAAAGGGGTAAAGAGGATCCCCTTGTCTCAATCTTTTTCCAGCTTGAATTCCTCGGTCGGGCTACCATTCACTAAGACTGATGCTCGGGCTGAAGTAATACATTCCATCACCCAACCAATCCATCTTTTATTCAAGTTAAAAGACTTCATCAATTCTTCCAGATAATCCCATTCTACCGAGTCATAAGCTTTAGCAAATTAATCTTAAATAACATGATTTTCTTCTTTTTCAGCTTTGCCTCTTCAATAGCCTCGTTGATGATCACTACACTCTCCACAATTTGTCTTTCTCCCAAGAAAGCAGATTGTTGTTCTGAAATTATAGATTCCAACACCCTACTCAACCTGAAAGCCAACACTTTTGCAATAATCTTGTAGATGCCACCAATCAATGAAATAGGTCTGAAGTCGTTGAGATTGACCACCTCTTCCTTCTTAGGGATTAAGACAATAAATGAAGGATTTATATCTATAACCAGTCTTCCATTTTGATGAAATTCCGTCATCATCCTCATGAAATCCTCTTTGAATATGCCCCAAAATTCCTTTAAGAATTTGAAATTGTAGCCATCTGGATCTGGAATTTTTAAACTTTCGCAAGACTCTATAACACTTTTAACTTCCTCCTCTGAAAAGGCTGCCGTAAGCCAAGTGTTATCTTCTTCTGAAACTTTTTTGCTACTGAAGTTTGCTCCAAGGCTAGGCCTGATAAGCTTACCCAATTTAAAATGATTGCCGAAAAACTCGAAGATTCCTTTCTTCACATCTATCACCTCCTCCTTCCAGCTTCCCCCAATATTAATTCCTGATATTTCATTGAACTTCATTCTATTTTTGATGCGCGTGTGACAGAAACTTGTATTCGTATCTCCTTTCTGGATCCATTTAGTTCTTGATTTTTGGAACAATAGGCTATCTTTATTTTTTATATCATTAAACAACAAAGCTCTCTCTTTATTTCTGCTCGCAACCTCCATCTCATCAAGGCCTAACACATCATCCACCATATCAAGTTGGAAAATTTTTTGGCGCCTTTCTTTAATTGAATTCTCTATATTCCCAAAAGTATGATCATTCCACTTCCTCAAATCAGATTCCAGTCTCTTAAATTTTTCTTTCAAGACATAACTAGCCCAACCTTTCACATTGTAGCTCCTCCATTTTTCTAGAACAAAGTCTTTGAAGTCTGGATGAGAAAGCCACATTGTAGCTCTTAAATCTCTCTTCTTGATGTCTAGAACAGTAGGACAATGATCTAACAAAGATCTTTGAAGGCCCGTCTGGTGAGAGCACGTCCATTTTTCAAGCCAACCATTGCTTATAAGACACCTATCCAACCTGCTTATACATGTTCCATCAGGTTTATGCCAAGTGAAGAACCTTCCTTGAAGAGGTAGATCTTTTAACCCTGATTAAACAATAAAATTATCAAAAGCCTCAATGTATCTTATACAGGAACTAGCCCTGCGTGATGACCGTTCTGCTGTCTTTCTAACCAAATTGAAGTCCCCTGCAATACAAATGCTAGGTGAAGAGCTTTGAGAAATGATAAGCAATAATCTATCCCAAAGAAGTAATATATCTGCCAAGAGACATGGTGCATAAAGATTAATAATCATGCATTATGTTCTTTCTATACCCCATAACCCATTAACAACTAGTGCTCCCCCCATGAACCACGAACTTGACACACAAAATTTTTCACTGTCCCATAATGAAATGATACCTCCTACCCTTCCTTCAGACCCTTTAAAAGTCCGTCCAAACTTCCTGTTTCCCCAAATCAATTTACACAATAAATCATCCACTTCTTCTTTCTTCGTTTCCTGAATCATACAAAAATTAATTTTCTTCTTTCTCACCAGTTCTCCTACTTCATTTATTTTAGCTCTACACCCCAAGCCTCTAATATTGTAAGTCAGAATTCTCATTGATTATTACCTCCATTCATCCCCAAGAAATCATCTTTAGCGGAACCCATAGTTGAGTTGATAGCGGCTACCCTGTTGATAATTTGTTCTTCCTCCCCTCTGTATTCCAGACCAAGTATCTTCCCCATGTTCCAAATCTTTTTGGCTTCACTTATCTCTTGATTCATACCTTTATCAGTCTCCTCCTGATTCCAAACAATAGTTGTTCGCGGTTCCTTACCTTTTCTGTTCTCGGAATTATCCATATCTGCCACGAAAGCCTCAAATTGTATATGTTCTTCTCTTTTCTTTATCTTCTTTGTGCGCTTTGTAGGTTTTTTATTAGTTTGAAAGTCTTTGCTACTTACCTGGGTACCTTGTTGTTAGGGACTGAAGAATTGGGCTTCCCTATGGTGCTGATGTGGCTAGCAATACTAAAATCTTGGGGATTAGTAGATCGTGGTGATACTGAGATGGTTTGGGCTTGGTCACTTAAAGCGAGTTCAGTACCATGGCCCAATTTCTTAAAATCATTCGGCGCTGGGATACTTTGGACTTTATCAATTGATAAAAATCATTTTGTTGGCCCAATGCGCATATACTTTCAATAGTCAACTTAATAATGGGCCCACTTGTGTTACCTTCCTTCTCTCTGATACCATCATCCTCCATAACTAAATTCTCTCTCCTGTTATCCATTATTTGTAATAATGATGGCGTGCAGATCTGATTATCCTTATTAAAAGGATTATCATTTCCAAGAATAAGAGATCCATTAGAATTTCTGCCGTCATCATCATTCTCAAGAAAATTTTTTGAATTTCCAAATTTGATTCTCTATTCACACTCTTCACCGGAATCTTCATCGACGGAGTTGCACTCGATCAATTTTCCAATTATTATTTTTTATCTTTCCTGCTCCGATTTATCCCTACATCTTGAAGATTCATCATCTAACAAATCATCTATTCCCCAACTTACTCCTGGAGGTGGATACCTATATTCTTCTGTGATTTTAATCTGAAATACACGGTTCTCAATTGTGACTGTCATCGTCGTGTTTATATCAGTGAGATGAGCGACTGATAATAACACTCTTGCTATTTCTAATCTTTCCCTTTTTTTCAATTTTATCATCAACTTTAATGAGCTTTCCTAGTGGCCCAGAAGCAAGACTAAAAAATTTTGTAGACCAAGCATGAAACTGAACACCGATCCATCTGGTCCACACTCCATACTCTTCTCCTTTGACAAACATCCTCTGCTTTCCATGGTCTAAACCATTCAAACCAGTATTCCAACCAATTATACATTTTGACTGCTAAATATACCAGAGATAAATCACTTTGATTATACACCAGCATAGACTCATCAACTGCATAACTAACTTTTAATTTAGCACCACATTCGGCTTGGATTTTCTCTCCATTCTCTTCCCACGTAAAATCTTTCTTAAGTGAGCAAAACCAACAGTTAGATAGCCAACTCTTCTCTTCTGTTGTGGGTTCATATGCAAAGGATTGAGATTTATGATTACTCGAAGAGGAATTTTTAACGTTAATTTCCAAAGCAACATCTCTATTCGAGGGCTCTTGTATCCTCATTCCAGCATTCTTCTCGAGATAGTTCTTTCTTGTTGTTAATCCCTGTGCAGCATCTCTATAAGAAATCATATGTATCCTCATACCAGCATCTTTCTCGAAATGATATTCTTTTGTACACGTTGCTGTCGGTTGATTTCTCTCATGTCTTTGTAAGAAAACTCTTAATTTGAAGCTCCCGATCCACAAATTATTCAACTTTAGCAGAGTATCATCCACATTCATAATCTCCCTCTCTAGAAATCTCACAAATCCAAACTTCTTCCCTATTTTGTCTCTTTTTTTTGGGTAAAATATATCCACCACTTCTCCCACCTTTCTGAATTCAGCTTTGATAATCTGAATATCGCAATCTTTTGGAAAATTTCTGAAGAAGAAAGATATGATTTTACTCTTATGCGTATCCCTTATATCCCACAACTCCTGCTTAAATCTTAGACCACCTGAGAATCTAGATGTCCATCTATCATTCTTGAGATATTGTTCAAAATTTTGCCTCGCCGGTTGACGCTCGGAACGGGTTAACCTATGATCTACCTAATACATCACCCTCTCTCCTCTCTTTCTCTCTCTAGTCATCTATCTATTATCAATAACAATAATAGATAATTAAATCAATTAATGCAGTTATATATCACGAAATAAATGCAGTAAACATCGAATTGCAAAAATGAGCCCGGTTGGCCAATGGATAACATCTACACGACTCGTGCAGGGTATCAGCACGAGTCATGCCGCCCATTGCTAGCCATTAACGATGATGCCCACGCCCATGCCTAAAGAATTCACGCATCTGGCGTGCAATCCACACCCGCACGACTCGTGCCAGCACAACTCGTGCATAGCATTAGCACGAGTCGTGCGCCTCATGCCACCATCACTCGTGCATTGTCGTTGCTTGTGTACTGAGTGCCCAACGCCAGTCAGCAGGCAGCCTGCCGCACGAATGCCAATCCGTACACAGCACCCCAAGCTCTCATCGGCACGAATCGTGCCGACTGCTGTCGGCGGTCATGCCATTAGCTAACCGGAGTTGCACCTTCCCAGTTGTGAGGCCGTGTGCCTCCTATCACCAAACTTGATTAGCCATCGTGAAGACCTGATCGGCATACCACATGGACTCGACTGGAACGACGAAAGACTTGCCCGGAACGGCCATCAGAATTGCCTAGAACATTGCCCTGACGCCCCCAGCCTTCACCCGTGTAGCTCGCATTGTCGTCCATTGCTAATAGTCGTCATGTTATCTGCTTAGTTGATCGGTGTTGCATGTCTCCTAGTACCGAAGTCCTGCTTCGTACATCCTTTCGAGCACCATCACACGATCATATGCTTGGCCGACAGCCTTATAGCAGGCACGTCTTGCCTTCCAGTGCCAATATATCATCGACATGTCTGACATCGTGCGCCAAGCCCGGCAGCACTCCCGGCCATGTAATCAGCCTCCCAACCTCCAACAGTGCATATCAAGAACTTAGAATGGCTTCATGCCCAGTTCTTCGCACGGTATCCTACAGCCCATGCCATCATGCCTGGCATTCTACCCGGCTCCTTGCGCCTTTTACAAGTTAGTCATGTGAAGATATCGCTGGTACAATAGTGTGCCATCGTAAACGATATAGGGTATACAATAAGATATCAAAATACTCTAAACCCTAATTTCACATAGTCACAAAAAATCCTAGCCTAACGTGTCACGCTTCACCATGAAACAGAAGCTTTGATACCAATTTTTGGCATTCAATCGTTTGGTTAACGTGAACTGCTAGGGTTCCATATGATTCTATATCAGCAGAAGCAAGAACATAAAATCACATTACCTTTCCCCAGGGTATTTGAAGAAGAGAATGAATTCTCACTGGCAGCACGTGTAGTCTCACCATTTTGGGCATAACTCCCTCATCCAATCTCCGATATGAGTGATTTACGCGCTTAAACGATCATCACTTCTGTGGATTTCCAATGGTATATCACACGAATAGTTTGGAGTTACACACAATTTTAGAAAAATCATGGAAGTTGATGAACAACAGCAGCAAATGACCTCTTGATCTTCTGCTGTATACCCAAGTCCAATCTTGACGTCGTGTGGGCGACGATCTTCAAGATCTTCTCAATCTGCTGTTCCCTTTTCCTCCTCAGAGTGTTAGGCATGAATAATCTTAGGGTTTCCAGACAGTTGAGATGACTTATATATAGGCTAAAGCAGGGACCAGGAGGAAAAATTAGAGTCGGGCCTCCATTGGGCTTAAGTATCTAAGTTTAGCCCAAAACTTATACTTAAGTCCAATAATAATAGTATATTCCACTAAAATATTATTACTGCACTGGCGCTCTAATCCCATAATTATGTTATGGGCTCCTTCTTATTATGAGCACGTTAGTCTCCCAATGTTTAAGATATACAATCCACATTAATTAATTAAGTTACTGACAACTTCATTAATTAATATCTCATCTGAGAGTAGTACCACTAAACCTCATTATAATGTCGGAATTAATCCACTTCCAAGATTTACATGATAATCCTTATGAGCTCCTCAATGGGACATCATCAACTTATTTAATAGGACACGGATTCCTTCAACAATCAACAGCATACCATAGAGACAGTACTACTTCCCAACTCACTGAGTTTATTGATTTAATTACGTGTAAAACTAATTCATTGATGAATCAAAGAAATATATACTGCTTTACGTGTCGAGGTTATTGTATAGGGATTAAGATCACGAACATCCATAATAACTGAGATCAAGTTCTCCTATATAGTCAGTATAAATTGAACGATCTCAAACGGTCCTGCTCAATACACAAAAGGTGCACTAATGTGATTCTATAGTCAAGACAAACTAATATCAAATCACACAACAACCATCCCGATAGAGAGTTCCCATCTATCTCGGTTGTGAGTATCTATTTATACTTTATAAGGAAGCCGATAATATGATCTTCCGCATTTTGTCGCATAACATATTATTTATAGTATAAAATAAGTGGACTATTGCATCTGACATATAAATAAATTATAAGATGCAATCATTTGATCAATGATTCTCATTTCAGTTATTGTTAGAACATTATATAGGCTTTTAGTATACAATCCAACATGTACAAGAGGCCGAGCTCCAATGCCTGAAGCAGTTGCACGCCCACACCATGGTCGAGTGCTAAACGAGACTCCAGTCGTGTACTGAGGCTCTAGCCATGCGCGGAACACTGCCCTGTAAGAGAGGCCGTGTGCCAATATCAAAAGCACTTGCTCGCCCATGCCATGGGCGAGTGCGGAGCATGAGTCGAGTCCATGCATGAAGAACCAGTCGAGTGATCTACTCGAGTCGAGTTCAGTCCAAATTTTTCAAAAATTTCCAGCTCATCTAGCTTGCAGCTTGATTGTCTGTGCCGACCATTTCCACCTCTGGATGTCTTTTCAGGGAGTTCACTTTACTATTCATCATCTCCATTTGCTTAGCATAGATTTGAATTTGCTTGGATTGGCATTTTACTTCATGTGTTATGTACTTGGGAGGTTTACTTGCTTTATTAGTTTTTCTTATTTTTGAATAAGGTGGCAAATTCTTGAGCTTAAATGTTATTGGATGATGAGAACATGTGCTTAATTTTCTTTAGATGGATGGAATTTTTGTATTGCATGTTATGTGCTTTTGTGTTGTTCCTTGCTTGGTGAGTCTTTTCTCATGTGTTTTGTTAGTATTTTTATTCTTGTTTAGGATTATTTGGTGGTTTGTTTTTGGGATGTTGTGAGTTGTTTTTGAATGTGAGTGATGGCATGTTGTTTGGGATAAGTGATGGCGAACTATGTTGAGAATCTCTACTCTTTAAAATTGTGACATGTTCTATTTAACTTGTTCAATTTTGAGATGAATTGAGGTGTAATAGGTTCCTAAAGGTCCGAGCAAAAGCTTGTGAGCATTTGAGCCTCAACCGTGCCTCCACGGTTAGTTTTTCATGAGTGGATCGATTAAGCCTTGGTAAATTAGAACTTGTTCATGGACTACGGGAATAAGCCCGATGGTGGAGGTTAGTGAGATAATCTTAGGCCATCCTTGTTATGTTAGAGTCATCGCCATATATTTTCTTACCTTAAACATCATCCCTAGTAAGCCATGTTGAGCTTTTAAGCCTACTTCTTGTGATTTGAGCACAATACAATCTTTAAATACCCACTTGAGCCTTACATATATAACCTTTGTGTGGATGATTGAGGAGATAATGGTCTAAAAGGTTTGATGGTAAAATTGTGCAAGAGAAAGAAGAAAATGGTAAATAAGCAAGAAAATGATGAAAAAAGGTCAAGCAAAATGTACATGCGACTTCAACATAAGAAAAAAGGAGCAAATCAACAAAAATATGCTCAAGGAATTCAAAAGTCTAAAGAAAGGAAGCACGCAAATTAAAAGAAGCTCAAGAAATCCAAGGACTGATAATGATTAATGCTTGTGATTAGAAAAGAAAAGAAAGGAAGAAAGAAATGTGAAGAAGTTGAAGAAGGTGATCTTCTCTTTGATTACTTACACTTATAAGTCACTCTTATCCATATTCTCCCTACCATTACAAAAGAGTCTATCATTACATCCAAAAGTGAAAGTCCTTTTTTATCATTAGTTGAAGCCTTGGTGGCTTGTGAATGTAGTCCATGAGCAAGCCTATGGTACGTCGTGTTCAATCGATTGATGAGTTAAAATTACCCTACTTCATAGAGTGTTGAGTGCATTTTGATATCCAACGTGAAGTTTGGACCGGAAGGGATTTTATTACTCTTAATTTTATTAGACTTGAACTTGTTAAATTTTCATATCATGATTTTAATGTTGTAGTGTGACTTGATGTAATTTGTAGTCCTTGTTACTTATGATGTGTTATTGCTTATGTTTTTTGGGTCTTTCTCTTGGTGAAAATTCCCCCTCTAGTTTTCTCATTTTCGTTGCTAGAGGACGTGTAACACTTTAAGTTTGGGGGTTGATCGATGTCATTTTCACCTAGATTTTAGTGTCTTTTTATTATTTATTTTCATGTGGTTTTATTCATTTTGTATATCATTTGGTGGTGTTATATGAAGATGTGGAGATTTGTACTTTGAAATGATAAATGTGTGATTTTCAAGTAAAAATGAATTCTAGACGCGGTAAGAAAGATTTGGGAAACAACGGAGCTCAATTTTGAGTTGAAACGAGGGAGAACGAGTCAAAACAAAATGCAGAAAAACAAACGTCCAACTTGTATAATTTTTATGTATTCCTGTGGAGCTCAAACTGGATGTGTAATACATGGTTGGAAATCCAAGGAAGAGAGGATCGCGTGAGTACAAGAATCAATCAAATTGAAATTCGGATGTGGAAGTTATGCGCGAAACGGTGAGACTGCGCTGCAGGCGCTGCACCTACTCGACCCGAGCTGCATCTTCTCGACCCGAGTTGGTGCAAAAGTCTGTTTTAAGTCCAAAACATGTTCTAGAAGCTTCTATGGGGTATAAATGCAAGTTTTGATCACAAATTATGGAAGGAATCATTTTGGATCAGTTTCCACACACACTAGACACCTAAACTCACATACATTCTTCTTCATCTCTTCCATCCTTCACTTCATCCATCCTACCCACTTGATCTTCTCAAATCCATCCACCATTCCATCAATCTAAGAAGAGAAATTCATGATTGGTTGAAGATTGTAGCATGATAAAGGAGGAGAAAGTTTACCATCAAATGGGAGCCAACTTACCTTTATTTTGTTATTTTCTTCATAATTTAGTCTAATTGGAGCAAGCTATGGATTATATTTATTTTATTATGATATGTAGTGGCTACTCCTCATGTGAGGCTAGCAATATCATTGGTCAGGGATTATGTAGATTTTGCACGCCACATGTTTGATGAAATGATTGTTATAAATATTTTCTATCATTAATATTTATTCTCATTTTATGTATGATTTGTGTGATTAAATTTTCTATTCATAGTGTTAGAAGGACCATTCCAATATTATGCTTAGTGGTTTAATTGAATCATTGATTGCATGAGGTGATTATATTAGTATGTGGGGAGTTTGGCCATAACCTTCATGTGCTTAGAATCTCATGATAGGACATTGTTGATAATTACTTATGAAAGTGTTTGATATGATGAGGGGACCCAAGCCATGACTCACTTGACCTTAGAAAGGGAATACTAGGAAAACGTCCCTGCCTACTAGAGAAAAATCTTCGTGATAATATCTCTATATTGGTATATTAATATCCGTAAGTACCTACAGGAATAGTTAGGATTGGAGACACTCTACAAGAGTGCACTTAATATCATAACATGAAAACCTTCAATGCATGTGTACGTGTGAGTCTACGTAAGCATTTTCCATGAATATTGCTTGTCTTACATACTTCTTAGATTTTTCACCTTCATCCATTATCCATCTCATTTGTACATGTTCTATCTTTAATTGCTTTCTTAGATAGTTTGTAGTGTAATTCAACCCTATCTTTATTGATTAGAACTTCTAGAGTCAAACATCTTTCAAATATGGATACACACTTTCGCCCTTGAGTTCGATATTTTAAATTTTACACTTGATCACTACGGTCTACTACGCGATAGAGTACGCTTGCTCTAATCAATTTATGCCAAAATTGAAACCAAGTTCACTGTCAGCTGTTGTGTATGGCTATTTCCTCTTTCTTCTGTTTTCTCTAACAAGTGCTTCAAGCTCTAAGTTTAATGGTTCGATTGCTTGACCACTCGACCTAGTGATAATACACATGTTCTCGCTAAAATATCAGAATTGTTTAGATCACAATTAAAATAAAAACAGGTAAAATTTAACGTCTTACAAGAAAATAAATCACTATATAACTAAATTTAAATCTATGAACTATCCCTGGCAACAACGCCAAGAACTTGTTTACTAACTTATTTCATCCTCAAATATAAGGGATCAATTGTAGCGCGTGTGACCAAGTCAAATGTCGAACCCACGAGATAGTATAGATGTAATAATTAATTCTATGTATGACAATTTCAATGAAATACAAATTCGGGGATTTTTTGGAAATATTTAATTAAATAACAAAAATAAAAATTAAATAATTAAACTAATTATTATGGAAATAAAACACATAGATAATGATGGAGAATTGGCAATGTTAAGGCAAGCCAGCTTTACTATGTGACAGATTATTCTAGACCCAAATTAATTACCTGCAGACGTTTATAAGAGGATCATTATGCCTAGTTAAATCACCTTGACCGGGTAGGATCTAACACTTATAATGAGTTGTAAATCCTAGGATCGATAAGGAATTAACTCTCACTCCTCTATAGGTACTTGCGATATTTCAACTTTCCCTTTCTAGATAATAAATTATTAACTCCTTTTGTCGCCTTACTAATTACCTAATAATCATATTTTACCAAGTAATTAGTATTCCAAATTAATTGTATAACTGTGTTAGGAATTATAGGTCAATCCCGTAAGACTGTCCATGAAACAACAATTATCATGCAGAAATAAAGAACCCTATTAACTACTCCCTCCATCCACTATAAATCTATCTGTTTACTTTTCTCACATAGATTAAGGAGTATTATATTTTATGACTAGTGGGTAGTTATTTTGTTAACTTTTACCATTATACCCTTACTTCATAATCAATTAAAAATAAAGAAATCTGACCATTACCTTTTTTGTCAGAATAATGAATAAAACCAAAACTTAATTAACACATTAATAAACCTGTTGTTAACTTAAAATTTAAACACACACATTAACACACGTGCTGATCCAATCACGTAACAGTGGACCATATCAAATCAAAACTCATATCCACCATACAAATTATAGAGTTTTTCATACATAAATAAACATTTACCTCCATTACATTGTTAAAATATAAAAATCTCTCCAAAATAAATTTGCAGTACAAGTTGTCATCTCAGCACTTAAAAATGGAAAAAATACCCTCCAAATCTTAAGTATTACTCTCTCCTAAACCACAACAAAATACATTTAGATCATTAGAAACATTAGAATCACAAAACACCAAAAGATGGGAAAAAAAGATATAACTAGCAATCAATTAAATGTCATTGCCTAATTCATATTAGAGGATTCTTCAAGGAAAACCTGCGCATGGTAGGATCAACAAAGCTATTAGCAAATTTGGAGTTGCTTGACAAGTGGTGCAGGGGATATGGAAAAGTGCCAAAGAACAAATACAAGCAGGTAATGCAATTTCATTACGCAGCAAAAAGTTTGAAAGAATATACCCTTAAAACAAGTTGTTGGATCTAGAGAAGTTGCAGGGTATTGATTACAAAAATAGAGGAACATATAGAGATATTGCAATAGAGATGCAAGTGAGCAAAGGTACAGTTTGGAATTGGGTTAAAAATAAATTGATCAGAGTTCATACTAATGCAATTAAACCATCACTCAAAGAGAAGCACAAAATCAGTAGGATGAAATTCAGTCTTCATGCTTTAGAAGTTAAAACAGAGCACAAGGTGATTAAATTTAAGAGCACATCACAAGTAGTGCATATTGATGAGAAGTGTTATTTTCTTACAAGGGAAACATAGAGATACTACTTGGCACCAAATGAAAAGGAACCTTACAGAACAAGCCAAAGTAAAAATTTCAATGGTAAAGTCATGTTTCTATGTGCAGTGGCAAGACTAGTTTATCATGCAAATGGTGAGTGCATATTTGATGGGAAAATAGGTATTTTCCCATTCACTGAGCAGGTACCAGCAATGAGGAAATCAAAAAATAGAGCAGCTGGTATAATCGAGACAAACGCACTGCAGGCCGTTACAAAAGAAGTAACAAAAAGTGTTTTGATCAATCAGGTAAATACTCAATTATATAATTCCAACATACATACATGTTTGTCTAAATCTCAGATTATTATTATCATTAAGTTATGTCACCTCAATTAAGTTTCCTATATAAAATCATTAGTAATCCTTATTGGTGACATTAATTTTAGGTGATACCAGCTATAAAGGCTAAATGGCCAAGTGGTGCAAGCAGGGACATATATATTCAACAAAATAATGTCAAGACTCATATGGATGATAATGATCTAGAGTTAAAAAGGCAGCAAGTTCAGATGGCTTCAACGTTCATTTAGTTTTCAGCCTCCTAAGAACCCAGTCACAAATATTAATAATTTAGGGTGGTTTAGGTCATTGCAATCACTGCAACTAAAAAAGGCAGCTAAAACGGTTGATGAATTGTTACAAGATGTTAACAAATCATTTGAAGAATTGTCTCACAGAACTCTAAATTAAGTTTTTCTAACCCTACAAGCATGTCTCAAGGAAATTCTGATGTGCCATAGAGCAAATAATTACAAGATTCCTCAAATGGGAAAGGAAGCATTACGAAGGGCAGGGAATCTTCCTACTGATTTAGAGGTGGATCTTAAATTGGTCCAGTCATGTATTGAACATCTAATTGAAGTAGGTGAAGCAGATGGTTTGGAAGAACTCATAGAGGCTGTAGAAGGTTTAGTCTAAGACGGTTTCTATAATTTTTTGGGGCGAAAGAAATAACTTCTTTTGCAAGTTGGAGGTAAGTCTTTTTTATACATACTTAGCATATTCTCTCATCCAATATCTGATTTGAGTGATCTACAATCCAAAACGATACTCTCTTCCGTGGCTTTCCAACAGTGTATCACACAAATAGTTTGGAGTTACACATGATTTTATAAAAATCATGGAAGTTGACAAACAGCAACAGCAAATGACCTCTTGATCTTTTTGCGGTATTCCCAAGTCCAATCTTGACGTCGTGTGGGCAAAGATCTTCAAGATCTTCTCAATCTGTTGTTCTCTTTCCCTCCTCACAGTATTAGGCGTGAATAATCTTAAGGTTTCCGGATAGTTGAGATGACTTATATATGGGCTACAGTAGGGACCAGGAGGAGAAATTAGAGTCGGACCTCCATTGGGCATAAGTATCTAAGTTTAGCCCAAAGCTTATACTTAAGTCCAATAATAATAATATATTCCACTAAAATATTATTACTGCACTATCGCTCTAATCCCATAATTACGTTATAGGCTCCTTATTATGAGTCATTAGTCTCCCCATGTTTAAGATATACAATGCCCATTAATTAATTAAGTTACTGACAACTCCATTAATTAATATCTCATCCGAGAGTAGTACCACTCAATCTCATTATCATGCCGGAATTAATCCACTTGCAAGATTTACATGATAATCCTTATGAGCTCCTCAAGGGGACATCATCAACTTATTTAATAAGACACGGATTTCATCTACAATCAATAGCGCACCTTAGAGACAGCACTACTTCTCAACTCACCAAGTTTATTGATTTAATTACATGTAAATCTCACCCATTGATGAATCAAAGAAATACATACTGCCTTACATGTTGAGGTTATTATATATGGATTAAAAGCACGAACATCCATAATAACTGAGATCAAGTTCTCCTTTATAGTCAGTATAAATCGAACGATCTCAAATGGTCTTGCTCAATACACACAAGATGAACTAATGTGATTCTATAGTCAAGATAAACTAATACCAAATCACACTACAACCATCCTGATAGAGAGTCTCTATCTATCTCGGTTGTGAGCATCTGTTTATACTTTATAGGGAAACTGATAATATGATCTTCCGCATGTTGTCATACAATATATTATCTACAGTATAAAGTATGTGGACTATTGCATCGGACATATAAATAAACTATAAGACGCAATCATTTGATCAATGATTCTCATTTCGAATATTGTTAAAACATTGTACATACTAAAGCTAGGCTTTTAGTATACAATCCAATAATCTCCCACTTAAACTAAAAGACTATGATGTCATGTCTACTGTCATACATCTGATTCTCGCTCCCACTACACGACCATCAAAAGCTTTCGCCTTAAGGTCCTTGTAAAAGGATTTACTAGGTTATCATCCAATGCAATCTAAGCGACAACCTTCCCATCATCATACGATTTCTCGTAACAGGTGGTACTTGCACTTAATGTGTTTAATTGCTTATAGACTCGTGATTCCTTCAAGTTTGCAACTGCACCATTATTATCACAAAAAATTATGATAATCTCGGGCAAACTTAGAATCACATCTAAATCCAGTACAAAGTTTCTAGAGTCATACAAATACTTTGACTGCCTCACAGGCTCCAATTTATCACTTTCCATGGTGAAATCCGAAATATATTTCTATATAACACTCCTCCATATTATGACTCAATTTCCAAAATTAAACACATAAACTTTGAGGTGGATTTACTATCGTCCCTATCTGATATGAAAAATCCTAATCTATGTAACTTATAAGAAGCAGTGAATCTGTCCGGTAAGCCCACATATAATTTTTTATCCTTTTCAGGTACATAAATATGTCCCGTGCCCAATGGTGCAAAGTGTGTTTTTGCTACGATGTTGCCTAAGTGTGGTGACACTTTGAACAACACTGTATGTATCAGAATGTAACTTGCCTAAGTATAAAACAAGTTGTAAATCATCGGAAGACATAACACATGGATTACTCATTCTTTCCACAAACTTTTGTAAGTTTGTGGCAGCCTCATGGCATAAATATCACTATTGGAAAATGTGATTACAAAAACAGACTCTTAGGTATTGAAAGAATTATTCCACCCTTCGAATACAAAATAGAAACTAAAATCCAAACACGTTCTCATATGGCAGAATCTAGACTTGTTAGAATCTAAGCCTACTTCACATGTGGGCTTCCACTGCTTGTGAACAGCATACACAAAACGTACGGGAATAACAGTAGACAACTGATGTTGACCCAATGTGTTACAACACCAGTACAAACACTATAACAGAAACCTATCCAGGATCTTTTACAATGTATAGTGGGATTTTCTTTTCGATCATTGACTTGGCAACTTGCAGCTTCCATTTATAGATGGCTGCAGGCTCCAAATGATGAGTGGCCCACGTAGGAGATGTAGAAACCACCCATGCAGACTCAAATAATCGCCCACTAAGAGAGGTAGTTATTTTCGCCTTCTAGATCCTTTTAGAACTTTCGGATCTTTCAAGTTTGCTCCAGGGTCTTCAAGGTCTGTGTTTGACTTGGTCTTTGTATCTAAATACCTGATTGCATATGTTTAACATGCAAATTGATCTTACGACATCTCTGAATTTACCTTTCCTTCTGGTTTGAACACCAACTGAGGAATCTCCTATGATCTGTGAAGAAGGGTGATCCTTCTTATATCTGTAGATAAGAGAATTCCTGGGAGTTCTGTGGATCTGATTCTCATCATATTCTGACTCATTCTCAAATGTTGTAGGTGATGTGATCACATTTGGCTCAATATTGTTCACTAGTTCTGCAATTTCAATCAGATCAGAGATGTCATCTTCCATCTTTTTACCTGTAATATTAGATGTATCATCAAATACCACATTTACAGATTCTTGAACAGTTCTGGTTCTAAGATTAAAGACTATATGCTTTGCTATTCTTAGAATAACCTAAGAAAAGACTTTTATCACTCTTAGAATCAAACTTTGAAAGATATTCTCTATCATTCGGAAGATAGCACATGTAACCAAACACATGAAAGTATTTCATGTTGGGTTTTCTCCTATACAGCAACTCATTAGACGTAATAGAACTACCTAGTCTAAACAAAATTCTATTAGACACATGACATGCAGTGTTCAATGCCTCAGCCTAAAATATTTTAGACACATTCATTGAAGTAAGCATGATTCTAGCCATTTCTTGCAGAGTTCTATTTTTTCTTTCAGCTATACCACTTTGCAGTGGGGTTTTAGGAGATGAAAACTCTTGCACTATACCTTTCTTTTCACAGAATTCAGAAAACATGTTATTTTCAAATCTCTCCTATGATTCGTCCTAATCTTACAAATTTTAAGATTGAAAGTATTTTTGAACCTTTTGTAGAGAACTTTAAATACTCCAAACACATCTGATTTTTCTCTAATGAATTCAAACCATGAAAAGCTAGAAAAATCATCTATCGCAACCAAAGAATACTTCTTACCACCAAGACTTTCAATCTCCATAGGACCCATAAGATTCATGTGAAGCAATTATGCAGTTCTGAATCAAGTTGAACATCACTTGATCAACCGAAGAGCTGATTGCATTGAGGGCTTTGCAGTTGTGTGCAGATAGATTGCTCTCCTCGCTAGTCCATTTCAGTTCATCTTTGAGAATCTGATCTCCATCTCTGTCTTCTTCAGTGGGAGGCGTCCATCCAGACAGAATGATCTTCCAACCTTTATCGTCACATGCTTTGATGTATGACCTCATCCGGCTTTTCCAAAAGGCATAATTTGTTCCATCAACAATGGGAGGACGGGTGATGGATACAGAGTAATCCATAATAACTCAACACTTAACACCAGGAATCAACACTTAGTATCGTCAAGTGTTGGCTCTGATACCACTTGTCGAGTGCCCAATGGTGCAAAGTGTGTTTTTGGTACGATGTTGTCCTAAGTGTGGTGACACTTTGAACAACACTGTATGTATCAGAATGTAACTTGACTAAGTATAGAACAAGTTATAAATCAGCGGAAGACTTAACACACAGATTACTCAATCTTTCCACAAACTTTTGCAAGTTTGTGGCAGCCTCATGGCATAAATATCATTATTAGAAAATTTGATTACAAAAACAGACTCTTAGGTTTGGAAACAATTCTTACACCCTTCAAATACAAAATTAGATCTAAAATCCATACACGTTACCAAATGGAAGAACCTAGACTTACTATGAACAGCGCACATAAAACGTACTAGAATAATAGTAGACAACTGATGTTGAACCATGTGTTACAACACCAGTACAAACACTATGACATCTTTTACACTGTATAGTGGGATTTCCTTTTTGATCACTTGACTTGGCAACTAGCAGCTTTCATTTATAGATGGCTGCAGGCTCCAAATGATGAGTGGCCAACGTAGGAGATGTAGAAACCACCCATGTAGGCCCAAATAACCGTCCACTAAGAGAGGTAGTTATTTTCGCCTTTTAGATCCTTCTAGAGCTTCTGGATCTTTCCAGTTTGCTCCAGTGTCTTCAAGGTCTGGGTTTGACTTGGTCTTTGCATCCAACATGTTCAGCACTTCAACCGCGACAACCCCGAAAGCAACATTAAGCACAACACCAGTCGAAACAACAAAACAACATTAGTGGTTAATAAGACAACTGTGGAGGATAGGTGTGATTCCAGATGTGATGACACTGGTCTCAACACTTCACATCAACAAAATATATGTCTTACCACAGTTCAACATTCTTATTTTGAGTTACCTTGATACCCACTAACCATGCTATTAGCAAAACAGATATACATTCTCGTGCATAGCATTCCTTAGATTAAGCTTCCTTATTCGCCGAAGCATAAGGAATGATGGGTGTCATTTTCACCTAGATTTTAGTGTCATTATTATGTGCTTTTGTATGTTTTTATAATTTTGTACATCATTTGGTGATGTTATATGAAGATATGGAGATGTGTGCTTTGAAATGATAAATATGTAATTTTCATGATTAAATGCCTTAAATTGTGCTATATTTGTGAATATTCAGATAATTGGTAAATTGGTGCAATTTGTGTGATTTTTAAGTAAAAATGGATTCTAGACATGATAAGGAAGAAGTGGGAAAAAATGGAGCTTAATTCGGAGTTGAAATGAGGAAGAACGAGCCAAAGCAAAATGCTGAAAAACGCAAGTTCAACTTGTGTAATTTTTCTATATATTTATAGAGCTCAAAACTGGACATGTGATAAATGGTTGGAAAGCCATGGAAGAGAGGATCACGTGAGTGCAAGAATCATTCGAATCGGAGATCGGATGTGAAAGTTATGCGCGAAACTATATTATGCGCGAAAAGGTAAGACTGCGCTGCATGCGATGACCTTACACGCACCGTGTGCACCTACATGACCCGTAGTCTCACCGTTTCACACATAACTTTCACATCCGATGAAATTATTGTTATGAATATTTTCTATCATGAATGCTTATTATCATTTCATGTATGATTTGTGTGATTAAATTCTCTATTCATAGTGTTAGGAAGGTCATTCTAATATTATGCTTAGTGGGTTAGTTGAATCATTGATTGCATAAGGTGACAATATTAGTATGTGGGGAGTTTGTCCATAATCTTCATATGCTTAGAATCTCATGATAGGACATTATTGATAATTACTTATGAAAGTGTTTGAAATGATGAGGGAAAACAAGCCAATTTTCATTTGACCTTAGAAAGGGAACACTAGGAAAATGTTCATGCCTACTAGAGAAAAATCTTCGTGATAATATCTCTATACTGGTATATTATCAGTAAGTACCTATAGGAATAGTGAGGATTGGAGACACTCTTTGAGTGCCCTTAATATCATAACATGAAAATCATCAATGCATGTGTGTGTGTGTGAGTCTATATATACCTTTTCCATGAATGTTGTTTGCCTTGCATACTTCTTAGATTGTTCACCTTCACCCATCATCCATCTCATTTGTACATATTCTATCTTTAATTGCTTTCCTAGCTATTAGTTTGTTGTATAATTCAACCCCCTCCTTTTGATTCGTCCTACTAGAGTAAAGCATTTCTCAAATACGGCTATCCACTTTCGCCCTTGGGTTCGATATCTTATAAATTTTGCACTTGGTCGCTTACGTGCTACACACGATAGAGTACACTTACTCTAAATCAATTTAACCAAAATTGAAACCAAGTTCAAGGAACCACCTCCATCACCTTTATCTTCTTTTGTGTCTTAAGACACATTTCCTTAGATAAATTCACATACTAAAACGAGTAAGGATTGTATCATTTCATGAAGCTTGAGATGAGCACAATATCCTTTCTTGTGATTTGTATCACCATGATCAAAAGAATATGCTTTGCTTCATCTCAAGTCCTTTATTTCATACTGCTTTATGAACCACACCCATACTCCCGACAATACTTTTTCATTATCTCTAATAAGCAAAATAATATTTATGTAAAGTACAAGAAATACCACCACGTTTCTGTCACTTTTTTTCAATACACAAGACACATCCGCGCATTGAACAAATCCATATCACTGGAGTACATTATCAAAACAGATGTACTTTGAGTTCAAAGCTTGTTTTGGTCCATGAATGGACACTTTAAGCTTACACTCAAAATTCTCTTTGCACTTTTCAATGAACCACTCTGGTTACTTCACATAGATGTTTTCCTCAAACCTTCCAATCACGGAAGCTGTCTTGACATCTATTTGATATACCTCATAATTTAATATGAGCAACAATAAAATGAAAGAATCTGGATCGACTTAAACTTAGCTACCGGCGAAAAAAGGTTTTCTCATACTCAAACTCACCCTTCTTTCTGAGTGTACCTTTACGCAACAAGCTTTGTTTTAAAGTATTACCTTACCATCTGATCCTCTTTTATTTTTGTAAAGCCACTTCCAATGGCTTTATCACCATTTCGCGGTTCTACAAGCACCCAGACCTAATATAGAATCTATAAATTCTATTTCAGAATTTATTGCACTTTGCTAAGATTCCGCATTTTTATCTTGTAGTGCTTCGTCGTACCCATGAGCCGATTTCATGTTTACTAGGGACCAAGTATCACGACTCTCCCAAAATATAAATCTATCAGGTTGTAAAACAACCCTCCCACTATGATAAAATGCTACACACAATTGTGTATCAGACGTGTCACGCTATGCAGTTTAACTTGTGTTATATCATCTTGTACAATTAGTCCTATACTCTGTGTTTTCCCTCTCACATCCTTTAGAACAATTTATACATGGCTTTGTGATTTATTTTATAGTCCTTTTCTAAAAAAATCTAGTGTTCGTATTAACAATCACCCTTTGATCATTTGGACTATCAAATAAAACACCCTTCATTTTTCTAGGATATCCCACAAATAGACAAATATCCTTACGTCATGCTGTTTCTAGGGCATACCCATAAAATGAATTTAGTAATTCCAAATAACTCATCATCTATCTAACCATTTCCATAAGAGCCCTATACCTTCTATTCGCCACACCAGTTGGCTGGGGTTTGTCCGGTGTTGACAACTTGGGATTCAATCCCAACCTCTGATAAACAACTCCTAAACTATCCTAAGAGGTACTCGCCACCATGATTAAATCTTAAATGACTTGATATATTTTCGATGACCCTTCACCGCATGTGTCATGCACTTTTGAATCAATCATAGTACTCAGACATGCGGTGCATCAAAAAATATCTAACCATCTCTCGTAGGGATAATCTTAGGACCGCATAAATTAGAATGAACCAGTTCCAACATATCTTTGGCTCTATACCCCTTTGCCATGAAAAGGTAATCATGACCTAGTCTCAGATGCCAAAAGGTATGTTTGGTTCATATCTGAAGGTTCCTCTCTCTTATTAAGATTAGAAGACGCATTATCATTACAACTTGTTGGATTCATGGGATAAACATGATTTAAGAGAGTACAAATTGTCCACCATCGTACTTCAACAGATTATAGTTTCATCCTTCATTATAATGACTATGTCACACAAATGAAATAGAGTATTCATCCGTAGATACATAGAAACTGAAATGAAATTCTTTCTAACTTACTCAAGTATCTGAAGAGTCACATGAGACCTCGTATTCTATGAACCTCTCACCTCTCCACTAGAGACTTAAATAGGCATCAGAGGACATCTTTAGTGATAACACATTTTTATTTTCCTAAGCAGTAAGAATTAAAATCAAGATTCTTTTCTAATCATCTAATTTTGTACCAGTAAATATAATTTCTTTTAGTTAAGAATAAATGAAATGAAACAATTTGAAAATACAGAGAATCATGTAAATAAATACACCGATCAAATACTTCGAATTTATCCATTTACATTGATTCCCTCAAAATAGATTAAAATAAAATTCACCAACATCTAAAGCACCGTGAGTCTGCATGCCACGATAGTGTGGACGTATACAAACCCGAACATTTACAAGAGAAGATTTTACTATTAATTTCATTTGTCAACCTAACTTTATGACAAAATAATTAATAGTCGATTCCTCTTTAGCCATGCAAATAACAGCAGTGATTCCGATGGGGAGGATACTTATTATTTACACCTAATTGTACACCATTATTTGATTCCAAGTCTGCGGCCCAAGCTTGTGTGCCTTACAGATGGAGAAGTACACACGCGCTCGGATAACTTCCTACAATCATAATAAAGAAGTTTGTACCAGTGATCCGTGAGTAAACTCATCTGATGTGGAGGAAGGCCCTATTGCCAACGCGCAAATATACTCACATTACTTACAAACCAATAATGGAGGCCATGGGAATTAATACCATTCCCCTCTTCCACTTAGTTATTTAACACCGAGGGTTTTTACATGCATATAATATTCAATAATAAATTATGCATCCTAACATGCTTCTATTAAAGGCAGTAAATCAAATAAAACATGCCTCCACATATATAACAATAATAGATAATTTTTTTATAAGAAAAGAAACAATTTTATTAAAGATTACGGGTAATAGAATTACCCGTTATAAAAATGTATAGCAGTCAGAGTAAAAAGGTCTACCTCTACCAACTCTAGATTTCGTATAGGACTCTTGCAGAATAAACTTTGGACATTTTCTCCATTCCTCATAGCAAATTATCAACCCTTTAGAATACTTTTCCTAAAATCCAATTCCACATATGAGCTTTAAGTTCTTCCATCACCTTATCTAACGCGATCGATTCATAATTGAAGATAATTCCATTTCTACTTTTCCATAATATCCACACCACGAATTCCCATAAACAAACCATGAATATTTTTTCTTTCCTCCCTCTAATTAGTCTACTAATATGTAGTAAACTAATAGAAGGATCAGAGGACATCACCGCTTGTACACCAACCCATTTAAAAGATGTCATCCAAAGTTGATAAGAAAATTTGCATTCAAAAAATGCGTGGCATACCGTCACCTGTTCTTCTGAACAAAACTGACATTTCACATTGGCATCTTGTGCAAGAATCCTTTGTTGGAGTTTCGTCGCTGTTGGTACTCGTTCCCATAAGACTCTCCATGCATGAACCTTTACTTTTGGAGGTGCAATTTTGTTCCACATAAGGACAAACTCCTCCTTAGCCTCCGGTTCAATCCTCATTTTCAACTGCATGATCTTCTCGTATGCTCTTTTTGTAGTGTATGTCTCCTTTATTCTGTTGTGCCACCGCCAATCATCTTTGATTCCTTGTTTTGGGGTATACCTGTCAATCACTGAAATCAAATCATTAAGAATAAGTAATTCCCCTTCTCTTAACGGCCTCCTCCACCTCCAAATCCAATTCCACCCCTCATCCCTCCATTCTCCCATTTCTAAAATGCTAGCACACTTATTTAAATTAAGATGAAATATCTATGAAATTTTCCTTTCAAACCCTCCCCTGCACATACACCCTCCCAAAATGAAGTATCACCTCCATCCCCTAATACTATTTCTAAATTTGGAAAGAACCAACCTCCCTGAAAGACCTCAACTACCCTTAAAATTCACCTCATCGCCCTGAAGGTTTGCACCTTCTGCTTCTTGAAATATCATTAGTTCTCACATCCCAAGATCCTCCCCATCTAGACCTAATCACCCTCGCCCATAGTTTATCTTTCTCAGTTAAATACCTCCACATCCATTTCCCTAATAATGCAACATTAAAAGATTCTAAATCTTTCACCCCAAGGCCCCCGATGCTTTTGGTTGACAAATTGTAGACCATTTTACCGAAGAAATTTTGTTGACACTCTCCCTACCCCCCAAAAGAAAGTACGTTGAAGTTTAATGATCTCACTAATGATAGCTTTTGGAGCACGATAGATGGACATCCCATAAGTGGGAAGAGATGAAAGCATAGAGTTAATGAGTGTAAGTCTACCTGCATAAGATATTTTCATACCTTCCCAATTCTTCAATCTGTTCTCACTTTCTTGATTACATAGCCCCAATTTGACACCTTATGATGAGCGTAACTGACTTTTATCCCAAGATAATGAAAATGAATTCTCTCCACTTGACAATTCAGACACTCAGCAGCTCTATGCATCCAAGCTTCTTCCACATTCAAACCCAAAATTCGGCATTTTTCTTTATTTATTTTCAAGCCCGAGACTAGCTCTAGGATAACAAGAAATCTTTTAAGGAATGTAATATTTTCCTCTCTCGCTTCCCCAATAAAGATTGTGTCATTAGCAAATTGAAGATGTGATAAGTGCACTCGTTCATAACCAACCTCCATCGGGAAATAAATATTATTATTAACCGCATTAGATATAAGGATACTCATTTCCTCTGCTGCCAATAAAAATAAAAAGGGGGAAAGAGGATCCCCTTGTCTCAATCCTTTTTCCAGCTTGAATTCCTCGATCGGGCTACCATTCACTAAGACCGATACTCGGGCTGAAGTAATACATTTCATCACCCAACCAATCCATCTTTTATTAAAGTTAAAGGACTTCATCAATTCTTCCAGATAATCCCATTCTACCGACTCATAAGATTTAGCAAGTTAATCTTAAATAACATGATTTTCTTCTTTTTCAGCTTTGCCTCTTCAATAGCCTTGTTGATGATCACTACACTATCCACAATTTGTCTTCCTCCCAAGAAAGCAGATTGTTGTTTTGAAATTATAGATTCCAACACCCTACTCAACCTGAAAGCCAACACTTTTGCAATAATCTTGTAGATGCCACCAATCAAAGAAATAGGTCTGAAGTCGCTGAGATTGACCACCTCCTCCTTCTTAGGGGTTACGACAATAAAGGAAGGATTTATAACTATAACCAGTCTTCCATTTTGATGAAATTCCGTCATCATTCTCATGAAATCCTCTTTGAATATGCCCCAAAATTTCTTCAAGAATTTGAAATTGAAGCCATCTGGACCTGGACTTTTTGAACTTTCACAAGACTCTATTTCTCTTTTAACTTCCTCCTCTGAAAAGGCTGCCGTAAGCCAAGTGTTATCTTCTTCTGAAACTTTTTTGCTACTGAAGTTTGCTCTATGGCTAGGCCTGATAAGCTTAACCAATTTAAAATGATTGTCGAAGAACTCGAAGATTCCTTTCTTCACATCTATCACCTCCTCCTTCCAGCTTCCCCCAATATTAATTCCTGATATTTCATTGAACTTCATTCTATTGTTGATGCGCGTGTGAAAGAAACTTGTATTCGCATCTCCTTCCTGGGTCCATTTAGTTCTTGATTTTTGGAAAAATAGGCTATCTTTATTTTTTATATCATTAAACAACAAAGCTCTCTCTTTATTTCTGCTCGCAACCTCCATCTCACCAAGGCATGACACATCATCCACCATATCAAGTTGGAAATTTTTTGGCGCCTTTCTTCAATTGAATTCTCTATATTCCGAAAAGTATGATCATTCCACTTCCTCAAATAAGATTTCAGTCTCTTAAATTTTTCTTTCAAGACATAACTAGCCCAACCTTCCACATTGTAGCTCCTCCATTTTTCCAGAACAAAGTCTTTGAAGTCTGGATGCGAAAGCCATGTGTTGATGAAACGGAAAGGTTTCGGACCCCAATCTCTCCTCTTGATGTCTAGAACAATAGGACAATGATCTAACAAAGATCTCTAAAGGCCCGTCTGGTGAGAGCACGGCCATTTTGCAAGCCAACCATTGCTTATAAGACACCTATCCAACCTGCTTATACATGTTCCATCAGGTTTATGCCAAGTGAAGGACCTTCAGTGAAGAGGTAGATCTATTAGCCCTGATTGAACAATAAAATTATCAAAAGCCTCAATGTCTCTTATACAGGAACTAGCCCTGCGTGATGACCGTTCTACTATCTTTCTAACCGAATTGAAGTCCCCTGCAATACAAATGCAAGGTGAAGAGCTTTGAGAAATGACAAGCAATAATCTATCACAAAGAGCTAATCTATCTGCTAAGAGACATGGTGCATAAACATTAATAATCATGCATTCTGTTCTTTCTATACCCCATAACCCATTAACAACTAGTGCTCCCTCCATGAACCACGAACTTGACATACAAAATTTTTCACTGTCCCATAATGAAATGATACCTTCTGCCCTTCCTTCAGACCCTTTAAAAGCCCATCCAAACTTCCTGTTTCCCCAAATCGATTTACACAATAAATCATCCACTTCTTCTTTCTTCGTTTCCCGAATCATGCAAAAATTAATTTTCTTCTTTCTCACCAGTTCTCCTACTTCATTTATTTTAGCTCTACACACCAAGCCTCTAATATTGTAAGTCAGAATTCTCATTGATTATTACCTCCATTCATCCGTAAGACATCATCTTTAGCAGAACCCATAGCTAAGTTAATAGCGGCTACCCTGTTGATAATTTGTTCTTCCTCCCCTCTGTATTCCAGACTAAGTATCTTCCCCATGTTCCAAATCTTTTTGGCTTCACTTATCCCTTGATTCATACCTTTATCAGTCTCCTCCTGATTGCAAACAACAGCAGTTTGCGATTCTTTACTTTTTCTGTTCTCGAAATTATCCATATCTGCCATGAAAGCCTCAAATTGTATATGTTCTTCTCTTTTCTTCATCTTCTTCGTGCGCTTTGTAGGTTTTTTTATTAGTTTGAAAGTCTTTCCTACTTACCTGGGATACTTCGCTGTTAGGGACTGAAGAATTGGGCTTCCCTATGGTGCTGATACAGCTAGCAATACTAGAATCTTGGGGATTAGTAGATCGTGGTGATATTGAGATGGTTTGGGCTTGGTCACTTGAAGCGAGTTCAGTAGCTTGGCCCAATTTCTTAAAATCATTAGGCGTTGGGATACTTTGGACTTTATCAATTGATAAAAATCATTTTGTTGGCCCAATGCACATATACTTTCAATAGTCAACTTATTAATGGGCCCACTTGTGTTACCTTCCTTCTCTCTGATACCATCATCCTCCATAACTAAATTCTCTCTCCCATTATCCATTATTTGTAATAATGATGGCGTGCAGATCTGATTATCCTTATTAAGAGGGTTATCATTTCCAAGAATAAGAGATCCGTTGGAATTTCTGTCGTCATCATCATTCTCAAGAAATTTTTTGAATTTCCAAATTTGATTGTCGATTCAGACTCTTCACCAGAATCTTCATCGTTGGAGTTGCACTCGATCAATTTTCCAAATATTCTTTTTGATCTCTCCTGCTCCGATTCATCGCTACATCTTGAAGATTCATCATCTAATAAATCATATATTCCCCAAGTTACACCTGAAGGTGGATACCCATATTCTTCTGTGATTTTAATCTAAAATACATGGTTCTCAATTGTGACTGTCATCGTCGTGTTTATATCAGTGAGATGAGCGACTGATAATAACACCCTTGCTATTTCTAATCTTTTCCTTTTTTCAGTTTTATCATCAACTTTGATAAGCTTTCCTAGTGGCGCAGAAGCAAGACTAAAAAAATTTTGTAGACCAAGCATGAAACAGAACACTGATCCATCTGGTCCACACTCCACACTCTTCTCCTTTGACAAACATCATCTGCTTTCCATGGTCTAAACCATTTAAACCAGTATTCCAGCCAATTATCCATTTCGACTGCTAAATCTGCCAGAGATAAATCACTTTGATTATACACAAGCACAGACTCATCACCTGCATAACTAACTTTCAATTTAGCACCACATTCGGCTTGGATTTCCTCACCATTCTCTTCCCACGTAAAATCTTTCTTAAGTGAGCAAAACCAACAGTTAGATAGCCAACTCTTCTCTTCTGTTGTGGGTTCATACACAAAGGATTAAATTTTATGATTATTCGAAGAGGAATTTTTAACGTTAATTTCCAAAGCAACATCTCTATCTGAGGGCTCTTGTATCCTCATTCCAGCATTCTTCTCGAGATAGCTCTTTCTTGTTGTTAATCCCTGTGCAACATCTCTATAAGAAATCTTGTATCCTCATACCAGCATCCTTCTCGAAATGATATTCTTTTGTACACGTTGCATTCGGTTGTTTCTCTCATGTCTTGGTAAGAAAACTCTTAATTTGAAGCTCCCGATCCACAAATTATTCAACTTTAGCAGAGTATCATCCACATTGATAATATCCCTCTCTAGAAATCTCATAAATCCAAACTTCTTCCCTGTTTTATCTCTTTTTTTTGGGCAAAATATATCCACCACTTCCCCCACCTTTCTGAATTCAGCTTTGATAATCTGAATATCGCAATCTTCTGGAAAATTTCTGAAAAAGAAAGATATAATTTTACTCTTATGCGTATCCCTTCTATCCCACAACTCCTGCTTAAATCTCAGACCACCTGAGAATCTGGATGTCCATCTATCATTCTTGAGAAATGGTGACGCTCGGAACGGGTAAACCTATGATCTACTCAATACCTCACCCTCTCTCCTCTCTTTCTTTCTCTAATCATCTCTCTATTATCAATAACAATAATAGACAATTAAATCAATTAATGCAGTTATATATCACGAAATAAATGCAGTAAATATCGAATTACAAAACGAGCCTGGTTGGCCAACGGATAACACCTCACAACTCGTGTAGGGTATCAGCACGAGTTGTGTCGCCCATTGCTCGCCATTAACGATGTTGCCCACGCCCATGCCTAAAGAATTCACGCGTCTGGCTTGCAATCATACCCGCACAACTCGTGCATAGAATCAGCATGAGTCGTGCGCCTCATGCCACCATCACTCATGTGTTGTCGTTGCTTGTGTGTCGAGTGCCCAACGCCAGTCAGCACGCAGCCTGCCGCACGAACGCTAATTCGTACGCAGCACTCCAAGCTCTCGTCAACATGAATTATGCTGGCTACTATCGGTGGTCATGCAGTCAGCTAACCAGAGTCGCACCTTCCCAGTTGTGCGGCCGTGCGCCTCCTATCACCAGACTCGATTGGCCATCGTGAAGACCCGATCGGCATACCACATGGACTCGATCGGAATGACGAAAGACTTGCTCGGAACGGCCATCAGAATTGCCCAAAACATCGCCCTAACGCCCCCAGCCTTCACCCGTGCAGCTCACGTTACCGTCCACTATTGATAGTCGCCTTGTCATCTGCTCGGTTGATCGGTGTTGCACATCTCCTAGTGCTGAAGTCCTGCTTCGTACATCCTTCTAAGTACCATCACATGATCATATGTTTAGCCGACAGCCCTGCAGCAGGCACGCCTCGCCTGCCAGCTCCAAGATATTGTCGATATGCCTGACATCATGCGCCAAGCCCAGCAGCACACTCGGCCATGTGATCAGCCTCCCAACCTCCAACTGTACGCATCAAGAACTTAGGCGGGCTTCATGCTAGTTCTTCGCACGGTACCCTGCAGCCCACGCCATCACGCTTGGCATTCTGCCCGGCTCCTTGTGCCTTTTACAAGTTAGTCATGTGAAGATGCCGCTGGTGCAATTGTGTGCCATCGTAAACGATATAGGGTATACAACAAGATATCAAAATACTCTAAACCCTAATTTCACATAGGCACAAAAAACCCTAGCCTAACGTGTCACGCTTCACCACAAAACCAAAGCTTTGATACCAATTGTTGGCAATCGATCATTTGGTTAATGTGAACTGCTAGGGTTCCATATGATTCTATATCAGCGGAAGCAAGAACATAAAATCATATTACCTTTCACCAGGGTATTTGAAGAAGAGAATGAATTCTCATCGGCAGAACGTGTAGTCTCACCATTTTGGGCATAACTCTCTCATCCAATCTCCGATATGAGTGATCTACGCACTTAAACGATCATCTCTTTCGTGGATTTCCAACGGTGTATCACACGAATAGTTTGGAGTTACACACGATTTTAGAAAATTCATGGAAGTTGACGAACAGCAGTAGCAAACGACCTCTTAATCTTCTGATGTATTCCCAAGTCCAATCTTGACGTCGTGTGGGCGACGATCTTCAAGATCTTCTCAATCTGCTATTCCCTTTTCCTCCTCAGAGTGTTAGGCGTGAATAATCTTAGGGTTTCTGGATAGCTGTGATGACTTATATATGGGCTACAGCATGGACCAGGAGGAGAAATTAGAGTCGGGCCTCCATTGGCTTAAGTTTCTAAGTTTAGCCCAAAACTTATACTTAAGTCCAATAATAATAATATATTCCACTAAAATATTAGTACTACACTGCCGCTCTAATCCCATAATTACGTTATGGGATCCTTCTTATTATGAGCACGTTAGTCTCCCAATGTTTAAGATATACAATGCCTATTAATTAATTAAGTTACTGAAAACTTCATTAATTAATATCTCATCCAAGAGTAGTACCACTAAACCTCATTATCATGCCGGAATTAATCCACTTGCAAGATTTACATGATAATCCTTATGAGCTCCTCAATGGAACATCATCAACCTATATAATAGGACACGGATTTCTTCTACAATCAACAGCATACCATAGAAACAGCACTACTTCCCAACTCACTGAGTTTATTGATTTAATTACATGTAAAACTCACCCATTAATGAATCAAAGAAATATATACTGCTTTACGTGTCGAGGTTATTGTATAGGGATTAAGATCACGAACATCCATAATAACTGAGATCAAGTTCTCCTATATAGTCAGTATAAATCGAAATATCTCAAGCGATCCTGCTCAATACACACAATGTGTACTAATGTGATTCTATAGTCAAGACAAACTAATACCAAATCACTCAACAACCATCCCGATAGAAAGTTCACATCTATCTCGGTTGTGAGCATCTATTTATACTTTATAAGAAAACCGATAATATGATCTTCTGCGTGTTGTTGCATAAGATATTATTTATAATATAAAGTAAGTGGACTATTGCAACTGACATATAAATATATTATAAGACGCAATTATTTGATCAATGATTCTCAATTCAAATATTGTTAGAACATTGTACATACTAAAGCTAGGCTTTTAGTATACAATCCAACATGTACAAGAGGCCGAGCTCCAATGCCTGAGCAGTTGCACGCCCACGCCGTGGTCGAGTGCTGAACATGACTCCAGTCGTGTACTGAGGCTCTAGACATGTGCGGAACACTGCCCTGTAAGAGAGGCCGTGTGCCAATATCAAAAGCACTTGCTCGCCCATGCCATGGGCGAGTGCGGAGGACGAGTCGAATCCATGTATGAAGCACCAGTCTAGTGATCTACTCGAGCCGAGTTCAGTCCAAATTTTTCAAAAAATTCCAGCTCATCTAGCTTGCAACTTGATTGTCTGTGCCGACCATTTTCACCTCTGGATGCCTTTTCAGGGAGTTCACTTTACTATTCATCATCTCCATTTGCTTAGCATAGATTTGAATTTGCTTGGATTGGCATTTTACTTCATGTGTTATATACTTGGGAGGTTTACTTGCTTTATTAGTTTTTCTTATTTTTGAATAAGGTGGCAAATTCTTGAGCTTAAATGTTATTGGATGATGAGAACATGTGCTTAATTTTCTTTTGATGGATGGAATTTTTGTGTTGCATGTTATGTGTTTTTGTGTTGTTCCTTGCTTGGTGAGCTTTTCTCATGTGTTTTGTTAGTATTTTTATTCTTGTTTAGGATTGTTTGGTGGTTTGTTTTTGGGATGTTGTGAGTAGTTTTTGAATGTGAGTGATGACATGTTGTTTGTGATAAGTGATGGCGAACTATGTTGAGAATCTCTACTCTTTGAAATTGTGATATGTTCTATTTAACTTGTTCAATTTTGAGATGAATTGAGGTGTAATAGGTTCCTAAAGGTCCGAGCAAAAGCTTGTAATCATTTGAGCCTCAATCGTGCCTCCACGATTAGTTTTTCATGAGTGGATCGATTAAGCCTTGGTAAATTAGAACTTGCTCATGGACTACGGGAATAAGCCCGATGGTGGAGGTTAGTGAGATAATCTTAGGCCATCCTTGTTATGTTAGAGTCGTCGCCATATATTTTCTTACCTTAAACATCATCCCTAGTAAGCCATATTGAGCCTTTAAGCCTACTTCTTGTGATTTGAGCATAATACAAGCCTTAAATACCCACTTGAGCCTTACATATATAACCTTTGTGTGGATGATTGAGGAGATAATGGTCTAAAAGGTTTGATGGTAAAATTGTGCAAGAGAAAGAAGAAAATGGTAAATAAGCAAGAAAATGATGAAAAAAGGTTAAGCAAAATGTACATGCGACCTCAACATAAGAAAAAAGGAGCATATCAACAAAAATATGCTCAAGGAATTCAAAAGTCTAAAGAAAGTAAGCACGCAAATTAAAAGAAGCTCAAGAAATCCATGGACTGATAATGATTAGTGCTTGTGATTAGAAAAGAAAAGAAAGGAAGAAAGAAATGTGAAGAAGTTGATCATCTCTTCGATTACTTACACTTATAAGTCACTCTTATCTATATTCTACCTACCATTACCAAAGAGTCTATCATTACATCCAAAAGTGAAAGTCCTTTTTTATCATTAATTGAAGCCTTGGTGGCTTGTGAATGTAGTCCATGAGCAAGCCTATGGTGCGTCGGGTTCAATCAATTGATGAGTTAAAATTACCGTACTTCATAGAGAGTTGAGTGCATTTTGATATCCAACGTGAGGTTTGGACCGGAAGGGATTTTATTACTCTTAATTTTCTTAGACTTGAACTTGTTAAATTTTCATGTCATGATTTTAATGTTGTAGTGTGACTTGATGTAATTTGTAGTCCTTGTTACTTATGACGTGTTATTGCTTATGTTTTTTGGGTCTTTCTCTAAGTGAAAATTCCCCCTCTTGTTTTCTCATTTTCGTTGCTAGAGGACGAGCAATACTTTAAGTTTGGGGATTGATCAGTGTCATTTTCACCTAGATTTTAGTGTCTTTTTATTATTTATTTTCATGTGGTTTTATTCATTTTGTATATCATTTGGTGGTGTTATATGAAGATTGTGGAGATTTGTGCTTTGAAATGATAAATGTGTGATTTTCAAGATTAAGTGTCTTAAATTACGTGATATTTGTAAATATTTAGAGAAGTGGTACTTTGGTGTAATTTGTGTGATTTTCAGGTAAAAATGAATTCTAGACGTGGTAAGAAAGATTTGGGAAACAACGGAGCTCAATTCGGAGTTTAAACGAGGGAGAACGAGCCAAAATAAAATGCTGAAAAACAAACGTCCAACTTGTGTAATTTTTATGTATTCCTGTGGAGCTCAAACTGGATGTGTAATACATGGTTGGAAATCCAAGAAAGAGAGGATCGCGAGAGCACAAGAATCAATCAAATTGAAATTTGGATGTGGAAGTTATGCGCGAAACGGTGAGACTGCGCTGCACGCGCTGCACCTACTGACCCGAGCTGCATCTACTCGACCCGAGTTGGTGCAAAAGTTAGTTTTAAGTCCAAAACTTGTTCTAGAAGCTTCCATGGGGTATAAATGCAAGTTTTGATCACAAATTATGGGAGGAATCATTTTGGATCAGTTTCCACACACACTAGACACCTAAACTCACATACATTCTTCTCCATCTCTTCCTTCCTTCACTTCATCCATCCTACCCACTTGATCTTCTCAAATCCATCCACCATTCCATCAATCTAAGAAGAGAATTTAATAATTGGTTGAAGATTGTAGTATGATAAAGGAGGAGAAAGTTTACCATCAAATGGGAGTCAACTTACCTTTATTTTGTTATTTTCTTCATAATTTAGTTTAATTGGAGCAAGCCATGGATTATATTTATTTTATTATGATATGTAGTGGCTAGTCCTTATGTGAGACTAGCAATATGATTGGTTATGGATTATGTAGATTTTGCACGCCACATGTTTGATGAAATGATTGTTAGGAATATTTTCTATCATTAATACTTATTCTCATTTTATGTATGATTTGTGTGATTAAATTCTCTATTCATAGTGTTAGAATGATCATTCCAATATTATGCTTAGTGGTTTAATTGAATCATTGATTGTATGAGGTGATTATATTAGTATGTGGGGAGTTTGGCCATTCATGTGCTTAGAATCTCATTATAGGACATTGTTGATAATTACTTATGAAAGTGTTTGATATGATGAGGGGACCCAAGCCATGACTCACTTGACCTTAGAAAGGGAATACTAGGAAAACGTCTCTGCCTACTATAGAAAATTCTTCGTGATAATATCTCTATATTGGTATATTAATATTCGTAAGTACCTATAGGAATAGTGAGGATTGAAGACACTCTACATGAGTGCCCTTAATATCATAACATGAAAACCTTCAATGCATGTGTACGTGTGAGTCTACGTAAGCATTTTCCATGAATATTGCTTGTCTTACATATTTCTTAGATTGTTCACCTTCATCCATTATCCATCTCATTTGTACATGTTCTATCTTTAATTGCTTTCTTAGTTAGTTTGTAGTGTAATTCAACCCTATCCTTATTGATTAGTCCTTCTAGAGTATAACATCTTTCAAATACGGATACACACTTTCGCCATTGGGTTCGATATTTTAAATTTTGCACTTGATCACTACGGTCTACTACTTGATAGAGTACGCTTGCTCTAATCAATTTATACCAAAATTGAAACCAAGTTCATTGTCAGGTGTTGTGTATGGCTATTTCCTCTTTCTTCTATTTTCTCTAACAAGTGCTTTAAGCTCTAGGTTTTTTGCTTCTCCACTCGACCTAGTGATAATACACATGTTCTCACTAAAATATCAGAATTGTTTAGATCACAATTAAAATAAAAATAGGTAAAATTTAACGTCTTACAAGAAAATAAATCACTATATAACTAAATTTAAATCTATGAACTATCCCTGGCAACAACGCTAAGAACTTGTTCACTAACTTATTTCACCCTCAAATATAAGGGATCAATTGTAGCGCGTGTGACCAAGTCAAATATCGAACCCACGAGATAGTTATAGATCTAATAATTAATTTTATGTATGACAATTTCAATGTAATACAAATTCGGGGATTTTTTGGAAATATTTAATTAAATAACAAAAACAAAAATTAAATAATTAAACTAATTATTATGGAAATAAATCACATAGATAAACGATTTAAAAATTCAATAATGGAGATTTGGCAATGTTAAGGCAAGCCAGCTTAATTATGTGACAGATTATTCTAAACCCAAATTAATTACCTGTATACGTTTATAAGAGGATCATTATGCCTAGTTAAATCACCTTAATCGGGTAAGATCTAACACTTATAATGAGCTGCAAATCCTAAGATCGATAAGGAATTAACTCTCATTCCTCTATAGGTACTTGCGATATTTCAACTTTCCCTTTCTAGATAATAAATTATTAACTCCTTTTGTCGCCTTACTAATTACCTATTAATCATATTTTACCAAGTAATTAGTATTCCAAATTAATTGTCTAACTCTGTTAGGAATTATAGGTCAATCCGTAAGACTGTCACATTAAACAACAATTATCATGCAGAAATAAAGAATCCTATTAACTACTCTCTTCATCCACTATAAATCTATCTGTTTACTTTTCTCACGTAGATTAAGGAGTATTATATTTTATGACTAGTGGGTAGTTATTTTGTTAACTTTTACCATTATACCCTTACTACATAATCAATTAAAAATAAAGAAATCTGACCATTACCTTTTTGTCAGAATAATGAGTAAAACCAAAACTTAATTAACACATTAATAAACCTATTGTTAACTTAAAATTTAAACACACACATTAACACACGTGCTGATCCAATCACGCAACAGTGGACCATATCAAATCAAAACTCATATCCACCATACAAATTACAGAGTTTTTTCATACATAAACAAACAATTTCCTCCATTACATTGTTAAAATAAAAAAAATCTCTCCAAAATAAATTTGCAGTACAAACTGTCATATCAGCACTTAAAAACGAAAAAATACCCCCCAAATCTTAAGTATTACTCCCTCCTAAACTACAACAAAATACATTTAGATCATTAGAAACATTAGAATCACAAAACACCAAAAGATGGGAAAAAAGATATAACTAGCAATCAATTAAATGTCATTGCCTAATTCATACTAGAGGATTCTTCAAGGAAAACCTGCGCATGGTAGGATCAACAAAGCTGTTAGCAAGTTTGAAGTTACTCGACAAGTGGTGCGGGGGATATGGAAAAGAGCTAAAGAACAAATACAAGCAGGTAATGCAATTTCATTACGCAGCAACAAGTTTGAAAGAATATATACCCAAAAAACAAGTTGTTGGATCTAGAGAAGTTGCAGGGTATTTATTACAAAAATAGAGGAACATATAGAGATATTGCAACAGAGATGCAAGTGAGCAAAAGTACGGTTTGGAATTGGGTTAAAAATAAACTGATCAGAGTTCATACTAATGCAATTAAACCATCACTCAAAGAGAAGCACAAAATCAGTAGGATGAAATTCAGTCTTCATGCTTTAGAAGTTAATACAGGGCACAAGGTGATTAAATTTAGGAGCACGTCACAAGTAGTGCACATTGATGAGAAGTGGTATTTTCTTACAAGGGAAACATAGAGATACTACTTGGCACCAAATGAAAAGGAATCTTACAGAACATGCCAAAGTAAAAAATTTCAATGGTAAAGTCATGTTTCTATGTGCAGTGCAAGACTAGTTTATCATGCAAATGGTGAGTGCATATTTGATGGGAAAATAGGTATTTTCCCATTCACTGAGCAGGTACCAGCAATAAGGAAATCAAAAAATAGAGCAGCTGGTATAATTGAGACAAACGCACTGCAGGCCGTTACAAAAGAAGTAACAAAAAGTGTTTTGATCAATCAGGTAAATACTCAATTATATAATTCCTACATACATACATGTTTGTCTAAATCTCAGATTATTATCATCATTGAGTTATGTCACCTCAATTAAGTTTCCTAAATAAGAATCATTAGTAATCCTTATTGGTGACATTAATTTTAGGTGATACCAGCTATAAAGACTAAATGGCCAAGTGGTGCAAGCAGGGACATATATATTCAACAAAATAATGTCATGACTCATATGGACGACAATGATCTAGAGTTTAAAGAGGCAGCAAGTTCAGATGACTTCAACGTTCATTTAGTTTTCAACCTCCTAAGAGCCCAGACACAAACATTAATAATTTAGGGTGGTTTAGGTCATTGCAATCACTGCAACTAAAAAAGGCAGCTAATACGGTTGATGAATTGTTACAAGATGTTAACAAATCATTTGAAGAATTGTCTCACAGAACTCTAAATTAAGTTTTTCTAACCCTACAAGCATGTCTCAAGGAAATTCTGATGTGCCATGGAGCAAATAATTACAAGATTCCTCAAATGGGAAAGGAAGCATTACGGAGGGCAGGGAATCTTCCAACTGATTTAGAGGTGGATCTTAAATTGGTCCAGTCATGTATTGAACATCTAATTGAAGTAGGTGAAGCAGATGGTTTGGAAGAACTCATAGAGGCTGTAGAAGGTTTGGTCTAAGACGGTTTCTATAATTTTTTGGGGCGAAAGAAATAACTTCTTTTGCAAGTTGGAGGTAAGTCTTTTTGATACATAGTATATTGTTTATAAGTTGTGTGATGTTATGTGCAGATTTGATGTGTAGGAGTTCATGGAGGATTTTGTGTTGAAAGAACTCTACAAAGTAAAATAACATTTTGCTAGGAGTATAAAGTATTGTAGTGTTTGTTTGTTTACAGTTTGAAAAAACTCTAAGCCATGTGCTTGTTTAAGCAGTAAACAATCTTACAAATTGTGTAATTTTGGCTCTTTGTAATGCCAATTTCAGTTTATAAGTATGTTCACGTGTTTGACACCTAATTAAATTTTCACATTTCAGCACAAGATTGCACATTACAAACTAGGAAACACTCTTAGGATGATCTTGAATTGATAATATAATGATCTGTGAATGACGTAAATCAAATATTTGCAGTTTCACTACCCCAATACATATCATGATCATAATAATTGCAATTCATTTGTAAAGATAAAAAAAAACAATAAGAAACAAGAAACAACTTTAATGTTACAAATCAAATACACTCTTTAATCCGTTTTTCTTTTTTTTTTTTTTTAGTCCATCTTGGCCACCAACAAAAAACTACAATATGATTTAAGAAACAAGAAACAAGCTCCAAATATCAAGTCCATCACGGCCACCAACAAAGACCAACACACAAGCACTATGCATTCAAGCACAACCACAATACCACATGCCATACAGAAGGTGGAATAATAAGGTTAAACACAGAGAAGAGGGAAAATCACCTATATTCCAACGATTGTAAGAACCAACAATACATGCAATTTTTCATTTAAAGCACTCTCAGAGAAATCTACATCATGAGTGTAAGTCTCCTAATTGCACAAGTAGTGACATTACAAAACATGCAAGTCTCCAAAGATCATGTGATGGTTACACACTGAAAAACATACTCAAATCTCAGCACAAGAACATTCATCATTTAAGCCACAAACCCAAACTTAATATTAACTTATGAGTGAAAATAGTAACAGAAACATTACCTCAGAAATTATGCCACACATCTGCGACACTATATACATCATATATCTGCGTCAGAAAAGCCATCGACCAAGGAAGAGCAAGAGTGTTGACCTTCAGACCTTCAGATGATCTAAAAATAGAAAAAAAAAAAATGAAAATCTCTTAAGGGTAATCTTCTCTGAAAGTGATTCGGGCTCCACCACCACCGCGGAAACAGATTTCACCAGCTCCAAGGTTGGCTCCTAAATTGAATCGAGAACAACAAATGTTTCCAGCTCCGAAAACAATTCGGGCTTCGCCGCCAATATGGAAACAAATTTAACCAAAAAGATTCTTACGCAAATTAGTGTTCATGATGGATGGAGAGTTGGATTCAAGGAATCAAGAGTTGCAGCGAATAAAATGACAAGAATGAAGATTAGGGTGTTCATTCTTCGTTGGATAGAGGAAGAGAGAGAATACAGTGTGTTACGATGTTAGATGATGTTTTAAATTTTAATTTTAAATTGATTTTGTGTGTAATTAATTTGAGTAGTTTAATTAGGCTGTTTAAGGAATTAAAATTATTTGATGCAGTAAAATTAAGGAATGGTATAAGATGTAATTTTGTGAAGTTGTAAGTGGTATTGGTTTGTGATGGTGGGTGCCACTTTACAAAAAAAAAAAAAATGGATATTTTAAATTTGCACATTCAAAAATGAAAAAGTGGACGGAGATAGTATCATTTAGAGATACAATCATGAATAATTAAAGGAATCAAAACTCAAAATACAAGAATATGAAGTCTCAAAAATATCTTCTTCAAGAAAGAAATAAACAGCAGTATAATAAATTCAAGTTTAGGGCAATCAAATTATATAGTCAAAATTGTCTAATCCCCTAACATTACCAATAAAGAAATTTAGCTCATGAATTTACGAGGGAAAATCACGAAAATGTAATAAGCATTAACCATTGTTCTAAAATAACAAAGATAAATAATTGAAAAATAAAGAATCCTTGTGAAGGACTTCGATTCTTTAATTACGATCTCTAGTTATCTCTCAGGTGGATGGTTGAAAGGTGAGTGATGATGGTGATGTATTGGATTTGGGCGTGAATGTTTTGTAGTATACTGTCACTGCAGACATGAATATACAACATGATGGGCATTGGGCTTAGCAGCCTTAACTCTAGATATCAACTAGTATCAAGCTCGCGTAATACGCGGTGGAATTGGTTATTCGTACCTCCAAATTTGTTAAGCATACTAAAAAATTTAAATTTAAATGTTTATAATTAATAAGACATAAATATCCTAATAATTAAGATTTATATTGTGTTCGATTAGAGTATTTCGAATAATATATTGTATATTTGGTTAGAGTACCAGAACAATATATTTGTTTGGAGCAATGGAACGATTCATGAAGGTTGTTGATATCAAAATATGTGAATGAAAAATTATTTTTAAATCTACATAAATCATTCTAAAGCACGCATATGGACATGATTATTACACATAACTGAAATTTTAGGAATTTACATAATTTTAAAGGTTAAACATAGATATAAAATATTTTTCATAATTAATTTTATTATAACATGTCTTAAAAAATATCAATCTAAAAATGTATTTTCAATTAAATATTAAAATAAGAATAATTATAATTGACTTTAAAATTGTTTAAGTATAATAATTAAAAATAATATTTTTTTTATGTTGAATAGAACATGTATTATCGTTTCTATAAAAAAAATAGTTGATATTTGGTGCACCCAGGTGCACAGAATAATTAGTCCAAAATTACATATTTTTTTATTAAAAATAAATTATATTATATTATTTTAAATAAATATTTAAAAAATATGATTAAATAAAATTTATAACTATTAATTAAATATACGATTATCTCATCTCATAATATATAAATATTCATCTTTTAATTATATGGTTAAAATTGTCTTCTATATATATCACTATGTGTGTCGTTTTAAAGATCGTAAAAAGACAATTAATTTTATATACTTTTTATTAATAATAAACTTAATTTTTAAAAGTTATAAACTTTTAAAAATTTGGATGAAATAGATTTTTAAAAAATAAAATATAAAGAATGTGATTGAATGTTTATTGATAACTTTGGATATCAATTTTCTATTTTTGTGTGTACACTACCAATCAAATTTATCCATAATTATTTATTTTAATTTATTATAAACTTAAATAAAAATTAAAATAAATAAGAACATTACATGTCATCCTTATTTATAGTGATGACACCTCATTAATTAAAACTTTTCCTTATAAGTATAATAAAAATTAAAAAGATATTCATGTAATTTGAGAATAATATTATTCCAATTATATTATATTAGTAATATGGATGTTAAATTGAAAATCATGTGATACCGATTAATTTGATATAATTTTTACTTAAAAAAGATTCAAAATTAAAAAAAATAAAAACATTTTAAGATTAGATAAATTTTTAATTAAGACAAAAAAAATTTTTTTGATTGGTTGTGAAATAATGTAACCACCATTTCCTTCCTTAGCAAGTTTAGTTGTCAAATAAACTATTCACACTCTCCTTCCTTAGCAAGTTTGGCAAATTTATTAAAAAATTAAAATTCTAAGAAAATTTCACATCATCCCTAAATTATTCTCATGATGCCACCTAATAAAACCAAAACTCTCCTTTAGTATATAGTATATATGTATAGTGAATAAATAAAATCATAACACTTCTTTAGTATATGGTATATGTATAGTGAATAATTATGGGACTCGAATATAGTGAGTTGAATGGGGAGTAATTGTTTCTTTTTTTTTAATCTCATCTACCTATAAAGGTAACTGATACTTTGTAATTGGATTGATCAAAATGCCAAAAACGAATATTATTTAATATAATGAATTGGTAACTCGTCCATATAGATATACACGTACACTCATCTATATTAGTTTTATTCAATAATAATATATACTCCAAAAATGTAGTATTTTTTTATTTAGTATTCATAAAAAAAATTAACCCAAATGGGATAAAAATTGTTAACAAACTTTATAAATTAGTATTCATTAATAAATAGGTTTTTACTAATATATGTATATTTTTTTAAATATGGAATTCGTGTGCCCGTGTGCACAGGGTAATTTGTTTTATTTTAAATGTAGAATAAATGTTAAAAAAACACACATACATATATATTTGTACTTGATCACTCATTCTGACAATATGATTATCTTTGATTAGAAAGTTTTAATTAATTAATTAATAATAATAATAATGAAATATTTTCAATTTTGAAATATTGTATTTACTATTAAATTTACCGCAATTGATGTAGCTATATGTATCACAAAAATTTCATTTGCATTATAATAATGACTAATATGTATTTTTAAAATATTTTCATGAGAGTAAATGATAATGGATAGAAAAAGTTTTTTTTTAAAAAAAATTCACATGTTAATATTTCACCAATTTTATATATCAATTCAAATATTTTATTTATAATTTTTTTTTCATACTATTCGTTTCTCTCTTTTTTTTTTACTATCAATCTTTTTAGAACATAGATTCTTTCTTTATTAAATTTTCACAATTAAGGATTAATAGTTATTTTGGAAAACATATTTATTATTATATGACACTATCAAACAAACACATTCTCATTTATTGAATATTTTCTCGAAAATATATGAAGATGGACAAAAAGTTTTCTTTTAAAAAAAATATTTTTTTATATTCATAATTCATCAATTTTCTATATTTTAAATTTTTTAATTTTTTATTTACAATTATCCATATATTATATCCTAATTAATTCTATATTTATTTAATTATCAATCTTTAAATGAGTATATTGTTTCTCTTCTTTTACGTATCAATTTTTCATAAAAATTCAATAATTAATAAATTAATGTATAACTATAATATTTTCCTAAAAATACATATGATCAAAAAGTTTTTTTTTTTAAAAATTATTTTCATATATTTCAATTTCATCAATTTTTTGTAATTTAATTTAATTCAATATTTTATTTTTTACCATTATCCATATTTTACATCCATATTTCATAATTCATATATTCATATTTCATTTATATTCTATATTTCTTTTAAATATGAATATTTAAATAATATATTCTTTCCTAATATATTTTATATGACAGATTTAATTCATATTTCATCAATATTCTATATTTTATTCATATATCATATATATATATATACTTTTCTACCCTGTATTATTTCACTCTATTTCTTATTATTTCACTCTATTTCTTATAACCATCAATAAATAATACTGTATTCTATCTACTGATATAAAAAATTCAATAATTAATCAAATTAATTTCTTTGGAAAGAAAAGAATATTTACAGTAGTTTCAACAAAGTGTAATAACAGTCCCAATGTTTCTATATGAAAATCTCAAATTCCCTGTAAAGCTTAACTTTCATTCTGCAAAGTTTTTACTCTGCAAACTTTCTCCTCAAAGCTATCAAATAACAGTCTACTCTGCAAAGCTTTCTCCGCAAAAGTTCCCCGCAAACTTTCATTCTGCAAAATCTCTGCAAAGAGAAGCTTCCCTAAGCTATCAAATAACAGTCTACTCTGCAAAGCTTTCTCCCTGCAAACTTTCATTCTGCAAAGAATCCCTGCAAAAAAATAAAATATAAATAGAATGAAAAAAAATCAAGATAAAAATCATTAAATCACATGTAAAAAAATAAAGAATTCCCCTTGAATCCTCACCTCTATCATAGATTATTCATAAAATAATCGGCCAATAATTATAAATTAATTAAACATTAAACATAACATAAATATCATCCAATTGAATCCACAATCCACCAAATCAGATACACGTAAAAAGACCCTGAGAAAGAGTCAGTCTACCTTCTTATGCTTGCCACCGAATTTCGCCGGCTTAAATAATGGCGAAGAAGCTTAATCCTTCTTCGGCGCGATATTAGGGCGGAGGGAGAAGCTGTCTTGAGATTCTTCTGTTTGCTCATGACGTTTGCCAGAGGGCTTGCAGGTTGGGATTCTTATTTTGCTGATGATGTTAGCCGGAAGACTTGAACGATGGTGGAGGAGATTTACCTTTTGTCGGCGCCGGCAATTTACAGATTTACAGAGTAGGGTGGAGACTGGAGAGAGGGAAATGAGTCACGGGAGATTAGGGATAGAGAGAGAAGATTGAATGAATTTGTGCTTTGCAAGTCTTGACTTAGAATGGCGGATTTTTAATTTAAGTAGTATAAAGATTTGCAAATGAGCCCATATAATATACTAAAATAACAAAATAAGCACCGAATTTTTATTTAAGCAGAAAAAAATTCTAAATTCTAAACCCTCCTTTAATTTACTAAAGATATATGCCTAAACTAAAGATATATGCCATGGATTGAATGCATGATAATAGGTAGCAACGAGCAGCCCTTCATTGCAAACTCCACCATAACCACGTCATGGGCCACCACTAACTCTATTATTGCAATTCTTACGTGAGATCAAGGACGGAGCTAGTTAAGGCCCAGGGGGCCACTAGCCCTTCTAAACTTTTACTTTTTAAAACGTAATTTGCTCATTTTACACTTTTTTCCTTAAATTTATTATATCTTTTATTATATTATTAAATTTATTTTTGCTTTAAACGTTTTAAAAAACAGTATATATATGTATATGTATTAGTATTTATTTTTGTAATATATTTTATTAAAAATTCCAATTAAATATGTATGCATATATTTATATTCTAATTAAATTAAGTAATAAATTATTTTGTTTATTATAATGTGTATCAATTAATTAAGCTCTAATATTGTGAATGAAATAAATATATTTGAGACCCCTTATCAAACTTTCTGGCTCTGTCACTGTGCGTGGCATCACCTTGGAATGAATTTTCAATGCAATTTCTCTCATGGTGATGTAGCATAATAGTGGTGGGCCCCTTTATATTAAAACATACCATTCTTGTGCATTTCGATTCTTCAAACCATACTATGAAAGTTTATTTCTCGCGCATTTCTGTTCGACCTCACGATTTTGGGCATAATTTCTTCATCGAAGCTCCGATTTAAGTGGTTCTTGCACCCACGTATTCCTCTCTTCCGTGGCTTTCCAACTAGTACTGTCAGAATGGGTTGAGCTCACTAGGCCAACCCACCCCAACCCACCTAAACCCACTAATTACCTAGCCCAAAATTAACCCGCTCAACTCAAACTCACTAAAGTGTGGGCTAACCCACACCGCCCCACCAACCCAACATCAATTCACTTTTATAAATTAAAATTTAAAAAAGTACCATCCAATCTACCCATCCAACACACCCCAATCTACCCTACCTCCATCACCAGGTAGCGACGGCTCCGGCGATGGCGGCGGCGACATTTTTTACGACGGCAATGGAAGCTCGAGCGGCGACTTCGACGGAGAATATGTTGGAGTTCTATCTGGCCCAATATTATCTCAACGATGAAAAAAAAGCCAGCGGCCTGCTCCACCATAGCCCGCCCCGCCAGTGGCCTGCCCCGCAATTGACCTGTCCCACTTGAACTCATCAAAAGATGGGTTGTGGTGGGTTGTGAACTAAACCGTCCCACCAACTCATTCTGACAGCTCTATTTCCAACTATGTATCACATGACCAATTTGGACTTTCACAAAAACACAAAAAATTATGGGAAGTGGTCATCTGCTTTCTTGCAAGTTGCACAAGTTCATCCTTCATTCCAACTTTGTTTTTTTTTTAAAAAAAAATCCTTTTTACTATAAAACACAATAAAATACCTCTAAAGCACCTTTTAGTCAATAATCATTCAAAGTATTAAGATTTGTGCAAATATTAGTAATTAGAAAATCAAAGAGGTATCAAATCGTACAAAAAAATATATGAATTGCCACTCTCATCATGCAAGTAGATGTAGAGATCTATAGAAGGAGAAACACATACCTTTTGCGCATGTCGCACGAAATCATTAGAGATCCGATATAAACTGAGCAACTCGTGAAATTCATTATGCTATAATTTAGGATCCGCTTCCATGAAATATTTATGGGAGTTGCACCCAAGTGCAACTCATGATTTTATTAAGAAACAAAATTATCTTAGAAAAATCCTCTAATTTAATAACATAAAAATTAGATTAATATAAATATATATATATATATATTTAATTAATAATAATAATAAAATTAAGTCTCACTACTAAAATAAAATTAATTTATGAGTCTCAATAAATTAGGAATGAGTTAATATTTTAATTAAAGTTAAAATTAATATTAAAAGAGAAAACTAAAAAAATTGGAAAAAACTTCTGCGCCCCCTGGGACATACTGTGCCTCCATGGAAACACAACTCTCCCCCTCCATATTCTATTTAAATCTATGTATTGCTAGGGGTTTAAATTGCAAAGGGGCACGGAAATTGCAAAGGGTCACAGTATCCCGGGGGCACAAAAGCCTCATTCAAAAAATTTTAATGCACGTTATTAAATTAGAGAAAGATTCACATTTTAATTATAATTAACATGTTACCATATAAGTAAAAAGGGTTAATTAGTCTTAGTAAAAAATTTATTACATAAAATGGACCAAAATATTCCTATCGATTCTGATCAATTTGATCCATTGATAATTATCCTATGGATAAATCTAGGGGACAGCTATTCTTACACTCAATTCTATACTAAACCCCCTCAATATATAAGACTAAAATATTCTTATTTGGTAAGATATAAGTACCTCTATATAAATAATTTTCATTTATTCTTATCCCAAATTCTATATGTGTCCCAATGAGATTTTTAGACATACCCCAATGTCATGAACTATAAGCCATACTAGTTTTCTATCAGTGTAATGTAATGAAACAAACAATAATCACGAAGAAGAAGAATGGCAATACTCATGACATTGAGGTTAGTGTTTTTTTTTTTTTTCTGAAATTAAGTTATACTCACTCCGTCCACCAAAAGGTCTCAATTTTACCATATTGGGTGTCTAATTCAAAGACGCCCATTTTCCCCTTTTAGTAAAAGGGCCTCACATATGGCTTACAACTCACTACTAATACAACTTATAACCACTACACATAAAATAATAATACTTCTTAATCCACGCGCAAAAAGCAAATGGGTACCTATGGCCGGAACGGAGGGATAACAAATTTTTAGTTTGTAGTTTACTTAAAATTAGTCGACGGATATAAGAACGTGATTTCTACTTCGAAATTCAAAATTTTAATTTGTTCGGACATAGCAACCGAACAGTTTGAGCAGTTCGATTGCTATGACTGGACATAAAGAAAAGCGCTCAAAATTGCAAGCATTTGATCAAGTATATATATATATATATATATATATATATATATATATATATATATATATATATATATATATATATATATATGATATTTTTCTCTCTCCTCGTTACAAACCAACTAAGCTTTTAGTGTATGGAGAAAAAGTTGAGTTTTTTCTGGGTATATTTTAAATTTTATAGCGATTGTCATCGAGGGCTCTACATCTTAAATTGAGACCTTAATTGATTTGTTTTCTTTTCAATTTCTTGATTCAAAAACTTGTTCCTTTTTCTTGTGGAGTTTAGCTTCCAAGATTTGTGTGTATTAAGCAAATTCTAACAGTTTTGGCATTGGCTCAGAATGCCCCCGACCAATTACGGTGATGCTTATTTCTTTGTGCATATTACTTCAGTTCTCTGTTATGTTTCCTCTTAACATGTGATTCAAATAGAATAAGAGCTATGTCGTGGAAGATTTATGTAATAGAAGGATAAGGGAAAATTTTAATTAAAGGATAAAATAGTCCAAAATATGGTATATTTATATATGTATATTTTAATATTAATGAAGTATATTTAGTGATTGAGGTATGTTTAGTAAAATGGGGATACTAATAGCCTCGCCCATAAATATATTCTAATCAATTTAATCAAACTCAATGGGGTTATAATGGTACATTTTTACACAATTTTTCATAATCATATAAATAAATTTTAATGTTATTCTCTCTCCTTTTATTTATGGAATACAATTAATATCTATCATATTTATGAAGTATACATTAAATAAACTAACCATATTAATTGATCTTATTATATATGAGGAGTGTTTAATATAGTAGGATCAAATTGATCCGAATCAATAGATTATTATGGCCCATTTTACATAATTAAAAATGTTTCCTTTAATAAACTAATTAAAATTTAATTGTGGTCTAAAACTTGCATGTCCCCGGAGACACAGTGCCACCAAAATTCTTCATTTTTTTAAGTTATACTCTTTATTATTAAATAATATTAGTGCTAAAAAGTATGTCCTTTAGTATAAGAACATGTACCCTTATTTTTTAAAAAAATTAATAATACATTCATACTATTCATATTTCAGTCGATCTTTTCAATAAAAAATTTATACACTTATTAATTAAAGTGTAACCCTTTAAAATAAAATGTTATACCCTAACACACAATTTGCACCCGAGGACACAAGAGATTAACTCTTAATTGTGCATCAATTTTGATTTAATAACATGCATTAAATGCATTAATTTAAGAAAGATGATTAATAAATCGGTGAAATCTAACATTTAATCTCTTAGAAATTGATGGAAAAAAATAAAAAGGTAAATTTAATTTAGTAAAAACACTCAAAATTTCTTCGGGTTCACCACCTCAGTCCGCAATAATAGGCCTCAGTTCCTGGCTGGAGCCGACTCGTTGCTCCACTCTATGAAAGTGCCTGAATTCGCAATGGCATTTAGTCTAAGTGAGGAGAGTTTGACGGAGATCATTGATGAGTAGGAGTAATCCACCATCCTCCTCTCCGACATCTTATTGTAGGTTCTTCATTCGAAAAAATCTCTTCAATCAAAGTTTAATTCCAAACTTTCTTGGGTTAAGAGTTGATTCGTACATGAAGAACAACTCATATTTTGCAGAAGACTCTGCATAACCGCTAATTTAAGGCTCGTGTTGACGTGCGTGTAGATGTAGAGATTTATAGAAGGAGAAGCACATACCTTTTGTGCATGTCACGCGAAATCTTTAGAGATCCAGCAGAAGATTAGCAACCTGCAAAATTTTAGTATGTTGTGATTTAGAATCCGATTCCATGAAATATTCATGGGACCGATTGTATCTAAGTGTTATTCATGATTTTATTATGAAAGCAAATTATTTAAGAAAAACTTCTAATTTAATAACATAAAATAAGATTAATATATATATATATATATATATATATATATAATTTAATTAATGATAATAAAATTAAGTCTCACTATTAAAACAAAATTAATTAATGAATCTCAATAGATTAGAAATAAGTTAATATTTAAATTAGAATTATAATTAATATCTATACATATAGAAAAACAAATCTTAAATTTTATTTTTATCTTCAATTTTTCTCCATCTTTTCAATTTTACTGTATTTAGAAACTATTCAATTTTAATCTTGACCGTATATTTAATACTTTTAATTTCAACCATTAATCCTATTTATGCTAATAATATATTTTTTTCAATTTTTAATTAATAATATAAGTTTGGTAAATATTGGAGATATTTTTGGCATAAAATGTAAGTGTGAGGTTAGTTGTTATGATCGTTTTACTTTTTTAGAAGTGTAAAGATTTTTAGGGAGTTGTATAATTTTTATTATAATATTAATTTAATTATTAAAATAAAAATAAATAAATAAAATATATATATATATATATATATATATATATATATATATATATATATATATATATATATATAATGAATATTAAATAGATACAAGTAGCCCGCATGTACCTATAAATAAATTTGGACGTGTAATGAATTTTTTAATAAAACGAGTATGGATACTTGTAGATATGTTAAACGGGCTAGCCCTTACAGGCATTACGCTAATCAGATTTCGGGTTAATTGGGCCTACCTAAACGAGAAAGGTGTACATAACCCTAACAGGCTTCGAGCTTGCGGGATGTACGATAAAAAATACTCCCTCTTTCCCACAATAATAGTTACACATTTCTATTTTGAGGGTTCCACTTCAATAATTAAGTCTCACACAAATTAATTACTTCTCTCTCATTGGGCCCACACATTACACATACACCTACCTACTTTATATTAAAATATTATTTCTCTTGCATCACTACACATTGAAATATTATACTCCTTAATCCCCATGCAAAAAATAAAGTTAACCATTACTTCGGGACGGAGGGAGTGTTAAAAATATTAATTTAAATTTGTTACAAATAATACAACAAATTCAAAATGAACGTTATTTAGAATTTGAGAGAATTAAATTTAGTACACGTAAAATATTGTTAAAACATACTTCCTTCGTCGCGCTTTAAGGTTTACATTTTCTATTTTGATTTGTCACAAATTAAGGTTTATATTTTATTTTGTGTCAAATTGGGCCAACACAATTATTCCATGTAGGACCTACGTACAAAACTAATACAACTATTCACTTCACATTAAATATTATATCTCTTAATATACATGCAAAAAGTAAACGTAAACATTAATTTGGGAACGGAGTGAGTATAATTTAATAGAATTTGTGATGATTAAATTAATTCTAATATATTTTTTTTAGGTATTATTTTATTTATTAGATATTATTTCTCTCACCTCACTATACATTAAAATATTATATCTCTTAATATACGTGCAAAAAGTAAACGTAAACGTTAACTTGAGAATAGAGTGAGTATACTTTAATAGAATTTGTGATGATTAAATTAATTCTAATATATTTATTTAGGTATTATTTTATTTATTAGAGAAATTTTTTGGTTGGAGTGAGAGAAAGAAGAAGAAAGAGGTGAAAAATCAAAATATGATGGGAGTTTCTCCCACAATGGGCTGGGAGTAGGGATGACAATGGGTAGGGTAGGGTACAAGTATGACAAACCCACATACTATTCTATACCCTACTCTCTCTACCCATACTCTACCATATTACCCTAAAATAGAGTTTCGGGTAGGGTACGAGTATATCCATCGGGTCTACGAACAATCCACGGGTAAATGGATACCCGCAATCTTGGTAGATTTTGTGGATAATCCACGGTTACCAAAACCCACCCAACCCTACCCGCCCCAATTTTCTTTTTCAACTATAATCCCCTAAAAAATAATTATAATACATAAATAAATAATCTAAATCAAAACATGCAAATTAGAAAACAATGTCAACAACAAAAACATCTAAGTCCATGTACGTTAACAAGAAAACATCATAAATTTATAGTTAGTCAAATAAAATCATAAGCAAACATCATAATCGAACAATTGTTTGCAAGTCCTACCAAGTCCAAGGTTTAAGTAAACATATTATAATTCTTAATTACTTATCTTTATATTAGGACAAGAATATAAATTTTAATTAAAAATATTAAACATATTATAATAATTAAATATTAAATATATCATAAATTTTACATCGACAATATTATTATATTAAAAAATAAAATATTAGATTTAGACATTTAATATTTATTTATTATAATATGTTTAATATTTTATTTAAAATTTATATTTTTGTCCTAATATAAAGATAAGTAATTAATAATTATATTATGTTTACTTAAACCTTGGACTTGGAAGGACTTGGAAGCAATTGTTCAATTATGATGTTTGATTTATGATTTTATTTTACTAACTATAAATTTATGATGTTTTCTTTTTAACATACATGGACTTAGACATTTTTGTTGTTGACATTGTTTTCTAATTTGCATATTTTATTTTAGGTTATTTATTTATGTATTATAAATATTTTTTGGTGGATTATAGTTTAAAAAAATAAAAATTGGGGCGGGTAGGGTCAGGAGGTAATCGTGGATTATCCACAAAATTTATCAAGATTGCGGATATGTTTACCTGCGGATTGTCTGTATACCCGGTGGATATACTTGTACCATACCCGAAGCTCTATTTTAGGGTAATATGGTAGGGTATAGGTAGGGAGGGTAGGGTATAGGGTAGTATCTGGGTTTGCCATACCCGTACCCTATCCTACCCATTGACATCCTACTCCCAGCCCATTGTGGGAGAAACTTCCATTATCTTTTGATTTTCACCTCTTTCTTCTTCTTTCTCTCACTCGAACCCAAAAATTTCTCTAACAAATAAAATAATACCTAAATAAATATATTAGAATTAATTTAATCATAAAAAATTCTATTAAATTATACTCACTCCGTCTCAAGTTAACATTTATGTTTGTTTTTTGCATGTATAATAAGAGATATAATATTTTAATATGTAGTGAGGTGAGAGAAATAATATTTAATGTGAAGTTAATAGTTGTATTAATGTTGTGTGTAGACCCTACATGGAATAATTGTGTTGGCCCAACTTGACAAAAAAATGTAAACCTTAATTTGTGACAAACCAAAATAGAAAATATAAACCTTAACGCGGGACGGAGGTAGTATGTTTTAACAATATTTTGCGTGGACTAAATTTAATTCTCTCAATTTCTAAAATAACGTTCATTTTGAATTATTTGTATTATTTATAACAAATTTAAATTAATGTTTTTTTAACACTCCCTCTGTCCCGAAGAAATGGTTAAGTTTATTTTTTGCATGGGGATTAAGAAATATAATATTTTAATGTGTAGTGATGTAAGAGAAATAATATTTTAATATAAAGTAGATAGGTGTATGTGTAATGTGAGGGCTCAAGGAGAGAGAAATAATTAATTTATACGAGACTTAATTATTTAAGTGGGACGCTCAAAATGGAAATGTGTAACTATTATTGTGGGACGGAGGGAGTATTTTTTATCGTATAGCCCGCAAGCCCGAAGCCTGTTTGGGTTATGTTCACCTTGCTCATTTAGGCCCGATTAACCCGAAACCTAATTAGCGCGATGTTTGTTAGGGCTGACTCATTTAACATATTTACTTGTATCCATACTCACTCCATTAAAAATTCATTAATTTGTTATACTTAAAATTAGTCGACGTATATACGAACGTTATTTCTACTTTAAAATCATAAAAAAATAATTTGTTCGGACACGGCAACCGAACAATTTGAGTTGTTTGGTTGCTGTTACAGGACCTTAAGGAAAAACACTCACAATTACAAACATTTGGTGAAGTTTATATATATATATATATATATATATATATATATATATATATATATATATATATATTATTTTTCTCTCTCCTTGTCAAAAACCAACTAAACTTTTAGTATATGGAGAAAAATAGAGTTTTTTCTAGGTACATTTTCAATTTAATAGCGATTGTCGTCGAGGGCTCTACGTTCCAACCCTTAGTTGATTTTTTATCTTTTCAATTTTTGAATTCATAAACTTGTTCATTTTTCTTGTGGAGTTTAGCTTCAAAGATCTATTCAGATTAAGCTAAATTCTGACCATTTATGGTGATGCATATTTCTTTGTACATATTACTTCAGTTTCTTTAATGTTATGATTCATCTTCACATATGATTCAGATAGAATAAGAGCTTTGTTGTGGTAGATTTATATAATAGAAGGATAAGTGATAAATTTAATTAAAGGATAAAATATTCTAAAATAGGGTATATTTGATAATTTATATATGTATTTTAATCTTAATGAGGTATATTTAGTAATTAAGTATCTTTAATTAGTAGAATCGAGGTACGAATAGTCGTGCTCATAAATATATTTTGATCAATTTAATCCAACTTAATAGGGTTATAATGGTACAGTTTGCACAATTCTTCATAATCATATAAATAAATCTTAATGTTATTCTCTCTTCTCTTATTTATGGAATACAATTAATATCTATCATATTTATGTAGTAATCCCTCCAGTGTTAACGTTTAAGTTTACTTTTTGCTCGTAGATCAAGAGATATAATATTTTAATTTGTAGTGAGGTGAGAGAAATAATATTTGATTTTAATGAGTAGTTGTATTAGTGTTTTGTCGGTCCTTTATGAAATAATTAATTTTTTTGTGCGGGCCCACCTTGACAAAAAATGGAATGTAAACATTAACTTTGAACAAATTAAAATTAAAAACATAAACTTTGACGTGGGATTGAGGGAGTATACGTTAAATCAACAACCCATATTAGTTGATCTTATTATATATGAGTATTATTTAATATAGAGGTATCAAATTGATTCGGATCAATAGGATTATTATGGTCCATATTACTTATTTTAAAAGGTTTCCCTTTAATATATTTATTAGAATTTGATTGTGGGTTAAAACTTGCGTGTCCCCGGGGATAGCGTGCCTCCAAATTCTATATTTTTTTAAAGTTATACCATTCAATATTAAATAGTATGCCCTTTAGAATAAGAACGTGTACTCGTTATTTCATAAAAAAGTTAATTTTTTAAATAAAATATTTTTACTATTAATATTTCAATCGATCTTCTCAATAAAAATTATACTCTTATTAATTAAAGTGTATAGCCTTTTGAATAAAATTTTATATCCTTACAAACCTTTTACTCTCAATGACACAAGAGACCAACTCTTAATTGTGAATCTATCTTTGATTTAATAACATTCATTAAATGCATTAATTTAATAAAGATAATGAAGAAATTTATGATATCTAACATTTAATCTCTTTGAAATTTACGAAAAAAAATTGAACTTAATTCAGTAAAACTCAATTTCTTCGGGTTCACCACCTCGGTCCGCAGTATCAGGCCTCAATTTTTGGCTGGTGCCGGCACGCTACTCCATTATATGAAAGTGCTTGAATTCGCAATGGCATTTAGTCTGAGCGAGAGAATTTGACGGAGATCATTGATGAGAAAGGGCAGTCCATCATCCTCCCCTCCGCCATCTGCAATCCACCATCCTCCCCTTCGCCATCTTCTTGTATGTTCTTCATTCGAAAAATCTCTTCAATGAAAGCTTAATTCCAAACTTCCTTTGGTTAAGAGTTGATTTGTACATGATGAACAACTCAAATTTTGCAGAAGACTCTGAATAATTGCTAATTTAAGGCTCGTGTTGACGTGCGTGTAGATGTAGAGATTTATAGAAGGAGAAGCACATACCTTTAGTGTGTGTTGGGCGAAAACGTTAGAGATCCTACAAAAACTTTTCAACCCGCAAAATTTTATTATGTTGTGATTTGAGATCCGGTTTCATGAAATATTCGTGAGACCGGTTGCACCCAAGTGCTACTCATAATTTTATTAAGAAAACAAATTATCTAAGAAAAATCATCTAATTTAATAACATAAAAATTAGATATGATTTATTACACCTAGATACAAAATTTAGAGCATATTTATTCTAGAACACAAAGGAAAAAAAGAATTACCTCAGCTACACAATTATTTGCAGTGAGACTAAATTAACCTTCTTGCATAGATCCACACTACAACCAATGAGCCTTCCCTCGAATTTCTGATCATCACGTCTTCCACACTGCCGAATTCTTCGAAGGCTTCACGGATTTGTTGAGCTGTATAGTCATCATTCATCATCTTCTCCCATGAAACTACTAAAACGTTCTCCTTATCTAAAAAGTTATCTCTTCCGCTTGCTGGTGAAGTTTTGGGGGCGGCGTGCACTGCACGCGTTCCTGCAATTTGGTCCTTCAATTGACGAGCTTATCTCTCCTCCTCTTCGCAAGCTTTCATGGCGGCGCATTGCACTCGTTTTGCAATTTGGTCCTTCAATTGATGAGCTATTCTATTTCTCTCCTCCTCCTCCTGTCGAGCTTTCATGGTTGCGATTGTGGATCACTCACATTCTTCGAGATCGGATTTCAACTTCCGGCGCTTGGAATCAACATCATGGCTCTGGATCTGTATCGCCTTCCTCTTCCTGATTTGAACTCTGATTGAATTGTCAAACGTTTTTCGAGCCATTTCATCCCTAAGAATTTCGTATAATATTTGAAGATTAACAAAATTAACGTGCACCAGAGGATCATTGCACCTCTTATCAAGATGGAGCTCCTTCGCCTTCGATCGATATGATCTGCTAATGTCGTGTTCTGAAACTTCACATATGGACGAGATTCCAATTTGATATAACTTGAGCAATCTGCATAAATAACAATTTTAGCTCTAGACGAAATTGGGCGTGGAGAAACACAGGGCTTGAGTGATTCACGTCAGACGAAGGCAACTGCCTTATTTCCCAAAAGTGAATGAATTACTCATGAGAATGAAATTCATGTTCTGCTTATGTACACTCAGAACCACCGTGTTCAGCCACTCTCAGACGGTTGTTGTATGCGGCAACTGCCAGACAGTACCGTGCCAGCCTATAGGTGGTCGTGCCAAACTAACCGAGGGCTGCTCTTTCCATAGGAAAGGCGATTGAATTAATTGGTGATGCTCCATCCCTCCTTTTTCCTTCTTGAGAAAGTTTGTGAAAGTGAAAATGATATTTTGATTATGATCTCTTTTACATATCTTATGACTTAATCTACAATGTGCTTTTGTTAATGGATCTTCTAAAATTTTCTTGAGTTTGGTTCTTCTAAAATCTTGTTACAAGTTAAAGCTGATTTGGTTTTCACTTACTCTTGAAGCACATATATTTGTAGCTCAATGTGTTATGATTTATTCTAAACTGTTTTGAGTCTGATGATTGATGCATATTAACTGAATCTTAATCTTGATTCCCTTCTATTTTGTACCTCAGGGCTTGAGTTATGTGTTATACCAAGAGTTGATTTTTAAAGTGAATAAATATGTATGGATATTGCCGTTTGGCGTATGATAGTACGTGAATTGTTAGGGTTCCACTACTAAAAATCTGTAGATAGATATCAGTGCATAAATATCGGTGATTTGTAAAACTGATATCTATAAACTTACATACTGATATTTATTCTACCACCGATATCTATGAAGAAAGCATTACTCTAATAAATATCGGTGATAGTCTACTGATATCTTTTCATGACGTTTATATAGTATATAGATATTGATTATAATTACAAAGGAAAACGTGTTTGCAATAATCACTTAAATCGTGAATCAAATACACTGGATCCCTCCATACTTGGATTTTATATTTTACAGATCCATCCTTTGAATTAAACAACAAAAAATCGCAACACCTCTTTTGAACCCTAAAACCCAAATCATGATGAACCCTAAACTGCCCGCACCGCCGCTTTACCATCCCGGCGGTTGTCCGCCATAGCCACCTTGTCATGCCTCATTTCGTGCTCTCGCAGCCCGTCCTATTGTCAATGCCATCTTTCCTGCGGGTAGATACCTGGAGACGGTGAAGCCCCGTGAGTCCTGCAAAGCCGCGTCGACTCCGCCTTCCTCTGCGTCGGCTGCGACGCAAAAATCCACGCCGTCAACAAGCTGGCATCGTGCCCGCGTCTGGGTCTGCTAGCATGCCGCCGCCGCTCTTTGCGCCACCTGCGACCAAGACATACACTCCGCCAATCCCCTCGCCCACGGCACGAGCGCATCCCCGTCGTCTCTATCTATGACGCGGCCTCCGCCGTCAAGTTGTTGCCGTCTGCCGCCAAGGAATTCTCCAAGGAGGAAGCCGGGCCGCATCGTGGCTTCTGCCCAACCCTAATAGTAAGCTAGATGAGAATCTTCAATTATGTCACCTAACTTGCTACTAAGTTACTCCTTTTTTTATGGTTTAAATCTGAATTAGAATTCCAGCTAGAATTAAAGTTAATTTTAGTAATCCTAAGTACACTATGGGCAATTGTTAAAACTTCTCTATTCATTGATGGAGGTACCATAGAGAAGCATCATGTAACAAAAAAAATGACATTTGGTGGAGAAGTATTCTGGTTTGACTTTGTTGCCCAGGTATACCCACCTCTTCTATCACACTTGTAAGTTATTTGATATGTTGCGTACAGTATATGCATTTTGTATATGCATTTTGTGACTTCACTGGCCTTCCAATTTCTAAGTGTCTTGGACTTGACATTTCTTTGAAAAATTAAGCGGGCTTTGCTCAAGTAAAATTTGAGTTTTCAAATGTTTTATCCTTATTCTGCGGTTATAATTCTAGGGTTCCTGTTATTGCTTAATGGAGCTGTCCTCTAGGCTCATTCTATTTGTGAAACAATTCCATTATAAGGCATGTAATATGTGGCACTATCATACCACATGCCAATTCTATTTGCTAATAGTCTGGTATCTCCAAAAATTCTAGTTGCTAGGTAGAATTTTTATTCATTCATTTATGATAATGCCTCACCCTTTTTATTTAAACCGCCTCAGCAATTTTTTTTAACACTTTAGGATCTGCCCTCTCAATTCCAACAGTAAATGTGTAAGAAAATCAACTTGCTAGATAATAAAGCCAAATTTAATACTACATAAGAGAGTGCTTGTAACATTGTTGTCTTAAACCTATTCAAAATTGATGGAAAAAAGCACTGTGGCAAATTAGATTAGTCATATCATCACAGGGAAGATAAGTCTATCTCATAGAAAACGTTTGATTGAAGTAGAGAATAACATAATCATTACAACGAAGAAGTTACACTGTGCTGGTTTGTTAGATTAAAAAAATCTAAATATCGCTAATAGCCTTTTGGTTTTGGATCTTCTATAATCTTTTTTAACACAACATATTCATGAAAAAAATACTTAACATACACTTTTTCTCTTTGAGTGAACTGGTGGCTGGACATAGTATAGTATGGCATCGTTACAATAGGTGAGGATTTTAGTGCATTTTTATCAGTTTATGTAGAACTATTGACGCATGCTTTCATGTCTCTTGTTAATTCTTCTAAGGATTCCCACTCAGATGTCCTAAAGTTGTAATTTTTTACAGCAATGGAGAATATTTCGATGATTCTGTCTCTCACTGATTTAATATTTCATCATTGATTTTGATAAGAAACACATTAATTTTTGTTTGATAAGTCTCACTCACTTCTTGTTTGTTTTCATCATTCATCATGATTCTTGATAAGTCTCACACACTTCTTGTTTGTTTTACTTAATGTGTTTTCAATAACATATGAAAAGTTTCTTTTGCAGCTGCACATGAACATAGTTGCTGAAAATGAGGCTATGTTGCAAGGCACTAAAGGTTGGATATGAGAAATCTTTAGTGTATCTAGGCTTGCCATGAAGCCTGGTAAGGTAAGACACGTAAATAGAAGTGTGTGCAGCCTCTGAAAGTTGCAATAAAATTCTCTCCCTAATAAAAGAGTTTATGATTTGTAGATTTCAAGTTTCACACATTCTATTTGTGTGCTTGCGAACATGGATGAGCCAGTTGGTCATGTTTTGCAGAGAGTGCAGGTGAGGAAATGGAGTGATGATCGTCACATTACGATTATTTGATGGATAGGAGTTTTGACGGTGTGGAGTTATTGGATGTCCTGGTATATTACGTTTTGATTGAAAAAGAAAAAGATAGAAAATTCTCTTTTCTATAATTGCAAGTGTAAGGTTATAAAGCTCTATAACATTTTTCCCTCTTCAAATGTGACTTTGATAGTTTAGTCCTAATCCTATCCTAATATATTTAAAGTAACTAGAGTTCGTAAAACATTTTCCCCCTATTTTACCCTCCCCTCATTTCATTATTTACCTCATTCTCCATATTTAATTACTTTAATAATATTATTATTCATTTCTTAATTTTTTTTACTAACTCTTCACTCCGTTATTTCATTTATTTTTAATCTTTTCACCTTCCTCAATCTCTTGAGCTCCTTCCCCGTCAGTTAAACTCGATATTTTCGTTTCTGATTCTTATTTTGGGTTTTTCTCCCTGGTCTTAATTTTTTTCCTACAACAATCTATTGAGCTTCTTCCCCATCTGAACTTCAGCATCCCGCTACCCTGAAGCAAATTTTGAAGTTCTCTGTTAGATGGACTGCTCCTTGAAATTGTGTTTTTTTACTCTATATCAAGTGGCGTTCTGCTTATTTTTCCTAATTGTATTTTTTCATGTGGAACTTCTATCACTTTTCTTTGTGCTTTTGTCATGTGATTTAGACATCTGCGTTTGGTTATCATGGGAATTTTTGCCGGTTTGGCCTTTTCTGAATCTCTCTTACAACATCTCCAACGACAATATTGTTCCTTGGCTTCTGTCAGTTGATTGCCCCAGAGTAGCAGGTGGCTTCCCATGGTTCAGCTTCAAGAATTTGGTCCATTTGGATCTTTCCATCAATAACATCACCAGCAATTTCCCCCTTTTCCGTGATTGCTCTAGCTTACAACACTTGGATTTATCGTCCAACACCTGTTATATTTTGTTTATACTCAAGTACGTGAAAATTTTACTCGCAATGATCTTTATTTCATCGTTGTTGAATCGTATATATGTTTCTGCGATCTGATTTATTACATTGTATTGTTTAAATTCGTTTCTATGTGTGTGTTTATGAGAGAGATTGAGTGGAAATGAATTTGTCTTTTGGAAATAGGCATTGTGTTTCTGTTTCTCTTGGGTTTGTGCTTCTAATTTGTGTTTTTGGTGTGTGAGCAATTGTGATTTTCTACAAATATAAACCAGATTTTCTTTGTTTTTGAAGAAAGTTCTTCATCTTTATGTTCTGTTGTAGAATATTTTTTTTTCATCTTTAGTTCCTATTCTTTGTTCTTTTGAGAGATATGGCATTATATTGGGGAATCAATTAGTAAATGTGACAAATGCATTCAAGAGAAACAATTTTGGACATCCTTTGATTATTTAAACCAAAAGTAAAAAAACATGAGCCCTTAAAGACATTAGCAATCTCTCTTTTAGGTGTTCCCCTGCAGAATGATGTCCTTATTGGCTTCCTCTGTCTTTTCAATAACTTTGAGCTTCTCCTAACTGACAGAACTGATAGGAAGTTTGTCAACAAACTCATAATAAAAATTAAGAGAAGCCAAAAAAAAAAAAAGAAAAAGCTAGATTTCATGAAAGCTCATTTGGTGTATATACATAATCTTTGGAGATGGTGTTTGGTGCATAAGGATAACTATTCTGATTCTATGATCTAACCATTTTCTTAACGTCCATTGCAGGGTGGATAATTTATCATATCAATCTGTTCCAATGGCTACTTACACTTTCTCACCTTAAATCTCTGTTTCTTTGGATTCAACTTTGAATTAGGAAAAGGAAAAGGAGGATTAATATGTTTTTTGTTGTGTCTTAGAAAGATAATTTCAAGATTCAAGAAATGGTTACACAAGGCTGATGTGACTTGATTAGACGTAGGAGTAATAAGTAGGGCAGAAACTAAAAACTCTGGATTTTACTCTTATGTTTTGGTGCTGAAGCTAACGTTTTTTGGGCCCTTTTGATTTGTGAATAGAAGAATATATAGGACATTAATTGTTTGATTTGAAGGTTTGAAATTTAAATGGAGTCTTAATTAAGCTAACCATTGCTGATTATTTACCATTTACATTTTCTTTTAGGCTACAATTTCAGGGGATTGAAATTCTATCACTTGGCTCAACAATGACTTGGGCTATTATATTGGTAAGATTGAAATATTGTATTATGCAAATCATAGTTATCTGTTCAGTCTCTTAAAAGTTATTTCTTCTTCATCTTCTAAGGATTTAATTCATGGATTAACTTGGGTGAATACATTGATTCAACTTTTATTGCAATATTCCCTTTTTATTCTCATTGTCAGATTGTTGCAGGGGAAAATGAATTCATTTTATCTTGAATTTCTCATGGGTGGATGAATTTTCTACTTAAGATATCTATTTTTGGTAGGTTCACAGTCGTTTCACATCGTTTACAAAAATATCTATGAAATTTTTTCATAGAGCTCTGTAAAATTTTACTTTTTGTTTCAATCAATTTAGCACCAAGTAATGTTTTTTGATTCAACATGTAAAGTTTGTACTTGTAATGTTTTGAAACTAATAAATCCAATTGAAAAGTGAAGAAAACGACAGAAGACATACATACTTATTTGGACCTATTACGCATGTATGTACAGGGCAACCTACTGGCCTTTTTTAATCCTTGCATACTGCTTTTAATTATATTTATGAATAGGTTTAGTTTTCTTTATAATTGAATGTAGGTAATTGCATTAAGGGGTCATTGTGTGGCTGCTACTTTCCTCTAGTGGGCAGTTTCTCTTGAAAAAACACCACATGCTCTCTTCGCTGCTGAAAGACGCCACCCCTCTCCGCCACTATTTTCTCTCTCTCTGTAAGTTCTTGACCTCCCCAACAACTGAGTAACCCCCACCCCTTAGAAATCACACATAAAACCTTGCTAGCTAGTATTGCAGTTTTTGTTTGGTTCAAAATAATAATGATTTCTGCATCAATTATGTTTTGTACTTGATTTTTATATATGTTTACCTTTATACTTTATTTATACGCATAAAACATTCGAATAAAAACTAATATGTAGAGAAAAAGCAAGAAAATACCAGTTAGATGCACGCTTCGGTCAAATTTATGTGGGAAGAGCTCGCATTTCAGCATAGGAAATACGAATTGAAGTAGAAGATACTAGGCTTGTGAGAATGTAGACTCTAATGAGGTAATTATTAATTCTAATAATTTATAATATTAAGCAATTGAAAGGGGCTTCGAACTTTGATTCATGTGTTTCTATATTTTCATAAAATCTATGATATTATTCTTGTGTTCTTTGCGCTAATATTTTTAAAATAAAATGATCGATAAAGATCATACTGTTCTTAATGCTCTTCATAAAATTTATGGAGCTGACCTGAAAATTATTAAATGAAACTGTCAAGATGACTTTTGCAAATTGTCTATTGCTGCCCAAAGATATTGCTTCAAAAATATGACTGTAATGCTTGGAGCTTTTCAAAACCAAAACATGGAGTAATACTTTATTGATCTTTGGAAACAAAAATTTTTACTTTTGGGACATGTGGACACATTATGAAATTAATTTTCAAGCTTATGGAGGATAAGTTTCGTCAATTTGTAATCTTCTCCAATAAATTTGTATAATGAATGTATATTCAATTCGCTATTACTTTTTTTTTTTCTGTGTGATATGATCTAAATATTGAGCTTCAAATGGATTGTCAATAGGAGCTTAACTTTTACTATGAGAAGAATTTTCTTTGCGTGCGTAACTCTAAATTTTCAAAATTGCTGATTGACCCATGTGTCGTAGTAATCTATGAGTTCTGTTGAAATTCAGCTTAATTGATCAAAAACAGATTGAAGCTGAATAGATTGCTATACTTTATATTCCCACACCTTTGTCTTTGTGTTCTACAGATAAGCTGCTGCTTCTCTCTTCTTACTCCCCAATGCCTTCTTTCTCGAACGGTACGTTAACGTGACTTGATTAAGTATTAAATGATACTCCGTCTGTCTGCACGTGAGACGGTGAGGGTGTAGTGTAAGGATGAACATGATTGAGTACTAAATGGCAGCTTAAAATTTCAATATAGTACACACATATAGTATATTATTTAAAACAATCTAAAATTAAGCTACCAACACATCCTTCTTTTTAGCTTTGAACCATGTGTTGTGGTAACTTAAATACGCCATTCATAAGGCTGAGTGTTGAAAGTGAATTGCACTCATCTTAACAAAGGCTTTGAAAAATTTTAAGTTGGATTTTGTTTATTGGTGGGCTTTTCTCTGAATGTTGTGTTGATGAGTTCTTGATTTTTTATAATTAAATAATTCGTGTTATATAACAAAACAACAATAATTAAGGAGTTTTTTTTAATCTTATATATAGTTAGGCAATTTATTTCATCAGTGTAAAGAATTTGCAACAAATTATAACATTTGACTTTAGATAATGTAATGTATAACTAAATTATGTAAAAAGTTAATATATTTGTACATATTTTCTAATTATTTGAAATAATCTTGATTTATTTTTTTTAAATATTACTTTATAATATAATACACTTGAAAACTATTTATTACTCATCTTGGACTCAACATTCTTCTCTATCGCCTCCACTCAAGCTTCTATTCGGGTTCAGGTGCGTGGCATCCGGCAGGTCGGACCAATTTGATAGAGTAAAGAAGTTATACTATAAACGAAAAGGATATATGAAAAATAAAAATGTAAGAATATGATTCCCCCCAAGATGACTCCCGTCATCCAAAGGCTGCCCAATAGACGTTACAAGGATAATTCTAGATGACCCTCACCTCTCTTCTACCCACTTATTTATAATCTGTTATTTGAGACCTAATTTAATAATATGGAAACCCACTTATTTATAATCTGTTATTTGAGTCCTAATTTAATAATATGGAAAGTACATCATTATTGTCAAATCTATTCTCCCTCAAATAAATACTTGCTAATCCACTAGATTGGTGATTAGCATGATTGCAGCAAGAATAACGTGGTTAGCTAACCCCCTTGATTGGCTCAATCAGATATTGATGTTATCAATAAGCAGTCCATGCATGACAGATCTACTGGATCTACTCCCTGCAAGAATAACGTGGTTAGCTAACCCCCTTGATTGGCTCAATCAGATATTGATGTTATCAATAAGCAGTCCATGCATGACAGATCTACTGGATCTACTCCCATAGATAATGTAACCTCTTCAAACCATGATCTAGTTAAAGGGGTTCCCCCTGTTGGCAAGACGCAGGTTAACTCGCGTGAAGCTGACCATGGCAAAGATGAGGTTCCTCCCAATTACATTGGTAAGAAGTACAACACTAGACAAGCTTCTCATGCTGATAACTCCAGGCCAACTACAAGATCCCAAACAACACCAACACAAAAACAATAGTTGCACACTCACCTCAAACAAAGTCATGATGGCTATGAGCGCCATTGCTCCCAAGGATTAGAGTCGATTAGATGAACAGGGTTGATTTTATTTTCCACCAAATTCTTGTTAAACAAAATTCTGTTCTTATTACTTGGCTACCTGTTTAGGCCTTGCTTTATAACATCTATCAACATGCATTACCATTTTGTCCTTTTTTGTTTTAATAAACTTAACTTTAATTAATAAGGGTATTATTTTTTTAAAAGAAAAGGTCGTTGATATATGAAGAGTATTAAAGTTTGACTATTTATTTCTAGAAAATCAAGGTACAAGTAGTGTTTTTAAAACCGGACCGGTCGGTTCAACCGGGAACCGGTGCCTAAAATCGCTTTTAAGATTGAACCAGAAAAAACCGGAATTGGTCAGAACCAGAAAACTGGTAAAGTCGACGGAAGCCAAAAATCGGCGGTTTTTAATAAAATTGCATCATATCCATACAAATCCTTCTATTGAAATCATAAAAAAAAAAAAGAATGACCCATTAAATCCAAAATAAATCATACAGATCTAATGAGAAACATTTAAAATCCACTTTTCGGAGACTGATCTATAGAGAAAATACACATCTATTCGTAGAAAACATTGAATTTGAGAAGCTAAATCACCGCCTCCACGAATCTGCTGCAAACTTGGGACCAACGAAATTAGGTGTATTATGATGTAATTATTTAAGTTAAAAAAACATAGACAAGAAAGAGAAGAGTAAGTGACGAGAGAGAGGCTAGAAATGAAAAGCCGAGTAGATGGATAGAATGGTGATACTGATACAAACGACTGCAAATTAGGGCAACCCTAATTAATAAAGTATTTTTTTTGTTGTTATTATAGTATATATTTTTTAATAAATAACCTTGTAGTGGGCTTTAAGAGTGGGCTTTAAAATGAAACTTACATTTTTTTATGGGTGGGCTATAGCTCAATAAAGTATAAATATTAAATAATTTATTTATTATATATTTTAATGATTATTTTAAAATATAATTAAAAATATATTAATTTAATTTTTCCGGTTGAACCGGTTGGACTGTGAATCGTTGTCATCACCTATTCGATCTCCGATCCGGTTATAAAAACACCGGGTACAAATTCTTACTATATTTTAATGTATAACATTTAAATATTAAAGGGAATAAATTTGAATTTTAGCGCACATAACTAACTCTGTACTCGAGTGAATGCAAGACTTTGTCATATGCTAATATAAAAAATGATTGTGTGTACTAGTAATAGACCACTTAAATAAAATAATACGATTACTTATACCCAAGAAAGTGAAAAACCTAAACATAGTAAAAGAGTTAAAATTGCAAAGAATTTTGTTAAAACTCCTTCAGTTATATGATTGGTGATGAATTTAGATCTGTAACAAAAACGGTATCATCTAAATCCACTACTCGTGAAAAACCATAAATAGTGAAATTGACTCCATTATGTAAAATCATTCATACGAATTGAAGAGTTCAAATTTCATGTATCATTATGATGTAACCTCTTCTATGTCATCATCAAATGGATAATACATATAAAAGAAAAAAATAATTAAAAAAAAGCATAAATTCTATATCAATAATTAAATTTTCTCCTCTTTATACATGTCAATCACATAAAATAACAACACTTAAGATATTACAATAATATGGCACAAAAATCCCATATTGGGAATCGGTAGATCTGCCTAAAGGTTGTAACTTGTAAGGCATTGGGGTATCTAGTATTCCCTTTCCATTATTTTTATTTACTCTTTTCTTATTTGTTTCTCATTACACTCTTCACCTTCCAAAATAGTAAAAATTTTAAAATAAGTGACGTATTATATTTTCAAGAATATTACTCTCACCTAATACAAATAACTCACTTTAAAGAAAACCACATACGTAAATAAATAAAATTATTTAAAAAAGAAAATTTTCTTAAATTTCATAACAATAACAGTGAAGAGCATACCAGAGGAAGGTAGTCTACAAGAAATATGATATGCCACTTCGTGTGAAATACGTGATACTAACCAAATAAACACACATTTTACATACAAAAATCACTCTCTCACAAACTGTTAAGTCTCCATTTGAGAATTCCACTTTCCAAATTACTAACACCAATGGTGGTGGAGCGTGTCTGTAAAAATAATTCTCCAGGCCCTTAACAAGTGTGACATCATTCTCTAATGCAACAATCCAGATTCAATTTCTTCATTTCCCTCCCTAATATCCTTGACTGATTTTATCTCCTCGGTTAATGTGAGCATGCAATTAGGTGCATAAAAGGGATCTAATTATGTTTTTCTTGTATCCTCCCAATAATAAAGAAATAACTAATGCTGGATATTCGATTTTCCCTACAAGTTCACTCAAAAATGAACTTCAGTTTCTAAACTCCTTAGACAAGTTTTTCTAAATCCTGTTATCAAAGCACCTTCCAATTGATCGAGAGGTCGAAGCACCATCATTTTTTGTCACCGTATATATATCCAGCAATTAGGATGAGCACCTCAAATCAAGCCAAGTTTTGTCAAGAGTGTAAGGGCCTCAGGCTTCAAGATGAAAAGGAGAGCCTGGCTAACCATGCGCGACACATTCACAACTTTCAGATGATGCTATGTTGTGAGGAAGTATACTATTTTACATCCATCTACATAATAACATGATGAGTGCTTTCATGTGGATTTTCCTTATGGCATAAACAATCCGGTAACGGATTCACGTAAAATGCCTCTTCTGTACGAAACCTGTCCATTCCTTTTGTGCCTGAAACTGGGCCTTTTCTCTTCCGTGGAGATCCTTGCCTGGGATTATGAAAGCAAGAACCACATTTAGAGAGAGCAAAGAAGGATGTGCTAGAAGAGAGGAAGAAAACAAATGGCACGCTGACCAATATGGATAATACAACAAGGATTTATATATCAAACAATGAATATTCAATCAGAGAAATAAGACTCAATGAAAATGGACATTAAAGAAATATTGTTGATCCACAAATGAATCGGAGCAAGTCATGAACGCAAGCTCAATAGAGACGATGATAGACAAGTACAGCCAACGCCCAGAGCAGGAGTAAATGAAGTAACCTAGTCAATGGGCTCTGTTATTGACTAATATATTTGCCCATAATTAAACAAGCACAGTGCAAAAGTGAGAAGCAAATCCCTTGAGTTATCCAATGACTAAGGAGACTATCAGATACGTTGGACATCATCTGTAAGCAAGTATGCTTATAGTTCATAGAAATGCAAAAAGTACAAAAACAAATGCGTTAATGTTATATCATGACAGTACTCTATTAATTATTTGATGTAGTCAACTTTTATTAGTTTCTATGGACTAATTAGTTATATAATAAATTAATAAAAAAATACATATGTATATGCATATATATAAGTTTAAGCTCAATCAATGTACATAAACAAGCAAAAATCAACTTAAAAACATGTTATTGAGCTGGGAAAACAATGTTGGTTTGGAAATGCCTGATGCGCAGGAGGCTATGAAAAAATGCAGGAGCTACATGCCCCTCTAAGACCGCCTGCCTCCTATCTGAGCATCAGCATCGGCACCCCTTTACATGTGGTGCCTCGTATAAGCACACAAGTATGAAAATGAGCTAACAACTAGCAGCCAATATACTTTTAGAAATAAGTCCATCTTATCTCAATTATAAACCAGATAACTATAAGTAGTAACAAAAATAATAATTGAACCTCACAGAGTGGAATACCTCCTCCTGTGGATTTCATAGACTCTCTTTGAGAGATTTTTGTCTTCTTTCATTGTCCCCGCATCGATTTTATCAAACAACCGGACAAGCACCTTCCTAATGAACAAGTAAACTCAAACATTGAGCAATTTAGAATTAGCAACAAGTAGTAAAAGATAGATAACAGAGGCAAGAAAAACCTATGCACAAATATCATGCCTGTCGGGAGAAATTGTTTTCCTATGCCCCAGAAAACGACGATGACCCTCAACAGCCCTTGCCATATTTCCGGAGTACGTTGGAATGAAAATATCACTTTCAACTGAGACAATATAGTCAAGTGCAGCCATTTGTGTTGCATGGTTGATGAAAGGTTCTAATTCCTGAGGTGATGCTAACTTTTCCTGGAAAATCAAATATTTTGAATGAAACGAACTACACCGGTGGAATGAATATCAAATTTATAAATTAGTCTAAAACTTGACCAGCATTGATCCAAGACAATGTACTTGACAAATTTCCACAATGCCTAAGGATAGCGTTTTCAGAAAAATTAGCTTTGTTGGCAGATGTATATTCCTGTTTTGTATATATCACAGAAAAATTACATATGTTCTTGATAGTATAATCTAATTCCTCTCACTTCTGTCAAAACAAATGACTAACTAAATTTAATATTTGCAGGATATTTTGTAAAACATCTGATAGTGGAATATTCTTCTTGCTACGATTCAACTCATTAGAAGCCTTATTGAACTCTCTTCTTACAATCTTCTCATGCCTACATAGTGGTTAACTTTGAGCATTTAAACTAAACCATGGTAACACTATACATTCTCAGACTGTTTAAAGCACAGGGAATGTTAAGTTATTTTTAAAAAGTAATGCTATAAATTATACGTTGTTTGTTATTTGACTTTTCAGGATTAATATGTGAGCCACATAATACATTTGAATATTGAATTACAAGTATTTGCTCTTTTTAAGCCTTAAATCAGATATGAGTATTGACTTTCAAATATAATGAAATTAACTTCCCATTTAATCAAGAGAGGTTTATTAAGGAAATCAGGTTGGGAGGAGGCTTTAATGATCTGTGTCACTAGAGCATCATTTTTCATTTTGAAGAATGTTTCATATGATAGGACACCTGATTTCTATATCCATGGAACATGGAAGCTCATGTAATACAGCATAACCAACCATACCTTTTTCTGGATAAGAAACAAGACCATATTGTAATAGTTGGTTCACAAGCTTCCTTGAGAGAAAAACATGCAAAATGGTGATCATGATAAATTGACCGCACCTTGTTCATTAATATTGGATATCTAGCCCGCAGATCAAGTAAACGAGATTCACCCCCATATATCTCTCCAGCCGCAATATATATAGGGGTACTAGATGGAAAACCAAGAGCACTAAGAAACATCCCAACCTCCTTTGGAGTTAATGGACAATAGCCTTTGGCTCTCTGCTCTACAGGATCAATCTCTTTAGTTTTCCACCACGTTGTATTCTCTCTTAAGTTCAGAAAAAAATAATAATAAATCACATTATGCCAACCATATTAAGCAACATACAAAATGTATGAGATAGTTCACCTAATTGTCTTTAGTTCCTCCGCTTCTTCTGGAAACAAATCATGGGTACAACCACTAAATGCGAGCATGTCCTTTTCAAAACGCAAGTGCAAGGCAATAAAACGACCATAGGACCTCATTCGCTCCACCAACAACTACACATAAAAGAATTAAGTTCCACAAATTGTGGACATGAATGTCATTTATGAAACTGAAATAGATGCCAGTTGAAGTTCAAGACTAAGGCATAGATGCCCAGATTGATCGATTACCTTTCCCATTCTCTCAATCTGAGGTGCAAACCAAAGGGCTTGATAGCAAGCCCGGCATCGCAGCTTCTGAATGTCAGGAGGAAGATTATTGTTTGCTAACCGAGAATCAGACTTTGCAGCTCGAATGACCTAACATATCTTCCCTTTAGTTTTGTAATATGAAAAGTCTAAACACAAAGGCAATAACTTCAGTTCCTAATGTACCTGATAATCTTCCCACATCTTTCCAATCTCTTGTTCATAGTAATCTACCCCCGACCAACTTCTGAAATGCTTCACTGCTCTAGTGGCATTTGACAATTCCTTGGGGAGCCTTTTTACTATTTTTACGTCATCAACTAAAGAATTGATAAAATGATATTCATCAAAAACATCAGAGAAGTTGCTGCAATTTCAAGCATACATGAATAGGTTAGAAATTAATACACGAATATTAAAATTAAAATTTACACATAATCACAAAGCTAACAGCATACCTTGAATCTTGCCAAAATGAGTGTTTATCAAGTTCAGGAATCACAAGAGTAGCATTTATAAGGCGTGAAACAGCAACCATATCGCAAATCTGCAAGCAGAATTTAGTTATGGGGGAATGTAGGCAAAATGTATGGCAACGACACATTACGTAAAGCACAATGCACAAGCTTCTCATAAATATTGAAATATTCATGATTTCCAATTATCTATGAGAAACTCATGCATTGCCTCATGAAGTGGTGAGATAAGAAACCCTTGGGATAATAAGTACAGTCATATCTCCTGCAAGAATAAACAAGACACTTTGGTGCATGTTCAGACACACATTCTTGTGATCTTTGTTCTAAATTGGCTTTACGCACCACGAGTATATAAGAAAGATGTTATTCAACCTTGTAAACACTCATCTTGTAGTAATTCATATTCACTAAACAAGGTTTAACCTATTCGACGAGAATTATAGACTATGATTTGGCTCTATAACCCCCCTCCCCCCCACACACACAAACTAACACCAATATTCCCGTAGGATCAAAGTGTAATCATCTTTGACAGCAGTCAAAGTCATTTAAGAACCTTTCACCTTAATCATTTCAAATCCTAAGAATACTATTTAAGGCATGCATTGAACCAAGGCTACAGCTCATGCGCCTTGAAATCATGGTGTCAAGGAGTTAATCCGAAGGCTCCCCTTTTTGTGCCTTGTTTGTTCGTTGCACCTCAGGCGCCCTCATGGGTGTCTTGAAAATTGCTTTCCAGGTTTTTTGAGTAATTTTTAGCGGTTTTTTACTTAATGAATTAGCAAGTTTAACACTCCTCCACAAATCACTGCCTTTTGCAGCTGCCACCAGCCTTCAACCTCCAGCAAACTGCAGACTGCCACCGGCTGGCTGCCAATTAGGACTTGATGTTGAAGAGGGTGAAGATTATTAAATTAGTTTGGTTGCCATTCTATAATATTGATGAACATATTGTGCAATGGACTTGTTATTTTATTTCATTTATGATTGATAGTGTTATATTATGTGTTTATGCATGTGTCATATTTGTGTCAATTGTTATATTATGTGTTCTTTTAAACTTCTTTTCATTAGGTAATTGTATTCTGTGTTATATTTTACTATGGGACATGTTTATTACACTTATGTCATCTCTATATCCAAGGCATGCCTAATGTGCAATCCTTGCACCTTAGGCACAAATATGCCAGGGTGCGCATTGGTGTGCCTTGTGTAATTAATAACCATGGGAATATAATCATAGGAATTCATTCCATTAAATAATAATAATTTAAAAATATCTACGGCTACTTCTTCTTGCAGCACCCCCCAAGCATGCATCCAGTGGGCACACAAATCCATTGTTACTTTTCCTCTAAAAAGACCATTATTGATTGCTTTAAATACTACCTGTCACTCTGTAATTTTGGTATCTTGAAGAGCTATCATTGTAGACTTAATTTATGATGAGTTGTCCCTAACAGATTTCAATTTTTTATGGCAAAAAGCTTCTCTATTAGTTGGGAGATTGTGATACTCAATGCGCAGATTTCCAATTCTGGACTCTGTTGCGGGAATGGGTTTTCAGTTTGATGATGGTGATGATAAAAGTGTATCTACTAAAATAAGATGGTTTATAACAGTTTCTTCAAATTTATGTGAAGGGAAACTACCACTAAATCTTATAAGAGATGATTATCAAGAGTGATTTTGTAATTTAAAAACTTCGATTGATAGGTCAAACATTATGATTAACTTTTTTTAACGCATAATTGTAGACCGAATAGGCACAAGGGCTCTATAGAAGCCTATATATATATATATATATATATATATATATATATATATATATATATATATACTTGGCACATTATTACCTAACCAAATAAGGTTAAACACCTCATAATATCACATAATAATACAACATATAAATAAAATTAGAACAGTACATAATCAACATCGAAGTTCATATATCTATAAACTAATAAAAAATAAAGTTTAAAACACATAATATTATATAATAGTTCCTAAATAACAAACTGAACATGAATATATAATGAAAAGACTAATTAAAAACAAACAGATAAATACTGAAATACTTCAAAGTTCACCTTCAAATCTTCAAGACAATAACATAAAGTACATCCACTATAATTACTAGCAAATCAGAAAACTATTCACTAGTCAATAATCATCTTGATTAAATAGATAATGATCATCCTCGTCATAATCAAATTGAATCATTTTTGGAAGAATGGAGATGTGATCTTATTTCTTCACATGTTTTTAAATATATTTGAAACTCTAGGTATAAGAGGTTTTGGGTAGTAATAAAGAGTGCATGACAAAATGCATCTTAAAAATGTAATAAAAACATGTTTGGAAGACAGCTAGAATATGTCTGCAAAAGGAACAGGGAGGCATGCAGCACAGAAACAGTGCCTGCCTCTGTCTGAGAAAGGCTCTGTACTTGGAGTCCGTTGAATCTTCATTATAAATATCATCTTTTTGTGAAGTGTTACATAAACCATACTGCACCTTCATATTGCCAGTTGTAATAAGAGTAGGTCAAGTTATGCATCTTTAGTGTAAGGATTTCAAAGGACGCAGAACATGATCTCAGCAAAAAGAGTTTCAGAAGTCTTTTTCCTAGGATGTGTAACCAAGGGTTTAGTTTTGGCATGCAGGGTAAAGCATAAACATTGTTACTCTCTCAACTTAATAATCTTTTAAAAAACAAACACTCAAAAAGTTTCAAACTCAATTTTGCATGTGATCTATCGACTGAGCGGAAAATGTTGGTATCAACCAAAGGAAACACAAAAGAACTATATTAATGATGAAATTGCAGGTGCAGTTAGTAAAACAGTTAAATATCAATAGTACATAATTTACAAAGAGGGATAGTTTGTTAATAATTCAAATCTTACAGGTGGCATTTTAATAAATCTTATTGTAACCTCCCAACGGGACAATCAAGTCTTAATTGGAACCTAATTCTATAATTTGCACATCTAAGGAGATAGGGGTCTAATAAACCACAGGCAAAAAATGAAAGTACTTCATACAATGTAATAAACCAGCAGTACCAAAAACAACCATAGGCACAAGCAAAGTATATGAGGTCTAATTTGTTTGTCGAGCATTTAACAATTGATCTTGTAAGTAAAATGAAATCCAGTAACTAGTAAGAGCAACTGAGAATAAAATCATAAATAGTGATATGAGTTCAACAACAAGAATTCTAAAGTCATTGTGTGCTTATGTTATTTAATTTTCAGGTTTGGCACACAGAGAAAGTATGAACTATACAGTATTTTCAACCCAATTTCTAGAATATACAAGCTTATGAAGGATCAAATGTGATCTCAATAGGAGCATAGGCCACACTATTTCAATCAGGTAGAATAATTCCAACTAAAATTTGACCTAGTGGTACATGTGTGGTTTTCCCTGTTTATGGAAACATTTTTTATAAACATAAAGAAGATGATACCCCAACAAAAAATTTCATTATCTGTTTTTTCCACAAAATTCAGTAGCACCTACAGTTCATTGCAACTCATAACCTTGCTTTGTTTCCGAAACAATGATAATAATTAAAAAGGGGAACCATTACACAGTCAACATCAATGGGGAGATCGACCATCCAGTCTAATTTTTGGATTGAACATTCCATCCATTCTCATCAATCCCTATACACTAATTTCACGGTGCTCAATACATAATTAATTATTATTTTAATTATAAATTACTCCCTCCCTCTACACTTAGTTCTCATACTTTTTCATCCAATTCTTAGCCCACTAACTGTACTCATTTTTAATATAGTCACACTACTAGAAACATGTATTGCAGAAGAAACCAGAAAGTATTATATAGTCTTCACTGAGAAACATCAGTATGTTTCTTCCGACAGGATTTATAAGGAGAGTAAGAACCAGAAAAATTAAGGAGCAATGTAGATTTCCTTTTGTAGTTTCCATTCCAATATTGGACTTCTCATAAGAAAAAACAAACAGACAGAGATGGATGAGAATTGCAGAGACAACACAAAGTGACCAGTCAATAAATAAAGAAGACGGAAGCATAATGACTTGTTATAAACTTGAAAACAGGAATAAATACATAATGTAAATATACATGATTTCTCCCTCTTTCTCTCTCTCTGTTTGATACTACACGCACACGCACACGCACACACGCACACACACACACAATACAGAGAGGGTATAGACAAACCCCTGCTCTCATCTGATTAAGACCACCATTCGCATGTACAAGAAGGTAACCTCGAGATTCTGGTCGAGCTGAAAAGAAGATGAGGCTAAAGACAATAAGCAATAGTTGGACATTGCAAAAGGAAGCATGTTAGTAAATCCGGAAGATAAACTTACTGATTCCCTCACCTGTGTAGGATGAACTTGATTCGATGCATGGTACAAAATCTCTATTAGGTGGACGCTTCCACAACTTGTCTGGACCCAAGCTCATTCTTGTGCCACCAAACTGTCAAATCTATGAGTAAAACATGAAAAGTCCACGACTAATTTTTTTCAGTAAGTACACACCTATTACTATATGATAAAAACAGCCAACTTACAGCCACATGTATAACAAGTACAACCAAACTACCAAAGGGCAATGCTAGAGCTAACACCTACCATTTCCCTCATAAAATGACAAGTAGATAAAAACCTAAAATAGAAGTGTACCCAATAGATGTCAAAACCTTATGAGCAGTGAGAGGAGCATTAACAGATGAGAGGAGTAAACTCGTGCATCCAGCTCACTCTCATCTCAGTTTAAAACATATTTAAGGTTGCTAAAAGAATTAAAACTCACCACAGATAAGCAAAAATACAAATTTTCAAATGCCCAATTCAATATTTACATTTGAAAATAATTAGTTAAGCAACATCTTTCAGTAAACCTGACAAGATCTTCATGTAATAACCTTGAATTGGCTAATTGAAACTAGTTGAATTAAACTATTACCTATTACGAATGAAATCTATAATAAACCTAAGAAGAAAACAAATGCAACCTTATCAGGAAGAAGGAAACCTAATATATTTCCAAGAATGAGGGGAAGAAGTCAACAATCAACTCAAATTTCCAGTCATTAGAATAAACAACTAAATCTGTTTTAAAAAAAAAAGAGGTGGGAGAGGGAAGACCGTTGGAAGCCTGTGGGAAGCATCAGAAGCGGGCAATTTAGTAACTACTTCTTGAACGTGTACGGTAAGGAGGGCCATAAGAGCTATGGTGCCAATCGCGCACATAAGCAGCCGCCTGAGAATCAGCAGAGTCCGCCACCTCCGCTTACCCACCATCGATATTTCCTTCCCAAATGAAGTGCACAAGAAACCCTAAAAAAACTAGAAAGACCTCCTTCTGTATTCGCCCTAACTGATTATATACATCTTTGAGTAGATACCAGTGAATCCTCCGGCAGTGTTAAGCCTATGAAATAGGAGGCATTTATGACTTGAGAAGGTAGTCGTAATCGTGGGATGAAAGCAATATTGCTTAACTACCGTGACTACAAAAATGGGCATCGATTAAATACAGAAAGAGTGAGAAATGTTTTTGAAGTCAAAGTTTGAGGGAATTAGACGGGGGGGGGGGGGGGGGGGGGGGTGTTAATTGCATAAAAGGGTTAAGATCTAATCTAGTTATTCATAGTTTTCTATTAGTGTGGTTCTATTATTCACCCAAATATTTGCCATTGGCACCCGAAATAACCGAAAAGATTATGTAAAAATACTATTTTAATCCCACCATTCAAATTTATAAAATTAGCCTAAATTACTCAATTCAATTCACCAAATTACTTCCGTCCAAACAAACATCTACACATAAACACATCCTTCTAATAGAGAAATGGGAGAAGAAAAAAAGATATGGAAGAAAATAGAAGAATTATTTGGGAATTCTGTTGGCGGATTTATATCTACAGCCATGGAGAGGTTCAGCGGATAGCACGAGCCCAAATACCTTAATAGAAGCAATCAAAGCGAGAATTGTACTATGGGTTTTAGGTGAAAGTGAAAGGGAGAAAAGACCTCGAGCAAAAAGAAAATCTCAGATTCTTGAAATGCGTAATGCTCATATGGCGATTGGAAATTTCCACTCCAATTCTTTAGTGGGCAATTTTGCACTTGATTTATGACAGATTAATACATTTCCCCATCCTCATCATCCATTTTAAAATTTTAAAAAGTAAATTAATTCCGCATATTAATATAATTAAAAAAAGATTAATTGCATAAAAAATATTAATTTTTACTTAAGTTGCAAATAAATCCAAACATTTTCCAATTGACAAAAAGACCATTATCACAAAGGTTGTTTTGCCTCAAAGCATAGCTCGTAGAGGGGATGATGGAAAGGTCTTCCAACTGAGTTTGGTTAGTGTAAGGTGGATGTTCGAATCCTGCCTTTGGCATGATTGACCCCTTGCAAGCACAAGTTAAACACAAATTTAATGGTGAGCCCTCTCTATAAATCAATTGAGGCAAATCCTGCTATTTACCTCTCCACCAATTCCAGAGGCGGTGGGTAATCCATAAAGTTGTTGCAAAATACACTTGCCCAAATATGACGTGGCATTTAGTTGTCGTTATGTAGAAGAGAATTAAAAATCACCTGCAACTCAAATCTTTTCTCTCTCCGCCTTTCCTTCGCAAAATCCAAAATCACGTTTCTGCAACCCAAATCTTTTCTCTCTCTCTCCATTTCCACAGCACAGTTTAATTCCCAAAACCCAAAATCACACGTTTCTGCAACCCATGACCCGCGAGCTGCCGAAAAGTCGCGACCCAGCCAAATCGAGTACCGTTCGTTGTCGACTCACCACCACTGACCACCGACGCGCTGCCGACGGGCATTGCTCGACCGCTCTCCACCGCTGAGCCTAGCCGTCGAGCCGCCGTCGATATCACAAGCTCGCTGGATTTGCCCGATTCGTCCGACCACACGCTTTCGCGTTGGTCGTCGACTGGTCGCCAGCCACCGGAAGTCTCGTGGCCCGCTGCGAATTGCACCGGCAACTCGCCGGAGGGTCCCACCGAGATCAGTCGTCTGTCCGATTTGCAAACGTGAGGCCACATACTGCACCCCCGCTTGCTTTGCGCTCCTCCAGAAACCGTTGCGATACACCACCGACGGAGACGCGAATCGGAGGCCACGCACGCCGCCATCATCGTTCACCGTCGCCGTTCCTCTTCGCCACCCGTCAGCCTACGAACAGCCGTGTTTCGCCACTACCGCGCGCAACCGAGCTGCGCCAATGAAGTCGAGGACTGCTGCCGCCGGAAACACCAAAATAGATTAGCAGATTTCCTTACCATCTTAACCAAATCCGTCTGGTAAATCCAAATTTGATCAACCGGAAATTGCCGATCACGGTCAAGACAACCCCTCCACCACTGATCTCTTCGCTAGCACCCACTCACCCCAGTTCAGCAACCAGCCGGAGAACTACGACCTACCGCTGCTCCAGGCGAATTCAAGACGGCCTCCGGCTGAAGCTGCCGCCACTACCACCGGCGATTCTATTAAAGAAGAAACTCTCCCAACTCTGAAACTCCTGTAGAGGGTACTGGTGTAGGGGAGTACGTCAAGAAGGCAGAAGAAGCAAGCCTTTCGAGGGGCGGGAACGCCAAAGATTGCACCAAGAAGGTGGAGGAGACAATCAGCAAGGGGTTCTTTTAATTTAGGCATTAATTTCTATTTACAAAACAATAACGTAGTGTGTGATCTGGAGGGGGTGACGAGACGTAGTGTGTGATCTGGAAGGGGGTGACGTGGCAATCGGGCAGACTATTCTGCCCATGGGTTGGATTTTGCTGAGAACATTAAAGGTGACATTTTTTTTTCAATTGGTAAAGGTTTGGATAAGATACAAGTTATAAGATACAAGTTATTATGAGTGTGAATGAACGAGAGGAAGTGTTTTGTCATCCGGTAAACAAAGCTAGCTGGAGGAAGGGTCTGATATGTGTGTGTCTTGGCGAGAGTGAGTTGGGTGCATAAAATAATTTAAGATAATTAGGTTTTTAAGACGTGTTAAGTACGTCGCATGCACTTTTTCTATTGTTATTTTTTTATTAATTTTCTATTATTATTATTATTGTTATTATTATTATTATTATTGAAATTCATCAAATTTATTGTTGTATGTTCTTATTTGTTTTTTATTTTTATTTTTGTTGAACTGTTTTGTAAGTGTTTTCATTAAATATTTAAATAATGTAAATACATTATTTTGTTTAATTATAATCATATTAAATTCTCTTTATACAACTTTTTTTATATTTCATTGACTAGTTTTTATGACGTGCGCTGTACATCACATGCACGTCATAATTTGTAAGGTGACTTTTTGGCTCTTATTTTTATTCCACTATTTTCTTTTTGTAAAAAAGATTCTTTTTATTCTTTTTTTAAAAAAATAATATTGAACATTTTAATTGAATATTCTATTTAGTAATCAATTTAAAAACTTCTTCATACACAATAAATAAATAATTGAATAACATCAATAAAATATTTTATTTCAAATCACATTAAGGCCTCTTTGTATATATAATATTTTTGTCTTGTAATGATCAACTTATCCTTTCTTGAACTTTTTTGCCCAAACTGAATATATCCAATTTGTTTCTTGTAAGGTACAAACTCTCTGGCATTAACTCGAACTTATCATGTACTGTTTTTAACATACATATATGAGAAATTCAATAGATATCAAAGTAAAGGATTAAGTAAATTCATTGATTAGCAATTACCTTTTCTTCACTATATAAAGCATTAAGAATCAATGACTATCCAAGTGTTGGAGTCGAAATAACATACATAATTTATTTGAAAATTGACTTGAAAGTAAAATACAATAACTCCAACACATTCATTTATCATTCATATGCTTTCAGAAGAGTTTTCTTTTTTAATGATTTGATCCACAAAAAGACCACCCATGTTTTATAATGGTTGATTAGTCTCTTTGTTCTTTTAATTATTGATTGGCTTTTACAAATTTATGAATTTAAGTTAAAAAGTTGATTTTTCATTTTAATAATCTCTAACTTCTACTCTCTTTTTTTGTAATTAATTAACGTCATTGTATACACTTGAATTTTATTGCATATTAATTTAAAAAAAATGTGGCAAGTTACACATTAAAAATCAATTAATTATTTATTTATTAAGGAATTTAAATAAATTAATTCTTAATATAATTGATTGGGTCAAATCCAGTCAGATAAGTCCAAATCAAGCCGGCATGCGAATCAAAGATGTCAAAGCCCAAATCCTTGGATGTGATCAAATAAAATTAAAATAAGATTTGAAATCAAATCAGAATCAGACTTGGTATCAAATCAAATAAGATCAACCATCAGATCAAAGCCCAAGCCCGCAGAATTAGGTCAAATCAAGCATGAACCAATCAATCTGTATTATAGATGGAAAGCCCAAGCCCGCAAAATTAGGTCAAATCATCTCTGGATCAATCAGACTGCGAGTTATATATGGGGCAAGCACTGCTCCATTCATTCCAGACACATTGAGACACCTGAAGAAATCCAAAGAACACGAGCAAAGATGAAAGTTCAGCCTCCCTTCAAAATCTTCAAGTCAAGACCAGCCTTTAATCAGAGATCACGGTGCTATGCCCCTCTGATCCGGCGTACTTCAAGTCAACAACATCCAATCAGAGATCAATGTTCTATACCCCCTCTAATCTGGCGTTCTTCAAGTCAACAGGCTCCGATCAGAGATAAAGGTGCTTGACCCCTCGATCTGGCATTCTTCAAGTCAGAAATAACACTCGACTTGAGATCAAGGTGCTAAGCCCCCTCAAATTTGATGTTTCTTCCAGTCAAGTTTATTCAGTATTCTTCGCAGAGTCAACGGCGTTCTACACATTTAACGGCGTTCTTCGCGAAAAGCTCACAAGTCAACGTTTAATTCGAACAAAAGCTCGACGCCTCCAGATTAATGTCACAAGGCTTCAAACCTGAGCTCGGACAAGCTTCAACCGAAGATCCAGCTCAACACACGCAATCAAAACACACAAGTCAACAAGTCAAAGTCAAGGCCAAAATTGGTATGAGAGAAGAATCAGAGAATTGATTTGAGATTGTAACCCACTTACATACTCTTCAAACTAAATCTATCTACCTCTCATTATCGTAAATACATAAATTTTATTGTTACAAATTTTGGCTCGTCCAATGGGACCATCTCTACCTCTCATCTCTTCTCTCTTCAAGATCGAGGATATAAAGTATGACTCCTCTTAGGATTTTACACCTCATGTGCATGTATATTTGTGTTTTCCAAGAAAAGACTCATCCAAGATCCGTTAGGAGAGTTTAAAAGTATAAAAGGGATGCAGGTTACAGCTGAAAAGCGGGTACATGAACACATCCATACTACACACCCCACGAGGGGGGATCACCCCCAACCATCATCCACATCCTTTCCACCATCCATCCATCACTGTGAAGATTCATTTGTGGAATCAATAGGAGAACCAAGAGGAGGATTCAAGACGGAGAAAGACGCGACGACGCCCACATCTAGGATTTTATTCGTTTCCTAATTTATCTTGTATTTTCCAGATTATGGGTAAGATCTATCCAACCCCCATGATTGTTCTTCGCAACCTCATGGGCTAGAACTACTTTGGTAGATCTAGATTTTTGAAGATTTTATGAATTAATTGAACTTTTGTGTGTCTACGCCGTACAACACTACTTGTGGAATTATTTTATATATGATTATGCATTTTTAATTCATATTCACGGTCATTTTGTGCATCATTAACTGTTGAATAGAGTCTGAATGTTCATCTTGGTTATTGATTGAGCACGTTCACTGCTGAACATGATTCCATGTTATGATTCTAAGTGAAGGGACTCCGTAGCTTCATTAGAACTATCATGTATGAATGTTTATTAATTGAATTCAATTTTGATTAGTAAGTAGGATAAAGAGGGTAATTTTATAATTCCTATAAAGGGAGATCATATCGAGTTAGAGTACCAATTGGCCAGGGAAATAATTAATACAGATAGTACCTAGTAAGGGGGGTGAAATTATATCTCTTGCTCCAAGGTTATTCACATGTGTTATACGCATGTTTGTTTGTGTGTATAGAGTTAATATGCATGGCTTAGTGATGCATCTATAATCCACAAGGTAGAGCCGGACATTAATACACAAAAGGGAAATTAATGAGTGAAATTGAATTGCCCGAAGAGCTACCTATTCTCCTACTTGATTCAATTTCGTATTTTTCTAGTGCTTAATTTATTCAATTTGTTATTTTAATTAAATGTTTTGTAATTAATAATTTTATAACTCAAATCTTATTGCCATTTTATCTTAATTAATTTAGTTAATAATTAAATTGATAATACGTCGTCCTTTTGGTTCGATATTTAACTTGGTTGCTTATTTAAGCTGCAATTGATATCATTAATACTTGAGGATTAATTTTGCATGCAAAGAGAACACCCATCAAGTTTTTGGTGTCGTTGCCGGGGACGACAGTTATTATTGATTTTATTATTTCTAGTTGATTAAGACTTTTATTTGTGATTATTTATTTCTATCTAACCTTGAATTTTTCTGAGGTATTTGTGCACTAGGAAAAGGAGATGAAGCAAAGGAAGAAATAACACACTGACCTAAACATGGCCGGAGCATAGCAGAATCTGGATAATGTTGTCATACGTGAAATTTTCACGAACAATGGGATTGGCAATATGGGGTTGATCGGAGCAAGGGGGAAGATGATGATTTTGAGATACATCCCGCTTTTATTAACATGGTAGAGAAGAATCATTTTTCTGGAGGTTCCTTTGAAAATCCCTATCAACATCTCAAAAGATTTCTTGGTTATGCAAACACTTAGAAGGGTGCTGGACCTAATGATAATACTAGGCGGATCACCCTATTCATGTTCTCTTTAATTGATAGAGCAGAAGAATGGTATGAGACTCTTGATGCCACAGACTGCACTACATGGGACCAACTGCAGCAGAAGTTCTTAGAGAGATACATGCCACCCTCTAAGGTTTTCAGAATGAAGCAAGAGATCACCCAATTTGTTATGAATCATGGTGAGAAATTTTGTGCGGCGTGGGATAGTTTCAAAGATATTCTCAGGAGGTGCCCATAGAATGAGATGTCTAAGTCTTAATACATAAATATCTTCTATTATGGATTGGATTGTGAGCCGCGTATTCTTATTGATGCATCATCAGGAGGAGCGTTGTTATCTAAGACGGCACTTGAAGCAGAAAAGTTATTTGAAGACATCTTTATAAATTCACGTGACTGACCTACGGAAAGAGTAAGAGGATCTTATATACATGGCAAGGTGGCGCAGGTTGAATATCAAGTGGCGAAGCCGAATAGGGATGATGAGATCGTCTCTAGTGTAGCTAACATCAACAAGCTACTAGAGTCCCAGCAGAAGCAGATTACACAGTTGACACAAAGGAGGCCTATTATGTAGCAGCAAGAAGTGAAGAGTATTGAAGATACCTTCAATCGATACATGACAAGGAATAATGAGAGGGTTGACCGCATCGAAGCTAGTGTGAATGTTAATCGTGTAGATTTATTTAAGCAATTGAAGGACCTTACGTTGTTGATGGGGTAGATGGCCGGGAACGTGAATCAACTTACACAATATGAAGGTCTAATAATGCCAGTAGGCAAAAACAGAGATGAAGTGTCCCCTCTCGATCGCCGCTCGACTAAGATTTTTGGTCGAGCAACACCTTTCAGAATAGAGAAACGATGCTCTATTTTCAGATCCCCCACTTGACCACCGCTCGACCAAATCCATTGGTCGAGCAATGGTCGAGCAACACACTGTAGGACAAAAAAACACGTTCAGACTACAGGGACCTGTCTCGACTAATTTGAAGTCGCTCGACCAGAACTTTCTGGTTTAGCGGAGGTCGAGCAGCCACTTGTGGAGCTGAACAACCAGAATCGGATTATAGGGACCCCGCTCGACCAATTTTATCCAACTCGACCAGACCAATCTAGTCGAGAGAATGTCGAGCAAGGCCTTTTGACTCCCATTTTTGTACAAAATGCTCTACCTGTTGTTCAGAACACTCCAGTACCATCACATGAGCAGAATACTAAGCTTACCATCGAAAAGAAGTGGTAAAGAGCGAAGAGGTTGAGAGCCGAGAAGGATAAATTGAAGGTAACGAGATGAGTGGGGAAGACCTAAGACTAAGATACCTCCGTTTCCTTTGAGGATAGTAAAGAAAGGATTGGAAGAAAAGTTCAAGGGGTTCCAAGATATCATGAACAAGATAAACTTGAACATTCCTTTCTCTGAAGCAATCATGGAGATGCCATACTGTGCCCGGTTCCTCAAGGATATTATATCAAAGAAGAGAAGCTTGAACGGAGTAGAGACAGTGAAATTGTAAGACAGTTCGATGATTCAGAGAAAGCTGCCAGCAAAGTTGAAGGATCCGGGAAGCTTCAATATTCTTTATGACATTGGAAAAGGGCGGCACATAAAGCCTTGTGTGATTTGGGGGCAGACGTCAATTTGATGCCTTAGTCCATATTTAAAAAGCTTGGTTTGGGGGAGTTGAAACCACAACAATCGCTCTTCAGTTGGCGGATAGACCCATTACTTTTCCGAAGGGTTTAATTGAAGATGTTTTGGTGAAAGTGGATAAGTTGGTCTTTCCCATGGATATTCTTGTACGTGAGATGGAAGATGACAAGGATGACATCCCCCTTATTTTAGGACGACATTTCCTTGCCACTGCTAGAGCCATGATAGATGTTCAGGAAGGAAAGCTTAGAATGTGGATAGATAATGAAGATGTGGTTTTCTCTCTTGATAAAGCAATGAAGATGCCCATGGAGACTCAATCATGCGAGAGCATAGATGTGGTTTCTAACTTGTTTAATCTTGATTTTTCTAGGAAAGATGATTCTGAATTTGAGTGGAAGATTGACAAGGAGGAGTCTAGACAGCCATGGGAGGAAGGTAATTCCAAGGATCATATTTTTGTTACAAAGAAAGGTGAGGTACTGAGTGTAGACAAAAAGAGGGAAAGGAAGTATTTGAAGGTGAGAATGCGAGAAGACCGTCCTCTGATCCAGTATTTTAAAAGGTTTCATACTGTCATGACTCTCCGACGTTAAATATGAGCGCTTGTTGGGGGCTTGCCCTTCCATTTTATTGCTTTATTATTTCTTTCATGTGAGTGAGGATTTATTATATTTGAGGTGCTCACGTTTTGGCAATTACATCTCTTTTCAAATTTAGTTTCGATTTACGTTTTTACTAAGTTGGGGGTGTGATGTACTTACCTTATCTTTTGAGCACCAAGGGTATAATTTTTTGTTTCGTTGGTTGTTTGTTAGTTAGGAGGTTGATTTTTTGCGGCATACTAATACTTTAATCGGTGTTTGTTGGATTGCATACTAAAAGCCTAGCTTTAATATAAACAATGTTTTAACAATTTATTTGAAATGAGAATCATATGATCAAATGATTGTGTATTATAATTTATTTATATGTACGATGCAATAGTCCACTTACTTTATACTGTAGATAATAAGTTGTGCGACAATACGCGAAAGATCATATTATCGATTTCTTTATAAAGTATAAACAGATTCTCACAACTGAGATAGACGGGGACTCTCTATCGGGATGGTTGTAGTGTGATTTAGTATTAGTTTATCTTGACTATAGAATCACATTAGTGCACTTCGTGTGTATTGAGTAGGACCGCTTGATCGTTCGATTTATACTGACTATATAGGATAACTTTATCTCTGTTATTATGGATGTTCGTGCTCTTAATTCCTATACAATAACCTCGACACATAAGGCAATATGTATTTCTTTGATTCATCATTGGGTTAGATTTACATGTAATTAAATCAATAAAAACTCGGTGAGTTGGGAAATAGTGCTGTCTCTATGATGTGCAGTTGATTGTAGATGGAATCTGTGTCCTATTAAATAGGTTGATGATGTCCCCTTAAGGAGCTCATAAGGATATTATGTAAACCCTGCATGTGGATTTATTCCGACATGATAATGAGGTTGAGTGGTACTACTCTCGGGTGAGATATTAATTAATGGAGTTGTCAGTAACTTAATTAATTAATGGGCATTGTATATCTTAAACATGGGGAGACTAATGGGCTCATAATAAGATAGACCCTAAAACGTAATTATGAAATTAGAACAGTAGTGCAGTAATAATATTTTAGTAGTATGTATTATTATTATTGGACTTAAGTAAAAGCTTTGGGCTAAGCTTGGATACTTAAGCCCAATAGAGGCCCAACTCTAATTTCTCTTCCTGGTCCCTGCTATAGCTCATATATAAGTCATCTTAGCTGTCCAAAAACCCTAACTCAATCACGCCTAACACTGTGAGGAGGGTGAGGGAACAGTAGATTGAGAAGATCTCGAAGATCGTCGCCCACACGACGTCGTGATTGGACTTGGGAATACAGCAGAAGATCGGAAGGTTGTTTGCTGCTGCTGTTTGTCAACTTTCATGATTTTTCTGAAATTGTGTGAAACTCCAAACTGTACGTGTAATATACCGTTGGAAAGCCACTGAAGACAAGATCATTTTGGAGTGTAGATCACTCGAATCGGAGATCGGATGAGGAAGTTATGCCCAAAACCGTGAGGCTGCGCAGGCTACCAGCGAGAATCTTTCTTCTTCAACATACCCTGGTGAGAGGTAATACGTTTCTATGTTTTCTTTCTTCTACTGAATATAGAATCGTATGGAATCCTAATGGTTCACGTTAACCAAACGATCGAATACCAACAGTGTTGGTATTTTAATTTTTTACAACTTAACTAATATTTTGTGTGTTGTTTTTGTGTTTTTCATAGTGTTAGTGGCCAAGTTTTTAATTTTTCGTCTTTTCAATTTTTCTGGTGTCTTCTGTTTTATTATTGATTAATCATGTGATGATGAGGTGTGCTTGGGCTTTGATGATAGAAAAGGTACTAGAGTGGCAAGATGAGTTCTACACTGAGGCTTTGACCTGACCGAGTTGAACAACTCGAGGAGCTCGTGTATATATTGAAGAAAAATATGGTGCCCTCGTTTCCTTATTCTAATTTTTGCATGTGTTTTTAATTCATGGGAATAAAAGGATTCTGTTTTTGGTTTTGGTGGTTCATGTGAGCTTGTATTTTAGAATTGTGCCTAAAATTCATATGCTTTGAAATTGATGAAGAAAGTGTACTTGAATTATATTGTGGTATGAAGTTCTATGTGTACTTGTAGTATATTACTTACCATGAAAAGTGCTCTATTACTTGTTAAAAACCTATGTGAGATTTTGAGCCTCGTTGATCATAATACATAATCACATGATAGTTTCTTTTCTGATGAGTATCGTTCTTGTGCGTGTATTCTAGAACTTGTCTTGAGTCTCCTTGAATATTCAAGATTAGTCTAGCAGATTATGGAAATGAGATTAGGCCATCTTTGATTTATAGCCCATGGTTGGGAACTAATGATTGGTTCTGTCTACAAGGATTTTGGATTTGGTCAATCTTTTCCCATACTCTTTATCTAAATTCATTAAATCCCTAGTCAGCCCTCTTGAGCCTTTTTAAATCCATTCTTTTGATAGCCAATAAAGCTTAATTGAAGATAGTGGTGATTTGAGGGATGATAAAGATGATGAAGGAAGAGTCTTAAGGATCAAAAGGAAAATTCTTATAGTAGTGCTTAAATTTAGTACTCCATGAAAACAAATACCCTAGGGTAGTGCTTAAATCTAGTACCCTATGGAGGATGCGAGAGGTAGTGCCCGAAACTGGTACCTCAAAAGAAAAAGAAAAGGAAAAAAAGTGAAGAAAAGGAGAATGGTGGAGTTGAAGAGCTAAAAAAGTTTGGAAAGAAAATGTTGTGCTTGAAGGAGAAAGATGGAAGAGTTTGATGAGAATGTTGTGCTTGAATAGAAAGTGATGAGAAAAAAATATAGATTGAGAGAGACAGCCGCTTGATTGATCTGAGTTTTGAGTCACTTATCCATATATTTCCTACCTTTTTCCAAAAAGCCTATATTATGACAAAATAAAAGACCTTTTTGGTCCATGATTTGCTAGCTACAAGTAAAAGGAGAGTTGAGACAATGGGCAAGCTTATGATTACGCATGCACTTGAATTGAATTTAAGCGTAAACACCTTAACCCATAAGTGTACATCTTTTACACTTGAGTGCGAGTGATATATACTTCCCATGAGAACATGACAATGGAGCATTTGAATTGGTAGTGATTGTCTTATCTTGTATGCTATAAATTGATTATTACATGTAATGAGAGTTGCATGACCTAAGTTGAGAACAATTGTATTTTAAAGGGGGTATTGGTCATGTTCCTTGTTTCCCCGCTAATTTTCTTACTCTCTCACTTTATTTTTATTTTGTTGCCTTAGGACAAGTAACCGGTAAATTTGGGGGATTGATGAGAGTGAAAATAAGCGTGTTTTAGTGTCTAATTTAACACCTTTTTTATGGGAATTATTGTTATATATTAGCACAAGTGTCTTATACTCAATATATTTTAGAAAAATGTGTGTTTGAGGTGTTTTAATGTGTTTTAGGTGAAAAAATTATCAAAAGTGCAAAGTTGGAGAAAAGGTGCAACTTGTGCAAGAATGCTAAAAAACGCACGTCTAACTTGTGTAATTTTTTTGTATTTATGTGGAGCTCAAAACTGAAATTATGATATATGGTTAGAAAGCCACAGAAGAAATGATCATTTTGGCACAAGGAACACCTCAATCAAAGTCCAAACGAGAAAGTTATGATCAAAATGGTGACGTCGCGCAAGTTGTGCCTAATAGAACGGAGGTGCCATTTTGCATGACTTGTTACACCTATGAATGTTGGAGGCTTAGTGAGTTCTTTATATAGATAGAAAGTCAAGGAAGAGAGGATCACGTGAGCACAAGAATGACTCAAATCAGAGTCCGGATGTGGAAGTTATGCACAAAATGGTGAGACTGCACAATGAAGCTCGACCAGCCGCTCGACCAAGAGCTGTTTGGTCAAGCGGGGACACAGAAGCCAGATCTTTTGAATTTTACAACTCCTATGCATGTATGTTCATGTTTTTCAAGAAAAGCCCCATCCAAGATCCGTTAGGAGAGTTTACAAGTATAAAAGGGTTGCTGGTTATAGCTGAAAAGCGCGTACAGGAACACATCCATATTGCACACCCCACAAGGGGGGATCACCCCCCAACCATCATCCACATCTTTTCCGCCATCCATCCATCACTGTGAAGATTTTTTTGTGTAATTTAGAGGAAAATCAAGAGGAGGATTCAAGACAGAGAAGGACGCGACGACGCCCACATCTAGGGTTTTATTCGTTTCCTAATTTATCTTGTATTTTCCAGACTGTAGGTAAGATCTATCCAACCCCATTGATTATTCTTCGCAACATCATGGGCGACGACGCCCACATCTAGGGTTTTTGTATGAACAATGTTATAAAAATTTATTTGAAATGAGAATCATATGATCAAATGATTGCATATTATAATTTATTTATATATACGATGCAATAGTCCACTTACTTTATACTGTAGATAATATATTGTGCGACAACACGCGGAAGATCATATTATCGGTTCCCTTATAAAGTATAAACAGATACTCACAACCGAGATAGATGGGGACTCTCTATCGGGATGGTTGTAGTGTGATTTGGTATTAGTTTATCTTGACTATAGAATCACATTAGTATGCTTTGTGTGTATTGAGCAGGACCACCAGAGATAGTTCGACTTATACTGACTTATAGAAGAACTTAATCTCTGATATTATGGATGTTCGTGCTCTTAATCCCTATACAATAACCTCGACATGTAAGGTAGTATGTATTTCTTTGATTCATCAATGAGTGAGATTTACATGTTATTAAATCAACAAACTCGGTGAGTTAGGAAATAGTGATATCTCTATGGTGTGTTGTTGATTGTAGAAAGAATCCGTATCCGAAATAGGTATATGATGTCCACTTGAGGAGCTCATAACGTAATTATGAGATTAGAACGGTAGTGCAGTAATAATATTTTAGTGATATATATTATTATTATTGGACTTAAGTATAAGCTTTGGGCAAAGTTTGGATACTTAAGCCCAATGGAGGCCCAACTCTAATTTCTCCTCCTGGTCTCTGCTGTAGCACATATATAAGTCATTTCAGCTGTCCGAAAACCCTAATCTAATTGATTAATCACGCCTAACATGTGAGGAGGGTTAGGAAACAGCAGATTGAGAATATCTCGAAGATCGTCGCTCACACGACATCGAGATTGGACTTGGGAATACAGCAGAAGACCGGAAGGTTGTTTGCTGCTGCTGTCTGTCAACTTGCACAATTTTTCTAAAATCGAATAGAACTCAGAACTATTTGTGTGATATACTGATGGAAAGCCACTGAAGAGAGGATCATTTTGGCGCATAGATCACTCAAATCGGAGATCAGACGAGAGAGTTATGCCCAAAACGGTAAGACTGCACAGGCTGTCGACGAGAATTCATCTTCACCAACATACCCTGGTGAAAGGTAATACATTTCTATGTTTTCTTGCTTCCGCTGATTATTAGAAATGTATGGAATCCTAATGGTTCAAGTTAACCAAACGATCGAATGCCAACACTATGTAATTTCAATAAAGTCGCACTCCACACACAGAGACTGCTAAGGCAACATGAGGCTTTGATTGACTAGATTGAAAAATTACTAGACCAATTAAACGATACTTATAATAAATATTATGTTTAATTGACGACATTAAAAAATGTCTCCCCAAATTTAAATTTTAATTAAATTCCACTACGAAATGGGAATATTGGATGATTCACCCAAATTTAAAATTAATGAAAGATTACTTAACTTATTGAGATATCCATATCACACCTTTTATAGTACAAGGCCGAAACACAAATTTGATAAAGTGATGACACAAGTGTCTCGATTACCCTTGTGACCACATTAATAAATTAATTAACAATTTCTAAACTTAATCAATTATTCTGCTAAGGTAATCAATATGCCAACCATTATAATTCAACAAATTAACCATATAATCATCTTCAATAGTGCAATCAAATTAATTGTTGTCTCATTTTAACATGGATACTCATAGTAAATTTGAACCCAAATGACAGAAGTACAAGTATTGGCTCATAACAAATTTGGTAACTCCATTATTTACGAAAATAACAATAGTGTGCATATTCAAATTACCACAATTATGGTCACATTTCATATTGAAATATAAAAGCAAAGCCATGTCTAATGCAGCCTTTAAGTCATATTTCCAAGATACTCAATTATCAAAATTGTGCCTCAAATAATAAATAGACCTTAATTATTATTCTATAATACTCCAATATCAGACTTCAATTATTTCCATTGAAACAAGGGATAAGCACATAATTATTTAATTGAGTACAAGTAATTGAGTACAAGTCAGGTGACCATAAGATAATTACACGTGCCATGTATGATTAATTAATGTAATGCATACCATAAGTGCAATTTTCCCATCACCATAAATTACCGAACTACTTGCTGCTTTGGAAATAATAATTAAATATTGTGGCCTTGTGATGAACACTTATATAGTCATGATACATATAATAAATACACAGTATTACTAGGCAATTCAATCAAGAGAAAATCTCATTAACCCACTAGGAAAAAAAATGCATGGGATATAATTTCAATTAATAGATATTTTGCCATTTTTGAAATTACAGGATAACCACAAATAAATCAATTTAGTGCACAAAATTAAATTGACCTTTTGATATTAATAGAAGTGGATTGTTATTTAAAAAATGATTTAATAAATGACACAATATAAATCAAATAATTAATCCACCCGAGACATAATTAATTATCCAAATTAATAACATTAATAATTTCAATGACATATATAATCCATAACCATTTGAATTTAAAATGGTACACAACTCCAAATCCTGTATGCCAAAGCAATCAATGTACTATTCACAAAATTCGCAAGAATTCCGTTTAGAATTCCTAACTAATTATACCATAAATTGGAAAAATAATTACGTAAAATCAGTCTGATACACGAACTCCCAAATAATTACATATTCACCCATATTAATAAAATATTAAGTGAATTAATAGGAGTTCCACATATACATATCCAAACACCTTAATAGCAATTACGAAACCACATTTACCAATCGCAGAATCCATAACCAAACGACATTTATTAAAAATTAACATAATCAATGCCACATTATTAAATCAATAATATGTTAATATTATCATTAATTCATCATATTTAAAATTATGATATCACATCATGATTCAATAATAAATGTATGAATCCAAACACAATTTACAGATCTCAGAGAATCATACATAGGATAGCTCTGATACCACTTGTAGGAAATAAATCCATGAGACCTTAGCCCTATTATGATAAACTGAGATCAAACTGTAATACGGAAGCGTACCTTAATCCAAAATTAGCAAAACACGATCGATAGATATTATGGCCTTCCTCCACTAAGCCTCCTTATTCCTTATGAGAACCGTAGTAATCACTCCCGATGGGGAGAAGGGAAGACCATGTGCGGCTTAGTATCTTGGGGACCATAACCTGTGAGCCTTTATATACCAAGCAAATAATAAGGAAATATCATCAGTAGATAAATTAACAACGATTGGAATATTTATATGTAATTTTTATTTTCGAAGATAAATTATACTCCATATATAAAACATCTATTAATTTTTTCTATTGAAACAATTATTAAATGGTAGTTTGAGATCTTCCTCCTCAAACTATTGTATCATTTTGAGAGTAAATGGGAGAGCAATTATTCTTAGAAAAGAAGTCAATCCAGCATGTCTGGACCTATCAAGGTCACAAAAAACGAATTTCAAATTTTTATTTAGAAATATATAGTGAGAACACAAAGATATATAAAACTCATCAATATTGAGAAATGAATATTACTCTCCAAACAAATTTCATTTACAAATACTAAAAATAAATACAATAGATAAATATTTTATATTTCCTAGTGCATAGTTAACTATACCAATCCCAAGCAAATAGTACACTCAACAAAACACTACTAAGTGCAGAAGAGCCCAAAGCAAACTATTTCAAAAAGTATTTATAAAAGATCTGTGACCATGATTACACTTGATTTCTTCAACGAAGTGTGGCTCACTTATGGGAATTGAAATTGCAATGCGATGACATGCTCCATGTAAGAATAGAAAAACATAAAATAAAAATAAAAAAATTATGCAGTAAGAATATAACATGTCATCATCAAGATCTTTCATTAATTCTACAAAAATACATTAAACTATTTGGACATGCAAATTATTGATCACATATTAACAATCTTCTCTGTGATAACTAAAACCCTCTTGCAAAATTCAGAGTCCAACATATCGGAATTAGTACCGAAAACTAAAACCCTCTCAAATCCAACAGAAAACAGTAAAATCAAATAATAAAAAATAACGAATAAGGTAATAAATAAGAAATCCAAATCACTAAAAATATCTTCAAAATTTTGACATTTCTTGATTGCTATGATCACCTAATTTAACTTGCAACATGGTAATCTGATTCAGTCACTAACTCTGAGACAAACGAATGGTTGGTTGACTAACCAATATTAGAAAAATATTTAATATTAACTTAGACATAAGTCATGCATATTTAAAAGAAATAAGGAAATTAAAAATTAGGAAATCAAAAGTCAACATGCTTTCTTTGAGCAATTTAAGAGAAATAACATCAATCTTAAGAGCAATAGCTACCAAAAAGAGTATGTTTTAAAAATTTTATAATCTATATATTGAAAAGTCACAAATAATTTTTTTTTAAAAAAGGATGCGTACTCACCATGAATATAAGGTTTATTTGCATAGCTTGAAAGATTGCTTTGTACACAGATCTTTGATTCTTTTCAAAGTCCATGACATATGAAAGATCCTCAATCTTTTGTCTTGTAGCCTGTTCTAGAGGAATTAAGGTACTCAATAACTCTTTTGTCTTATACAGACTGTCTTAGAGAAATTAGTAGTTTATGTGCATATCTTTTGTCTTGCATAAAAAAATATACAAAGTCGAATTAGATACACTTCTCCTCATAATATAAGAAAAAAGGAGACATGACTTAGTAAATCTAAAATTGTACAATTTAGGAATAAGAAATGTGCAATAGCGTGGGAAGGCATGCAAGGAATTGTAAACAAAACTGTACTTGACATGTCTTCTAAAACTTACATCATCAAGAAGTGGTGACAATACAACAGCATTTACAGAACATACTGTCACATAGGTTTTGATAAGTTCAACAATCTTATATCCTAAAGTTGAAATGGGAGGTCAGATTATTCAATTCAAGATAACAACAAAGTACAGACAAATTCAAGTAGAACTTGTTAAAAAAATATAATAGCTATATATAAAAGTATAAAATAGTAAAAGTTGGGGAAAATTATGAAAACCATATACAACAAATTTATCATTCATCACAAAAGATAAGAAATAAAATTAGTAATTAATATTAATAATAAAACCACATAATATCAGACAGAATAATAGATTCACCAGCACTTATAATTATCCTGTTCAAAAGTCTCCAAACTGCTACATTGAACAGGATAATTATAAGTGTTGGTAAATCTATTATTCTGTCTGGTATTCTGTGGTTCACCAGCACTTAATCATAAGAATTGGTTCACCAAGCTCTTTGAAACCAAGTCAATAATAATTTAGCCAGCTAGGTACTAAAAAATTCCCACCAATTAGTTTCCACTACAATAGAAAATAAAGTTTCAATTAAAACAATGTCTAATAAAAATCCAATATTTATTATTCAATGTGAAAGTAAAAGATTCAAATATTTCTCATTTTCAAGTAGATAACATTATTGAAACATCTAAATAGCCAATCATCAATCAAAGATATATATGCAGGAACTCATGCAAACACACAAAAAAGTAAGTTACGCTAGGGATCCCCAATCAAACTACATCTGTTAAAATAAAGGAAGTTTTGTCAATATTGCACAATAGTGATTCGAAATATCCAAAATTTCTTATCTTGAAAAGGTTAGACAAATCAAGTAACTGTCAAATGAATTAAACACTAACACAGGATATTACTTAATACTAACATCACATGTGAACAATATTCAGTAGCAGTTTTAAATGACATTTTTCGAAGCTTCAAATTTTCTTTGATCTTGATATTAAATTTACTCAATCCACTAAGAGGTTAACCTAAGTTGAATTATATGCAATCTATATTTTGAGAGAGCAGTAAAAAGTAAAAAAAAGAATAAAAAGACAAATGACATGTAAGGGTGTACCTTGCTGCAATCTAGTTTGATAGTGTAGTAGTTTGTAAGAAAATAGAAAAATAAAATATGTAAAACTCACTATTCTAATAAGTTTCACTTCATTTGGAAATGTATATTCTAGTTCCTCAAATTTAAATAACCAAAAACAATTGTATCATGAAGAAGAAATAGATTCCTTAAAAATAACCATGACATCTAATTACTTATGTGCTTAATAGAGTTAGTGTAGTTCTTTATTCCCAGGACTTTTCAAATAACAGAAATCAGTAACTAATTTGAGCAAAGTCATTTCTTATGTTATCAGTACCTAAATAAATCTAGATTGTATTCTTATAAAAAAAATCCATCAGCAGTGATTTAATGATGTGTAGATTAAATTTAGTCGAAAGCATTGATGGAGATCTAATATTTCTAAAAGAAAAAATGTGTATGTTAAGCTAGAATCATCTACTTTGATCTTCTACAAAGAAGAAAATGCAAAAATAGGTCAAACTTCAATATAATTGTTTCATGAATTCAGGAATATAATGCTACATAAAAATACATTATTTACACTCGGTTAAGAAAACTCAAGCAATTCAGATTGAGCTCAAGCAATTTGAGTCATCATGCAATTTTTTTAAGAAATGATTGGATTCTGAAAATAATAAAGAGGACTCCTAGGGAGAGTAACCTGCATACACCACAAAATATATTTCAAATATACTTTAAAAAATTAGTATTTTTTCAGATATTTGAGTTGACAGACTTTTTCCTCCCTAGACTGCAGTTACAGTACACTGTATTTTTCCACTGATACATGGTAAACCAAGTAAAAAAGTGTGATCTAGTCATATCCAAGAGCTCTATAAGCACTCAAGAGAAAAGACTAAAAAAGTGGCTAAAAACGCAAATTGATTGATTGATAAACGAATTTAGATATGGTTTTTAGTCTTGTGAGATATGAAGCCAGCTTTTGCTCATATAATTTAGAGGGTTCTCATCAGATGCCAAGACTATTGTGGGAATCTGCATTAAAAGGAAAATGGTTGGTCGTTGTGTGAAAGTGAAGCAAAATATACCGCAGCAGTGTTGAGACACTTGACATCCCCAATACGATCTCACATGACTCCGATTGCCCCATTATCCAAAGAAAGTAATGAAAAAAGCTTAAAGAAAGGGAAACATTTGGTTTTTGTCATAATAAGTGGGCTTTCTATAATTTGACTTATCAAGAGAAACGTTAGAACCTTCTGCAAGATGGGCGAGAAGAGTTGAGTAAGAAAGGGTCATTTTTTTCTTTTTTAGATCATATCCTAGAATAGCATACCATAGGAGGGCAATTATTATGATAAATTTTATAGTTGATTTCGAATATTCAATGCCCAATGCTAGAGAACTAAAAGTGTGTGTCACTGTTAACCAAAAAAAAGTCTTATATAACACCCGAGTATTGTCGAAAACTCTAAAACATAGACATAGATTACATGATGCTATTAATTAATGCACATGTAAAATAAAGGTCTCGAAAGTGAAAAACTATCACAAATAGTAGGCAGGAATTTTTTTTTACTAAAGGTAACTACTTGTTGTGTCTCCATCATCATTCTAAAAGTAACTACTATTGTGTGTCTATCCATCATTCTAAAAACACTAAGCTTAGAATAAAATTAAGTTTCAATGATAGAGATTCAATAACTTTATGTTTCATAAAGTTCCTATCTTTTGAAGCTTTACTTTTCTTGTTTGATAGATATCAATACAATATATGGAATTCAAACCCCAAACAAACCATTGTTTAGAGAATCTAATACCATTGGCCAGTCATGAAATCACAACATACCATACACAATATAACTTGTGTATATACCTCTATGCAAAGATATGAATTGCATCACATCTATGCATATGTTCTAATTGCATCTATATAGTCTCCCTCCCATCACGAACAGATGTATGTGTGAGGGGAAAAATGGTAAACAATAGCTTATGAAGGTTTCAAAAGCTGATTATTTGAGTAATTAGACTAAACGTTAGGTGATTACGCATAATTATATCTTGATAGTAAACACTTATCCCTGTTTGATACTTTTAGCTTTACTTGAAATAGATATGGCCACCTCCCTAGTCAAGCGCAAACAAAGTGCAACTTTTCTAACAGACTTCTTATAATTTGCTTCATACCCATCCACACCATTAGCAATTGCTTGGTTGACAATTTGCAAACAGTCACACAACCATGAATATAAGCAGAGAATACCATTTTCTATCAAGAAACAATGTATACCAGCCTTAGAGAAGAATTAGTCGAGTTTATTAGGCACAAAGTAAGATGATAACAAATATGACTTACCTCAACATTAGCTTCATCGTGAATAAACTTCAGTGCAACCCCAATTTATGTGAGTGCTTCAACCTATCAATTTTTTTTCTTTTTTTTATAAAGAAAAATAAATTTATTCTCATCGGATATTTCAAATCTTAATAAAGCGATACAAAAAAGAAAAGATAAATTAGATATGAGATTATTAAATTACCAAAAATATTTTGGAGGACATATCAAAGTATTATTTTGAATGCTGCCCAAGTAAGATTATAAAGAAACAATAAATAACTAACATAAAAAAAGGTTTGAGGGAGACAATATAAGATCAGACTAGTAAACAGATTAAGTCGATTCAGAAATCATGACAAATCCAATATAGGGAATATCATTCATTATTAGATCAACAAAATTAGAACCTTAGAATGCTTCTATTAATTATTAAAAAAAACTTGTGGCTTCTATGTCATCATAGGGAGCACTAGAGATAGATCTCCCTCTGTAGGCTTATGAGCTTATCTGCTTAAGGTTTTCAAAGATTATCTTAATTCAATTCCCAAGTTTTACGTTGGAATATGTTTTTTTTAGTTTGACGAAGTAATGAAAAATCGTCATGCCTGCTGACAAACTTTAACTAAAAGAAAATCATTGTGCAAACATAATACACCATAGTTAAACATTGCCCTAATTCTAAAATCTACTTTCTAGAAATTTGGCTAATGGATAATGTTCCAAATCAGTAATCCTCTTAAGAAGATTAAAAAAAACAGAAGGTCATGCCAAGAATCATTATGTAACCTAGAACTCCAACCGCGAATAAAAAATTACTCAAATCCACTCGATCAATGATCCGTCAATACAGCTAGATATAGGCTAACAAAATTATCATTAAGCAAAAGTCTGAAATAATATTATTAATAAGCTTAAAGAACCTATAAACTGCATAGTGCTTCAAAAGTATATTAAGGATAATATATTATAACTATGAAGTAGAAATATTATAAAAAAAATCTTAAAACTTTTCTTAAACATTAATTCAGTTAAGCTGACCAAATTATAGTAGACTCATACTTTCAAGACTATAACTATTATTCAAAATGAGGAAGAATTATCAATTATTAATCATTAATTTCCAGGACATAAGGCATGTGGATCATCAAGACTATCAAAATTAAAATGACATGTCTAAGATCATGTATGAGTTAAAGCAAGATATTCATAGGTTAGTCACAACTCATTGGAATGGACTAATGAATTTTGTTGTTTCTCTTATGAAAATTAAGGATAAGACTAATTTCTAGACAATAACAAACCAATATCCCAATACAAAGCTTATACTCTGGATAATGCTTATAAAATATGAGGAGAAGAAAGGAGACTTCAACGTAAAACAGAAAAAAACTTTCATTAACAATTCCATCAGAAAAATCCAAAGTTCAAATTTTGGATCAAGGATAAGATTTAAGATATACTAGAGGTTTATAATGATTAATGCACAAGCAATGCATGTACAATGATATTTTATAGCAATGAAAAATGTATTAAAGAGTATTGAGACACCAGTAAAATGCATATGGGCTTACATTAACTAATAATAAAATTATCATTAAGTCATATTGCATGCTATTTTAAATCAATCAGAAGGGAGGTAGTTCTTAAGTGATATTTCACAAAATTAATTTATAGACAACACATGTAATACTTAGATGTAAGGGGAAAATAGATATATCATACATGAATGAAGCAATGCATAACTAATAAGAAATTATTCTAGTAAAGGTTGCCTATTACATAGAAAATTAATCAGCGCACAAGCAATCATTATGAAATATAGATATTTCTCAAGACTATTACATCAACTACATAAAGAAGGCTTTAAAGAACGGGGAAGAAAAAGAGATTAAGAAATAAATAACAGAAAAAAACTAAATAAGCAGAGAAAAATTTCTTGCAATAACTATAAAAGATAAATAGAATATTGGAAGAGAGTCAAAGAAGGATACCTGTGGTGTATGTGCTCATTCTACTAAAATTATCGTTGGCTTGAGAATCAATTTCATCATCAAGATAACCCCCAGGGATCTTTCATCTTATTTAATTATTGCAGAAAGTAAAAATATTCTTTGAAGAACTGCAAGGTAACAGTTTAAGTACTTGCCAACTTTCCCTACCCTTTTAGCATGATTTCCCGTTTTGTCTTTATGCTGAAGCAATGCTGGTATATCAATTCCATTAGGATTCCTTAGTGCTCAAGTTATATAACTAATCGCAATAATTTTTTTGCCTCTTTCACGTAAGAGCCTTGCAGCCCATGATCCTACATTTTCAAAACCCTGCAACCATTCAATGTTCATTTTTTTTAAAATTGTGTAGATTTAAAGAAAAGTTTTAAATATTTTAAATAGAATAATACTTGAATGGCAAGTGTTAAATCCTTTATTTCTTTTCCACGCTCAGCAATTAATGCTTCAATAACAAATACAACCTCGCCTCATTGCAGCCTTCCTACCTAGGAACCACCTAGATCCTGACACCTAAAATAAAAAATGCTACTGTAACAACAAATTTTGTATTTATGATAAAATAAAAAAAATTGGAGTACAAAGATAATTCAGATGGATTTAATTAAAAAGATATGTAAACGGGTTACAATCTCTAATTAATCCTCTGATTCTTCTCTCGAACCAATTTGGCCTTAAATTTGACTTGTTGACTTGAATTTGACTTGAGTGTGTGTTCACTATATGTTGACTGCGCTAACTGTGTTGACAGCGTGTGTGTTGAGCCGAACATTCGGATGAAGCTTATCCGAGCTCGAATGTGTAGTCTTGACATTGATGCGGAGGCGTTGAGCCTTTTGTTCGGATTGAACGTTGACTAGAGAGCTTTCTGTGGAGAAAGTCGTTGATTGGAAGAACACCGGATCGGAGGGGCTTGGCAGACAATTAGCTGGAAGAATGTCGGATCGGAGGGGCTTGACACTTTTATCTCTGATCAGAGGCGGTTGGCTGGAAGAACGCCGTATCGGAGGGGCTTGGCACCTTTATCTCTGATCGGAGGGGGTTGGCTAGAAGAACGCAAATCGAAGGGGCTTGACACCTTTATCTCTAATCGAAGGCCATTTTTGGCTTGAAGATGCTTGAAGATTTCAAGGGAGCAATGCTCGTGTTCTTGATCTCTTTAGAAGCGTTTGCGTCTTCAGATGTTTTAGTGTGTGATTGGAATGAGGACTGAAGGCCCTTATTTATAGGTGGAGAAAATAACTACTTGTGAGATATTTTCTCCTTGAATAGATATGTTAGGCTTTTCTCATTTAATTATGCCTACCGGGCTAGATTTGAGCCTATTTAATTTAATTAAGCCTGCTGGACTGGATTTGATTTGCTGGGCTTATTGACTTAAGTCAGGCCAATTTGACTTGGGCTTATTTGATTGGATCTGACCCAATTATCAATAATTTACTCATTTATTTTAGGAATTAATTTATTTAAATTCCTTAATAAATAAATAATTAATTGATAATTATTGCATTAATTTGCCACATATTTTTATTTAATAGGCAATAAAATTCAGGTGCCTACAAATGTCTCCTCGCATTTTGTTCACAGACGCCTTTTTGTTGAAGTGAACAAATTGCAATACTCCATTATTGATCAACATGACTGAATTTTGTTCCTTGCATAACCAACTTGATACGAATAGCATGAATTTGCCTACGTACCTCTTTGCAGAGGATCATGTCATAACGTAGTTCAAAGGGACATAATTTGGTTTAATGGGGGTACCGTAGATAGTTTATACTTATGGGGGCCAGGAGTGAAATGCAATTTAGGCTCGTGTGTTAAAGAGCTTTGAACTTGAATTTGCTGACAATTTATACTCGTGTCAATAGTATTCAATTTGATTTGTAGACAATTTATACTCTTCTCAAGGAGTCTTGAACTTGAGTTGGAAAGTTTAAGCTCATATCAAGGAACGTAACATGTAGAGAGTTTCATCTCTTCTCAAGGAAATTTGATGTGAGATAGTTTAAGCTCGTATCAAGGAGCATAATATATAGAGAGTTTCGTTTCTTCTCAAGGAGATTTGATTTAAGTTTGATAGTTTAGACTCGTATCAAAGGAGCATAACATGCATAGAATTTCGTCTCTTCTCAAGGAGATTTAATTTGAGTTAGATAGTTTAAGCTCATATCAAGGAGCATAACATGTAGAGAGTTTAGTCTCTTCTCAAGGAGATTTAATTTAAGTGAGATAGTGTAAACTCGTATCAAGGAGCATAACATGGAGAGATTTTAGATAGTTTTAGCTCGTATCAAGGAGCATAATGTGGATAGTTTTTGCTCGTGTCGAGGAGTATTGTGTGGATAGTTTTCACTCATATCAAGGAGCTTTATGTTTAGAGAGTTTTAGCTCATATCAAGGAGCGTAATATGTAGATATTTTAAGATCGTATCAAGGAGCGTAACTTGAGATTTTTAGATAGTTTAAACTCATATCAAGGAGTGTAGTGTGGATAGTTTTTGCTCGTATCGAGGAGCCTTGAATTTGATTTGTGTTAGATAGTTTAGGCTCATATCAAGGAGCATGACTTGAGGCTTTTTAGATAGTTTAAGCTCATATTAAGGAGCATGCCTTGTAGATAGTTTTAGCTCATATCAAGCTGCGTGACTTGTAGATAGTTTTAGCTCATGTCAAGGAGTGTGATGTAGACAGTTTTCGCTCGTGTCAGGGAGCTTTGACTTGGGAGATTTTAGATAGTTTAAGCTCGTATCAAGGAGTGTAATGCAGAAAGTTTTAGCTCATGTCAAGGAGCTTATTAACCTCAACTTCAATCAATGGAACCAACTCTAGCCGAAATCGGCACTGCATTTGCTTAACTGGTTTGATTCCTTCATTCACTGCTAAATGATGAACTGCCACTTTTAGATCTAATCCGGGCATTTCCTAGAACGACCATTCAAACACGTCTCTGAAATCTTGAAGAAGCTCAATGTAAGCTTTTTCTTCATCAACTGTCAACAAAGCACTTACAAAGGTTGGACGTGGGTCTTTAGCATCGCCCAAATTAATCTCCTTCAATTAATAGTAGCTTTGATACCCTCCTCAAATTCTGGGGGAGCATCCTCAGCATCTTCCTTTTAAGTTGAGGCCTCTTCACATATAGTGACATGATTTATCGTGGCAACTTCCTCCAGGAATTCTTGCCTTTGAAAATGCGATTAAACCCAACTTGTTTATTTTCTTCCACTTTAACAATGCTCTCCACTACATAGCCATCTCTCTTCATTTTGACGATCTTGCTTCGTAGATCTCTTTCTGCACTGTGTAGATCTGTTTTTGCATGATAATGGAATGAACAACATCTGATGAGCCAACACTTTCCCGATCATCTTCTTCACTTCGGGTGAAGATTATTGTCTGTTTCTTAGCTTTCAACATTGTGTCACATGATATAGTCTGGAAATATTGTCTTTTCATGCGAGATGGGATTCGACTATGTATCATTAGGAAACTTGGGAACTTGGTAGTCTTTTTAACTCCCGCTGGTCTAAGTCTTGCAAAGACTTAGACTCTCTCTGTCTTTCTATCCTCTTCATTGTTCGATTGTATACTAAAAGTCTAGCTTTAGTATGAATAATGTTTTAACAATTTATTTGAAATGAGAATCAATGATCAAATGATTGCATCTTATAATTTATTTATATGTCTGATGCAATAGTCCACTTACTTTATACTGTAGATAATATGTTGTGCGACAATACGCGGAAGATCATATTATCGATTTCCTTATAAAGTATAAACAGATGCTCATAACCGAGATAGACGGGGACTCTCTATTGGGATGGTTGTAGTGTAATTTGGTATTAGCTTGTCTTGACTATAGAATCACATTAGTGCACTTCGTGCGTATTGAGCAGGACCGCTTGAGATCGTTTGATTTATATTGACTATATAGGAGAACTTGATCTCTGTTATTATGGATATTCGTGCTCTTAATCCCTATACAATAACCTCGACACGCAAGGCAGTATGTATTTCTTTGATTCATCAATGAGTGAGATTTACATGTAATTAAATCAATAAACTCGATGAGTTGGAAATAGTGCTGTTTCTATGGTGTGCTGTTGATTGTAGAAGGAATCCGTGTCCGCTATAGGTTGATGGTGTCCCCTTGAGAAGGTCATAAGGATTATCATGTAAATCCTGCAGTTGGATTTATTCCAGCATGATAATGAGGTTGAGTGGTACTATTCTCGGATGAGATATTAATTAATGGAGTTGTCAGTAACTTAATTAATTAATGGGCATTGTATATCTTAAATATGGGGAGACTAACGGGCTCATAATAAGAAGGAGCCCATAACGTAATTATAGGATTAGAACAGTAATGTAGTAATAATATTTTAATAATATATATTATTATTATTGGACCTAAGTATAAGCTTTGGGCTAAGCTTGAATACATAAGCTCAATGGATGCCCAACTCTAATTTCTCCTCCTGGTCCCTGCTGTAGCTCATATATAAGTCATCTCAGCTATTCAGAAACCCCAACTAAAAAGTAATTCATGCCTAACACTATGAGGAGGGTGAGGGAACATCAGATTGAGAAGATCTCGAAGATCGTCACCCACACGAAGTCGAGATTGGATTTGGGAATATAGCAGAAGATCAGAAGGTTGTTTGCTGTTGTCCGTCAAATTGCATGATTTTTTCAAAATCGTACAAAACTCAGAACTGAACATGTGATACACTATTGGAAAGCTACTAAATAGAGGACCGTTTTGACGCATAGATCACTCAAATCAAAAATTGGACGAGAGAGTTATGCCCAAAACGGTGAGGTTGCGTAGGTTGCCAGCGAGAATTCTTCTTCTTCAACATACCCTAGTGAAAGGTAATACGTTTCTTTGTTTTCTTTCTTCCACTGGATTAGAAACGTATGGAACCCTAACTGTTCATGTTAAACAAATGATCAAACGCCAATATTCATAAGATTCTTCTTCTTTAGAAAGAACTTCATCTTTAGTGATATAGTTCGTGTTTGCCCTTTTGATCGCAATGCGAACAGGTTTTTGCAGAACATATCCCAAACCTGTTATAGTATACTTGGAAGTGCGACTATTACTTTTCAATGTCTCTTGAATGGTATTAAATCCACTAGGAGTCTTATGAGACGGTTCATTTATCACAACTTTTTCTTGAGGGTCATAACCAGCTTTCATAAGAAGTTTGTAAGCTTGTGGGCTATATGATTTGGAAACTGCCACCTCAAATACATCTCCATGATCAGTTTTAGCCCCTTGAACTAGGCGAGTGAACCCTTTTAGTGGAGGAAAAGAGGGCTTCTCAGTGTCAACCTTAGTCAAAGGCAAGGTCAACCCTTCTACAGTCTTGATCAACTGTTTGCTTTCATTAGATTGTGTAGATGAAACATCATCTACATTCCATTTTTCTTGTTTATCATCGCTTTTCTCTTGCGATGAACTTTCTTCTTGCTTGATAGCTTTGCTACTTTTGAAAAAATATCTAGTGTCTGCAAAATATAACTCGGCTTCTGTGAATGGTTTTTCATCACCGAGTACCTTCTTTATATTACCTCTATCGTAGTATTTGAAGCATTGATTTAACGTAGAAGGGATCACTCCATTTCGTGCAACCATGGGCGCCCTAAGAGCATGTTATATGATGTTTTAACATCAATGACAAGAAACAGAACTGTTAAGACCATCTCATCTATCATTAAGTTCAAGACTGTTGTACCCACTGTTCTCTGACCTTCTTGATTGAACCCATGAATCGTCAATCGACTACTGTCGAGTTCATTGGTTGGAATCCCCAACTTCTTTAATGTCATCAGGGGCAAGATATTAACTGCTGAACCTCCATCAATCAATATTCAATTCACCCTTTTGTTCTTGAGTGCAACCAATTACGAACAAGGGTCGGTTATGAGATTATGAACCGAGCAGTAAGTCTTCCTCTGTGAAGGTAATCTTCATAACATGGGTCTCTCTTTCAACCCCAGGTTCAACCTTAAGTAGTTGAGCTTCACTTGCCATTTGACATGAAGAATCATTTCCATCGTCTGCAGAAGTAGAATGTTCAGTTGCATCTTCATATAGAAAGATCTTCCCTTGCTCCACCAATCGCATAACTTTGTCTTTAAAGACAAAACAATCTTTGATAGAGTGACTCATCAGTCTATGATACTTGCAGTATTTAGGATTGTCAGTTTGCCCCGCCTCTTTTGGTCACTTCATTTCAGGAAGCTCGATAAGTTTATCTTTGAGCAGATCATCAAATATGCCTGGGACATCTGAATCAACGAATGGGTATTTCCTTTCCTGCATTTCTCTCAAGGTCAATCTTTTTTGCCCCCTTTCTTGGGAATCATTCTTTACTTTATCATCCTTTTTCATTTTCATTCCTTCGAAATTTGACAGTTGATTCATTTATCTCCATGGACTCCTTTTCGAAAGATTTGTTTTAGGGTTTGCCCCATTTTCTGGTCTCTTGCTTTTCTTTGTACTTGTAAGATCCAGGGATCGGTGGCTCTACAACTCAACTTATTCCTATAAGTAGCTCCATGTCGTGAGTTCTTGTGGCCAAGTCTTCAAAGGTTTTTGGTTTAATCCCTTGAAGTATATAACGAAGGCTCCACTGCATTCCTTGCGTGCACATCTCAATGGCAGAGACTTCAAAAAGTCGATCTTTACAATTTAAGCTCAAATTTCTCCATCAATTAATGTACTCAATTACTAGTTCTTCTCTTAATTAGCGAGTGTTAGTCAATTCTATCATATTAACCGTTCTCCTAGTGCTATATAAACAGTTAATAAATTATTGTTCCATCTGATCCCAACTATCTATAGAATCGGCCTCTAAGTCGGTGTACCATTCAAAAGCATTTCCCTTTAGAGAACGAATGAATTGTCTTACCATATGATCTCTGTAAGTTCCAGCATCATTGCACGTTTCAATGAAATCTGCTATATGTTGCCTTGGATTACCTTTTCCATTAAACTTTTGGAATTTGGGCGGTTGATAGTACAGTGGGATCTTCAAGTTGTCAACCCTCCTAGTAAAAGGCTTAGCATACGTGAATGAAGGCTTGGAGCTCTCTTCAAATTGGTCATTCATTGTCCCAAGTATAATGCTTTTTAGCTGGTTGATAGAAATCATTCCATCATGGAAAATGTTAAGTTCCTCTTCAATCACCTTTTTCCTCGTCGACTGACATTTCGGGGAGTCATTTACTTCATTTTCAGCATCTTCATCTTGTTTTTCATTTGCCTGGCTTGTTTCGGCACTAGCCATTTTTTCCATTAGTTTTAAGATCAAAGTACTTTGTTCTTGGTTCTGTTTGGCAAATACAGTAACGGATTCAGTTAAGCTTGCCAATTGTTCATCGACAGACAAAGTGTTTGTTGCCATAGTTGAGGCTATGGATGAATCAGATGATGGACTTTCTTTAGATAGAGAAGTTGAGCCAGCAAGGTTACTCTCTTCATTTTTATCATCCTGATCATTATAAGGTATTCTTTTGGGGATAACTCCACTTGAAGAATTTATCTCAGAAGAGACTTCAGACCACACATTCCTTGACATGCTTCTGATTGTAAAATTAATGTCTTCAACTTGCAGTTCTGAAAACTTGAAAACAGAAGCTGATCTGTTGACTTTGACTCTTAGTGGAACCATCATACTTTGCTTATGTGAAGAGGATATGAGAGGTAGAAACTATTCTACTTGGCGTGCCAAAATTTGTAACAACAAATAAAAATTAGAGTACAAAGATAATTTCAGATGGATTTAATTAAAAAGATATGTAAACGGGTTACAATCTCTAATCAATCCTCTGATTCTTCTCTCGAACCAATTTGGTCTTGACTTTGACTTTTGACTTGAATTTGACTTGAGTGTGTGTGGAATGTATGTTGACTGCACTGACTGTATTGATATCGTGTGTGTTGAGTCAGATCTTCAGATGAAGCTTGTCCAAGCTCGGATATGTAGTCTTGACGTTGATCCGAAGGTGTCGAGCCTTTTGTTCGGATTGAACGTTGACTGGAGAGCATTCTGTGGAGAAAGTCGTTGATTGGAAGAACCCAGATCGGAGGGGTTTGGCAGGCGGTTGGCTGGAAGAGATCGGAGGGGCTTGACATTTTTATCTCTGATCGGAGGCGGTTGGCTGGAAGAACGCCGGATTGGAGGGGCTTAGCACCTTTATCTCTGATCGGAGGTGGTTGGCTGGAAGAACGCTAGATCGGAGGGGCTTGACAACCTTATCTCTAATTGGAGGCCGTTCTTGGCTTGAAGATACTTGAAGATCTCAAGGGAGCACTGCTCGTGTTCTTAATCTCTTCAGAAGCATTTGCGTTTTCAGAAGTTTTAGTGTGTGATTGGAATGAGGACTGAAGACCCTTATTTATAGGTGGAGGAAATAACCACTTGTGAGATAGTTTCTCCTTGAAAAGATATGTTGGGCTTTCCTCTTTTAATTAAGTCTGTCGGGTTAGATTTGAGCCTATTTAATTTAATTAAGCCTGGCAGACTAGATTTGATTTGCTAGGCTTGTTGACTTAAGTCAGGTTCATTTGACTTGGGCTTATTTGACTGGATCTGGCCCAATTATCAATAATTTACTCATTTATTTTAGGAATAAATTTATTTAAATTCCTTAATAAATAAATAATTAATTGATAATTATTGCATTGATTTGCCACATATTTTTATTTAATATGCAATAAAATTCAGGTGCCTACTGCTACTTAAAAGGTTAAAATAAGTTTAGAACCAAATAGGCAACAGTGTGCATAATTCAAATAGATGTTAAAGATGTAAAATGGAATTAGATAACAACATAACAAAATATTCACCTGAGCACTAATGCCCATATTGAGTGCTTGGACATTAGTATTAACTTCAATAAGATCATTGATTTTTTACTTATATATCCGTTAATGCCCTGAAAAATTACAATTAAGTTATATAAGTAAAAAGTCGCATACATTGCATGAGTCATCCAACTAATGAATTATGTCTTCTCTTGTAAATTAACAATATGAATTATCTTCAAACAAGTGCATACCTCTCCCAATGCAAAACTTCCTTAGTTATAAAAGGCTATTATTATCACACTATAAATACAAAACTAAATCTAAAGCTTATCATCATCACCTTCACCTAAAACTTCTTCTTCAGTGAGTTAAAGTAACCTAACCTTGTTTTTATTAAGAGCCTGGATTGTCATACTATATAACAAAGAGAAAACATCACATCCACATTTAATGATTTAAATGTGTGTCGTTCCTTTCATTCCTTAAAACTCAATCAGAATGAGAAAATCACGTGATTATATGTATTGTACTTAACCATAAACGAAGATAAGAGACATCAGTAATAAAACATAAGGAGTCTTTTAAACTTATTTGTTCAAGTCATTGAAAACTAAATTATTTCCACATGCACTATTCCAAGGAACTATATTATCAATTTCAGAATATAGGCTGAGATTCACACTATATAATCAATTTTTAGGAACAAAACCCCAAAGTCAATCCTTTCAAGTGCACTAGCAATACATACACATGCACATACCTGATACCTTAAGGATGATAAAGAAGATAAAGAGAAACATCAATCAAGATTTAAGTTGGCGATAAAAGACTGTAACTAACCTTAGGAGTTTCCAGCGGATCTGTAATAGTATCTGTCCTTCATTCCCTATCTCCAAGCACAGCCTAGTATAAAGAACATGGCTTAGTAGATCTTCCATGGCATCCCAATCTCTAATAAAGCCTCGGACAACTGGATCAATAGTCAAATTTTCAAGCAAGGAAGCATCAATCATGGACTCATCTAATAAAAACTCATCTTTAGGTGTGTTCAACAGTTTAATTGTCAAAAAGAATTTCCAGGTGATATATATATGTTGTTTGACCTAAATTAGCTATGTAGCAAAGATATGCATCCATTCAATCTAGCATGCATGCTTTCTATTTACAGTAACTATGTATAATGAGTTGTTTCATGCATGCACTATGCTCTTTATACTGATATGGTGCACTCTAGATTTGGCCATAGAGAATCTAAGCAACTTGAGTAAATATAAGAAAAGTTGAAACATGACTAAATTAACATTATGTACTAAAGCAGATTACTGGACAGACTCAGTTCATGAACATTTCTACCTAGAAACATGACTAAATTAACATAACAACCTTTAATGAATCAAATGTGCCAAATTATACAACTTTTTTTTTTCCGCAAAGAAATTTATCGTAGAAATTTAATTACACACATTCTTATACCTCATCCAACTTATCCCCTTCCTTGACCAAGATAAAATAATAAACATTCTCAATTTTCTTGTCAATTGTCTCTTGGCATCTATATAAGCATTTTGAAGGAATGAATTCCTAAAAAATGCATTAGAAGATATTTAAAATTTTGACAGTGAGAAATCATCGTATAACATTAAGATTAATTTTATAATGAAACTTACCATATCATAAGATTTGCAATATTTATATAACAGCCCATGTCTTTGTTAATGATTGACATTTTCTGTGCGCCATAGACCTGACATGATACAACATAAGCAAACTTCACATGTGTTGAGGCTCATGCGTGTTCCGTAAGGACTCTGTAATCTACATGTTTTTTGACAATGGTGTTATAGCCATCAAATATCGCTGCAAAGGAAAATGTAAAAGTGGCAATTAAAAAGGGCAAAATAAAGATTTGATTCATTACAGAACCACCAACCATTATCATCAATAAAATTCAAAATGCACTGAAGTTAATACAATCCTAAAACATGGTACATCTAATTTCTTGATATCAAAACTACATATCTGGGCATGAATGCATCTCCATAACAATAAATAGTATGTGCAACCCTTCAACAATTATGTATGCAATCTTCTTGGTGAAAATAAACATTTTCTATGTCTATCCAAATAAACAAGAAGATATTACAAGAACTTGTTTATAGAAAGGTGATTTATGATTTTTTGTTACCTAACAGTTAATGAATCTCTAAACCAGTTAAGAAATTTGTTTCAGACCTCAGAATTATCCGTCCACTCCTTATCATTACCTGCGAGTGAGAGATCAACAAAAATATTAGAAAACTTGATCACTTTCTTCCATCATCGTGTAATTAAAAGTATTATAGCAAAAGAAAATGAAACAGATAAAAGAATCAAAAGCGAGTAAATTGAGTCAAAGGAGAAGAGGTTCGTCTTTGATGTTGGTTAATAAATCCCAAAGAGTGGGGATGGCTCTATGGATTGCAATTTTAGTCAACGGTTGTTCACCAATAGCAGAATCAGCAAAGCCAACGATGCACCACACCACCACCGTAACCACCAATGCTACTCAGATATTCTTCGCCATTATTCTTCCTTCATGTTGTAATGATCAAATAATCGTTTCCATATTAGTCGTTTGCCCATGGCCATAAGATAGTGATAGATCGAAGAAGAAGGTGAATGATTGTCTTACCACTTTACCAAGATTATCTGCAATAACATTTTCTGCAATGAACAGTAGGGTTTCAAAAATTAAAGAGTTTAATCAATGGTGCAGATTAAGATAATAAATTGGATGGTTTAGATTGATTAAAAAAAATTACCCAAAACAGTAAAAATAGTTTAAGCGGGAATAATTTAATTCAATTTAATCTTTCTACGGTGGTATTTATATATATAATAATAATAAAGATGTTGATTTGTCTTTTCATATTACATGACTTTATGAATCCATTAATGTGATTGTGTGAAAAGGTTAATTTTGTGCATTTGTATAAAGAAGTAATCAAATATAGTTCATTAAATTATGAAATAATTATAAGCATAGATAAACTCTAATTTATTAATTAATATAAATAAATTAATTATTATTATCTAGGTCAAATTAATTAATAATATACATAATAATTAATTATTAGCTAATAGGTTTAATTTTTTTTAAAAAAATTACAAGAATAAAAAAGAAAATATTTTTCTAATAATAATAATAATAATAATTAACATTTGAAATTTTAATTTCACATGTTATAGAACAAAGTTTTTTTTTTATAATGAATATGAATAGTCATTATTGCTTATAAATGTTGGGTAGGTTTTGCGTGAAACCGTCTCACGTGAGACCATTTTTCACTTTTTAAAATAATTATCAATTTTACTATAAATCATTATCACTTTCGCTATAAAATATTATCTCTTTTTATTTATACTATAAATTATTCATGAAATAACATTATCACTTTTCATTGATTTATTATCACTTTCCTATATAAAAGTTATCACTTTTTTGCACGTAAGACATTACGTGAGACGGTCTCACACAAGACTTTGCCTTAAATGTTATATATCATTAATATGTAGAAGGCTAAAGATGTAATAAAGAGAATTATGTAGGGATAAAATTGAAAAAAAAATCTCAAATGCTTGCCACTTTTAATATATTAAAATTATTATGATATGATTTAATATCTTAATACATCTAATCCATAATTTTATTTTGCTGATGTGGATAGGCTGTATTTCTTACTTAGTGACATGAAAAAATGAGAAAATTTACAGTACTTTCTGTTTTTATTTTATTTTATTAGTTTCTTCTGTTTACTTTTTTTTCTACTCTTAATTCTTTCTTCTTTCCTTTTTATTTATTAATTAATTATACTTACCTTTTTTACTTTTCATACATTATATTTTTCTACTTTCTTTTTTAATATCTTAATTCTACTTTCTTTTTTTAACATTCAATATTTACGTAATTTTTATTTTTTATTTTTGTCATTTAATGTCATTAATAGAGGATTCTATTTTTTTTTCTTTTTTTATATATAAAATCTTAGTTGCTCACTCATTTTTTCAATCTTGAAAGTTTCTCTCATCCTTCATCGATTTTGTTGAATTGAAAATTGTTCATATGGAAATAGTAGATTTGATCATAATATGAAATTTTTTACATCTGATTGTTTTTTCTAATGTTCATTACTTTATATTTTTAATTGAGAATTGTATTTTTTTCAATGTGTTAATATTTATCTTTTATTTTACTTTTCATGAGATTAGATTTGTTCATATCTAACAATTTGAGATTTAATGAAATTAAGTTTACTCATACTTTGATAGTTTTGAGGGTGTGTTCATCTTGATCCACAAGATAAATGTTTAGAATTATTCTTATGCAATTGTTTATTTTATTTTGCCCCTAAAATTGTACTAAATTTATAAATTAGTCAACATTATGTTGAGTTTTTTTTTTAATTGTTTAAAATTTATTTCTTATTTCAAGCTTTTGAATTAGATATACTTATAATTTGACAAATTGAGAATGCTATTTTTCCTCTTTTTTCATAATTCTTTGTTATTCCAAATTTCAGATTATTATCAATATACAAGACTTCTTTGAAGATTTAAAGGAGGGAGAGTTGAACCTTATTTCACCATAAAAAAATTGAACATGAACATCCATGCTCAACAAAAAGCAAATTTGAATATGATAAGCAAATTTGGAGATTTGAGTATGATGTGTTTTAATAAGATTATACTATATATTATGGATTGAGTATAATTTTGTAACTTTTGTTAATAGCTCATTTTCTATTAATTGAGTGTACATTTATTTTATTAATTATTTGATTGGTTTAAATCAATGTTGTACATCATTTGGTTATAACAATTATTTTAAATGGTAAATCAATTCATATTTAATTGTTTATTTTATTTATTTGTTTTTTAATAGAACTATATTTTATTGTTAAGTTAATTCTTAATTATCAATTCTATTCTTTAATCAATATATACTTTAGTCATATTTATTTTATTATTACTTGATTTAAATTAATATTGTAAATCATTGGGTTATAAAAATTATTTTAAATGGTTAACTAATTCATATTTAATTGTTTGTTTTATTTGTTTATTTTTAATAGAATTATAATTTATTGTTATATGTTAATTCTTAATTATCATTATAATCTTTAATTAATATAATTTTAGTCAATAATTTTGATTTGAATTGATTTCAAAATAAAAAAGAAATAAGAAATTTTGGATTAACTTGAGGACCAAAATAAATAAAAAATCAATTAGCATTTAATTTTTACTAATTATTATGTCAACATTATAGTTATTATTAAATTTTCACTTAAAAGAATTTATTACTCTTTCAATATTTTTTATCTCTATTATTTCTCAATCATCATAAATCCTTAATTATGTCATTGTTTATTTAAGTATAATTATTTATGATAAATTGTTATTAAATATACTATTTATTAATTAATGAATTTGTTATTAATATTCAAATTATAAAATAATTAATTATTAGTAATTATTAATCAAATTTATAGTAATGCAAATTAAAGATTGTTTATCATCATTAGTAAAAGAATATATATATATATATATATATATATATATATATATATATATATATATATATATATATATATATATATATATATATATATATATATATATATATTATTTTGAATTAGTATTTAATATTATTTTAAATTCATTATAACACCGTGCTTATTTAAATAGTTAGTTTTCATTAAATTTTATTCTCATTCTATTATTAAGATATCTTTAATAATTCAACTTAAAGATTTTTGTAAATTAAATTTCAAAACTCTACGTACAATATCTCACTATCGTACTATATATAGTCTAACTTTAATTTTCATCATCAATCAATTTTATTAATTGTAATAATTAATGATGTCAATAATCATTAATTAATTGTATTTTAATTTTAACCTTCTATCATACTATACAATAAGTCATTATTACTAAATTTTAACAAGTTTTTAGTTTTTAGATGTCTAACACTAATTTTAAATCATTATTACACTCTACTTAATAATTTACTAATTATTATGTCACCATTATAATATTAAATTTGATTTAAAATAATTTATTATTCCTCCCTATTTTTTTATTTATATTAATTTTCAAACATCATAAATCCTTAATCATGCGATTGTTTATTTAAATACAAATATTTATGATAAATTGTTATTAAATATTTATTAACTAATGAATTTATTACTGGACAATCAAGTTTTTACAATAATTATTAATTATTAATAATCATTAATCAATTCATAATCGTGCAAATTAAAAATTATCTATCATCATTAGTAAAAGAAATTAGTAAAAAATATTATAGATATTTTGAATTAGTATATAATGTTATTTTAAATTAATTATAGCACCTTGCTTTTTTAAATGATTAGTTTTAAAGAAATTTTATTCTCATTCTATTATTAAGATATATCTTTAATCATTTAATTTAAAATTTTTATTCACTATTAGTTAAATTTCAAAATTCTTACTTACAATATCTCACCTCACTACTATATATATAGTTTAATTTTTATTTTCACCGTCAATCAATTTTAATTATAAAAATTAACGATATCAATAATCATTAATTAATTGTATTTTCATTTTAACTCTTACTATATAATAAATCAGTAATATTGCTTAATCTTAACAAGTTTTTATTTGTTTAAGTCTAATTTTAAATCATGATTGCACACAACTTAATAATTTACTATATTAATTTAAATTGTTAAATTTAATTATATTTTATTCTATTTTTATGACTAAGTTATCGTAAATTAAATATTCAATCTACTAATAATCAATTAATCATTAATTACTGGTGCTTAAAAGATCTCCTTCAAATTTGGCTACTACATTAATGATACAATTATATCATATTTAATGAATTATTAATTATGATTTTTTTTTTCTAAAATTACTATGAATTATAAATCACAAAACAGATTTCATTAAATGGAAATAAATTGCCTTATTTAATAAATTGTCCATAAGAAACTAAGGCAAGACTTATGTGACATTTTTTCAATTTTTTAAATAATTATCACATTTTATTAATGATAATTTCATTTTTTATTAAAATATTATCACATTTTATTCACTCTATCCATTCCATAAAAGTTTGCATGCTGACATGAAGATTAAGAAAAGCGATAACTTTTAGGGGTATTATGGTATTTTTGGGTAATAAATAAATGATAAAAGGAATAAGGGTGATTTTTTTGTAAATAAAGTGTATGGGGGAAGAATGATTATTTTTTACTTTTTGTTTTTTTAGGAATGTGCAAACTTTTGTGGGATAACTCAAAATGGAAAGTGTATCATCTAAAATGGGACGGAGGGAGTATACTATAAATTATTTATGAAATAACTTATTGTACACAACTATCATTTTTTACTATTTGAGTATCACTTTTTATTAAAACTTTTATCAATTCTTATCCTCTCACGGAAGTCTTCACATGATCACATGGTATCAATTAGGTCTTTGCCAAAAAAAAATTATGATTATGTTTATATTCAATTATAAATTTATAAGCTAATATATCACATTTGGACACTTATCTAATTTGAATAATATTAATGGATCAATATTTAGTTATCTAAATTTAATATTTAATCATCATTCATATTTAATTATTTGTTATATTGGTTTAAATTATTAATTATGATCAGTTAAGATATAAATATCAATCATTACTTAAAAAAAATTAAGTAATTAAAGATTGTCTATCATCATTCATTGATATTTTTAGTCAATAATTTATTTAAATTAATGAAAAATAAGGTTTTAATTAATTATTATAGCGGACAAACAATTTGAAAAGTCACTCATCAATTTGTGTTTCACAAAAAATCTCAATGTTTAATTTATCGATTAAAGATTTACCTTCCAATATAAACTCTTTATAACTTTTATTATATTTAAAAAAATTATTTAAGTGGTAATATTTTGGCAAATCACATTTTATATATTCTCTTTTTCGATTATTACTACTCTAATTCTTTCTCTATTCTTATAAGATATAAAATAAAAAATATATATATATATATTTAAAATTGAATAATGATCTTATAAAAAAATTTAATTATGATTTGTCTATTAATAAAACAATATATACGATGATTTCTCAATTTTAGTATATTTAAGTAAGTAATTTCATGAACATGTATTTTTATTTTTAAGACACCCATCAATGTCATTTTTAAGTATTTTCTTCGTCTCATATTAATTGTCATACTTACTATTGATAGGAGTTAATTTTTTTATTTAATTAACTTTATTGACTTTTAGATGATAGTTATGTGATCTTTCTTATATAATAAATACATTATGTTATGCATGTTAGATTATAGTGACAAATTAAAATGTATTTTGAAATTATAGATTAATATGATGTTTATATTTTTTAGGTGTATTTAGGGGATGTTTGGTTTATTGCAAGGAATTGGAATAAGAACTATAGTGATAGTGGTTGAGAATAATAATTGGTTTGACTTTTATGATGATGTTTTTTTTTTGTTGAATGTTGAAGATGACAATCATAGTTATTAATGTTGTTTATTATGATAATAAATAATTTTGGAATGATTCATATTTTTATTATTAATTTTTATTATATTATAACTTAATAATTATTATAAGAAAATTATTATTTTAATATTTTTTAATATTAATAAAATTTATTTCATTAATAAACATTAATTAAATGGGATATGACAATAAAGAATGAATGTGATAGTATGTAATTTACTTAAAGAATGAGGGATTCTTTAATTTTTGGAGAAATCGAAAATTGCTTAACACTATAATTCTAATGCACCAAACACATTTATTTTATTCCTTTTTCCTTCCATAACTTCATACCTACCAACTAGGCATTTTCTTATTACGTATCGGATTAAAATTAAAAGTGTGACATTTTTTAAACCAAATAGATAGAGTAATATAAATTCAACACCATTTAATTAATTATACTTTTCCTTAATTCTTTTTCATACTTTTATAATTTTTTTTTTAAGATTTATCCCCGTTCATCGCATGAGCTCTATACTAGTGTAATATTATGATTATGATAATAGCATTAACGATATGTCGGTTTGATGTGAAAGCCGTTGATGTTGAAGCAACATTTAAGTTTGTAATTATTATTATTATTATTATTATTTAATCAATTCCATTTTGAATTATTCTTGTGATATTGTTAAGTATAATGTTTTGGTAGGTCTTGCGTGAGATCATTTTATAATTTTTAAAATAGTTATCACTTTCGCTATAATATATTATCATTTTTCATGTATTCTATAAATTGTTTATGAAAGTATTATCACTTTTTATTAATTGAGTAACACATTTCATTATAAAAGTTATCCCTTTTGGTTTGTCTCATGTTTGTCTCAGGTAAGTCTTTACCTATTTTATTTTCATATGTCGGTCTTTCAATTCCACAATCTATAGATTAAAATTTACCTATTTTATTTTCATATGTCGGTCTTTCAATTCCACAATTTATAGATAAAAATTGTGTATGTAATTTTAATATGTTGATTGGTCAAGATAATTAAATTCAATCAGAGAATAAATAAAATATTACAAGTATTTTTATATTATCTTAATATTATATATAGTTTAAGGAGTAATTTTTTGATCAATTGGTCTCTTATGTCCTTGAGTGTACAAATATATAGTAAGTATCTAATATTTTGTTCTAAATAATACACTTTTATTAATAAGAGTTTGTTTTTTCAATAAAAAATTGGCTGAAATATGAATAGTATAAATATCTAATTAAAAAAAATTAAAAAAATTTTTTCTCAAAAACTTAAGGGTATACATTTTTATACCCCTAACATTAAATACTAAAGGGTACAACTTTTGAAAATTGTGAGATTACGGGTTTTTGTTAGACGGGTGGACCCATCACTGAAGTATGCATGTTATATAGGTAAAGTATACTTCTTTGTAGTTAAATAGATCAATAATGAATCATATTATAACACCAGAGACGGATCTGTTCAAGGGCCAAGGGGGCACTTGGCCCTCCTGGAATTTTTAAAATAATTAGAAGTGATTTTCATAACCGGTTGGACCGGTCGGTTGAATCGGGAACCATCCTCCAAACCGGTCCAATACCCCTCTAAAACTAATTTTTGAGTTGAACCAGGTTGAACCGGCCAAAATCGAAAAAATCGATAAAATCGATTGAACTGGTCCAACTGATTTTCGAATTTTTTTATTTTTTCTTTTTATATTTTATATTTTTGTATAATATTACTTTTATTTTTATTTATTTTAAAATATAATATTTAAATTTTGAATTAAATTATGTGATTTTTAGTGGTGCACCAAATGTATAGCAGTTTGAGTATAAATTACTCCCTCCGTCCCGGTCAAACTGCAACGTTTGACTGCATAAAGCTCTCACAAAAGTTACAGTAAATGTTGCAATATGGGCGGGACAGAGGGAGTATGTAATATGGCATTGATAGAATATATAAAAACGAGTACATATTCCCGCATAATATGCGGATACATTTTATTTTATAAAAAAAATTAATTAGATAATTCAATATTATAGATGTTGTAATTTAATAATGAGAATATACTCAAATTTTTTGAAGATATATTTTTATTAATTGATTTATTTATCATTTTAAGATTTACTTTTTAATTCTAAATATTAAGATATACATTTGTAATATAATAATAAAAAAATAAAAATATTATATGTGATATTAAAATAAAAAATAAAATATTTATTCCTAACCAATCAAAATATATGATTAAAGCTGGTGTTTAATTTGAAGATATACGTGAATACTAATAATAATAATAATAAGTTGGATATATTTTTATTGATTGGTTTAATTATCTATTCTTAAACAATAAGTAAAATATATAATTAAAGATGATATTTAATTTATAGAATATACATGAACAATATAATAATTTTAAGATAATAATAATAATAATAATAATAATAAGTTGAATATATTTTTATTGATTGGTTTAATTATTTATTCCTAAACAATAAGTAAAATATATAATTATAGGTGGTATTTACTTTATAGATATACATGAACAATATAATAATAAATAAATAAATAAAAGTAAAAGATTATATATTTGAAATTAAAATAAAAAATACAAAAATTAACCATGTCGCGACAACTCATACTTTTGAAAAGTTATTTATAGTAGTGTATTCGCAATTAGTATATATAAGATATGTATAAAGTATAAATTATAAACTATAAATATTTTATCTAATTATATTTCTATATAAATTGAATTTTTTCTTCATAAAATAATTTTGGTTATTATAAATTTTTTTACTAATAAATTGTAATATTATAAATAGGGATTATTACTATTTTTTATTTTTGAAGAAAAGGATTATTACTATAGGATACACCTTTTTTAGCTTAAATATTATTAGATACAATGAAAACAAATAATTATTCCCCACTACACAAATTGAGAACAAAGTGACCAAATTGCCCTTTAGTAAAACAAATTAAATTTGAATTCCTCATTCATACATGCGCTGAATTCATCTTCTACAAACTGAAAATGGGTCTAAGCTTCATACGATTTCATTCATCAAATTGCAGAAATCACGGGAAGCAATCCAATTTTATTCACTCTGTTATACGAACCTAATTCATTCACTCTGCTCAATCGAATTTATTCTCTCCAAACCATGCAATCTCACTCTGCTCAACCTGAATTCATTCTCTCTGCTCAATCAAACCTGATCGCGGGAAGCTATTTATCTGAATTTGTATAAATCAATTTCATACGTACGTTATCGATATGATAATTCGTTGTTTGCCTATTCATTACGCAAGCTGCTTCAATTCATGTGATTTCTAATTTGGATTTTTCTTTGCTTATTGAACATGGAGGGTCATCATATATGGAAAAATCTACTATTATTCTTACTGTTGAACACGCCGGGTACTGTAAATTAATTGCATTACTGTCCAATACTTCTTGGCTCGATGTGTATTCTCAAATTTGTGAAAAGTGGAATGAGTTGCAAAGAGTGGATTTTGATTTTCTCTGTTGTGTTGGATCATTGCCTAATATTTCTTGTGTCTCCGACGCTGATCTGCATAATATAATTAATCTTTGCCAAATTAGATCCCTGAATGAAGTTTCAGGCAAGGTATATGTGAATGGTTTAAACTTTGCAAAAGAAATTGGTAGTAGTGTTATGAATATTACCACAATCTGTCTGAATTCTCTGCACGGCAAAGAGAGCAACACAATAGGTTAAGTTGGTAGTCTGAGGAGTTTCGTGAAATCTCAAATATGTCATACTATGATATCTGTCCATCCCTATAAAAAAGTATTTTTGTCAGATCCTTGGGTAAATTTAATGAAAGATGGCAAAGGTGCCCTGTTTCATGGTGGAGCTAAAGAGTTTAGGAATCAACTTATAAAGTATGCTACACGGAATGACTTTTTCTTTCTATATAAGAGGAATAATGCAAAATACATTCCTGCAATTTGTGAGAGATCAACGGCGTATGAGTACGAGTGGTTCATCAAAGAAAAGCGTCTTTCCGTATCGTCACAATTTCAAGTGTATGCTGTTAATTTGGTTCATACATGTGCTGTGGTGTTAGGAGATAATATAACCAAACATTTATGCCCCAAAACGATTGGAAATCTGATGTTAGAAAGCCTTAACAAGAAACCAAACATTGGAGGTAGCAATGTGAAACATGTTTTTCTACATAGTTATGGATTAAAATTCCATAATGGCGTGCTGCAGAAGAAGCAAAGGATAAAGTTTGGGGTTCTTATGATCAATCTTACGATGAGCTCTGCTGGTATTGTGCTGTTGTGTCTGCCACAAATCCTGGCAGCATTGTTACACTACAGCAAAATCCTATGTCTCATCGTTTTGAACGATTGTTTATAGCTTTCAAAGCTTGTATAGATGGCTTTAAGAGTTGTCAGCCAATGCTCCTTATTGATGGCACATTCTTAAAAGGTCGATCTAAGGGAACTCTACTTGCTGCCACTGCAAAGGATGGTGACAACGGTAACATTATTCATTCTAGTAGAATTTCATATATTTATGCAATATACATTTGCAGTTTGTCTTACATGTCTTTTTGAATTTGAAAAATATGGGGCTTTCCCCAGTAGCAATTGTGGTTGTCTCAGTAGAGAATACAGAAAATTGGGAATGGTTTTTGAGAAAAATACGAGATAATGTGATGCATGATGAATCAATCTCATACATTTCTGATTGTAATGTAGGTTTAATGTCTGTCTTTTCTTTGGTTTTTTATCAGCCCTTGCACTTCTTGTGTTTGTTTTATCTGCTAACAAACTTGAAAGCGCAATTTCCTAAAGCATGGAACAGCTCAGATAGACCTAATATGGATGTTCTTTTCAAGGCATGTGCATATGCTCTGACAAAGCGTTTGTTTGATGAGAATCTTGCAAAATTCAAACAAGAAGGAGGAAAAAGAGCTGAACAATGGCTGACTAATTTGCCATATGAAAAGTGGGCAGTTGCGTTTTCTCCTGAAATTACTAGATATGATGAAATGACTTCTAGTGCCATAGAATCATTTAATGCATGGGTTAATAATGCTAGGGCCTTACCAATAACTCATATGTTAGACTCTATTCGTAAAGGTACCATAAAACAAGTTCAGTTATTTCATTGTCTTTGTATTTTTATTATGCTTTGTATCTTATTTACATAATTGTGGCCCACAAAAGAGGTAGTATGGCAAGATTTGATATACTTCAGTCGCTCATAGAATATTCTTTTATGCATGCTGGGGACTACGAGGTAGCATCTCAACCTTCAGTCCGTGTTGACTTAAAACGTAAAACATGTTCCTGCGAACTGTGGCAAATTTTTGGTTTCCCTTGTCCACATACTGTAGCTGTGATTCGTGCGAGCGACAGATCTATTTTAACTACATCAGTGATTTTTTTGTCACAAAATATCGGGAGTCTTACATGCACGACATACATCCAATTCCCAAAACGTATTGCTTTGAAGTCGAACCAGTCATTGATAATCCCATTCTTCCACCATTATTGAAACGACCACATGGTCGTCCCAAGATGAGTAGAATTCCATCATATGGGGAGCTTTGTAAGAGGAGAAAAAAAGTTGAAGATGATTTACTAGCAAGGTATGAGTATTCATTTTATTTGCTCTAATTTCCATTAATGACATAGTAATATTCCATGGTTGCAGCATGTTACTCTCTTTTCTTGTATAGCGATTGATTGAAATATTGTGCTCTGAAATTCATTTGCTAGGTTTTGCGCCGATTAATTTGATTATTGTTCTTAGTCGCATTTCTAGCAAAATGTGTAAGAGTAAGAGACTCTATCATTGAGTACACGTGTGACCAAGTACAAATTTATAATAATATCGTCCCAAGGGAAAGTAAACTCATGGTTATATCCGGATTTTTTATTGATTTATACTTTGTAAGAATGATAGATTTATTGTTTTGTATTGAAATTACTACTTATTGTTCTACTCAATTAACTAAAAAAATATGAACTAACAATATTTTGGATCAAACAACAAACAAATGATGAATGAGATGGAGATAGAATTCATTTAAGAAGAGAGCAAGGCTAATCATAATCATGGTTAAAAATCTAGCTAGATATGCATAACTCTTGATGGCGAACTTCATTAATTTGTGGACTAAAAGCAATCACGTTTTTACTCCAATCCCTATGACCAAGGTAATTAGGTTCTCGACTCTTTTACAAGTCTAAATCTCCTAAGATTGTGCTTAATCTTAATTCCCTTAAGGTACTATGATCATAAGTTTGGTTATTTTTATTCAATTTCTTAAGTGTCCATCTATGAGTGTTCTAAGCATAAGAAGGGTATGACTTACCTCCCCTCACACTAACATGCATGCTCACTTTAATATATGATTCAATTAAACCTCTAATCATAATATTGGAATGACCATCATAACACTATTAATAGAGAATTTAATCACACAAGTATTGAAATGAAACATGATTCATTAATCATAAAAGGAAGTCCAAAATTAACTCAATTCAACATCTCAAATCCTACATATCTAGCATTCTTCTCAACCAATCATATGATTAGCCCTACTACAGGACTAACCACTACACATTGTTCTTGTATCAATACAATCAAAGGCTTGCTCCATTTGAGCTAAAATAAGAAGAAAATCAACAAATGAAAAGTAGATTGACTTCCATTTCATGGAGAAACCTTCCATCTCTTCAAAATGCTAACTTCTTCAATCCTTGATGTTTTCCTCTTCTCAAATGGTGGATGGATTGGTTGATGGATGGAGTAATTGATTGATTGTTGAAGATCAAGTGAAATTAATGGATTTAAAGGATGGAGATGAATCAAATGGATCTAGTGTGTGAAAATGTGGTGTGTAGTGTGTGTAACTGCTCTAATTATGATCTCCTCTTTCAAATTTCGCACAAGTCACACTTTTATATCACTAATGGACCTTCTAGAAGCTTTCGGAACATTCTAAAATCTACACTGATTTTTGCACCTAGACGGGCCGTGTAGTAGTGCACGGCTCGTGTAGTGCACACCTACTTCGGCATGTTGTGCGTGCTTCCGGACACGGCTCGAGCTGCGCTACACGGCCTCAGTCATGGGCATGTAGCGTATTCTGACAACACTGCACGGCTTTCTCTTATAGGCCCATGTTCTGCACACATGGCGTGCACAGCTGCACGGCTCGTGCGCCAGAACACGACCATCCTCTGAGCCTTTGTACTTCCATCTCCGTTTTGCTCCCGACTCTGTTTTTCTCCATTTCTTGACCTGTTTTACACATATTTAAGCTCATTTACACAATTCTATCAATCTAAACCACATTTCTCATAATTACAATAACTCTACCAAAAGTCACACAAATACGGATAAAAACATCCGAAAATCACGAACAAAGATACTAAAACCTAGGTGAAAATGACAACGATCAACCCCCCAAACTTAAATTGTTGTTCGTCCTTGAACAACGAAAAATGATAAACAAGTGGAGTAATTTTCACCTAGAAAATACCTAATGAACATAAACCACAACACATCACAAATAATAAGGACTACAAAATCACATTAAGTATCCCTACATCATCAAAATTATAACATGAAAGATTAACAAGTTCAATCTTAAGAATGACAAAAGAGTAATCAATCCCCTTTCAATCCAAGCCTCTTATAGGATATCGAATTCACTCAACACTCTATAGAGCAAGGTTTTTAACAACACTCACCAACCGGCTAGAACTGACTCACCATAGGCTTGCTCATGGACTATGTTCACAAGCCACCCTAGTTTCAATAAGTGATCAAAAAGGTCTTTATCTTAGGATGTAATGTTTAGGCACTTTGGTAGGGTAGAAAACTTTGAGTAATAGTGACTATTCAAGTGTAGATAATCAAAGAGATTATTCTTTTATCCAACTTCTTCACTTTCAAAATTCCTTCCTTTGTCAATTGTTCAAAAGCACTAAACATCAACATATCATGGATTCATTGAGCTTCTTTTGAATAACATACTTCTTTTCTTTAACTTTTGTATCTTTTGAGCATATTTTATGATTTTGCTCCTTTTCCGCTTTTTGTTGAAGTTGCATTTGCTTTTTAACTTGAGCTCTTTCATCCTTTTCTTGATTCAACTTTTCTTCCATTTTCTTGTACATTTTTCCATATTTTTCCTTGTAAACCATCATCATCCTCAATTACCCACACATAGGTTATATATATAAGGCTCAAGTGAATTTTCAAGGCTTGTATTGTGCTTAAATCACAAAGAAAAGGGCTTGTAGGCTCAAATTGGCTAACTAGAGATAATGTTTTAGGTAAGGAATTTTATGGCTATGACTTCATTTAACAAGGATGACCTAAGATCATATCACAAATTTCAACCATTGGGGTTTCGTTACTATAGTCCATGAGCAAGTTCTAGTTTGTCTAAGTACAACCGGTCCTCTCATCAAGAATTAACCATGGAGGCTCAACTCTCACAGGCTTTTGCTTGATCCAAAAGAAATCTAATTACCCTTCATACTTCTCAAAATTGAATAACTTATGTAATCCATGTCACCATTTCAACAAGTAGAAAACATTAATATCCTTGCCACCACTTATCACAAACAATGCTTCATAGCTCGCTCACATTCAAAAATACTTAACACCTTCCAAAAAACTTACCACCAATCTATCCCTACAAGAATAAAAACGACACCAACATAACATAAAATCAAAAATTAACCACACAAGAAACATAACATAAACACATAACATGCATAACCAAAATCATCCATCTCAAGATATCAAAACACATCAATTCACATCCACAACAAGTAAGATCAAATTCCCATCACATCCAAATAATGAAAATTAAACCAAAGTACCAAAAATAACAAAAAGTAAATTGCATATAACTAAAAATAAAATCCCAAAGTAAAGAAAACCTCCCAAAAACAGACAATTTAAGTACAATCCAATCCGATTCTAACAAATCAAATCAAATTTCTAATCATAACTAGAATGAACTAATGAAAGTGTCTAACACTCAAAGTATTCCCTTTATGGCTTTGGAGGTGGTGGAGGTGGATGATAAGTATTCCATGGGATGTATGCACGAGGAGATCCGAGGAACTGGAAGTTAAACATCATCGTCATCATCTCCTCCATGTTGTTGGAATGCACCCGCGACTGCTCCTCATAGTACTCCCTCCGACACTGTCCATCTTTCAACTCCTGAATATGCATTCCATGCTCCTGCTGGACCTCTTGAATTTCCCTTATCTGTGCTCCATATGTCTGCTGCACATGCCTCATATCTCTCACCTCGTTCATCATGTAATTCCATCGATCATTACCCTGTCCGGTTCCCATTGGTGGCTGCTCCTCTTCCTCGAACTGTGGCGGCTCAGGGACTTGCTCCTCAAACTCCACCTGCTCATCTCCTTCCATAGGCACTGGCTCTACTCTCAAATTGGCTAGCTCGAGTTCTCCTCATCCCTCATCTGTCTGAGAACCTCTTTCACTTCATCTCTGTGTTTCCTATAAAAGGCTCTCACAACCCTAGAGTGGTTAACACTAGCCATTGCCAAATTAGCAAACTTCCTTCGAGTATACACTATAGTGAGCTCTGGAGCTGGCAAAGGAAACAAAGCTCCCTTTTCTTGCCTCAGACAGTACTGATTCCCCGCTATAGACAAAAACTCCATTCTCATCAACTGCTGATAGTTCAAGCCATCACTCACCATTCTGTTTTCCATTCCTGCAAGATTTATTCCCAAGTCTTGAGCAATCATGGTAATCATACCTCCCAACATCAACCCTTGAGAAGTCTGTCTCTTGGCAACTCTCTCCGCATGTTGCACAAAATGTGCTGCAACATTCAGTTGTAGCTCATTGTAGATGCAGAACATGATATACAACTGCTTCTCTCCTACAGCTCCACTCTCAAATCTACCTAAGATGGTGTTCGAAACAATCTTCTCTAGGTATCTCATCACTAGGTTCCAAATTGCAGTTCCCTTTGAAGCACTAGGAACATACCCTGCTCGATCTGTCCCGTCATTCACCAATTTCATCCACCTCCTTCATAAAAGCTCTGATGGTTCTCGCATGGTGGGCACCCAAAGCATTCATTCAATATGGGCAAAGGAATCTTTTCTCTCAACACATTATCAAGTTGAAATGTCACTGAAAGAGGAAAACCATTCCGATCCTTCTTCACTTGAAGCGTGCTCATGAACTCACCAGTTAAATGGTAGTAAGTAGGCGGCCTTTTATCAAAGAAAGCCTTCATCTGTGCAAACCTAAACAACTTCCTCAAATCTTCCTCAATTCCTAACCCTCTCATTGTTTCTATATCTTGGAATCGAGTTGGTTTGATCTTCGCAGCAAGTGTTTGCCAACGGAGCACATACTTACCCAAATAGTCTTCAAATTTCACCCCAAAATAATCCGGATGGACCCCTTCTTCCATTAGCTGAGCATCCAAATTAGCCAACTCCCCTGGATCGGTAATGACGATGAAATTCTCATTTCTTGGTCTAACTCTCCTCTCGGCCATCTACAATTTACAATAAAAAACAAAGAACAAAGAGAGTAGAAGCAGATGATCTTCTATCTCTACTTACAGATCTAGGTCTTGAATCTTGGATCTTGAGAGATGGGCAAAGTCGAGTCGAGTAGAACTCTTACCGCAAGAAGAAACACGCCCCGATAGTGCTCCATTCTTGGCGAATCTTCCCCAAAGGTGAAATGACTTCTTATTTCCGACGAAGCAGCACCGCTATCGCAGGAACTCTGGCGAACTAAGGAGAATGGAGAACTAGATTGCTACTAGATGCAAATGCTTTTTGAATGCAGATGCTTTGTGTTTTTTGGTGTGATTAGAATGAATGCAAATGACCTTATTTATAGGTGCCAAGTTCCACTCCACATATGGTAGGATTTGCATAGATCTGTGTTCACACACCAAGATCTACATTCACACACACAAATCTGTGTTCACACACATAACTGTTGACCAAATACAATGTATCATATCTGTTGGAGAGAATCTCAGAATATCTCTCAAAATATGAGACTGATTTCAAAATATCTCTCCACATGTGAGACTGATTTCACAATATCTCTTCACAAGTGGACTGATTTCACTCACTTTAATTATTATTAATTGGTGACTAATTTATTAATTAATCCTTACTAACCAATTAAATTCCCCAACAAAATTTAGACAAATAATGATTGAAAACTTAAAGAACTTAAGCTTTCGATTCTCTATGTGAATTAGTTTTTCAACCTCTTATTCTTTAGAGGTAAATCGATTCAAGAATATTTGAATATATCCTCTTTCACTTGAAGAGTACTTGAATTGATACTTTAGAGGTAGATCTTAAAGAATACTTGAATCGACTTGTAAGAGGTAAATCGATTTAAGAATACTTTAATCTATCATTTTTCTCTTGAAGAATACTTGAATCGATCTCTTGAAGAATACTTGAATCGATTTTTTAGAGGTAGATCGAATCTCTACTTGATTCGCTCTATCGAAATTTATTTTTACACCTTTATAAATCAATTCTCTAAAGAAATTTGAAAAAAACTCTTATTCCTCTTGGAGAATCGAATGTGTGTGTTTAGAAAAATAATAAAAAAGTTTCATTTATAGATGGGGTGAGAGTGAATATTACATGTAATATTTTGTTCCCTTTAATGATTTAATTTTATGCTAATTAATTTATTTGCATTAAAAGATTTAGTAATTAATCAATGATACCAAAATAAATAAATAAAATATTGAAAATTTATATGTTTTTTTTCTAAAAGAAAATATTATTTTATGGGTATTTTTTCTAGGATTAAATTTTGATCCTTCAAGAATTTTGTGAATGAGGATTTATAACATTAATCCAGAGGCTACGCCTTTACTCGGATTAAACGTTGATCCTTGAAGTTTTTTGTAAAAACATTGTTTAATATATTAGAACGTCGTTAACTTCACGAAGAATACTGAGGAGCTTGACTTAAGAACGCTTTAATTCGGGCTGTTTAGCACCTGAATCTCAGATTGTAGGTTGTTCTTGAAAGAACTTAATTTAAGAACGCTTTAATTCGGGCGGTTTAGCACCTGAATCCCAGATTCTATGTCATTCTTGGAAGAACTTGACTTAAGAACGCTTGATCCGAGCGGTTCAGAACCTGAATCCCAGATTGTAGACTTTTCTTGAGTTGAACACTGAAGAACTTGATTTAAGAACTCTTGATTCGGGCGGTTTAACACCTGAATCATAGGTCGTAGGCTGTTCTTGAGTTGATTCTTGTGAAGAACTTTAAGAACTATCAGACAACTCTGAAGTCTTTGATCTTCATAGAGAATTGCTCTCGTGTATCTGGAATGAACGGAGGAGTGCTCCTTATATAGGTGAATGATGAAAACCTTCCATCTATAACTCATAGTCTGATTAGTCAAGACTTGCTTTAACCTGATTCTGTGGGTTTGGGCATTTATATCCTTGCAATTTGATTAGTCAATATTGATTTGACCTGATTATACAGGCTTGGGCCTCCAACGTGATTGAAATTTAATCGGGCTTTGTTTGACTTAGTCAGATATATTTGTGTTGGGCTTATTTGACTTGGGCTCGTCATTGATGAGGTACGACCACGTAAAAGGAAAAAAAATATTTTAAATTAATATTTATATATATGTTTTTAATTTAAATTTTGTTCTAATTTATATACATATTTATTTATTTTATTTGTTAATAAATACTCCCCCCGCCCAGTGCAAATGTAACCATTTACTTTTTACGCGTAAATTAAGAAGTATTATTATTATATGTGTAGTGAGTAGTTTGAGTGGGTGCTTTTACCTATTTACCCTCCCCTTAAAAAAGAGTTTGACTTTACTAATCTGAACTAATCAACAATAAATTTTTTTAAAAAAAAATTGAAACTAAAAAAATTTACTTATTCTAACAACGGTAAAAAAAGGGAAATTTTTTTTAAATGCCATGAACAAATCAAGATAATATCATGTCCACCAACAAATCTTGGATGAATTAATTGGTGGAATGATTAAGTGTGACAAATTTCTGTAACCAAACTCCATGCGAAAGGGAACCCACGATGTTCGTCGACCTCCGCCATCGGCATCCTGTTCACATCCAACCCCTTCACCGTACTCCGACGACCCATTTTCCGAGCTCCCTTCAAACGCACAACCCAGATTAGACACGTATTGACTCATCAATCTGTATATAATAATTTCAGATAATCAATGATTACTCACCGAAAGACTAAGGGATGGAGTTTAAAAAAAACCCTAAAAAATAAAATTCAATAAGCATTACTCATTCGAGCACCCCAACATGAAGAAAATCAGAAAAGGTAATGGAATAATGTTTAATTTACAAACCTTGGAGGACTCATCTCATTTTCCCAATTAAATCATCATGGACGGAGTCTGAATCGAAGAAGGTCTCAGATTAGATCTGTTCAGATCTCAGATGATTCCAAAACCACAGATCTGAATCGAAGAAGGTCGAGAACAAGGGGAGCTGAGTAGATCTACGACGTCATAGTCCAAGTAAGAACCAATCACCGAGAAATCGGTAGAAATTGCTTCTGGCTGAATCACCATGGAAACAACATTCACCTTGACATCGAATTCATATCTTTCCCAAGATAAGGGAATGGAAGAAGAGAAGGGAGGATAGTCAAGTTCATATCTTTTTCAAAATAAGGGATGTGGAAGAGACAGAGAAGGAAAGAAGAGAAGGGTGGTGAGTTGAATCTGGGTGATAATGACAAGATTGCAGAGAGATGCGAAAGGAGAGTAAAGAGGCAGAGTGAGGGAGAGTTTATCAACGATGAATGAAGAGAGAGACCAAAATAGATTTAAGGTTTCAGTTTGATTATTTTACTTTTGTAATCATTAATGTTTTAAAGATTAGAGTATTAATAGTAAATGTAGTAAGTAAAGTTAATTTATTATAAAAACTAATGCCATTGATGTAAATAATTTAATTTAGACAAATAGATCGCTTTATTAAAAATGAGAAAGAAAACGTACAATCCAAAAAAATGACAAAAAAAGATGTGAAAATGTACAAGTATAGTTATTTAAATCTATAGAATTGATGATTCATGTCTTTGAACATTTGTATGCTGGCAGAGTCCGGTGCAAAATTATGCCATGTTGATTCTCCTCCCACACTAGACAACAAATTCGCTGTTACATTTCCCTCCCTGAAAATGTGGTTAACATGCCAGGTGAAGTCTCGAACTAGCTCCTTAGCCTTCCTCCATCGCGACAGTAATTTTCACGGAAAATATTAATTTATAGGGGGTATCATTTTGTATTGGTGGGACCCATGCCTTCCTTAAATGGAAACGAATACCTTTGAATCGGATATCAAAAATGGTAAAACGGTTACCTTTGCAGCGGACGAAGGGAGTATATAATAAATATATTTTTTATTAATATTTTGTTCTTAATTTCTAAATTTTTAAAAAAATTTTATTACCTAATTAAGATTCATTATTAAAAATAAGAAATATATTATTTCAAAAAGAAAATATTAAATAAGGTAGTTAATTAAAAGTAAATAAAGAAAATATTAAAAAAATATTAAAAAATAAAAAAATTGAGTAAATTACACGTCACTTTAAAACACTCTAGAAATGACACGTAAGCGAGAAAAATTTCTGCCATATTATACCTAACATAAGATAAGAATTTCTACCATATTATACCTAAGATAAAGATAAGCAAATAAATCTCTTTCAAAACCCGTTTTATAAAAATGATCTCAGTGCTCACAATAGAGTGGCCCTTTCTCTTTTAACATCATGAACATATGGAAAGACTTGAGGAAAGTGACGTGTTTGTGACGAAAACTGCGAATCCAGTTAAAATTTCCGGTGTTAAGCTCTCTTTGTGTTCTCTGTCCGTCAGTTTCCTCACACTGATGGGCAATACTCTCCTCTCAGGACACTCCATTGGCTAAGAACCCTTAATCTCGTTCTTAAGCATTCCTCGGAGTCAGGTCAAAACTCGGTATCTTTGTCTAAAATTACGCGCATAATCTTTCGGCCCCATATATCTAGGGCTCCTATAGATTGTCTTTTCTCTTATCCCCATCTCTTCGGATCATCTGATGATTGATTCACTCAGTAATTAGCAGCTGCTTATATTTGCTAGAGTTACCATGTGTTTGACGCGATTTTAGGGGAGTATAACCTATGAATTTGAGGAATTGGGGTTTTCTGAGTGCTTTTTGATCCAACTTCGGTTGCTCTATAGATGCTTGTAGGTGGGGATCTCGGATTCTTGTTCAGTGTGGTTCTGGTGGTTGTTGGGTGGATTATAGCCCGCAAAAAGTGGCATGGGGTGGCAGCCCGGAGGGCGGAAATCAGGCGGCTTATGGCGTTGGCATCAGAGGAAGCAGCTAGAGGTGAGCTTGAAGAAGCCTTTAGCTACAAAACCTACACCACTTCTCTGGTCTCTGAACCTGTGGCGGTGGAATCGGCCACGTGGTCGGGATCGTCTTCACAAAGAAAATTACAGTATCAGTGCGAGGTGTGTTTGAGGTCAACCATAACGCGTTGCAAGCAGTGTAAAGCTGTTCATTACTGGTATGATGATTGATCACCGTCGTATCTCAGATGTTTTTCTTGGACTTAATCTTGCATATAATTTCCCTTGCCTACATTTCTTAGCTTATTGTTTCGTATCTTGTTTGTTGTTGATAGATGACGCATACAAAATTTTATAGATACAGTTCAATCAATTTCTAAAAAAATGATCTTGGTTATACCGTGATCTACTATCTGATTCAATCGGTTAGGATATGAATGCATGCATTGGAACAGTTTGAATAATTTCATAATATGGGATGGCTAACTTTATGCTTGTATGTTCAAGCCATTATCTTCTTTTAGTCTATGCATCTATGCACTATAATTTACTTATGATTTCAAAGCCATAACTTTGGGAGGAGCCATGTGGAACTCTTGAGGCCCTTGTGCAAAGATTTTCATTGAAGATGTTTATGTTGAGAAGAACATATTTTCATGTCTGAGAAGGAAAATCTCTGTATGCGAAATTCAATTGTTACATAATTAACAATTACGTTAATTTCTGCAGTTTGATTCATTAAATAATATACTATCAGGTATTTAGCTATAATGTCTTTGTCTTGGCTGAGGCAAGCCTATTTTAAACATGTAGTAGTTTTCTCTTAGTTGTAATTATTCTCTTGAGGGTTGAATAATAATAGCAGAGGTTAACTACTGAAAACGACCAACAAGAAAACAACCATATTAATCACGTGTCACAGTAGAGCTTCTACGCATTTCTATAGTTAGTGACCATTTCTTGATTCTAGAGTTTTATTTAGACATTCTAATGTTTGTCCATCCGGGCCTAGGCGAATAAACCAATTTGAGGTCTCACATCTGCGATTATAGGTATAAATTCTGGCCACTGCTATATATTCCTTTGATTGACAGTCAACTCCATCACCCTATCTAAGACAGGACATAAGTTTTGACTTTTGACTATGATGTTCATATGATCAGTTTGTGTTAGTCAGCAGTGGGGAAAAAATATGATTTAATAACTGCAGAAATTTATTAAAAAGTATGTCATTATTGAAGAAGTTATAGTTGATTATGGGGCATTAACTGTTCGACTACGAGTTATTGAACATGCTTCTAATATAAAATTTCTAGTTTAAATGGTCTTGTCTTATCTAATTGGACTTCCAACAATTATTTGGATTCCTGTAAAATTATGTTGTGCTGTTTCAAATTTGATTGGTCCGGCTTCCCTTTCCAGGATATTCGGTTCTGATTCTTCGAGCAAGTGTTATCCCAAAATATCCTCTAGTTCGAACCACCTATCCTCGTTTTTCCTTGGCAGTTTAAGATACCACAATCCAACATTTATTCACATATGAGGAGGTTTCTGTCCAGTAAAACGTGCCCCATTCTGGATCCCTCTTCTTTGAACAGGGGCTCACATCTATATTTTCATTAAATATTACTGGTCTGATATATTTACTTCCAAATTAGATATAGTGTCTTCATATTAATTTAAAAATCTTAGTGTATGATGTGGTGCGCGTTGGGGGGTCCGCCCAGCCGGGGCCACTGCTCGTGTATCGCCGGCACCGGGCTGGGGGAGAGTGCTAGTGGACTTATTATTATTATTATTATAATTACTATGAATTAGTTGGGCCCGTATGTTTGGGCTTAGAGTTAGCTTGCTATTTAATCTCTATGATGTACTCTCTTTTGGATTATTACATACAATATTGGTTTGGGGAGCCGTATCTGGCTATTGGCAAACGAGTTCTTCGTTTAATTCCTGAGTGCTAACAATTGGTCCGACCTACCGGATCACTCACCCGAGATGACGCAAACTCGTGAACAGCAACTTGACGAGATGGAGAGGAAGCAAGCGGAGATGACAGAACACCTTGGGAAGGTTGCGGTTGAGCAAGACAAAATTCTACAGCAACTATCAGCGATCACCAAGTCGATCACCGGCCTGACCGCATCGGTGGCAGGGCTGTCGATCGCGACAGCTCGGGCAGCCCCCGGGACCACCCCTGGTTCCGGCACGGCAACCGAGGGCTCTGAGTAGGCTACGCAGCAGCAGGGTCGCGACACTGTGGGAACGGCGCCCGGGACGGAGGTGATGAGCGCGAACACCGTGGCCAAGCCGTCGGCACCACCTGCATCCCCTACGCCCCCCACACTCCCAACCTTTGATGGAACGGGTCTGATTGGTTGGCTGGCCAGAGCCAATCAGCAGTTAAAATTGCATCAGACACCGGAGGAGATGAAGCTGCTGGCGGCCATGGTGGCCATGGAGGATTCGGCCCTCTATTGGTTTACATGGATGGAGACTCGGAAGCCCGACATGTCTTGGAGTGAATTCGCTGAGGCCCTGATTGGCCGTTTTGACTCGCGTTTCATAGGAAGCCCCTTTGAACGCTTGTCCTCCGTACGGCAGACCAAATCAGTGGAGTACATAACAGTGTTTGTGCAACTGGTAAGCCAGGTGCCAGGTCTTAGCAACAAACACTATTTTGGTTATTTCATGGCCGGATTGTCTGATGAGACCCGCAATTGGCTCCATAGTTATTAAGGGCGCAAGGTGCACCGAGGCATATCTGTGCCCGAGGCGCGCCTCGAAATTAAATTTGTAATATAACACCATTATTTATTCTATACTAAATATAACCTATATACAACACATTTACCTAATAAAATAAGTCTAAAAGACATATAATATAACATTTTATAAGAGTATGACATATAAACTAAGCCATTTAAGCCAAAGTTAAACATGCACATATGAAAATTCCTAATATTTGAAATAAAATAAGTCAATCAAAGCATTAAACACAATCATAGCAACAAATATATTTTAATTATCATCTTCTTCTTCATCAAACTCCAAGTCTTGATCATCAAATTGTTCTTCTTCCCCATTAGAATCTTCTTCTTCTTCAAACCCAATATTATCTTCCTATTGTTCTTCATCCTCTTCATCTAATAATCTTAGATTAGTTCCCTTTTCCTTTATTACTTCTTTGCCTTTCCTTTTGGAACTAGTGGTAGTTGCCCCCAATGATTTCTCTCTAGTTTGATATCTTGGCTCGTCAACTTCACTAGCTTTAGCAACCATATCCCATGTCAAGTCATCCCCCTCAAACACCAATTCATTATCTTTAATTTTTCTTCATCCATCGTACCACTCAACCATTCATTGCAATCATCAATACTTTTCAACGAGATGGGATCAATGTGCTCACGTAAATCATATCGACGCTTTAAAGCACGACTATATATAACAAAAACCAAATCATTCATACGTTTTGTTTCAAGCCTATTTCTTCTTTTAGCATGAACCTGCAACAAGGTAGTAATTAAATTAAAGTAGAAAGAATTTTGAATAAAATATTGTAATTGTAAATTAAAAAAACGAGTTAGGGGCTAGTGCTACTTACATTCTCAAATATGCTCCAATTACGCTCACACCCGGATGAACTACAAGTTAGGCTTAGCACTTTAATGGCAAATTTTTGCAACTCTGGAACACATGAGCCAAAAGTCTCCCACCATACTGTTGGAGTCATCAATTTTCTTTGCCTTTTTGCAACGTTAAATTCAAAATCAGCTTCAGACTTTTTGTACACATTAAGCTGGCTCACAATTTTATCTTGCTCTGCCTCAATTGGGATCAATTTTTCTAAGGCTTTAATAAAACCCCTTGTGATCAATGTATCCCCTTTATCAATATCATCAAAGAATTGAGGATTCAAATGATATGCCGCCGCATGCAAAGGTCGATGTAGTTGGCAAGTCCATCTCCTATCAATGATTTCAAAAGCTTCTTTATATTGTTTCTCATCTTTGAAGGACTTCTTGATGGTTTCTTTGGCTCGATCCATAGCCCCATATATGTATCCCATCGCAGGCCTCTTCTCTCCATCAACCAACCTCAACACACCGACCAAAGGTCCATATATCTTCAAGATATATTGAACACTTCTCCAAAATGTAGTAGCCAATATTATTTTAACTACCTTCTTGCCATCAACTTCTTTAGCCCACTTACTTTCCTCCCATTCATTTGAAATGAACATATTTCTCAAATTTTTCTTCAACTGAAACAATGTAAAGTGAGAAAAGCTGTGGCAAATCTTGTGATCCCAGCCCTACATAATTCTTTGTTTCCAGTGAATTGCCTCCATATTCACCACACCGGGTCTAACATAAATGTACGAAGTCACACTCATGGCTTTCTTTAAAGTTGACTTGAACTCAGATAACTTCCAACATCAAATCAATGCAATGCGCAACGCATGGAGTCCAAAATATCTTCGGCCTACTATCTTCCAATAATTTCCCTAACAAGTTGACGAAATTCAATAAAAATAATAATAATAATAATTTTACTCAAAACATAATTGAAGTATTGAATAACTTACCAGCCAGCACCATGTTACTAGTGTTATCCGTGACAACTTGGACGACGTTTTCCTCTCCCAGACGATCCACAAATCTATTAATTAACTCGTACATCTTTTGTCCAGTTTTAGCATACTCCGAGGCATCCACAGACTCTAAGAAAACAGAACCTCTTGGCGAATTAACTAAAAAGTTTATCAATGTCCTTTGTCTCTTGTCAGTCCAACCATCAATCATCAAACTACAACCATATTTTTCCCATTCTACACGACAACTCTTGATATAATTTTCTTCAACATTAGAAACAACCTCTTTAAGAAGGGGAACTCTCACCTCATGAAAAGAAGGTGCTTTAAAACCAAGTCCATGCTGGAGAACAACATCAAACATCCTTTGAAAACTTGGATAAGTGACAGCGTTAAAGGGAATTGCAGCATCATATAACCATTCCGCAATTGCCAAACAACCTTTCCACCTCATGTCTTTCTTGAAGGCCTCATTTATGGTGGTTTGCCTCTCTTTTCCTTTTTTTTCAGCAACTTTTTGTACAAATTCCTCAATCGAATTTAGTCTTTTCCTCTTGTTTTGTGAGGGGAGAGAGGGCTTTGATGATGATTGAGTATTTGGTGGTTCCATTCCTATGATGTTGACTTCATCTTCATCATAATCATACCCATCATCCTTCCAAATTCCCATTGCTTGTTTAGCAATATTTTCAATCTTTTCTTTCTTCTTCATGTTCATGAACTCCTTAATCTCATCCCTAACTTGTGGTGGGAAACTCTTACATATTTTAGCATTCCGATGTCCTCCACTAAGATGTTGTTTTCCACGAAAAATACCACCTTTAAAAACTTGATTACAAAAAGTGCACTTCAAGTCATTATTGGTATTTGGATTTACCTTCACAAAATATTTCCATCCCGGATCTTTTGCTTCATTTGTCGATCCCACACCACTACTACAACTTTGATTTTCATCCATAAGTCACAAGTCTCACTCTCACAACTCACAAAATTACAAACCACTGATTATCTGAAGAATAAAAAAGATAAATAAATTTAATAAAAATCAAGAAATAATGCAACTAATCATATTTTAAAGTATAAAATAGCAAAATTTAATATTATGCTTGTACTAGTAGCCTAGTAATTTAAAAAAGGATGCTGGAAAAAAAAGTCAGATTATAGTATTATATATCAAGGAAAAAAATAAAAAATATTAACATTAAAATAAGAAAAAAGAGAGAAAAAAAGAAAAAAAAACAAAACAGCAAAACAACAAAACTAACAAAAAAGAGAAAAAAAAAAGAAAAAGAAAACCAAAGCAAAGTAACAAACCTGCTGACTTTTGTGCTTGATGCTCGGCTGCTCTAGTAACTGTAGGCTGACCGGCGGCGGCGGTCGGAAACGCGGCGGACGACGACCAGACGGGACGGCGGCAGTTGGAAGTTGGAGGCTGGAGTAGTTTGCGTCGTGGAGGCTTGGAGTGAAATGAATGGGAACCCTAACTTCTTAAATCCTTCATCTAATATTTATTATATGTTTATTTATTTTATTTTATTTATTTGATAAGTTGCTAAGATAACAAAAAGTGTTATTTCACTTATAAAAGTGTAACTTCAACTTATTTATTTTGTGAGCCTTAGGCGCGCCCGAGGCGCACACGCCAAGGCGCACAAAGGCGCGCGCCTTGATACTGCGTGCCTTGAAAAACCTAAACCCCAATAATCCAACAAATCCAGGCGACAAGGGTTGTGCCTCGCCTCAGGCGCACCTTTAACAACTATGGTTCTCCTCGGCATTTCTATATTCCACTCTTCTCCTAGCTTTCCTAAAAAGCATAGTTGTTAAAGGCGAAAGGCGCACATAGGTGCAAGGACCCCTAGGCGTGCCCAAGGCGAGAGGCACGCTTGAGGTGTGCGCCTCTTGTACATTGTGCCAAAATATGGTTATACAATATAAATACACAAATATATCCTACTTATGACCTAATTGCCTTACTAAATAAAGGTAAAATCACATAATGATACATAATAACTCATAATAGAATTATGACACATAAACTAGGTGGGCTCCTCACTAAGGTGAGCGACCCAGGTTCAATTCCCCTTTGAGCGAATTAGGAGGGGAGATATAAGGAGCCTTGGAGGAAGGGGAAAGTAAGGGTGCTTGATGTAACTACTAACTATACTAACAACTAACATTTACCTATCAAAAAAAAAAAAAGAGAAAGAAGTATGACACATAAAACATACACAAATAGATTCAAAATTAAAAATCTTCCATACAAATAAATAGTAAGTTGATGAAAGTTTCAAAGATAAACTACTAGCAAACTAATTAGTCTTCATTCCTCATGCTCATATATATATGTATGTATAGGTGTCTAGGTGATAATAATTATAAGAAGCAACATATATATTTCATAAACTGATACACTTCTTTAAAACAGAGTATTAAGAAAAAAATTATTTTTTTTTATTAAAATGCCTTAACTTTCCGACTGCAGGGTGACGACTGCGGTGTGTCCCAGCGACAGTGGCAGGTGGTGAAGGTGGGTAGTGAAGGTGAAGTTCCTATGTTTACTTTGAAAGTTCAAAGTCCAAACCCTAACCCTATTTATCTACTATTACATTTTTATAAAGCCCACTCCTTTTTAAAGGTAAAAACGTGATAGCATAAATATTAGAATAGCAACTTCAAAAAATAAAAAAATAAGATAAATGTAGGCATGCTTTAGTGGTGCGCCTGAGGCGTGCCTTTTAGGGAACAAAAAGGCGTATCTAGGCGCTTGCCTCTTATACAATTGCCTTGAAAAGCAAAAAGTTGGGAAAAAAGGCGCACACCCCTGAGCCTCTGCGCCTTAGGCGCGTCTTTAACAACAATGCTAAAAATGTACCAAACCGTGCTCTAGATGGTTGTTTGATCACCCTTATCAACTGACAAACGTTGTTCTATGGAAAAAGCTACCGTATGCAGGTGGAGGATCATGTATACTTTGTTCACCAACTCAATTATAGGCCATCCAAATTTTGCTGCCTAACTTGAATAGTATTCATTTTATTAATCCATACAATCTATTCTCTATGGTTTAGTGTAACATTTTGCCACTAACCTAGCCATTAATTTTCTTCCATCAGTTTTATACTTCAATGCAAACACCCATTTACACCCTACAATTTTCTTTCCTCTTTGCATTTAAACTGGTTACCATGCTTTATGTTTTCCTACAACATTCATCTCCATAGCATCTCCTCCATTGTTATTTTCTAGTGCTCAAGGGTTTGTGACATGTGAATGGTGGTAAGAGTAGTGAAAGAGGCTCTATGGGACTTGAAGTTAAAGATAACATATAGTCTGTATACAAGTTTCTTTGTAAACTTTCTTATGTCTTTTCTTATGACTATAGGAAGATCACTATTAATAACAACAGGAGAACAATGAAAAGGACATGTTTCAGTACTTTGCATTGGTTTTGGACTCATGGGCTTGGTAAAGCACTTGTTTGGGCTGTAGTCTGCATGTATAGACCCGTAGTGATGATTAGTAGCAGTTTCATGCAGATGTCTTGAGGGGATGTGAGACCAGGACCTGATATTTGCTAAAAATGGAAATCCTTGTTAAACTCTGTTTCCGAATCAAAAGATTTAGCATCTGATGCCTTGACTCGTATGTCATTGAAAGTTGAAATAGGAATTGTAAACGAATAAAGCTTCTTGTACCTATCTTCTCTTGGACTGCTCTTTCCCCTAAAGATATGTTTTACTGAAGAATGATGGGGTTTTATCAAATGTTGCACCTTTTGACATGGAGAACTATAACATCCCAGTTCTTATAAAACATTTTTTTTTAGGATGTTAACAATTTAAATAGAAATATTGGAAAATACAAAGCAACAAATTAGTAACTAGATGTGTGGGACAGTACAAACTTAGGAATTTATAACCTTGATAATCCATGTATGAAGATAATTGCCTCCAGACAACACAGAGGAAGCATGAGTTCAAATATTATAAACTAAAATGACATCATAACAGTTAAATATGAAGATTCATGCCAATTACACTTCCCCGATTCAAAATCTGAAAAGGGTAGACATATGGGTGAGCATTCCAACTTGCTTCATGGTGAAAATTACGCATAATCAAGTACGAGTAGCATGCATTAACATCATGATATTTATCAACTTAGCATAAAAACTTTTCAGTCTCTTGATCGATCGATAATAACATGAGGACAATGAGTCCACCCCGAGGATCTTCATAAAATCCCAATCCCTAGGGGACCCTGGCTATTTTCCATGGTACTACTAAGTACAAAATTTTTTTTATATCATGCATTCGTAGATTCATAACATAAACATCAAGAATACATGCATATTAGAAAACACATAAAATTCCTACACCTTATACTTGAGTATGTAACTTGTTTGAACTTGCTTTAGCTTTAATCCCTTTTGAGCACTTGCAGATTTTTAGAGTGCAAATGTTGTAGTGATAGGTTGAGCTTAGGGCTTGAGTTTGTATAGGTGATTTGTGAGCTCTTGAGGGGTATCGGGCACTAAATCAACCTTAATGCAATGGCAATAACTACCCTATAATAAATGTAGATCATGGAGAAATGGGTAGGTGTTTTGTTCAAATCTCTCATGTGAGGGAACTGTGAATGGTCATGTGATCAAGAAGGTAACTGTAACGCTTCGTTTACTTTCGGTGTTAAGGAGGGTTATCCCTTTGTCAACCCTGGCTAAGAGGTGCATCAGATGTGTTTACTTTTACTGTTGGGACCGATGGAAATCACCCGGGCCCTTGTCGGCCCGGTGGTATTTACACTGTAGCTAAGGTTTGTTTAACCTCCCAATTTGGGCGGATAAGAATAAACCCGAGGGATTACAAGAAGAAAATCCAATTCTGTCTCTCTTTCCTCTTCAGTCCAACACCAGTTCTTTCGACGACTTGTAGTGGTTCTTCTTCAACTGCTGTGGTTCCTCCGATGTAGTTTTTCCGACGACTTTCGATTACGCTGAAATTTTGGGTTCTTGTTGTCGAATCATATGACAAATCCTTCCCCCTAAAATCGAGCACGATTCCGTCTGCCAAAGTTGAAGGAATACAAGTGTAGCATCTTCGGCCTCTAGAACTGCAGGAAATTGGTAGCCATTGCCGCTCCAGAAGTGACCATCACCGCACAAGGGAGGAAGAACCCTCGTCACAGCGTGGGTTCTTAATCGAATTAGCTATGTGTTCACCCCTTGCCTGACGTATTTGAGGAGGCATCGGAAGCAAACCAGATTTACCAAATCGGGAAGAAATCTGCATCGGAATTGAAGGAATCAACGTTGGATTTGCTTTGAAATTGATATGGGAGAGATTTTCTGGATCTTGTTTCAAAGAAGGGGAAGGGATTTAATAAGGGTAATTTTGCAAAAATCTTAAAAATGCAACCTACAAAGTAAACAATGAGGAGGTTTAATTGAATGAGGGTTAACCTCTACCAAGGGTTAAATTAGCCTTTGGTCTGTGTATCCCTAGCTGTAAAAGTAAACGACGCCTGAAAGTATTTAAGGAGTTGATTAGGGTTTATGGAGGATTATCACATTATTATTGAATTAAGGAGTCTGGAGGCTTTTGGGCAAACGGTGTTTACTATTTGATTGTTTTTATTTTATTTTTCTGTTCTTATCAGCTTCCCTCTTAATATAACAGTCTTTAAAATTGATGAAAACTAAGAATCTGAAAGAGCCCATGCCAAAGATTCATTATGTTTAAAGAAGTTGAAGCAAAAGGGAAGAGTTGGAGAATGACCAACATAATTGGGCATCTTAGCAAAATGAATAGCTAGCTATACTTTGACTGCTATCACTGCTGAAAATGCAGTGCTTAATTTCTGATGTCTGTTTTCAGGTGGTGTGAAAATTTGATTAACTATGATATTTGATAATTATATGCATTATTTATGTCTTCATGATGCACCTATCATTCCTTTTATTTGTATGTCAATATTTTGCAGCTCTAAAACATGTCAAGTATTACATTGGCGACAAGGTCACAAGGATGAATGCCTCTCAATAACTGCCAATCAGAACATTGACGCGGAGCTCCATTCTTGTATTAAGAAGCTTGAGCAAGATGAATACAATCAAAGTGCTATTGGGATTCAAGAAGTGCATGCTACAAAACCCGTCGAATTATCTTCTGAGACTCGGGATTTTTCAAATCCAAATTTTCATGAAGTTGACAATGTTGATAATAAAATTGAGTCAAGCGATAACAGTAAAAGAAATGATACAAATGTGAAAGCATCAGTTCGCTCGCTGTCTGATGAATGTTCTTCGTCCACCATCTCAATCGAAACATCTGTTGCTTCAGATAGCAGCTTAAAGGATAACAATACATATAATATGCCTAGTATTTCTGTGGATATGGAGTCAACAGAGTCACCCTTATCCGAACATTGTTTCATCAATCATGAATTTCGTCATGCTGCTTCTGGTGTCTTAAATCAGCTCAAGTTTGGTCGAGTTGATAAGGATGAGAAATCTGAATCTTCTGTCTTTTTTGGTAGCAGTGCTACTTATTCTGAAGAATATTCACCTTCTGAATCTTCAACAGCCTCTTCTGATTTCTGGGCCGGAACAGTTGAACATATGAGGTCCAAGATCAATGCAGTTGATGAATTTGATGATGTTGATTCCCATTCCTCTTGTCCACCATCTTCAAGTAGAATTAATATCCCTGTTGAACTGAATGGTTCTGGCATGAAAAGGGTCACCACTGATGATCCTTATTCAGCGACATCAATGCCCAAGAAAAGTGTGGTATCCACAGAGAGTGAAGGTTTGGATAGTTCAACAGAAGCAGCTACCTTGTCCTCTTATTCTTGTCCTGGAGATAAATCTGAGGGGCCTGTACCGAGTACACCAGTTGTTGATGCAAGAATCTTGCAATCTAATAAGCCTACAAAGCATCAAATTGACCGGACAAACGGCATTTTAGAAACAGTGAAATCCCATCGAAATGATTCTTCAAGATTCGGTTCTAAGGAATCTCATTTGTCTTCTAATTCCTTCACCAGGAAGCCTACATCTCATGTTCTTCAATCTGCGGAAAGCATTTGTGACAATGCTTCTTGTTCCTTGAACAGTAGCATATATGAGCAAAGTGCTACTAGTGGAACTAATCTATCAACAAGGAGAGGTGCTGGAAGTGGAATCAAGGGAAGATTTGAGGTGTGCCTGAAGATTAGTTTGTAGTTTTTACCCACCTTTTCATCATAGAAAGTGAAAGCTGCTAACCAGGTCTTGTTTTATAGGGTTCATTTCCATATGAACTTTTTGTGAAGCTTTACAACTGGAACAAGGTTGAATTAACCCCACGTGGACTCCTAAATTGTGGGAACAGGTAAAAATCACTAAGCTTTCTCCTAGTTTGGGCAAATTGAAGATGATCCTAGTAATATGATGTTTGTCTAATTGATATTTTCCCAAGTCTTGGTTATAGTTGAGGTATCCATTAGTTGAAAAAAGAAGATGTTTGTGCTGGTTCCAGCATCATTGTAACTTTTTATCTTTCAGTTTGAAGGGCTGCATTCTCTTGTAAACTATTTTCTTAACGGCTATTACTGCTTAATATTTTACAACATTTTTCCTTGACGTATCAGCCATCAGAGTTAAAAATCCCCCATCTGTGAGATCTTGAGTAAGCCTTTATTTGTTGTATGCAGGTTTAGAGCAAAACAACATTAATACATCATCTCTAAAATATTAATTTGAATCTAGGTGCACGCTGTTACTTGTGTTCTTTTTATTAACCAGACATATCACTCTGAATTTTGATCTCTTATGATTCTTAGCTATTGCTTAAATCCTTTAGTTTAGTACTCAAAATGATTTAGATTTTTATATTGCTGTTGAATAATAAATAATAAGGTGAACATAAAGCATGATATCTTTATCTCTCGATTATTATCTGATTTTACTAAGAAGTATAATTTTACTGTACTAGTGATGATTTTTTGGATATTCATTCTGATTTGATGAGAAGAACCACGATATGCCTCAGAACATCAATTTCTATTGTCATAAATTGCGACTTGCGTGCTTTATTTTCTAATATATGTCTAGCATCCTGATATTGCCTATTATATATGTAAGTCTATAATGTTTTCATCATGGCCTTTAAATATTTAGGCATTTTCTGTGAACTAATATCTTGATTCCTTCCAGAGATGTTAAATGCCTGTTCGAGTAATTTTGTGAGCTGATATGTTTATTTTACCCAAAATGATTTAAATTTGTAACTTCACAGAAAAATTCTCTTTTTGCCAAATCTTCTGCAGCTGTTATGCAAATGCTGTGCTCCAGTGTTTGATGATAACTCCACCTCTTGCTGCCTACTGTCTCCAAGGACTTCATGCAAAAACTGGTAATGCCATCCGATCTTTACCCTATTTGCTCATGTGAATGGCAATGTTTCTTTAGTTTTTTGAACTTAAATTATGGTTGTAAGTAAATACATGTTTTCTAAAGGCTGTTTATTGTAATTTAAATTCCCTTTCTTTTCCTTTTGCATCATTCTTAAATATTAGGTGCAACAAAAGGATGGTGCTTCACCTGTGAGTTTGAGGGGCTAGTTAAGAAGGCCAAGGAAGGCTATTATCCTCTGTCGCCAGCCCGGATAATGTCCCAGATGCAATACATGGGAAGTCATCTGGGTAATGGTAGGGAAGAAGATGCTCATGAATTTCTCAGGTGAGTTGGCATTGGCTAGCCTGGATAATTCATAACCTAACATGATTTTTGTGCTTCTGTTGTACATTAGTTAAAAATGCATGTAATCATGTGTTGAATCCACAGATTTGCAATTGATGCCATGCAATCAGTTTGCGTGAAGGAAGCTGAAGTCAATGTACCGAGCTCTTTGGTTGAAGAAACAACACTCTTGGGACTTACATTTGGGGGCTACCTCCAGTCAAAGGTTTATTAAGGAATTCTGTTACATCATGAAACTCTGCTGTATTGGAAGGTTATACAAATATTTTCCTGATGTGTGAATTCAACTGCAGATAAAGTGCATGAAGTGTGGGGGGAAATCTAAGCAGAATGACAGAATAATGGATCTCACTGTCGAGATAGAAGGAGAGATAGGAAATCTGGAGGATGCCCTAATGCAATTCACGCGCTCGGAAATTTTGGATGGTGAAAATAAGTACCACTGTGGCAGGTTTGTTCAGTTCGAATAAGTTAACTGGTTATTGGTTTATAATGCATCATTATAAATGATCTTCCTATTATATGTGTTTAGATGATCTTTTTCCTTGCTAAATTATTTTTAATCTTATATGCTAGCAAATAAATTCATTTTCGGAATATTTTTGTTATCACAATGAATTTCTTTTGCAAACTAGTGGTCATAATGACATTGTGACATCGCAATTTCAAGAAAAGGCACAATACTTAACATTGTAAAATAATTAATAAAATTTTAAATAAGTGATCAAAGTTATAGAAAAGTAAAATCATATTCATACAAACAAATTTACTGTGAATATTGGAAAGATGAAGAAAACCAAAACTAATCCCATTGCTTTTGCGTATAAGCATTTTTTTAAAATATAAAAGCGCTTTGGAAATATTTTAATTAAATAAATCATAAAAACTATCAGCAATAAATCCCTTATAACTTTGCTAAATATGTGCTTTAGAATGAGTGATTGATTTTAATGATTGTGAAATCCGTGATTACAGCAAAAGTGGGCAAGTGTTTGTGAAATTTGTAAATAAAGTAGAAGGTGCACAGTGTATAGTAAGATATATTATACTAGGAATCAATTATCAGCTGAAGCAACCTTTCCCCAGCTTTTATTCTAGATGATTATTTTAGGTTGTAATATCTATTTTAAACGCTATAGGGGTGTTTGAAGTAGTTTAAAAAGAATGAAAATCAATTTTAGAAGTTAAAGTTGTGAGAGGGCTGATTCAATTTTAGCATTATATTCTAGAAGAAGTGATTATAAGCTGATACAATTTTTGTAAACACCCCTAATATTGATATTTAACTTCTAATAAGCAGAAGCACTGATCATATTATCACTTACTCCCACCGTCTCACAAAGTGGTTCACCTTTACTATTCCACAATGTTTAAGAAAAGTTATTTTTTAACTAGCTTTGTTGACTTCTGGGGGGGTATTTTGGTATTTTTAGGTAATAAATAAAGTCTATAGTATGTTATGTGTGTTAAAAAGGATGATAATTTTGAAATTATAGTGTACTTTTGAAGTTTTGTATTGAGATGTTGTTTCCTCTTTGGGGGTTGAATGATTTTATGGGACAAACAAATGAGGAAAGAGTGACAATTTTATTGGAGAGAGGGAGTATATTTTTCGGTTGGCTTTGGTTAGGATTTAGGTTTTTGAGTCTTATTTATGTGGTTTTTAGTCATGACTGAGATATCGAATCTTGTGTATGACTTTGGCTGGGCTGGACATGTCCTTAGTTATGTTCTAGGCTGAACATCAATCCGAGTAAACTTATTTATTTATTTTTTATTTCGTTTCATTTGCTAGCAGTTTTCAATTTAATAACCCATGAACTCGAAGTGTCATTATAATTTTTTCAGTTGCATCTTCAATTTTTGTTATCACATTAGAAAATTTGAAGCTGTTCTTTCTCACATCTTTGTGGTGAGGTTTATATAATACTGACCATGGTTCAGAATTGGTAATAGTACATGAGGTAGGTACATACCCTAACTTGGATTGGCAAAGCTAAAATTCACTCATTGCATTATTTGTCAGGTGCAAGTCATATGAGAAGGCCAAGAAGAAGCTGAGAGTGTTGGACGCTCCTAATGTCCTTGTTGTCGGGCTTAAAAGATTTCAGGTAATCAGTTTTTAGTGAAATATGCATATTTTATTTTAGACAAAGTTTCTTGGGAGACGGTGTCTATGTTAGATGGGTCATAAGACGGATACATCTAATGGATTCATGAGTTGACCCATTGATAAAGTATGGTTTTTAGATAGGTAAAGTATGATTGATAGTTAAAGTATGATTCACTACAGTACGATGAATTATTCATTAAAGAATGATGTTAAGGTGGTTATAGTGATTCACTAAAGTATAACATGTAATTCATTAAAGATTAAATTACATAATACTTTAGTAAATCATACTTTAACAAACTTAAAAACATACTTTAATGAATCACACATCATAATTTAGTGAATCATACTATAACCACCTTAAAATCATACTTAAATGCATCATTCATCATACTTTGACCTCTTTAGAATTATACATTACCAATCAAATGTCATATTTTCATAATGGGTCTATTTGTCTCACAAGAGAGTGCCTATTTATTTTATTGTTCTATAGCTATATTAGTCTGTTATTTGTGTCTGCAGGTGGGCAAATATGGGAAGCTGAACAAGTCTGTCAAGTTTCCGGAGATTCTGAATTTAGCTCCATATATGAGTGGGACAAGTGACAAGTCCCCGATTTACCAACTTTATGGGGTGGTTGTTCACTTAGATGTTATGAATGCTGCATTTTCTGGTCATTATATATGTTACATCAAGAATAATCAGGGAAAATGGTTTAAAGCTGATGATAGTGTGGTAAGTTATTATGAATTGCTTCCTATACCTTTTCTTGAGCCTCAATATTCTTGTGATGGTGTTTAAATCATTATTCTTATTGGAATGCCGTGAAATCTGTTAAATAGTATTTTGGTTCAATTCTGGGACTTGTTTTCAAGGTCCAGCAAGTTTTATAATTCCAGTAAGATTCCTAGGCTCATTAGGTTTCCGAGTTTTATTAGGTTTTGATTTGGGAATATTATACTCATTGTAACTGTATCCTGGAATAATATTTGGTTTTCTCTCTTTTGGTCGTAGATGTAGCTAACCCAACATTGGTGAACCACATTAAATCTATGTTCTTTCTTTCTTGTTTTGATTATATATTTATCATCACTTCTCTGTCCACCTGCTTTAATAAACTGCTATCAAGAGCTAGTTCGATAGCACGCCACACCTGCTATAACCACCTCGTATCTCACTGGTGTCACAGCCCAATTGTGTTTCTGGAGTTTGGTGGGAGAGACTGGTTTAGATTCGGATCTCCCAATCTGGTGGGAGTGATGAAGATTGATAATTCATGGGGAGGAATAGTTGCAATTAGGTCAAGATGTGTGCTGTGGGTCAGGACTCAGTAGACGGATCCAGGAAACACTGAGGTCATTGGTGGGGGAATTTGGGTATGAGGACTTGTGTGTGCCTTTGGGCACCTATTATGTTACATCTGATAAATCTGGTATATTAATGTGATAGGATTTCACTCAAGTTAGAGATTGTTTGCATGACTTGAATTTGTCATCTTGGCACTTATCACCTACTAATGGTGCTTATATTGTGAATCTATTAATTTGTGAGGATCCTGGGCTTTTATCCTGTGTACTCCCTCTGTTCCATCAAAGTTTTCACCTTTGACTTTTTAGGAAGGTGAAAACTTTTGTTAGACGAAAGAAAAGGGAAAAGGTGAACTTTGATGGGACAGAGCGAGTTTCTATTTAGTCAGTGAGAAGATTTAAGTCAAGCTGTATATTTGTTGTAATACCTTGAGTTTGGGCTTTGGGCACTTGTTTTATGTTATCTAGCAACATAGTCAGTCAAGTTGGAGACTTATTGGAATGCCTTGAATCAGTTAAATCTATATGTTGGGTTCAATTTTTGTTAGGACTTATTTTCTAGGTCCAGTAGTTTTCCTAATTATAGTAGTATTCCTAAGCCTATTTGGTTCCTAGTTCTACTAGGTTTTGGTTTGGATTATTATAAACTCCCTCCGTCCCACAGAAGTTGTGACATTTTCCTTTTTGGGTTGTCCCATAGAAGTTGTTACATTCCTTTTAAAGCATATGAGACCCACACAAAAAATATTAACATATTCACATTGGCCCACACACACTCCACACACCACTAATACACATACCCACTACACATTAAATATTATTTCTCTCACTTCACTTTACATTAAAATATTATACTCCTTAATCTCCGTGTCCAAAAAAATGTCACAAGTTTAATGAGACAGAGGGAGTATATCCTTACAGTCTTTCATTGTTTCTGTGCCCTGAAATAATATTTGGTTTCCTTTCTTCTGGTCGTGGACTAGCTAACACAACATAAATGAACAGTTAAATTCTGTGTTCTTACTGTTCTAAAAAAAAAAAAAAATTTCTGTGTTCTTACATAAATGAACAGTTAAATTCTGTTTTCTTCTTTTTCGTTTTAATTATATGTTAATCATCACCCTCATCATCGCTTCTCTCATACACTTGTTATTACAATTATATTGTTCTGCCATCTAAACCAAGTTTAATCTTCTATTTTGTTTTTTTATTTTCTTACATGGATATTAATGCTTCATACATGTTATAATCATCTTTCTTAAAGATTAAGAGCAAGTTTTATGCGAGACTATTTCACATTTTCTTGATTAGTTATCACTTTTTTATTAAAGATGTATTACAATTTATTCTACGAATTTTTCATGAAATAATTCAATTGAACAGGTATCACTTTTCATCGATCTGGTATTACAATTTATTAAAATATTATTACTTCTAATTCGGAACTCTTCTGTAAGACGGTCTCGTACAAATTTTTGCCAAAGTTAAATGGAGAGGGCGGAGGCAGACCATTGACTACCATTCTGAGCCCTATAGAAACTTATTCCCAGTTTTTCTAGGAAAATTCAATTTGCACTTAATGTTTGATTTGTTAATTTTAGTCCGATTTATTGGACTTGATATTTATCTGCTTTCCGAACTTCTTCAACTTATAAGAAAGGCTGTGCTTGTTTAGACCATCTTTTGTTTGTCTTAAACGGTGAGAAGATCACTGTCTCATAACTTTTACAACTTATAAGAAAGGCTGTGCTTCTTGTTTAGACTATCTTTTGTTTGTCTTAAACGGTGAGAAGATCACTGTCTCATACAATGTGCGGTGTTGTTTATCATGAACACAGGTGCAAGCTGTGGAGCTTGAAAATGTTTTATCAAATGATGCATACATTCTTTTCTACGCGAGGTAAAAATGTTTCAGAATTTTTATTTCTTTCAGTTTGATCCTCCAAATTCACTGAATTTTTCTATTTAGGTGCTCACCACGTGCTCCAAGGATTATAAGAAGTTTGATGGGTTCCCGTGATCCTAGAAAAGCAAAAAGCCTGACTTGTAGAGTTAAGCCTCATCCAGTGGAACCGTGGGATAATACAAAGGGTGAATTTAGTGGTCATAACTCCAATGGTTGCTTTAGCGCGGCATACCCAATTCGTCATCCTCGTACAGAAGATTCTTTGAGTGAGTGTGCTTCCTCTTACTTTTCAGAGGGTGGATCCTACAGCACGGAGAGCACTAATAGGGAGTCATTAAGTACTACTGATGACAACTTTGATCAAATGCTCGTCGACACGGATTGGAATAGACCAAGGCACTTATCGGTTGCTGATTTGTGTCGCTCTTCGGATACCAGGAGCAGTACTTGCTCCTTCAATATAAGACCCAGGATGGATGGAGATGGTCATCGGGTAGGGGCAGGTAGTAAAGAGAACGTTTTGGGAACCAAAGGGAGAAGAACTGTATTATGTAGCTCAAATAAGGAGTGCAGTAGTGTTGGTCGCTGTAGTTGTGCGGAGAATGACTCCAGTAAATTACGAAGCAATGTATATTTAAGCTCGTCAATGAATCGAGTCAATTAGAGGTGAGAATTTTTGTAAAATATCGTTTGTGGCGTAGTTCTTGCTCTCATTGAAATGGCCCTCATTCTCACTCTTCCATATATGTACACTGCGCGGCATCACTTTTCTTATGACACGTTTGTCATCTTAAGTCCGCTGCTGATTACGATGCCTTCGCACTATTATGGCAAGGTCCTTCAGCCCGAGATCAGCCCTTCTGCTCGCCCCATGCAGTAGTTTTGAGTTTAGTTATGGTTCTTCTTCGGGCCTTTCATTGACATTTCTCATGATTATAATCGAGCTCTACTGATTTATCATATTTTGGAATTTTAATCATGTATTATATTTGAGCCACCTGTTTAGGCTCTTTTTGGCAAGCCATCTATTTGACTTTTTTATTACGCCCTTTATCCCTTTCTACATGTCCTCCTCTTATTTTCATTTGCCTTTTTTTTAATATTATTGCCTTTTAATATATATATATATATATATATATATATATATATACTGTATATTGAAAAAAGAATAGCATAAAAATACCCTTATATAGGGGATAAAATATTACACTCTTTCTTTATTTTTATCCGTCTCAAAAATATTTCAAACTTTATTTTTACTATGAGTCAAACTTTACTTTTACTAAGAGTCATAAAAGATAAATTATAATAATATTTACTTTTTACGCACATTTCAATGTAATATTTATTTTTTCACACATCCTAATAATTTTAAACACTTTTTTTTATTAAATTAATTAAAATATTTTTTATCTTTCTTACTTTATACATAAAAATAAATTTTTTCTTCAACGGCACAACGTGAAATACAATGAGTATATCTATACATTACCTCTCCGTGTATTCCATAATTGATTTTACATTGTTTTACCTAAAAATTTTTACATTTTTGAAATGATAAAAAAAATTAGAACAATTAACTTTTTTTATACACCTTATTTAAAAAAATATTATCCATACTTAAAGTAATATACTTAATGTACTTTATTATTTATTTATTAAAAATTATTAAAATACTCTAGAAAATATTACTTCTGTCCCAATGAAAAAAAAGTTTGTGAAGACAAAGGGGTATTATATATCATAGTGGTACCTTCAAAATGTACAAGTATCATCGGTTTGATAAAAATGAAATATTTTTAATAGTTCAATTCAATTACATGACGGGACTATTAACATCTCCAAACTTTGTATACACCCCCAAAATATTTGGAAGTAAGTAATTCTTAAGAAGAAAATAAAAATAATAATATTTAGAAAAGTTCCATAATTTTGTATTAGGAAGGCGAAGACCTTATTTGAAAATTTGACATGTCTTTTGTGTTTGGTGGTCGAAGTAAAACTTTTAGGTCTGCATCGAATACTCTTATTATGAAATTCAATGGATGATAAAATTGTTTGTTTTAGAGTGTATTATTGATTGAATTAATGTTTAGGGTATTTAACATTTTGGGTGTGTATAGAAAATTTGGAAGTGTGCATAGCCACCTAATCAAATTTCCAAACCACATAAAAATTTAATTTTATGGGTGGGTTAACTACTCCGCCAAGTGATTTTTTTTTTGAAATTACCCAAGTGAAAAATTAAGAGTCAGTTGCATATTATAATTCATTAACTTTAAAATACAATTATAAAATATTATTATTCACTACATAATAGGTTATTTGGAGTAATGTCTTCTCCACATTTTAATTTCGTGCATATCTACCTTATGCATAGTATTTCTGCACAAAATGTCCTTTGAATTAAGGTTAATTTTTAAGACATTGTCGTGAATTTGTGTAGTTGGTATTATATTTTTTTTCAATATAATTTAGTGGTTAATCTCTAAAATATGTATTTTCTAGAAATAAATTCAAATATTAAATACTCATTAAATGCTACATTTTGTTATTCGTAGAGTAGAAAGTACTCCACTCATTCAATATAAAAAAAAAAAAAACCTTCATAATTTCTTATATTTTTGTTCCATAAAATTTTTCACATTTTCAATTTAATAATATTAAAATACACTGTACAGAGGGTTGTGCCTACCTTTAGTTGAAGTGAGGCAGCCACTCAAAGCCTCTAAATTAATTGGGATTATATATATATATATATATATATATATATATATATATATATATATATATATATTATTGGCCTCTCGGTTTATTTGTAGACCCCACACATTAAAATTAATACTCCTAAAGTTTTATAATATTATACCATTTGTTATCAATTCAAATTAGAGTTAAGGACAAAAAGATAAACTATTATTAAGAAAAAGAGTTGACTGTATCATATATTATTATAGATTATTCTTCATATCTTTTGAAATTATAATTTGATTGGGTTTTCATAGTTTATGAAACTTATTGCTATACAGAATTGTATATAAGGGTAAGTTCTTCTCATCACAATTCACGGGTGATCAAATATCAATTCTCACATGGTATTAACCTCCCATCTTAAACCCTAATTTCTCTCCAACCCTCTTGTCCTGTTTCTCCAGAAAGCTAGCATCCTCTCCTTCTTCCCTTGCACATCGATCCATGGCCACTCCCGTCGCAACTCCCTCCTTTCAAACTATAGCGATGATCAATCTCGTCCAAATCAAGTTGTCCACTTCTATGTACTTAATGTAGAAACATCAATTTCTTTCGATTACTACAACCTTTGAAATGATGGATATTGTTCAAGGCTCGTCTATCGCTCCTCTTGAATTTTTCATTTCTAATGATGATGTTGAATCTCCGAATCCAGCGTAACCTGCTTGGTTTCTCTATGAACAAAAATTGTTGGGTATTCTCTACGCAACCCCTTGAACCAGAGGTCATGGCCGAGGTCCTCGATTGTACGATGTTTCGCTCGACATGGCTTGCTCTTGAATATGCATTCGCTAATGCTTCGACGTCGCGTGCAAATCAACTCTGGGATGAGTTGTTGTCCTTGCGCCGTGACTCTCAATCTGTTGCCGAATATGAAAAATATTTTAAATCATTGTGTGATCAGTTTTCCGCCATCTAGAAATCGGTTGATGAAAGTGACAAGAGCCAGTGGTTTCTTAGGGGGCTTGGTCATTCATTCGCCAACTTTGTAGATACTCGAATGGCTATGCAACTAGTTCCGCCCTTCCGCGATCTCCTCTACCAAGCTGTTCAATTTGATTTAATGACTAAATCCATGGAAGGGCCTGTTGTATCTCCAGCAGCGTTGTTGGCATCTGGATCCAGCAATGAGGGTCAACGCTCGTCCGGGCAGAACCTATCTCGTGGTAGTGGTCAACATCGATTAGGTAGTGGACGCTCGTCCTTATGTTCCACATTGTCTACTCCGTAGGGGGGAACACTATGTGGACAAGTGTCCTCGATTTTTTCAATTGCAAAATAAAGCAAGCTCTTTCCCGCCAGCTTCATCTTCATAGGCTAACTTGCTTAAGCATTTAGGGGTTGCTTGTAATATTTCTGAGACTAATCCATCTCCTGATTGGTTTGTTGATTTTGGCGCTTCGGCTCATATGACATCTCACACTGCTCATTTGGATTCATTTGAACCAGACTCTGGTAATGGATCGTTTATTGTTGGTAATGGAAATACTCTTTTAATTTCTCATATTAATTGCAGTCGTATTTCTCCTGATGTCAATTTATTGGATGTTTTGGTGGTACCGCATATTATTAAAAACCTCTTGTCTATCAGCAAGTTGACATCAGATTATGATGTAGATGTGGTATTTTCTAACAAATCTTTTACCATTCAAAATCGAGTGATAAAGGCAATTATAGCCCAGGGAAGGTGTGAGAAGGGGCTTTATATATTGGAGAAAGGGAACTCGGCTTTGGTTGCTGTTTTACATTATAAAAATATTCGAACTAGTTTTAATTTATGGTACTTACGCTTAGGACATGTTTCTTTTGGTGTTATTTCACTGCTTAATAAATTAGGACACTTATCTATTACATCATTATTACCGGATCCTACTGTTTTTTCGTCTTGCTAATTGGCTAAGAGCAAAATATTACCTTTCTCATTGAATGAAAAAGGGCTTCTTTTATGCTTGATTTGGTGTATTTTAATTTGTGGGGGCTTGCTCCCATTACTTCTTCTGCTAGTTATCTTTATTATGCAGTTTTCGTGGATGATTTTTCAAGGTTTTCTTGGCTTTATCTGTTGTGTGCTAAATCAAAATTTTATGACGTCTTGGTTCAGTTTTATACCTTTGTTTGTACACAATTATCTCGATCTGTGAAAGTCTTTTAATTTGATGGTGGTACTGAGTTTGTGAACAAACATGTTAATGAGTTTATGGTTCTTCATGGAATTTTCCATCTCCTCTCCTGTCCATATACTCCACAACAAAATGGTAGGGCTGAACGAAAACACCGGCATATTACTGATACAGGTCTTTTTATGTTATTTTATGCTTCTGCCCTTACATCACTATGATTTGAAGCCTTTACTACCGCTATCTATGTCATTAATTAGCTTCCATCATCTGTCTTGGGTAACAAATCTCCATATGAGTTATTATTTCACACTGTTCATAATTATGCCATTTTCAAACCCTTTGGTTGTTGGGTTTTTTTCCTTTCTATGGGATTATGTCTCGAATAAGCTTTCACCTCGCACTTATCCATGCATTTTCTTGGTTACAGCAGTGTTCATAAGGGTTTTCGATGTTTCATCCTTCTTCCGCTAAAATTTATGTTACTCATCATGCTTAGTTTGACGAAGGTTTTTACCTTTCTTGGTCGTACTTCCTCGTCATCATCTAATTTGCCTATATCAGGTTTCTTGGATCTTAGCATGCCATCCACACCGTCAAACTCCACTGCACCTCATCAGGGTCAGCCCTTAGGTCATACTCCTTGCCGTCTCCATATTGAGCTGGATTTGTCTGTTGATTCTCTTATGGAATCTTTTTCTGCACACACATCATCGTCCCCTCCTGTAGTTGATCCCCCTGAATAACATTCACCAGGACCATCGTCTCTTATTGTTGATCAATCTCCAGCTCCACCTATGCCTACTGATGAGTGTAGAAATTACTTGAAAATATGGTTCATTTTTAGGTAGGTTTTATATAATTAAGATTGTTTATATTGATTAATTTCTTTAATTCCTTAACTTTTTTGGAGAGGAATATTTTGGTGGAATTTGCAGGATTTTAAGCTAAAGTGAGCTTCTATATTCAATTACGAAGGCATGAGAAAAAATGGAGCTCGATTTAAAGTTTAAAAGAGCAAAAACGGGCAAAAACAAAAACAGCGCATAAGCTGAAATTTTAGTAATAACAGCTGCGACCCAAAGCTTTTTCACAGCCCATTTTCAAGTCCAAATTCAAGGCACTCTATCTTGATTGGGCCTTTAACTAATTAAGCAAACTTGAGTCCACATCAAAGCATGGAATTGATTTAAGGTGGAAAGTGGGTGGCCCCACCTCATTAAATTAAGTCAATCGAGAATTCCTTCTTAAAATGTAGTGCCAATAAAATAAAATGTGGGCCTAAGTTTGATATTTCAATTGGCCCAATCAACACACACATCATCAGCCGTGTGTTATAAAAGAGAGCAGAACAGCAGCCGATTTGGGACAGTTTTCAACATTCAACTTTCTGTAGTCATCCATTCTTTCCATTTCATTAAATTCCACCAATCTCGACTCATTTAATTTATTAAATCCATCCATCATCTTCTCCATTTGATCAAGGAAGCAAGGGAGATTGAAGATTTCAAGGGAAGACAAAAGTTCCAAGTGAAGAAATTCAAAGAAAACATTTATTTTATTTTGTAATTTTCCTAGGGTTTAATCATGGAATTTTGTAAGAAAATTTATCTTGTTTTGCTTGAGACTATTTTAAGCTAATCTCCTTTGTGAGATTAACTCCATGATTGATGTTGGATAATTTAGTTTTTTATGCAATTTAATTTTAATCTTAATTGGACATTTGTGTTATTTCTATCATTGATGTTAATTTCTTGATTTATATGGTTGATTTGTGTGATTAATTGTCTTGGGCATGCGATTAGATTGAGAAATCAATTATGTGTTTAGGATTTTTCATTTAATCATTTAATCATACATTTCATGTGCATTATTTTAAAATGAGATAGAGACATCCTTTTAAATTTAGAACCCTTTGATAGAACATCCCGTTGGCTTAATCGAGAGATTGGTTGATTAGGTGAGGGGACCCAAACCATTAGTGAATTCATAGTACCTTAAAAGGGAATATTGCCTATGATTTAATACCTAAATATGGAACTCGTAGAGTAATTAGTACTTTTTGAGAGGTGTTCGCTTTGATATCGATCCTATGTGCTTTTAGAAGCCTTTTTGAGGGCCTACAATTTAAGTGACTTGAGAAAGAGCTTAGGGTATATTAGTGATCGCTCCTATGTTATGTCCATGATATATAAGAATTAGTTGCATGACTACTATATTTTTAATGTCATTATTATTGCTAATCTCATCCTTGCATCATTTGTAACCCATTCATTTTTGCATTTATTTTACTTTTATTAGTTTAGTTGTTTTTATTTGCATACTTATCAATCCGCCCTTTCTATCGTCCTTAAAAAATCACAATAAACTTGAGATTATTTAGACTCTAGCCCTTATTTCCCATGGGTTCGATAATTTTATTACTTGGTCACCCCGTCTCATAATGACCAATTACCTACTCCTCCGATGATTACTCGAGCACGGGCATGTATTTTCAAACCTAAGTATCCTGTTGATATTACTTCAACTGCTTTGCTTTCTGCTTTTGTTGCAGCTTCTGAACCTCAAGGTTTTAAGTCCGCCTCCAAATTTCCTCATTGTCATGGTGCTATGCAAGAGGAAATTTATGCACTAAAGACAAATCAGACATGGGAGTTCGTTCCACCACCTCTCGACACTAATATTGTCGGCTCTAAGTGGGTATTTCGTACAAAATATCGCTCAGATGATTCTAACGAACGTTACAGAGTTTGTCTCGTTTCTTATGGTTTCACTCAGGTTCCTGGTGCTTGTTGCGCCTTTTACGTACACACAATTTAAAATCCCCAAGTGAAAGGATATCTATTGTAGCGGCAAGTAACCAAATTTATTATCGAACCTTGAGGACGGTAAACTATTTATTTCTAATATCACTAGAATAAATAAGACATGTAACAAATTATCAAAATTTTGAATTTTCTAAAAAATAATGAAGACTTAAAAATTAAATAAGAAATTTTAAAAATTCAAGTATGTAGAAAATAATAATTCTAGGGATTTCGGATTAAACCTATTAAGCTAATACTATGATATTCGGTTCTATTCTGTAGAAGTTATGGAAGAATCACCAAAGTAAACAAATTCACTTAATTGATTTAAGTAAACTTATAATTAATCTGGTTTAGTCCGTAAGATTATAGGCTAATGTCCCCATCTCCCTCTCTAGGTAATTGCAATATTATTTCTCTTCCTCGTCAGGTACTAGAAATTAATATGTGTTTCCTCTTTAGGTACTACATGTTTATTATTTAATTTCCTGAATATTATCAGTACGACTAATCATCATAATTAATAATACCCATCACATAATCCATGTCTAATAAATTAAAGAATCAGATCAATTACCTTAACTTATACGAAATAACTAATTAATTCTACTACGCACACAAGTTACAATTATTTCAAGTATTAATCAACGACAAGCAAATAATAATAAACGTTATCAAATAGTCTCAAATAAATCCATGGAAAAGTGAACAAACATTTTACAGCTTTGAAAACCCAAAAAATCAAGTATTAAATTACATCAATTTATTCCTTCATACCCTAGAACTACAAAAAGTATTTATCTCATGGAGTGACAGACAACTCCCTTGAGTATAGGAAAGATCTTACAACAATTCATTTTAACTGAAAAGAAATTGAGTTTAATGTGAAAAAAATCCTAGAGTGAAGAATCATGTCCGATCTTCTCTTCGTCTATTTTAATTGTTACAAATCTCCTTCTTGATTTGAACATACCGGATATTGGATGGAGTTGAATGAGCTAGAGATTTTCTTTTGTATTAAAGACTCTAAACATTTCAAAGCATCTTCAACTTCAACTCTTCTTATTCTTTTTAATACAAATAATTTTCATTCCTTCTTCACCTTCAAGCACAACAAATGTTTTCTATCTTGAGGTACCAGTTTCGGGAACTACCCCAAAAATTTATTTTTTTTTCAACTTTTCATGGCCTTCATCACTTTTTCAGCTCCAAATATTTTTCACCCTTTCCAAGCTTTTGCAAATTCAATAACACACTTTCACAATATTTAATTCTTCACCAAATAAAGAAATTCAAAGGCTCAAGTAGGATATCAAAGTGACTATTTTTTGTAAGTTGCCAAAGAAATACGGCTACTAGGCTCAAAGGAGCTAACTATGAATAAATAATTATTTGGTAGGCAATTATTTGGCTAAGTGACTCGTAAATTCAAAAATGGCCTTAAATCATTTACATACTCCACTAGACTATTCTTAAATTTTAAAGGAGACTCAAAACAAGTTCTAGAAACACGACACAATTAACCAAGAGACTCTCAAGAATAAAAATAATCATGTATTAGAATGTTCATGATTTTCAAAGGCTCAAAAGCTCACTAGGTATAAAATAATTCCAACAACCAAGACTATCTATTAAGTCATGATTTATGCAACAACACAATTTCATTTTCCTAATCAATAAGAATTTTCAAGTTAAGCATAAAAATATTTTCATCATAAACCAAATCATGTCACATATCTAAATTTCAATTAGAAGTGTTCAAGTTCATGGAGTAGTTAATAGAAAATTACGCTTCTCATACCACACCATGAAAACAAAAAAATCACTTAGCTCAAAAGGTTAGCTTACTTACCTCGGCTAGCAATCTCCCTCTACAGTTTCTTCCGCTCTCCATATAAAAAGAATAATTTTAAAAAAAAACTCATCCTCTCCAAACTTATTTTCGATAGAATATCAAAATAAGTTCAAGAAAAGTATCGAGGTCTTGAAATATGAAAAAGATAAAATATATAGAGAAATTAAATAATAAAATACTTACCTCGAATGAGTCGCAACCGACTTCTTCTTCCTTTCTAACTCATGGTCACTTTCATGTATTGACGATTCTTCGCATGCATGAACAAACATCTATAGAACTCAAGTATTCAACATCAAACATCCCATTACCAGTTTAAAATAAGGAGAAAACTCATAAACTCTATCAATCATTGACTAAATCATTACCTTTGATCTCTAGGGTACTTACAAAACAAGGAAAACTTTCCTCAGTGCAAGTGAGCCAAGGGAAGAATACCACTACCACCACCACCAACTTAGTTTAAACTAAGTTTGAAAAGGTGTTATTACCTTAGGTTAAAGTATGCACCAGCGATAATATTTCCTACACAAAAAAAGAAAATAAATTAAATAAACTAAATGGTATTAAAAGGGGAGAGTGGCCCCCAACGGGCATTCATTTTTAACATTGTTGAGCATGACGTAATGCTCAATCAATTCAAGTGATTAAGAAAGAGAACTTCCCTTTTTGGTGGCAACTTGTAGTGCCTCATACATTGACCATTGGTTGCAAAGATTTATCCTTTCTTGTTTTTCCATGCATAATTCTCCATTTTATGGAACTCTTCATAGCTGATTTTAGTTTCATGCCCTTTTTATCTTATCTTTGTAGATCCTTGTCTTGTCATAAACTCTTCTTCTGAACTAGTCTTTCTTCAATGGTAAGTGCTGCTGTTTCCACCTTATATGCTCCAGTCTTGCCTTTTTCTGCTTGGTATCCCTGCACTCATAAATATTATTTAAGCAATCAAGAGACTCAACAGAAAGCTTACAAGACATATTATCTAAATCAGTAGTGGAAAAAGTGAGGAGATTCGCTTATGCATGTCTCCAAGGGATCCTTAGACAGGATAAAAGGCATGCTTTCATCAACGATCTCCTCCACCACGTCTACACTCTTGCACTCTTGTGTTTATGCTGGCTACTTCATTTCTTTTTCCAACTAGAAAATGATCTCTTCATCATTCACTCTAAGCTTCAACTCTCCCTTCTGAACATCAATTAGGGCACCTCCGGTAGCAAGGAAAGGTCTTCCTAAGATAAGAGGCACATTGTCTTTTGTCATCCTCTATATCAAGCACGAAAAAGTCCACAGGAAAGATGAATTTAGAGACTTTCACCAACACGTCCTCTATTACCCCCTAGGGGTAAGTCAGAGATCGATCAGCTAACTGAAGTGCTATGGATGTCTGTTTCAACCCCCCCAAACCTAATTTTTTGAACATAGTGTAAGGCATCAGATTGATGCTTGCTCAAAGATCACACAATGCCCTTTTCGTTGGCCCTCTGCCTATTTCACATGGTATGGTGAAGCTTCCTGGATCTTTTAGCTTTGCATGTATCTCCCTCTAAATAATAAAACTGCAGCTCTCTATGAGATTTACTATCTCCGCACCAGTTAGACTACTTTTCTTGGATATAATATCCTTGATGAATCGAGCATAGTAAGGCATCTGCTCCAAAGCCTCTGCGAAGTGAATATTAATCTTAATTTTCTTAACAATTTCCAAGAATCTTTTGAACTTCTTGTCCAAACCCTTATTGAGTTGACGCTGATGAAATGGAGGGGGTATTTTTATTTTGGGTATCCCCTAGCTATCTCTCTCCACTTCCTTTTGTTTCAACATTTCTTCCCTCAATCTCTTTGCCTTTGCCATTTTTTTTTCACGAATTTCATTCTCAATCTAAATCTGGGATGAATGTGGAAGTTCTGGATGTTCGGCTTCATCACTCTACCCAAACTCGACTCGAGTTGTAAATCGAGTTGCATCACTATCAACAAGAGTTGGCTCATTGTTGCTCAGTGTATCCTTTGTTTTGTTCGTGGCATTTTCGGACCTTCATATTGTTGGATTGTATACTAAAAGTCTAACTTTTTGTATGAAAAATATTTTAACAATATTTGAAATGAGAATTATATGATCAAATATTTTGCATATTATAATTTATTTATATGTAATTGCAAAAGTCCACTTACTTTATGTTGTAGATAATATGGTGTGCGGCGTCACATTGAAGATCATATTGTCAGCTCCTTATAAAGTATAAACAAATGCTCACAATCGAGATAGACAGAGACAATCTATCGGGATGGTTGTAGTGTGATTTGGTATTAGTTTGTCTTGACTATAAAATTACATTAGTATGGTTTGTGTGTATTGAGCAGGACCGCTTGGGATCGTTCGACTTATACTGACTATATAGAAGAACTTGATCTCTGTTATTATGGATATCTGGTTGGTCGTAATATAGTCGGGATGACTAATTAAAGAATTTATAGAACCATAGGGAGGAAGGTACTAGAGTTTAAGCGATCTCAAGTTTATCGTGATTTTATAAGGACGATCGAAAAGGAGGGTAGATAAGCATGCAAAGGAATGCAATGCAAGAAATGAAGGATAAAAGGAATGAAAAGATAAATGAATGAGTTCCAAATGATGCAAGGATGAGATTAACAACAATCATGACATAGATAATAAAGTAATTATGCAATTAGTTCTAATCTCTCATGGACAAGGCATATGAGAGATCACTAATACCACCTAAGCTCTCTCTCGAGATGGATAGGATGTAGACCCTCAATAAGGCTCCTAAACGCACATAGTATCGAGACCATAGCAAACGCCTCCCACTAGGTACTAATTACTCTATGAGTTCCCTAATTAGGTACTAAATCATAGGCAATATTCCCTTTTAAGGTACTATGAATTTACTAATAGTTTGTGTCTCCTCATTTAATCAACTAACCTCTCGATTAAGCTAATCAAATGTTCTATCAAATGGTTCTAAATCTAGAAGGATATCTCTATCTCATTCTAAATTAATGCACATGAAGTGTATGATGAAATGATTCAATGAACTATGCTAAACACATAATCGATTTCTCAATCTAATCACATGCCCATGATAATTAATCAAACAAATCATCATATACATCAAGCAATCAACAATTAATGATAGAAATAACACAAAACTAATTCAAAATTAAAATCAATTTGCATAAAAACTAAATTATCCAACACCAATCATGGAACTAATCTCACAAAGGAGATTAGCCTCTCATAGTCACAAGGAATTCAACATAAATATTAAAATCCTTACAAACCATGATCAATCTATAAAGATATGCACAAAAATTAGAATTAGATTCCCCATTTGAAGTGCTTCAATGGAGATCTCCTTCTTCATCTTGTGATCTCACTCTCTCTTACTTCCTTGATCACTTGGATGGTGGATTTGAGGGAGGGTATCAAGTATGGATGGATGGATGACGAATGAATGAAGATGATGGTGTAAAATGGATAAAATGGTGTATGAGGTGTGTACAGGCCAAACCCACGAAAATCTACTCAATATTGAAATATTGGGTATTTATACCCCTTGTGAAGCTTCTAGAAGGATTTTGATTTTTTTTTGATTTTTTGTACCTACACGGCTCGAGTCTAGTACACGGCCCAAGTCGTGTCTAGGGCTTCTGGTCAACGGTGATCTTCAAACGGCGCACGGCTCGTGCGCAGTACACGGCCACAGGGCTGGCCGTGTTTGTGATTTCGTACGACATCGCACGGCCAACTCTTATAGGCCCGTGCGCGGTACACGCCCCGTGCACAGTACATGCCCCGTGTACCAAACACGACTGGCCGTGTTTTTGTAGTTTTGCTTCCTTCTTTCTCCCGACTCTATTTTTGCTCCGTTTTTCACCTATTTAACATTTAAAAGTTCATTCACACATAATTCCATAAAAACACATAACACTACAAAAATACATATAAATACGGATAAAACAATATGAAAAATACAAATAAAAAGGCACTAAAATCTAGGTGAAAATAACAACAATCACACCCCAAACTTAAAGTGTTGTGCGTCCCCGAATAACGAAAATGATAAACCGAAGGACATATTTTCACCTAGGAAAAAAACTAAATGAACACAAGCAGTAACACATCAATAGCAATAAGAACCACAATTTATGCTAAGTCAACCTACATCATTAAAATCATAACATGCAAAAAATATTTACAAGTTCAATCACAAGAAAATAATAATGTAATATAGTCCCTTTTAGTCCAAGCCTCACATTGGATAACAATTTCACTCAACACTCTATAAAGTAAGGTAAATTAACACCCATTAATCGATTGGCTCGACTCGCTATAAGCTTGCTCGCGGACTATATTCACAAACCACCAAAGTATAAATTAATGATAAAAAAGTATTTCATTAAGGATGTAATGATAGGCTCTTTGGTAGGGTAGGAAGAATATGGGTAATAGTGACTAATCAAGTGTAAGTAATCGAAGAGATGACCAATTTCCTCAACTTCTTCACTTCTCTTTCTTCCTTTCTTATCTTTGTTAATCACAAGCACCAATCATCAACTTTCCCTGGATTGAGCTTTTATGATGCATGATTCCTTTATTTGAACTTTTATTTTCTTGAGCATCTTGTTACTTTGCTCTTTTCTTGTTTTGAGGTTGCATGTCTATTCATATTTGTGCTCTTTTCATCATTTTTCTTACTTGTTTACCATCTCCTTTTCTTCTTTTATTATTCAATCAATCCTTTCTAGCTACCATCTACTCAATCACTCATACAAAAGGGTGAATCTGTAAGGCTCAAGTGTGTAATCAAGGTTTGTAATGTGCTTATATCACAATAAATAGGCTTTAAGGCTCAAAGTAGTTGATTAGGGATGATGTTCATGGTAGGGAAATATATGGCAATGACTATAAATAACAAGGATGACCTTAGATAATTTCACTAATCTCCACTAATCGGGCTCGTTCCTATAGTCCTTGAGCAAGTTCTAACTTATCAAACACAACCAATCTACTCATGAAGAAAACTATGTATGCACGGTTGAGGCTCAAATGCTCACAAGCTTGTGCTCGAACCTTAAGGAACTTATTACACCATATTCATCTCAAAATTGAACAAGTTAAATAGAACATGTCACAATTCGAAAGTGTAGAAATTCTTAATCATAACTTGTCATCACTTATCACCACAACATGTCATCACTCACATTCAAAAATGACTCACAACCTCCCTAAAAACAAATCACCAAACATACCAAGACAAAAATAAAATACACACAAAACATATAAGAAAAGACTCACCAAACAAGTCACAACAAAAACACATAACATGCAAAAACAAAAATTACCATCAATAAACAATGAAGCACACATTTCATATCATCGATGACAATTAAGTTCACAAACATTCCAACCTTGATTGAAAAGGAAATCCTAAATTATGAAAGTAAACCTCCCACAAACATAACAAATGAAACAACATGTTAATCATATCAATTCAAATCAAATCAAATTACGCTAAACACATAGAAGTGGTAGGGTGCAGAATGAACTCCCTCAATAAGCATTTGGTAGTAGAAGTTGTTAGCTTCGAGCTCATTTCGTGCTTCCAATACCCTTCATACATGTTCAACAAGACCAATAGCTCAACAATTTCATTAAAAATATAGAATATCATGCACTTCAATCAACCAATCATACAAAAATCCAACCAATACTCATGAGAAAAATTCAAAATTAGATCAAAAACACGAAAAGTATATGCCTCGAAGCAAAGTAATTCACACCACGCTATATCCCCCCAAACTTAAATTGAAACAAGAGTTTCACGTTAAGTTTGCAAAAAGTGGTGTGATGTACTTACACACTTCAAATCAAGCACTTCCCGTATCTTCAATACTTATTCTCCTCATGAGCACAATCAACCTACATACCAAAAATGCAAAACAATATCAAATCCACAATCCTTATTGAAAACACTAAATAAAGCAATAAAGATAATGATGGGCTGTCTCCCATCTGGCGCTAAGTTTAACGTCTTCAAGCCGGATGATAGTCTTTAGCTCATGGTGGTCTTGAATAGTCCTTATGCACTATCATAGGTTTCTTCTTGAAGTAGTGCCTTGTGCTCTCACGTTCAACCACTAGAACATTTCCTTTCTTGTTAAATAATTCAAGCAATTGTTCTCCGAAGGTGTTCTTCACAAGGAATGGCCCTTTCCACTTGTTCCACTTCTTCCATTGGGTTTTATATGAATTTTGAACTTCCACCACATCTCCCGGTAAGAATTCGGGCATTGACAAGTGTTGTTGTCCTCTTGAAACCTTTTACCTACAATCACCAAATAAAATTTTATCAATAAAATCATGGAAGTTCTTAAGAGAATTTGAAATTTTAATAGAATGAGAAGGTTTTGGCTTGTGTAGGGCATCGTCAATGATCTTGGTTTTCGGAGGCTTCTTTTCTTCCATAAGGGCATGAATCTCCTCTTGGTTTCGAAGCTTTACTTTCTCAACCATCACTTCAAGAGACTCGACAAATCTATCGAATTCCCCCTTCAACTCTTTAGCTTTCACCCACTTAGGCACCCTTTCTCTTCTTTCCTTCATAACCTTATCAACCCCCAAACTAGCCTCTTTTCTATCCCTAACGACCATGCATTCACTCTTTGTTCCGGAGGTAGAAGACTTGTTATTTTTTTCTTGAAGTCTTTCCACGGTGGACACGATTTGACTTACTTGGTGCTCCAATGAATTCAACTTAGCATTGAATGCTATCATCGTATTCGTCATCATTTCACACAAGTTTCCAATTCTATCAATCCACGCTTGATTAGACTTCCTCCCCTCTTCTAAGCGATCCATTACCATTTCAAACAACTTTTCTTCAAGCATCGCTATGTGGTCATTTTGGGTGGAATAAGAGGTGTTGGAGTCTTGAAAATCTCCCCATATTTGTGGTTGATTTCCTTCTTGATGTCTAGAAAAATTTCCTTCAAAAACATCTTCCACACCTTGAGGGTATACTTGTTGACACATTTGATGACGAACTCCAAAATCTTCATATCTTTGTTGATGGAATTGCATATCTTGTACTCCGAAATCCGGTTGCACGTTTGGCCATAATTTGGCATTTGAAATCCTTGAAAATTTCCTTGTGTGTTCATATTGGGATGAGTACTTCTATTCACCATATCTCGAAGAATATCCATGTAGCTCATATTTTTGGGTTTGTTCTCCTTCTTCTTCCTTCTCAAGGTATACACCTACAAGAGAAAGAAAAATTTGAACAAAATTTTCCAAAGCAAATATAAGATGAAAAAATAAAAATAATAAAAAAATGTCCTTATTAAGACCACTCTAAACAATCCTTCGTCAAACTTCTAACGACTGTTACCTTCCCAGCAACAGCGCCATTTGATTAGTCGTAATATAGTCGGGATGACCAATTAAAGAATTTATTAAACTACAAGGAGGATGATACTAGAGTTTAAGGGATCTCAAGTTTATTGTGATTTTATAAGGACGATCGAAAAGGAGGATAGATAAGCATGCAAAGGAATGCAATGCAAGAAATGAAGGATAAAAGGAATGAAAAGATAAATGAATGGATTCCAAATGATGCAAGGATGAGATTAACAACAATCATGGCATAGATAATAAAGTAATTATGCAATTAATTCTAATCTCTCATGGACAAGACATAGGAGCGATCACTAATACCACCTAAGCTCTCTCTCGAGATGGATAGGATATAGGCCCTCAATAAGGCTCCTAAACGCACATAGGATCGAGACCATAGCAAACACCTCCCACTAGGTACTAATTACTCTATGAGTTCCCTAATTAGGTATTAAATCATAGGCAATATTCCCTTTTAAGGTACTATGAATTTACTAATGGTTTGTGTCTCCTCATTTAATCAACTAACCTCTCGATTAAGCTAATCAAATGTTCTATCAAAGGGTTCTAAATCTAGAAGGATATATCTATCTCATTCTAAATTAATGTACATGAAGTGTATGATGAAATGATTCAATGAACTATCCTAAACACATAATTGATTTCTCAATCTAATCATATGCCCATGACAATTAATCACACAAATCATCATATATATCAAGCAATCAACAATTAATGATAGAAATAACACAAAGCCCATTCAAGATTAAAATCAATTTGCATAAAAACTAAATTATCCAACACCAATCATGGAGCTAATCTCACAAAGGAGATTAGCCTCTCATAGTCACAAGGAATTCAACATAAACATTAAAATCCTTACAAACCATGATCAATCTATAAAGATATGAACAAAAATTAGAATTAGATTCCCCCTTTGAAGTGCTTCAATGGAGATATCCTTCTTCTTCTTGTGATCTCACTCTCCCTTGCTTCCTTGATCACTTGGATGGTGGATTTGGTGGAGGGTATCAAGTATGGATGGATAGATGAAGATGATGGTGTAAAATGGAGAAAATGGTGTGTGAGGTGTGTGTACAAGCCAAGCCCACGAAAATCTACTCAAATATTGAAGTATTAGGTATTTATATCCCTTGGGAAGCTTCTAGAAGGATTTTGATTTTTTTTTTTCTGATTTTTTGCACCTGCACGGCTCGAGTCTTGTACACGGCCCGAGTCGTGTCTAGGGCTTCCGATCAACGGTGAGCTTCAGACGGCGCACGGCTCGTGTGCAGTACACGGCCATAGGGGTGGCCGTGTTTGTGATTTTGGACGACCGCGCACGGCCAACTCTTACAGGCCCGTGCGCGGTACATGCCCCGTGCGCAATACACGTCCCGTGTACCAAACACGGCTGGACGTTTTTTTGCAGTTTTGCTTCCTTCTTTCTCCCGCATTTATTTTGCTCCGTTTTTCACCTATTTAACATTTAAAAGTTCATTCACATACAATTCCATAAAAACACATAACACCACCAAAATACATATAAATACGGATAAAACAATACGAAAAATACACACAAAAATGCACTAAAATATAGGTGAAAATAATGACAATCAATGTACGTGCTCTTAATCTCTATACAATAACCTCGACACGTAAGCCAGTATGTATTTTTTTTATTCATCAATGGGTTAGATTTACGTATATTAAATCGACAAGCTCGGTGATTTGGGAAATAGTGCTGTCTCTATGGTGTGCTGTTGATTGTAGAAGGAATCCGTGTCCTATTAAATATGTTGATGATGTCCCCTTGAGGAGCTCATAAAGCTTATCATGTAAACCATGCAGGTGAATATATTCTTGCATTATAACAAGGTTGAGTGGTATTACTCTCGGATGAGATATTAATTAATGGAGTTGTCAGTAACTTAATTAATTAATGGGCATTGTATATCTTAAACATGAGGAGACTAACGAGCTCATAATAAGAAGGAGCCCATAATATAATTTGGGATTAGAGCGGTATTGAAGTAATAATATTTTAGTGGACTATATTATTATTATTGGTCTTAAGTATAAGTTTTGGGCTAAACTTGGATACTTAAGCCCAATGGAGGCCCGACTCTAATTTCTCTTCCTGGTCCCTGCTGTAGCCCATATATAAGTCATCTCAGCTATCCGGAACACTATTATCTTGCCTAAAACATGTTGAGAGTAAGAGAGGAAGCATATTGAGAAGATCTTGAAGATCGTCACCCACACGACGTCAAGATTGGACTTGGAAATACAACAAAATACCGAAAGGTCATTAGTAGTTGTTGATCGATCTCTTCTTCAACATAGCCTAGTGAAAGGTAATATGTTTATATATTCTTGCTTTCGCTGATTTAGAAACGCATGGAACCCTAACATTTCATGTTAACCAAACGATCGAATGTCAATACATACTGCTTTCCAGACCTCAATGTGATTGCCTTGCACTGTTCTTTTTGGTTTAACTCTATGGTGGATGGAAATTTCCCTTTCTGTTGTTACGAACCAACTGTAGTAGCCAACTGACCAACTCTATGCTCCAAGCTTTGCAGTTTTGACATGGAGGAGTTCATCCCCATGATTGTTCCTTTAAGCATGTTGATTCTTAAGTCATTAGCATTATGAGTTGCTTTATTACTCACCATGTACTATTTAACCAAATCCTCGAAATCTGGTTTTTCTTCCTTAGTCTTTACTCCATGATCAAAGTTGGCTGGAAACTGAACAACATTATTCAGATTTGAATTTGAGAAATTCTCATGCCTTCTTTGTCCTTGCAAATTTTCTCCTCCACCTTGATTATTTTGTTTGCCGCCTTGATTCGGGTAGTTACTCCCCTAGAAATTCCTATAGTTAGAATTTCCATGATTGTTCTATTACCATGCCAATTTCCACCTTGGTTATTACGCGGCCCTCTATATCCTTGTAAGCTTTGACCCATGGCCTAATTAGCATCCTCAAATTCTTGCAAATCCATCACAACTCCATCACTGTCACTTCCTTGACTACTTCTCCCACTATAGAGAATACTCAAGTGTTTACTAATCTCCTCTAGTTGAGAAGTCACCTTTTCCAATTTGTCATTCTCGGACACCTTCTTTTCTATTTGCGCCACTCTACCAAGTGCATAAGTTCCCTGAACTCTATCTGAAGGCCAGTCTCTTGAGTACATTGATATGTCAACGAAAAGCTTCTCAACATCTCCAGAGCTCTTCCCAAAAATTGTTCCACCAGCAGATGCATCTACTAATACTCTCAAACCATTATCCAGACTATTGTAGAAAACACTGATAAGTTGAAACTTCTTGAGGCCATGTTGTGGACATCTTCTTAAAGTTTCTCCGAATCTTCCCATGCCTCATTGAATGTCTCATCTATTCGCTGCTTAAATTGGTTTATCTCTTGCTTTAGAGCTATCACTTTTGATGGTGCCATGAAGCATTCAATGAAAAGCTGTTGAAGCTCAGTCTAGTTGTTGTAATTCCCTTGCTCCAGTGTATCGTACCAGTACTCTCTTGCCTTATAAACCAAAGAAAACTGAAACAACATCATCTTCTAAGTATCATCATTGGCATCTGACACTTTAACTGTGTTAACATAGATGTTATAATGTTTCAGATGACCATAAGGTTCATAAAAATCTCCACCCGCAAAGTGTTCTTTCCACCATAGAAATAAGGGTTGGTCTGATATCATTTGTTTCATTGACACCTCCAACTACGTCTGTCCCTCCCAGATTGGTGGATTTGAATGTTACGCGGATGATGATGTCATCCTCATCTGGTTGTCTTGTGTTTTCTATAACTACTGTTTCAAGTTCCTCTTCAACTTCTGGAAAGTTTAGGTTCTCAATTTCCCCTTCCACTCCTAACACTGTAGATTGCTTTGGTAACTCTGTCTTATATTTCTATTTCTGAGCATTTGCACTCTAGAAGTTGTGTTAGGAACATTTCCTTCTTCATTTCTTCTCCTACCTAATGCTCGATTTTGGGATTAAATTTCAGGAGTGGAAGCCCGTTCTTTGATCTCGTGTGCATACACCTGCAAAGGAGAATTCAAGTTAAAGAAAATATTACTAACACAAAATTATCTTAATTAATCTAGCAATAACAAAAAAATAAATAATTACACCATTCCCAGCAACGACGCCAAAAACTTATTGCACGTTTTACATATACACAATTTAAAATCTCCAAGTGAAAGGATATCTATTGTAGCGGCAAGTAACCAAGTTTATTATCGAACCTTGAGGACGGTAAACTATTTATTTCTAATATCACTAGAATAAATAAGACATGTAACAAATTATCAATATTTTGAATTTTCTAAAAACTAATGAAGACATAAAAATTAAATAAGAATTAATTAAGAAAATTTAAAAATTAACTCTAGGGATTTCAGATTAAACCTATTAATCTAATACTATGACATTTGGGTTCAATTATGTGGAAGTTATGGAAGAATCGCCAAAGTAAATAAATTCACTTAATTGGTCTAATTAAAATTATAGTTAATCTGGTTTATTCCCTATGATTACAGGCTAATATTCCCATCTCCTTGTCTAGGTAATTGCAATATTATTTCTCTCCCTCGTCAGGTACAAGAAATTAATATGTGTTCCCCTTTTGGATATTACAGGTTTATTACCTAATTTTCTAAATATTATCAATACAACTAATCATCATAATTAATAATACCCATCACACAATCCATGTCTAATAAATTAAGGAATTAGATCAATTGCCTAAACTTATACCAAATAACTAATTAATTCTATTGCGCACACAAGTTACAATTATTTCAAACATTAATCAATAACAAGAAAATAATAATAAACATTACGCAGATTAAGTCAAATAGTCTCAAATAAATCCATGGAAAAAGTGAATAATCATTTTACAGTTTTGAAAACCCAAAAAATCAAGTACTAAATTACATCAGTTTATTCCGTCATACTCTAGAATTACAAAAAGGATTTGAGTGACAGACAACTCGCATGAATATAGGAAAGATCTTACCACAATTCATATCAACTGGAAAGAAATTAAGTTTAATGTAAAAAACCCTAGAGTGAAGAATCGTATCCGCTCTTCTCTCCGTCTCTTTCGATTGTTACAAATCTCGTTCTTGAATTGAAAACATCGGATGATGGATGGAGTTGAATAAGCATGTGATGGGATTTGCGGATGGTGAATGGGTGTTCTGTCATGAGTGGTGTGTGTGTTCTGAGTTCCAATTATGCGTTCTGCTTTTTCCGTGCTCCGCAGGGTAAAAAGACATTATGGGCCTTTCAAGGATGATAGTGGGCTACTCCATCCAAATCTAGTTTGCATGGCATAACAATGGATAATTAATTCCACATGGCCCACTAATTAATTGGGTGAAAAACTTGCGTGAACTCCTTTTTTGTATCTCATGGATTGGCAACCATTGTAATTATAACCATATTGGGGCCCACCACACTCTAATTCACAAGAACTCATTAAATAACGTAGCTTCAATATTAACAATTAATTCTTCATGCATTTTGATCGTATTCCTCTAACAGCGGTATTTGCCATTTAATTACTCTTTGAATATTTCATCAATTTAATTCCAAAATAGGCTTAAAATCTACAAATCTCAACAATACCCGTGAAGTCATAAAATATATGAAAATAAATAAGAAAATCCACAAACAATGCTAAAATAATGCAAAAATTATATGGAAATGGCTTGTGAAAAGCACGAATTTTCGTGCTAATCAGTTATGATTTTCATCACACTTTCAGTCCCGTCATCAAGGCTGTTGTTGTTCATACCATACTAGCCCTTTCCGTTCATCAAAAGTGTTCTCTTCAGTAGTTAGATGTGAAGAATTCCTTTTTGAACGATGTGCTCACCAAACCTGTCTACATGGCTCAACCACCTGGTTTTGTTGATCCACGTTATCCTACTCATGTATGTCGTCTTACGAAGGCGCTTTATGGTCTTCGATAGGTACTTTTAGCTTGGTTTAAGAGATTCTGTTCGTGTCTGCTGTCCTTGAGATTTAGGCAAACACAATCAAATTTCTAGCTATTTTGTCTTACTCGGGGTTCTTCAGTCCTTTATCTCCTCCTTTATGTAGACGACATTATCATTACAAGTAATGATCAGGGTATGTTGTGACATTTCATCACTCGCACTTATTTCGAGTTTTCCATCAAGGATCTTGGTAAGTTGAATTACTTTTTGGTACTCGAAATTTCGTACACTGTGGATGGACTCTTTGTTGGTCAGACCAAATATGCTCAATCTATATTGAAGCGTGTAGATTTGTTGGATAGCAAGCTTGTTTCTACTGCTCTTGCAGCTAGCGAGTCTTTCTTGAGTACTAGGAAGTCATTTCATGATCCGACTTTATACCGCTCTTTGGTAGGAGCTTTGCAGTATTTGACTATTACTCGGCCTGATTTATCCTATGCTGTCAACTCTGTGAGTCAGTTTCTCCACTCTCCCACTGAATTTCATTTTTCAGTTGTGAAGCGCATACTTTGTTATGTGAAGGGTACCATCTATTTTGGTTTATCCTTCACTCATTCTCCCGATAACTCTATTGTGGGTTATTCTGATGCCGATTGGGCTCGGTGTATTGAGATACATCACTCGACTTATGACCATTCCATCTGTTTAGGTGGTAATTTTGTCTCATGAATTGCTAAGTGATTAGCCATAATTTGTTGTCGGGTTGACTAATTCAAGAATTTATCGAACCACATTGAGGAAGCTATTAGTGCTTAATCGATCTCACGTTTCTTGTAATTTTATAGAGATGAATCATCAATGGAGTGGATATTCAAACAAGAAAAATTAATCAAAGCAAGCAAGCAAGCAATGATCAATCAAGTTAAATAGATGGATGAAGAGTGATTTTTCAAATTAAGTAAAAGTGAGATTAACAACAATTAAAAAGTGGAAATCCTAGGATAAATGCATCAAATTCATATGATCATGGGTATAAGACTAAGGGCCAACACTAAGTTTACCTAAACTCTCTCTCGAGATGGATAGGATATGAATCTCAATTAGCTCAATGGATTGGTTCTAACTCAAACAATTCCAACTAGGTACTAACATTGAAATGAGAGTCCCTTCTCACAATTAATCAACCTCTCGATCAAACCAATCGGATGTCCTATCAAAGGGTTCTAAATCCTAAAGGACATCTCTATCTCTTTAAGATTTATAATGCACATGAGGTGTATGACAAAATGATTCAATTAATTATCCAAAATATACAATTGACTTCTCAATCTAATCACATGTTTAAAACAACAAACCACACAAATCATCATAAACATCAAAATCTAAAGCACCAATGATAAAAAATCAATTAACCCAATCAACATATGAATTTAAATACATAAATCTCAAAATTATTCAACAACTTTCATGTTGCTAATCTCACAAGGGAGATTAGCCTACCATATTCAAAAGGAAATCAACATAGACATTAAAATCCTTACAAAACATGATAAACAATAAGGTTTCAATATAAAGTGTAGATGAAAAACTCCCTTGGATGGCTCCAATGGTGATCTCCTTCTTCCCTTTGCAATTCTCCTCTCTTCCTTGCTTCTTTTCCTCAAATGGATGTGATTTTGATGGTGGGATGAAGATAGATGGAATGAATGGTAAATGGATGAAGATGATGGTGTACAATGGGAGAAATGGTGTGTGATCTATATGAAGAGTGGTTGCCCTACGAAATTTGATCAAAATGTTGAAATATTAGGTATTTATACCCCTTGGAAGCTTCTAGAAGGTTTCTGAATTTTTACCAAAATTTGCACCTACACGACTCGAGCGCATGCACTCGGCTCGAGTCGTGTCGTGTTCTGTCAGCATTTTACGGCATCAAATGGAGCTCGAGTCGAGTTCCCTACTAGACTTATGTTCTGATCCTGGACACGGCTCGAGTTCTGAACTCGAGCATGAGGTGGGCGAGTACATGTTACTGATGTTGGCGCACGGTCATCTCTTACAGGCTCATTTTTCCGCACACGACTCGTGCGACCGAGCTCGACTTGAGCTTTAGCGCTCGAGTCGTGCTTGGTCGTGCTTTATTCTTCTTCTTCGTTTCAGCTCCCGTCTCAGTTTTTGCTCCGTTTTACCTGTTTTTCATACGTCTAAGCTCATTCACACACATTTCTATAAAAACACAAAACAAAACCAAATAACACATAAATATAGATAAAATAATACGAATATGGATATAAAAAGATACTAAAATTTAGGTGAAAATATCTTTCATCACTAAAACCAACACACAGTGGCTCGTTCAAGTTGTGAATCCAAATATAGGGTATTGGCTAACGCTGCTTTAGAAATTTTTTGGCTCACGAATTTATTACGAGAGCTTCATCAGTGGCCTACAAGTTGTCCTTCACTCTTATATGTTAATAAGAGCGCTATTTTCCTTAGACAGAATCCCATTGCTCACAAGCGGGCCAAACACATTGACAATGATTGTCATTTTGTATGAGAGCTTGTTTCCTTTAGGAAGTTATACACTCAGTTCGTCCTGTCTCATCTTCAACTAGCTGACATATTCACCAAAAGCCTTCCTCGACCGGCCTTCCAATTTTTGCGTTCCAAGCTTTGCGTTTGCTTGCATCCCACGCAACGCTTGACGGAGTATTAAGAGAAAGAGTTGACTGTATCATATGTTATTATAGATTATTCTTCACATCTTTTAAAATTATATTTTGATAGGGTTTTCATAGTTTATGAAACCTATTGCTGTACAGAATTGTATATAAGAGTAAGTTCTTCTCATCACCATTTATGGGTGATCAAATATCCATTCTCACAAGTACCATTAAAAACAACTCACTATACATTAACATAATGTATTTCTTAATATAAGTGTAAAAATATCATGAATTGTCTAATACTAGAAAAAATAATTATCCGCCTACAAAAATAAATAAATAAAAATATAATATTAAATAAATAATTTATATTAAAAAAATAAAAAATAGCTAATATTCCTTTTGAAAAATTAGATACAACAATTCTTTAAAACTTGAAGAAAACTTATATTCAAAACTACATAACAATTCATATTGATGTAAACAATAAAGCTCAAGTTATTCAAAATGTAAAATATAAAAGATACACATATATTAATTTAAAATTATATAAATAAAAATTTTACAATATTTTATTGATAGTGTTAAAGTTATGTAATTCTACAGTGATAAATAAACATTTATTTCATGGAATTCTTTTCACCAAACAAAAATTATATACATGTAGTATTATTTATTAGAAATTTTTTCTTTTCTAAGACATTAAATTGTGACAAAAGGGAAAAGAGCAACATGGACAATATGGGGAAAATTTTATTTTAAGAAAGAAGATTGGAGTTTCATATTTAATCAATATCATGTACTTCTAATTTATGAAAGATTGTATGTTTATCTATGCTGAGTATGTGAATGTGACTGCAAAAAAGTAAGGAGATGGTGTGGTTGAAGAATTTATGGGTGACATTGGGAAGGAGCTTAAGAATAGTGATTTGTACAATGATAGATAGAGTGGTGTATTCTTGTCAAAGAATTTGATGTTTCATTCGAGAAATAAGCTTGTTAATTTGAAGTATCACTGCATCTATCACTTTTAGGAAAAGAAGACGTTGCAACTTATGAAGATATTTGGAAGAAAGAATCTAGCTGAACATGCTCAGACTTTGACATATCTATTCATGAAGGTAAAACTCTTATTGGCTGTAAATGAATCTTTAAAATAAAAGAAATGCAAGATGTATCCATCTCAAAGCTTTGGGACACGCGCAAGCTCCTGATTTTGATTATAAAGACACGTTCAGCCTAATGGTCAAGCTTTACCACCATTTGTGTCATCTTGACTCTTGCTATTTTTTACAACTAGTTGATTAGACAGTTCGATGTAAATAATACATTTCTTATAGTGACATTTTCTGTTGAAGATTTGTATATAAAGTAACCTTTGAGTTATGAAAATAGATCAGGTCTATTTTGTAAACTCTCCAAGGCTATTTATAGCCTTAAACAAGCTTAGGAGTTTGGTTTCTCAAAGTAAAGAGTTTTCTTCTTAGATTAGGCTTCATTAATTCGAAGACTGAATCTTTTGTAGGATAAGTAATCAATCCACAGTCTATTTTCTCATAAGTTGATAATATACCGATTACTAAAAAGAAATAAAATTGACAATTAGATTAACCATGTTTTACATCAACTCAATCATCAATTTTCTATTAATTAAGGATCTTGGTGTTTTGAAACATCTTCTGAATATTGAAGTCACATATACTTCCCAAGGTTTACATCTTTCTCAGGTCCTCAATACATTAAGGATTTGCTATAGAAAGCTAATATGTCTAATGCAAGCTATCTTCCAAGAACTATTATTACATCACCACTCTATCCAAGCACAAAGGAAACCCCATTGTACTAATTCAACTATTTTATGGAAGCATTATTGATGTTTTTCAATATATTACTTCGATATGTCAATTGAAAAATTGACTATGGTATGACATTCAAAGGCATAACCATATTAATGAAGTTGATTTTTCATATTCTTATTGAAGAGCTGACCCTGATGATATGAGGTACATCTAAGGTTTACATGTTCATTTTGGGAACAGTCCAATACCTTAGAGTTAAAAATAAAATAAAAAACATTTTTATAACTTTATCAAACACCAAAGTTGAGTGTACACGTTTAGCTAATATTATAAGATGAAGTTGTTTGGCTAGTGGCTTAACTTCAAAAACTCAAAATTTAGATTTCCATGGTTCTAAGTTATTTACGTAGATGATAAGAGTAGCATAACTGTGGTTTCAAATCTTATCTTACAATCTAGAATCAAACATTTTGAACTAGACTATTATTTCATTAGATAAATTATCACCGACAAAAACATTCGCACCAATATGCTCTTTCTTTGGGTAGAAGTACAAAATTTTTTACAAAGTCACTATGCATTTTCAATTCTTCGCTTAGCCTCGAGCCTCACTCAAATTGAGAGGGATGTTAGCAAGCATTATATTGATTAGTTGGTCGTGTGTGTGTTCAGGTGCACAAGAAGCTCAAGAATATTACACTTTATACTAAAGGATATATATCTTCATTCATAAGATTATAATTTTTCCTTTGGAAGTGTCGATTGAAATATGAAAGGAAATTATGTTTGACTAAGAAAATTAATTATTTTTTTATTTGAAAAATAAAAAATATTATTCCTTTTAATACTAAAAGGTTTAATATAAATACACAATAGCATGAAATAGAATTAGTACTCATCATGAGTATTAAAGGCTATAATATAAATACACAATAGCATGAAATATATTATAATAATAAATAAAGAAGAAGATAATAGTGAAATCAGAATGGGAAAGAGAGAAGAAAGAGAAGAGCCAGAAAGGGAGGTTTTTCATTCATTCTCATCAACTGTTTACATTTACATAGTGTATATACTACTCCCACTTCCTACATAAGTGGAGAGTAGGTTATTCCTTTAGTAATGGCCACATCACACTTATAATATTACAACACTCCCCCTTGGACATTACGCCGTCATATTCATGTCTCGTTAAAAACATCGCTAGAAAATCCTGTGGAAAAAAACTAGTCGAGGAAAAAAGTATATATCTTATGATTTTCATGTGTTATAATAGCTGTCTCGTTAAAAACCTTCAACTAAGAAAACCTATTGAAAAAACCTTAGTTAAGGAAAAAAGAGTATAGCTTGATCTTCAGGACCCAATCTTCAGGATTGTTAAAAGTTATCGTTCTTCTTGAACATGATAATTTAGTCTGCCTCATTCAAAATCTTTTAACTAAGAAAACCTCGTGGGAAAAACTTAGTTAAGGAAAAAGAGTGCAGCAATGATTTTCAGGATTTAATCTTCAAGATTATTTAGAAGTTGTTGCTCCCCCTGAAATAATAATTTAATCTGCCTCATTAAATACCTTGTAACTAAGAAAACCTCATGAGAAAAACTTAGTTAAGGAAAAAAGAGTACAACATTGGTCTTCAAGACTATCTTCAGGATTGTTTAGAAGTCATCGCTCCCTTTAAACACAATAATTTAGTCTATCTCATTAAAAACCTTCAACTAAGAAAATCTCGTGGGGAAAAACTTAGTTAAGGAAAAGAGAGTGCAAACGTCATGAGTTTGACGTGTTAGCATCAGTTACCTCATTAAAACCTTAAGCATCAGTTACCTCATTAAAACCTTAAAGCTATGAAAACTCAGTGGGAAAAAATTTAGTTAAGGAAAAAGAGTACAATCATTGGTTTTCAAGACGTAATATTCTAGATTGTTTGAAATTATTACCTCCCCTGAAAACAACGTTATTTTAAAACATAACTACTGATCTTCAGGATCTACATTTATGAATTTAATTGAAATCATCATTCTCCCTTAAGATATCAGTCTTATGGGTTTACATAATATAATACTTCGAGTAAAACTTTCAAAGATACAAGTTGGGGGTAAGTAATAAAAATAAATCATCTGGATTGTTACATGAGTAAACTCTTTGTGTAATATTTCATCGCTCTTCAAGAGTTCATATCATCACATGAGTGAAATAAATTCATTGTCTTTCTCCATGTATAATTTGCTCATGTTTTATGTAATACATAATTTATTATCTCATAAAGATTGCAAGGGAGTATACACAAATTATGATGCCACATAGGCTTCAAATGTTTTATATCATCCATCATAACAATACACCAGTCTGAATTTTAACGTAATGGGGATCGAATCATAATTAATATTCGACTAATATACATGTCAATGTCTTATTGGTTTCTTATAATTAGACTAATATATATTTTGTATCAAAGTGATTCATGAGGATATATTTAATTTTAATTAAAAGTCTCATTGTCAGAGAATCATAAAAATCTTGCTAGCATGATCATCATAAATGCATATCAGGTCTGATACAATTATGAAAACTTTTAAAAAGCACTAAAAGTGAGACTTCTGGTCCAAAATATCCTCATTATATACTTCAAGTATACAAACATTTATTTTCCTCTTCAGGGGATTAAATATAATAATTGACTTGCAAAATTGAATGAGATTGATAAAAATTATACATAAAATCATCATCAGGTAAATTAACTGGTGCTAAAATTCAATCTTTCTTTAAAATAATTCTCAATCTACATGCTGAGATGATTCTTTGGTTAATCAAAATCTTTCATTTTGAAAAATCCGTCATTTGGCATGAGTAAACTTTTACAAATTTCTTATGTGTTCCAATCTTAAACCATATATATAAATATAAGTAATATTACTTCTTCAAGAGGAAACCATCCAATTAAAATGTAGTACATTTACATAGTTTGTCTTAGGTTCGTAATGATTTATATCCATCGGGGATTTTCATATATCCATCACGAGTTTATATTCATCAGGAATTCTAATATAGTTTACCGTCTAGTGACGTGTATTAACTGTATATCTAATTTTGTTGTAACTATCATATAATTAAGTAGTGAAATGTTATATAATAACTTTATAATGGGAGGATGTTCATTATCAATTAATTTCGAGTCTCTGCAAAAACTCTTTCACTTTTAATCTCGCTTTGTTTTCACCACTTCACTTTTTGCACGTCATTCTGGGAGAAATATTTATATTCATTAATATAGCATTTCTAATATTTAAGGATAAATTCTTAGCGAGTAAAGTTCTATTTCAATTGTCCTTTTCTGTCTTACATATTTTGTATGCTTCTGGCACTTTGTCATTTCTTATAGACACTGGATCCAAATTTTTAAGACAATAAGAACAATTAAATAGATGAATCTATTGTCGACAACTTCAATAATATAATAAATATATTTCTCCCAATGATTATAATAACTCTATATTTATTTAACTAGATCCTCATCATTTCCTAAATGTTTGGATCTAGCCATTTCGCATGCCCAGTATTTTAATTATTTGGTGCGTGTAATTTATTGGGTATTTAACTTCTGGATAAATTTATTTGAGAGTGTTCTTGTTTTCAAACAAACTCTCTAACTTATTTTGGAAGTGACTATTTTATGAATTTTATTTTCCGCGGACTTTTGATTTTTCACATCTATTAAACCTTTCACGCTTCTGGCGTTGAAAATTATTAGTAAAATGATGTCCTTGGGGAACTCCACTTCTAGTGGTGAATCGGTAATAAGTATTTGGGACTTAGTCACTTTTTATGATAATTTGACGGTTTTATTTTCTAAGTAAATTAATTATCTACTGAACTTCTGGTTCAATTTGTCTAGTGCAAGATAATGAAGATGTTTTTATATTATGAAATTTCTCGGCATTTCTTTGAATATTGGGCTTTTATCTCCCCCTAATTCCGTGAAATAGTCTTTATTTAAAGTGCAGTTAGCATACTTAAATATATATTGATCCCCTATTTGGGCTTTATTATGTATTTAAGAATAGACGAATTTATCATTAAATACCCATTAAGGTACGTTGTTGTGGTGATATATTTACAAAATGTGAACTGCACACTTTAATGTATAGTTGCAGATGGGAAATGTGAAGGTTTCTGGCCTTGATTAAACACTAGTTATAAGGAGGTATTATGTGATAATGATATGCAGGAGCCAGATTTGAATTAAATAATTTTATATTCCCTAATAAGCAAAATAATTGTTAGAATTTTATAATAAATTATTCACTGAGTGTGGACATAAAAAATCTGATGTTCCACTTATATGGTGTATGTATTTCAAGATTATTTCAATTGACTTCAATTGAGTAGTCAAAATTTGAGATCTCATAATTTCAATGAAATGATTGTAAAATGACTTATTCTTAGTCCAATTTGTGGATACATCAATAAAATTTAACTTTGGTCATAACAATTAGAAAATTCGACCAATATTTATCTTAAAATCTCTTGAACATATTAGGATATTTAATTCCAACTTTAGTATATGAATGTCATAAAAAATTTCGTTCAAGCAAGTTGCACAGATTTATCCATGTGAAATAAAGAGGGAATAATATCATTTCTTCCATGATTAGAAATGAACATCTGGCTCATCTATGTTGCCCAAATAACCTAATTTCGCATGCCACAATTTATATATTTTTTTAGGTCTAATAGCTTTAAAGTCATTGCAACATGTAAATAATTTAACAAATACAACTACTTTATTACATGTGACACTATTTCATGAAAGGGGAAAAAATTGTTACTTTAATGTATCACATGCTTCAGGCACCACTTCTAATTTTATAAAATTAGATATCTTATAAATTAAGATCGCACTTGACATCTTCATAATTTACGAGCTCAAACTCTAAAAGATCTTGCACATAAAGTCGTGGGTTCAAATTCTATAACTCATACTACCTCCATCCTGTAGAAAGGTACCCACTAGCTTTGTAATTTACAAAGGAAGCGCGTACCTTTCTGCGGGATGGAGGGAGTATTAGTTATAGTTAAAAAAAAATCTTTGCTTCAAGCAAAATCATGTGATCATATGACTCACCATTGATACATTTTCTTTTTCATTATTTTATATCTAATGATATCAATCAAATATTTTGGTATACAACATATATGAGACCAATGATAATTATATTCATATTTATAGCAATTCTGCTTCTGGTGAATTGTTAATTATTGAATAAAATTTATTTTTGAGCTTGAATTTTTTTTAATTCATTCTATAAGTTGTGGGTAATTATTGTAATGTCTTTAACTTCAACGCTGTGCTAGAGCTAATTTGAATGATCTCAACCACCTCGATAGATCAATTTTAATTACTTGACTACAACCTCTTGCTTATCATAAAAAATACAACATGCTTCAGGCACTAGTTTGAACCATAGTATTTCATTATGAGTAAATTATGCTTTTCTGCTTGCAATAATGCAGAAAGAAACTTTGAATACTTTATGTATTGTAAAATGGAGTAATATTTGTAACTGATTTAAAATTTTAAAATAAAAAATCCAATAAATCATATTGAGTCTGATGAAGAATTATCACAGTTTGTTAAAGATCCTTCAGAAATTGTCATATATTAAATGAATCATGTTTCAACAAATACTCATTGTTAGATATTATAAAAAAGCATATTATTGACTATGTCTTCTGGACATGATTCATTTAAAATTTTGAATAATAATTCAAGAGGTAAGGTGGTTAATATTAGACCCACATTAAGTATTTTTGTCATTATTGGTGAGCTCGTCAAATTTTCTCTTTATTAATGTCAAATATTTTCACAAAAATACATCATGATTCCTTTTACATAAAGTCGCGAGTGTATGAATATATAAATACATATACATAATCATAAATTCTATCATGAGTCTATCCAAATGATGCGAATTATAAAGAAATAAAAATATTTTTAGAACTTTCCAAAAAATATTGATCATATGTTGTGCATGTTTCTATTACTTTAATCTATACCGCACATCTTGCAAATCTCACATGCATTTAATCTATGAATAAATATGCCAACCATTTCCATAAATTTGAAGAAAAATAATATAACAACATCAAGTTTCATTTCATATTCAATCTTAAACACTTTTTTTTTTATTATCCTTGAGGCCTTTGGAAAATTTCAGAATTTTTTTATTATTTACTATTTTTTATATGAAACTATTTCATATGAAATGAGAAGAATATTATGAAGGCATATCTCCAAAATCTTAAATAATCTCAACTCCTAATTTTTGTTTTCAATTTAATAAAAAAACTTTAGAATCATGTGACACAAGTTTACTCCAAATTTATTACACATACATGTATCACAACCAGGAGAGAAAAAATTGATCCTGATATTTTTCATTATTATAATAGATTTAAGAAAAACGTACGGAGTTTTAAAATGATTATAATAGATTATAACTCGCATATATTTCGATATTCTAATGAAATTTACGACGGTCCCAAAAAAACAACAAATCTTATACAACAGTATTTTCCAAAATATCATCGACTGATTTTTCAAAAAAAAAAATCCAAAATCTTATATCACAATATTTTCAAAAAAAAAAAACAAAAATATCGATTTTCTAAAACAAATCCAAAATCTTATATCAATCACAATATTTTCCAAAAAACATCAAATATCATTGACAAATTTTATGTCAAAACATATCCATGTTAAAATTTCACATAAATCAATTACTAGATATTTGTTTAAAAAAAATGGTGATGGGCAGTTATATATAGACGATAGAAAGTGGAAAGAAAATAATATGTTCTTCATACTAAAACCGTCATCGAAGAAAAAGGAAGGCTGATGTGTTTACATCATCACCATCATCAATCATCAATTGGATTTAAGAATAGAACCTATTAGAAATACACGATTGTTTTTTAGGGCAACATCTCAAATCTTTGATTATTTATTTACTGCTGAACATCAACTTTAAAAGAATACGGCAACATCAACTCTCAGGAGAACAATCGTGCTGATAACGTGTTATAATAATAATTAAAGAAGAAGACAATAGCGAAATCAAAATGGGAAATAAAGAAGAGAGAGAGGAGCCAGAAAAGGAGGTTTTTCATTCATTCTCATCAACTATTTACATTTACATCGTTTATATACTACTTCCACTCCCTACATAAGTTGAGAGTAGGTTATTCCTTTAGTAATGACCAATCACACTTATAATATTAGAACAAAATAGAATTACTACAACTCATCATGATTCCCATTAAGGAGATTTGGCCAAATGGAGATCATTTATGGTTACAATTTGTTGTCTTCTTGTAGTGAGCTGTCAAGGGCAGCCTAGTGTTTTCAATATAGTAGTATACACGGGATACTAATCTTTGTAATTATATTTTTTTAATCGTTGAAAAAGTTTACAACATTACTATCTCAGTCCCGAGGGTTTTTTTTTTATTTTGGGCGTTCCACCCAAAGAATCTAATTTCCTTTTTAAACACATGGATTCAAACACACCCACTAATACAATTAAAATATGGGTTTCACACTCCCACTAATACAACTATCTACTACATATTAAATAATAATATTTTTTAATCCACGTGCAAAAAGCAAAAGACCTCTTGCTACATGACGAGAGTATATGTTTAAGGGAGTATCATGGAATCGGAAACTTTTATGTCTCCAACTTTTTCTTAGGACTAATTGTAATTCTGCACTAAAAATTGATACTAATCCCTAAGGTAATTACTAAATCCTAATGGTAGAGTAGGTTATAAAACATAGAAAAGAAAAAAAAAAGGAAAAAAAAAGTTTCATTAAACTGTTCATAAAATAATTTGTCATTTTCTATATTTTCTGGCTATTCCCGTGTCCTTTTCTTTGGTTTCTGCTTTTCTCTATATATATTATTTACCATAAAATATTTTGCAAATTATTTATTTATTTTTAATTTTAATATCAGGGTAAACTCGTACATATTGAATGAAGAATGAAAAAAAGATAACCTTATATAATTTCTTTATTTTGATTCAACCATGTTATCTGTATCTTATGTATGTGCGAATATATTTTATATCTTATAGACAGTTAATTGTTGTAACAGCTTTCGATGTGCGGGGATAATATCTCAAAATAAAGTGCTCCTTGTGTGTATTGGATTTGACCCGAAATAAAGAAATAAGGAGTATATTTTTTTAAAAAATGGTCAGTTACTATCAGGTACATGATGTAATTCAATATCATTTTAAGATACAATCATAAAATATTATTACTATCAACTATATAATTATAATGTAATATTTCATAATTGCCCATATACAGTATGCGGTTGCATTTTTTTTCTTGCATAATTTTTTTTTGTAGTACACGTGGTTTAGTATCTATTGATCAGTTGAGTCACCATAATTTAAACCTCCACTACTCTTTCGGTCCGGGGTGTAGGGGCGCCTGATGTGGACGATTTGACATAGGATCAGCCCCTAGTGATTAGTTGAGCCACCATAATTTACCCCTCGACTATTCTGTCAGGCCAGGGTGTGGGGCTTGGGGTAGGCGATTTGACATAGGATCACATATTCCAACTTCGTATTTTTTATACCACTTTTTAAACGTTTTATAATAACATCCTAAAATAACGTCACATGTCCTAAGGGTTTAATAGTTATTTATAGATTACAAATTTTTTTATGTTATAAACACGAACGAAACAAGAATTATGAAATAGGAAATCCAATATGCCATAAGAGTTTAATATAGTGATTTATAGGGTATAACTTTTCTACATTATGGAATACAATGAAACACAAATTACTCCCTCCGTCCTAACTTCATCTTCACACTTTCTGTTTTGATCCGTCCCAAATTCAACTTCACACTTCCATAAAAAAAGCAACTAACTAATATCCCTCTAACATACTTTAATTTTAAATTTGTCATCATCTTTATAACACACATAACATACTTTATTATTTATTTATTACTCAAAAATACCATATTACCTCCAAAAGTAATTCAAAAAATAACTTTTCTTAGACTCCGTATCTACAGTAAAAGTGAAGTTGAATTTGGGACGGAGGGAGTATAAAATATGAAATCCAAGCCCAGGCGTACCTTTCATGTACGAATGTACTTTTTATTTTGCGTGCGTTTTATAGTAACTAAAATTACATATTTACATTAATGGAAAATTACAAAATAAAACGGAAAAGTTTTAAGTGACGTTCGTATGGAATCCTCACAAGTTGCTCACACAAGGTACTTTCTCCTTTTAACACACCAAATGGGTTCGTAGGGTTCTTTGAAGGAAATACATTCCTAATGATAGATTAGTCACATTTACTGAAAAAAGTTTGTCTCACCATCATATTTGTAAGATAAGAAACTAACAAAACATACAATAAATTTTAGAGTCCAACTTAGTAAAAAGTTTGTCTCACCATCATATTTGTAAGATAAGAAACTAACAAAACATACAATAAATTTTAGAGTTCAACTGCTGTGCACCAGGTGCACCGGTACAATTGAACGATCTTAACCCGTTAGATTATATTTTTATTCGATCTCCATAATCAAATAAAATAAAATAATTAAAATTTTAAAAACAACTATCCACTAACCCCTATTTTAACCCATTAACCCTTAGATCCACCGGTACACCCGATGCACCACAGAATAACCATAAATTTTAATTGCATTTTTTTCATAGATTTCCAAAAATCAATTACCCTAAAACTTTTAGGGTAGACACAAATTGTCATCCATTTAAATTAAAGTTAAAATACAATAATGTAAAAGTACAACAAAAATTTATCCACTTACCCATAAAAACATTATACTTTCGTATCATCTACGTGAAAAAACAAACTTATGCTCTGATATGGAAAGGAGGGAGTAACAAAAACAACCAATAATTTTATTGAATTTGTAAAAGTGCAAGAATAAAACTCAATCGTAAAGAGTGCAATGCATTAGATGACCACAGTACATGATGAAGAAGCTGATGCCTGTAAATGGTGATCAAAGGAAAGAGATAACAAAAAGTAATAATAACACGCGCCCATAGAAGCATATATGTAGACAACACAACTCAACAGATTAACTCAAATTTACACAGATAACAGAGGAAGCCAACTCAAATACAGTCCATAACAATGAAGAACCACCACCAGTGAATGCTAAAAAAGGAAACAAAGAATTTAGAGTCAAGACTTGAAAAGGATTTAGTGTACAAAGCCCCATAAAAAAGGTTCCACAAGTTATGTTATTCACACTAATTTCAGCAACTAAAATGGCAAGTTAGGAGCCACTAGCAGAGGAGCTTTTAGAACCAAACCACAGGCATTTATCTTTCACGGCTTCTGATTCATTTGCATACTCTTTGAACCTATACTCTTCTTGCTTGCAATTAGAAGGTACTTTCCCTTCACTGTAACACTGCGCGCACAGACTGAAGTGAGATTTCATCTCCTTGAAACGGGACCCGATTATCGGATAACGGCACGTGGCACAAACATGGCTCCCATGTCGACTCCTGTCCCCAGTTTCGAGCTTTAATAAAGTGGACATGATACTAAAGCCCCATTCTTGATCATCGAACATGGTGACAAACTCGGTGAACGAAACCAATGAGTCATCTGTTTCTCCATGAATTTCCAACATTTCGCTTATACCGTGTGTGGGAATGCAGATGGCCCTTAAAAGCTTTATGTATCTTTGTGCATCTGATTTATTTATCTGACTACTTCCTTCATTCACAGGTCGCCATAGCAGTGATTCATAAGCAATTTGCTTCCGCTTCTCTGCAGAGCCACCACAGAGTGGCGCAATAACAGAAAAGAACATGCCTAAATCAACCCTCCCTGACTCCGAGTCATCCAACACAGAGAGAATCTTCTGGTTAATAGCTTTAACGGCCCCAACAAATGTTTCAGGCTTCAAGAAACTAAGCAATTTGTGAAGAATCGCCTCCAATGAAGCTTTGCGTATTGATTTTTCAGGCATACCACTCCCTGAATAGGAGATTGGCACATCCCCTTCACTCATTTCTTTCTTTATCTTCTCAACGTCACACCGATTCAACCTAGTTATCCTCTGAAAACTTCTAATATCAAGCGCAACAGTTAGTTCTGGCCTCAAAGTTGTTTTTTCACCGACAGTCTTAAATTTTGAAGGCTCCACAGTAATGAATGCTGACTCACTATTGCCATTCCCATTCCCATTCCCCCTCAGTTTCCTTTTCTGAAGCTGCTTCAAGTGTGATATAGCATCATGCAATTCTACCCTGTTAGTCATTTTTAAAGCCTCTTTCAACGCCTTCCTAGCTTCGTCATTTTCTCCAGCTCCTAACAAAGAGACAGCTTTATTCAGCTGTGCCCTCCAGTGGTTTGGCCACACTCCCAAAACCCTAGTATACATCTCCGACGCCCTCTGATACCTACCCATATCCATGTATAACCCTCCCAAGTTGTACAGAGCATCTACATGGCCAGGTTTTAGATCAATCGCCTTTTGAAACTCCTTAATTGCATTTTCATCATCAGCCACAGCATGCAAAGCAGATGCTAAATCACAGTGAGCATCCGCATAATCATTCTTCATATAAATAGCCTCCTCTAAGGCCTTCACAGCTGCCTTATACTCCCCAACACCGAAGAGAGCACTGCCTAGAAGCTTCAAAGCCCGAAAATGAGTGGGGCATAAAATAGCAGCCTCCCTATAATGCTCGCAAGCACTAAGAACCATACCTTCACCTTCAAGCGCAATTCCCAAATTCACATGAATTTGAGGCAACAAATAGGCCCATTGATTCCCCCCAGCCTCTGCTGCCTCTAATGCAAGAAGAAACTCCCCTTTAGCCTCACTATGCCTCCCAAGAACATACAAACAGTTCCCAGCCCTAAAATGTGGCTTAACATCAAATGGAGTCAATTCACATGCCCTCTTAAAGCTCACCAAAGCCTCCTTGAACAGATAATGCTCATACAACACTCTACCTATGGCCATTTGCCCGTCGAAAGCCTCAGCTCTAGACCGAGCCCTATCAGCTCGCGATCTCAAGACCCCTAACTCTTTAACAAAGGCTGCATAATCAGGACCATATTCATCCCAAATCACTCTCTTCTCGGAAATCTCACTCGATGGGCCAAGCTCCCTAGACCATCCAGGATCTGAGAAAACGTCTGAATTATCATTCTTTATCTTCCCATCTTTCATCTGTTTCGTTTTCAACCTTTTGATCAAGGTCTCTAGATCATCAACAAGTTTCCACGTATCATCAAACACAATGCCATGATTAGGAGAAGCAGCCCAAGCAGCAGTACGCTGCTTCTTATGGGGTTCCATCACACGTTCATCTGCAACAGAGGAAGACGACGCCGCTTCTTCAGATGCTTGTGAAATTCCATTCTTGTCCTCTGCCGGTTTGAGCTCGAGGCCAAGGGCATCGAAATCTCGATCAACATCACCGGCTCCGTCGTCGTAAGTGCGAAGAAGGCCGTCAAAGGAGAGCCCTTTTTCGCTGTCGATGTATTCCCCATACGTTCGGAAAATCTCGTCGAGAATTGCGTTAATTTGCTCATCGCTGAATTTAACCCTAGGGTTCACGGCCGCCACCAACGCCGCCATCTCCTCCCTGTTCAAACCCCCATCACGGTTCGCATCGAATTGCTGAAATATTCTCTTTACTTTCTCCGATCTGCTTCCTCGAGTCGTCATACTCCGGTTCACCCGTAATTAACCAAATTTAGGTTTTCAAATCAGAAAGGCGGACCAAAATTTGAAATAAATATGCCGCTATATCAGATTTGGGTGAACCGAAATTGAGAGTGAAGGGTTCTACTATACAGTCTCTAAAGCTAGGGCTTGGAATGAACAAATGAATTGAAGAAGTTCAATTACCGAAACACATTAGAGTTCCTAAATTTGGTGAAAAACAGAGATATGATTAAATCTTCTGTTGATTGAAGTTGAGGTGAGGAGTGTGTGCACCTGTAGTTATCTTGCCATGATTAAGTTCTTGGAGGACAGATAGAGAGATGAAGGGAGTGAAAAAAAGGCCTGCATTCTGTTTTTCTCTCCAAATTCCTTTTCCATTGATTATCTTTTTTCTTTTTTGTTATTTTAAATAATTTGTTATTACTATAATTTAGACGTTTTTCTGGCCGTGGGACGTGGACTGAGCCTGATAGAATGGATGGGTGGGACCTAAGACAGACGGTATTTATTTCATCTCTTTTATTAGAATTTTAAAATAATTTTCTTTTCATTTTCTGTTGTCTATTTTATTTGGGTTCTATTGAAATTATTATGGGTTAGTGGGTATCATTATTGGCTTAATTATGACTATTAGAAAATTTAGAGGTGAAACTTTCCTTGTGTATGAATGGAAATATATTGGTTTGAGAACATTAACGGAACGAATTATGTGAACTAGTATTACATCCGTGGAAATGAACGGTTATTGAAAAAAATATACTAATTTTCTTCATTTTAGTAGGTGATATTAGGAATAAAATTGAGATTTTTAGATTTGAAAATATAATAATTAATGATATAGGTAGATAGTCGATTTTTGTTAGGTAAGGTGTGTGTTAAATGTGGCTGTTATATGATTTGATCTGACTAATCTAACATAATATGAAGAAAGAATAGAAGAAGAACACAAGAATTTCTCCCACGTTTGTGGGAGTTTAAATTAGAGAGTTTATTTCTATCTGTGTTTTTTTGGTGGTGGAGATAACTCTCCTTACAGTGGTAATGATGGTGAAGATGCAGGTGAACTAGAGGTTGAATATGAAGGTGAAGATGGAACTGATCCTGAAGATAAAGGTGCCGCCCCCTCTTATACAAGTGGGGTGAACCTAGTAGTAAGTGGGCATTAAATGCATATGCGCATGAGGCTATTAAAAGATATGTGGTAGGATTATCCTCCTAGTAGATATCTTAGGGGATATCTACTGGACTTGTAGGGTGTCAGGCCCAAGTGTGACTGTGGGAGAACATCAAGTATGCAACTTGGTGGTGGGACAGTAGAGAGAGAGAGATAGTGAGTGAGTGTAGAGAGAGGTAGGATGACTCTTGGTGGTGGGAGAGTATAGAGAGAGAGATAGTAAGGAGCAAGTGGGTGAGAGGAGAGGGAAGAAATGCCTTCTACCTGCCTCCTCCATGTGGGCGAGCGCGTGCTTCTCCTTCGCTCGGTCTCCCTTGCTCTCCTCCTCGGATGGGCAGCCTCTGTCTTCAAATATTGATCCAGGCCCACTTGTGGGTTCAGTCTAAATGGTAAATGGTCCTACCACATTAGCCCCCAGGCTTTGGCTTCACGGGGCTTGTAGAGTGAAGGCGAGGCCTTTTTTTCCCAGTGTGTGAGACCGTCGCCGATTTTGAAGACTCAGATGGCGGTCAGAATGAAGATGGATGTGAAGGTGAGGATGCCCCTTTGGAGTCGTGGAAGGTTGTTGCCTTGAGGAGATGGAAAAGCTTGCTACTTAAATGGGCCCAGGAGGTTCGGAGGTCGGCTCTGAATGACTCAGAATGCGGAGGCTTAGAAAGGCTCTGCGGATGCATGCACGCAAGCATGGAGGAACCCTGCGTACAAAGGCATGCAGTCTCGGAGGGACTCCGATTGGTCGGCTTGGAGGGACTTCGATCGGTCGGTGCGGAGGCTTCTCGGTCGGAGACGCGGAGAGTAGGAGGAACCTCGATCGGTCAGATCGGAGGTACTTCGGTCGGTCGGTGCGGAGGCTTCTCGATCGGAGATGTGGAGAGTCGGAGGAACCTCAGTCGGTCGGCGTGGAGGCTCGGAGGGACTCGCACGTACGCACGTAAACGCGGAGGTGACCTCTGAAGCGCGACCTCGTCTTCTATGCTATGTGGTGACATGTGTGGAGCACCTATCACATTAGCCCTCGTGGTGTAACCTCACACAGAAGTGATTGATCACTCGGCTACAGATGATCCTTTATTGGAATATCTTTTCGGGATGCTTTATTTTGCTCCGGGCCCATGTTATGACTTGGCGGTCGACTATATTGGTCAGATCCGATTTAGCTCACAGACTGTTGACATTCGATCATTTTGGTTAACGTAACCCGTTAGGATACCATGCATTTCTATCATAGCGGAAGCAATAAATCATAGAAACGATTACCGTTCACCAGGGTATGTAGAAGATGAAAGATTCTCGCTGGCAGACTGTGCAGTCCCACGAGAATGGCCATAACTTCCTCTTCTGATGTCGGAATTGAATGATCTTTGTGTTCAGACGATCCTCTCTTCAATGGCTTTCTGTAAGTATATTGATCATCAAATTCTAAGTACTGTAAAATTTTATATAAATTTTGCAAGGTGGCGGACAGCAGCAGCAAACTACCTTCTGATCTTCTACCTTATGTCCCAAGTCCGATCTCGACGTCGTGTGGGCGAAGATCTACGAGACCTCCTCAATCTGCTCTCAACCCTCATCACACGTGAATAATAAATTAGATTAGAGTTCCAGATAAGTTGAGGTGACTTATATACATGGACTACAGCAGGGACCAGAGGAGAAATTGGGTTGGACCTCCATTGGGCTTAAGTAAGCTTATACTTAAGTCCAATAATAATAATATATTCCACTAAAATATTATTACTGCACTGCCTTTCCAATCCCAAAATTACGTTTTGGGCTCCTTCTTATTATGAGTCTGTTAGTCTCTGCATGTTTAAGATATACAATGTCCATTAATTAATTTAAGTTACTGACAACTCAATTAATTAATATTTCATCCAAGAGTAGTACCACTCAACCTCATTATCATGCCGGAATAAATTCCACCTGCAGGGTTTACATGATAATCCTTATAAGCTCCTCAAGGGGACATTATCAACCTATGACAGATACGGATTCCTTCTATAATCAACAACACACCATAGAGACAACATTACTTCCCAACTCATCGAGTTTGTTGATTTAATTATATGTAAATCTCAACCATTGATGAATCAAAGAAATATATATTGCCCTACGCGTCGAGGTTATTGCATAGGGATTAAGAGCACGAACTTCCATAATAACTGAAATCAAGTTCTCCTATAAGTCAGTATAAGTCGAACGATCTCAAGCGGTCCTGCTCAATACACACAAGTGCACTAATGTGATTCTATAGCCAAGACAAGCTAATACCAAACCACATTACAACCATCCGGATAGAGAGTCACCGTCTATCTCGGTTGTGAGCATCTGTTTATACTTTATAAGAAAACCGATAATATGATCTTCTGCGTGTTGTCGCACAACATATTATCTACAGTATAAAGAAAGTGGACTATTGCATCGAACATATAAATAAATTATAAGATGCAATCATTTGATCATATGATTCTCATTTCAAATTAATTGTTATAACATTGTTCATACAAAAAGTTAGACTTTTATTATATAATCCAAAAATCTCCCACTTATACTAAAAGACTATGCTGTCATGTCTTCCGCCATACATCTGATTCTCACTCCCACTACACGACCATTAAAAGCTCTCGCCTTAATGTCCTGGTGAATGGATTTACTAGGTTATCATCCGATGCAATCTAGGCAACAACTACCTTCCCCTCATCATACGGTTTCTCGTAACAGGTGGTACTCGTGCTCCATGTGTTTAATTGCCTTATGGACTGTGATTCCTTCAAGTTTGCAACTGCACCAATATCATCAATATAAATTGTGATAACCTTGGGCAAACTTAGAATCACATCAAAGTCCATCATGAAGTTTCTAGAGTCATACAGATACTTTGGCTGCCTCATAGGCTGCAATTTATCATCTTTCCATGATGGAATCCGGAGTCTGAAATATATTTCTATATAACACTCCTCCACACTATGACTCAACTTCTTAAAATTAAACACATAACCTTGAGGTGGATTTCCTGCCGTCCATTCTGACTAAAAAATCTAAATCTACGTAATCCACAAGAAGCAGTGAATCTGCCCTGTAAGCCTACATATAATTTCCAGTCGTTCTCAGACACTTCATATATGTCTTACCACAGTTCATCATTCTTGTTCCGGGTTAGTTGATACCCACTGTTCATGCCATTGGCAAAACAGATATCCAATCTCGTGCATAACATTCCTTAGATTAAGCTTCCTCATTTGTCGAAGCATAAGGAACCGCTTTAATCTTCTTTATCTACTTTGTGTCACAAGACACATTTCTTTAGATAAAGTCACATGCTAAAATAAGTAAGGATCGTATCATCTCATGAAGTTTGAGATAAGCATAACATCCTTTCTTGTAATCCGTATTACCGTGATCAAAAGGATATTTTTTGCTCCTCTTAAGTCCTTCATATCATACCGCTTTATCAACCATACCCATATGCCCGACAATACTTTTTCATTGTCTCCAATGAGCAAGATACTATCTACGTATAGTACAAGAAATACCACCACGTTTCTATCACTCTTTTCAATACACAAGACCCATCCGATCATTGATTAGATCCATGTCACTGGATTACCTCATCAAAACGGATGTTTCATGATCTTGAAGCTTGCTTTAGTCCATGAATGGACACTTTTAAGCTTACTATCACAATGCTCTAAGCTTTTTGCAATGAATCACACTGGTTGCTTCACATAGATGTTTCCCTTAAGACTTCCAATCAGGAAAGCTGTCTCGACATCTATTTGCTATCCCTCATATTTCATATGAGTAGCAACAAATAAAAGAGTTCGGATCAACTTAGGCATAGCTATCGGCGAACATGTTTTCTCATAATCGAACCCTTTCTTTCTGAGTATACCTTTTCGCAACAATCTTGCTTCCAAGGTTTTCACCTTATTCTATGATCCTCTTTTATTCTTGCATGCCCGCTTCCAATGGCTTTTACGCCATTTAGCGGTTCAACAAGCATCCAGACCTAATTTAAAATCCATCAATTCTATTTTAATATTCATTGCACTTTGCTAGGATTTCGCATTTCTAACTTGTAGTGCGTCATCGTATCTGTGGGTCCATTTCATGTTTGCTAGGGACCAAGTCTCACGACTCTCTCAAAACATGTATCAAACAGGTTGTCGAACATCCCTCCCACTACGACAAGACATTAATGCAATTGTGTATCAGACGTGACATGCGTTGCAGTTTACCTTGTGGTATATCCTCTTGCACAATTGGTACTAATACTTTGTGTTTTCTTCTCACATCCTTTAGGACAACTTATAAATGGGTATGTGATTTATTATATAGTCCCTTTCCAAAAATCTAGTGTTTGTGTTAACAATCACCATTCGATCTTTTAGACTAAATAAATCACCTTCATTTTTATAGCATATCCCACAAACAGACAAACATTCAAATGAATTACTGTTTCTAGGGCTTATCCATAAAATGAATTAAGTAATTCCAAATAATGCATCATCTATATAATCATTACCATAAGAGTCTTATTCCTTCTATCCACCACACCATTCAGCTGGGGCATGCCCGGTGTAGACCACTTGAGATTTAATCTCAACCTCTGATTAATAGCTCATAATTATCCTAAGAGGTACTCGTAATGACGATTAAATCGTCATTACTTGATATATTTTCCATGATGCTTTACTGTACCAACCTTGCAATTCTTGAATAAATCAAAGAACTTAGACATGCAGTGCATCAAATAAATATATTGATATCTAGAATAATCTTCGATTATTCATAACCACCTCTCGCCTGGATAATATTAGGTCCGCTTGAATCAGATTGAACCAATTCCAATATATATCTTTGGCTCTACACCCCTTTACCTTGAAAAGGTAATTAATCATTTTTACTTCTAAGTAAGACTTGCATTTCCGATAGTTTCCACTTCAGATAAACCTTACGGTCCATCTGCTATCAACTTTTGAGTCATACTCAAGTAAAATGATCTATTCTTAGACGCCAAATGCATGTTTAGTTCATCTCTGAAGGTTAATTTCTCTTACTAAGATCAGAAGATGCATTATTAATTACTATTTGTTGCATCTGTGGAATATACATGATTTAAGAGTATACAAATTGTTCACCAACGTACCATAACAGATTACAACTCTATCCTTCATTATAATGACCATGTCATTTAAATAAAATGGAGTGTCCATCTATTAATGCATAGAAACCAAATCAAATTCTTTCTATAAAAACGTACGTAAAGACAATTTCACAAAATCAAACGTTTATTCATATCGTAAGATAAATAAATAACTCCCACTGCAACAGCCACTACTCTCGTAGTATTACCCATGTATAAAATAATCTTATCCTCACTTAGTAATAAATATTTAGTGATTCTAGTATCTACACTACGTATCAGTAGGTGCCATCACTAATCATGCTTCAACGACTAGCAAGTAAGATTCTATCATTGTTCACTCCTTTTATGAAATTGTATTTCATTTATTACATGTTTTGTCAGAAGTTTCCCACCATATACAACCTCTTGTAATTCAGGAGAAACTTACTCAAAACATCTAGGCAATTATGAAGAATAAAATTGACTTAGGTTTCCCCTTCAACTTCTATTCCATGTATTTCCAATTCATTCATCAAATTCAATCATGACCTACCGCCTTTTAACTTACTCAAGTATCCGAAGAGTTACATGAGACCATCATATTTCTATGAATCTCTTATCTCTTTACTAGAGACTTTAATATGCATCATGATAAGCCTTTTGTGAGAACACACATGTATTTTTTAAGCAGTAAAATTCGAATCCAAGATTTTTTTCTAATCATCTAAATTTGGACCAGTAAATATAATTTCTTTTAGTCAACCATAAGTGAAATAAAACTATTTGAAATTTAGATAATCATAAAAAAATACACCGATCAAATCTTCGAATTTATCCATTTATATTGATTCCCTCAAAATAATATAAAATATAAATTCACCGACATCTCAAGCACCGTGAGTTTGCAAGCCACGATAGTATGGACATTTACAAACCCGAACATTTACAAGAGAAGGTTTTACCCATTAATTTCATTTGTCAACCTAACTTTATGACAAAATAATTAATAGTCGTTTCCTCTTTAGCCATACAAATAAAAGCAGTGACTCTAATGGGAAGGATACTTATTATTTACACCTAAGTGTACACCATTATTTGACCCCAAGTCCATTGCGCGAGCTTATGTGCCTTACAGATGGAGAAGTACACACGCGCTCGGATAACTTCCTACAGTCATCAATTATAAGTCTGTACAGTGATCCGCACATGAACTCATCCGATAGGGACAAGGTCTATGCCAACACGCAAGTTCATGTGCATCACATTACAAACATAATTTTAAAGAAGCCTGTTCCAGCAATATCCATGAATAAACTCATCCGATAGGGAGGAAGGCTCTAATATCGACGCGCAAGTTTATTCACATTGCTAACAAACCAATAATGGAGGCCGCGGGAATTAATTACCAATCTCTTCTCCCACTTAGTTATTTAAAATCAAGAGTTTTTACATGCATATAATATTAAGAATAATATACGCAACCTAGCATGCTCCTATTACGGCACATAAGACAGTAAATCATAGAAAACATGCATACATATATATCAATAATCAATTAATAAATAAATTATAACAGTTATATAACACCGAATTCGATTGTTCGCCATAAATCACGAATGCGGACAACTGCGATGGGGATCGACCTCCCCGCAGCCTGCTCCACCACTCCGACACCCTGCCCGATCACATTGTGAAGACTCACGCGGAACCTAATGTAGACCAGTCAAACTTGATGTAGACCAATCGAACTTGATGCAGACCAATCGAACATGATGTAAATCCGTTCGAACCTGGTGCAGAGTCGATCGAACCTGATGCAGACCAATCGAACCTGAGTGAATCCGCTCGAACCTGGTGCATCATCGATCGAAACTGATGCAGACCAATCGAGCCTGGTGCATCATCGATCGAACCTGATGCAGACCAATTGAACCTGATGTGAATCCGCTCGAACCTGGTACAACATCGATCGAACCTGATGCAGACCAATCAAACCTAATGCAAATCCGCTCGAACCTGGTGCAGAGTCGATCGAACCTGATGCAGACCAATCGAACCTGATGTGAATCCGCTCGAACCTGGTACAGAGTCAATCGAACCTGATGCAGACCAATCGAACCTGATGTGAATTCGCTCGAACCTGGTGCAGCATCGATCGAACCTTCATCCGCGCAGCCTCACGTAGTGTTCCGCACGCCACCATGCACGCCATCCCAGCGTCCAGCAAGCCAACGTGTGCGACTCCTCTCCAACGTGCAAGATTTACACGTCACGCCCCGAACTCCCAACAAGCACCAATGCCCACCAGGCCGCCCGATACTCAGTACGCTGCTCCGCAGCCAAACAGTAGCACGCGCCCAGCAGTTGATCGCTCCTTGCCCGGTTCAAAACGCGCCCCAGCCGTGCCATTCGCTTGATGCTTTGCACAAAACCATGTGCCTTGACGAGCGCCCCTCGCTCGGACTGTCGCTCGTAAAAAACCTACTTGCACGGAGCCAAGTTCAGCCCAACGCGCAACACCAAACTACACCAACTGTCGTTCAGGGTTCGCAAATGTAGAAACCTGAGAATCCAATCTTCACCGTTCAGAATCTACTCCTGTGAGTCTTGAACATGCTGTACAAATTACAGGTGGATCCAACGGTTAATTTGTGAGAACGGCTCTTTTCCCTCGACTGCGCAGAACGGAATCGCCCAAAACCTGCTTCTGTTTTCGGCGTATTCCTGACAATACAAAGCTCCAAATACGATCTACACCTTTCAGAATGTACATCCACAAAATCTAAACGTGCTTACCAAAATTAAGCTTGATCCGATGGTTGAAACTCCGGTTATTGCCTCTGCAATATCACTGCGCTGGTTTTTCTCTCAAAAACGTAAATCCTGTTTTTGCCCTCTTTTTCTTCCTTCCATGTGAAATTGATGAACAGTTTTCGTCGAATCCTCTCACACTCAACCATCGAAAAATAGGTATGATACAGGGTACATATCACATAGGGATATTCATGGTTTAGCAGTTAAACCAAAACCCTAAACATGTGATCCTAATTTAAAAAAAAACTAACCACATAAACCCTAGCCTAATGTGTCACGCTTCACCACGAAACCTTGCTCTGATACCAATTGTTGGCATTCGATCATTTTGGTTAACGTAACCCATTAGGATATCATGCGTTTCTTTCATAGCGGAAGCAATAAATCATAGAAAAATTTACCGTTCACCAGGGTATGTAAAAGATGAAAGATTCTCGCTGGCAGACTGTGCAGTCCCACGAGAATGGCCATAACTTCCTAGTCTGATGTCAGAATTGAATAATGCTCAGACAATCCTCTCTTCAATGGCTTTCCGTCAGTATATTGATCATCAAATTCTGAGAATTGTACAATTTTATATAAATTTTGCAAGATGGCAGACAGCAGCAGCAAACTACCTTCTGATCTTCTGCCGTATGTCCCAAGTCCGATCTCGACGTCGTGTGGGCGATGATCTACGAGACCTCCTCAATCTGCTCTCAACCTCATCACACATGAATAATAAATTAGATTAGGGTTCCAGATAAGCTGAGGTGACTTATATACATGGGCTACAGCAGGGACCAGGAGGAGAAATTGGGTTGGGTCTCCATTGGGCTTAAGTATCAAAGCTTAGCCCAAAGCTTATACTTAAGTCCAATAATAATAATAATATATTCCACTAAAATATTATTACTGCACTGTCTTTCCAATCCAAAAATTACGTTTTGGGATCCTTCTAATTATGAGCCCGTTAGTCTCCCCATGTTTAAGATATACAATGTCCATTAATTAATTTAAGTTACTGACAACTCAATTAATTAATATCTCATCCAAGAATAGTACCAATCAACCTCATTATCATGCCGGAATAAATTTCACCTGCATGGTTTACATGATAATTCTTATGAGCTCCTTAAGGGGACATCATCAACCTATGACGGACACGGATTCCTTCTACAATCAATAGCACACCATAGAGACAGCACTACTTCCCAACTCATCGAGTTTGTTTATTTAATTACATGTAAATCTCAACCATTGATGAATCAAAGAAATACATACTGCCCTACGTGTCAAGGTTATTGTATAGGGATTAAGAGCACGAACTTCCATAATAACTGAGATCAAGTTCTCCTATAAGTCAGTATAAGTCGAACGATCTCAAGCGGTCCTGCTCAATACACACAAGTGCACTAATGTGATTCTATAGCCAAGACAAGCTAATACCAAACCACACTACAACCATCCGGATAGAGAGTCCCCGTCTATCTCGGTTGTGAGCATCTGTTTATACTTTATAAGGAAACTGATAATATGATCTTCCGCGTATGTCGCACAATATATTATCTACAATATAAAGTAAGTGGACTATTGCATCAAACATATAAATAAATTATAAGATGCAATCATTTGATCATATGATTCTCATTTCAAATTAATTGTTATAACATTGTTCATACAAAAAACAAGACTTTTAGTATATAATCCAACACAAACAAATGAGGAGGTGGCCACAGATATAAGCATAGTGGTTAATGCACTGTTATTACTAAGTAAAATATATGAAGGCTTAAATTATTTGAGATTTATCAAAGGGTCTATTGTCCCTTGACTTATCTTTAGCCATTTGGATGATGGAGCTTGAGCACTAAGGCTCGCAATCTCCTAGAGGATCGATGACCTTTCTTCGAGATGTGGCTCATCCCTTGGTGAGCTCGCAAGGTGTGAACCTCCTGTAAAGGCCTTCTCGGATTTGCGTCTAGGCCTTTCTTTAGCTTAAACCTCGTAAGGTTTGAGCCTCGTGTGGGAGCTTCCATGAGCTCTTGCTTTAGCTATCTGGGCTTATGCCTTAACTATTGGAGCCTTTGCCTGGGGATCGGTACGACTTCTTAAGCTTACCCCCTCGACTATCGGGCCTGAGCCCCCGAGCATTAGCCTTTGGGTCTATGCCTTGGCTGCTTGGGGGGGCTCAGGCGCCTATGTTCGAGATTGAGTGAGGCTTCTTGAGCTTTCCCCTAGGCTTTCGGGCCTTAGTCCCCGAGCTCTGCCACTTTGGGTCTATGTCTCGGCTACTCGAGAGCTTTTGGGCTTATGATGATTTTTGAGTCTCCACGCTCTCGAATATCCTCATGGAGGCTCGTCTTGTGGGTCCATGTGGGACCGAGTATGTGGAGAGTTTCTACCTTCGGATAGGTCAGCTTTGCCTTTGGTAGGCCAACTCTACCTTTTGGACATGTCGGATCTGTCCATGAAATGGTCCACTCCGTCAGATCTGCCTATGGATAGGTCAGATCTGCGTTTGGACATGTTGGATCTACCCACAGGCTGGTCTGCTCTCAGTCAGATCTGTTGAGTGGATTGAATCCGCCTTCTAGTAGGTTGGATCTTCTTTATGTTGGATTTTTATTCATGGGTAGGCTAATTCTCTCTAACCCCTTCCCAAGCTCGTTCTAGCCGGATGAAGCAGTGTGCCATCTCCATGAATGCCTCGTAAGATGGTGAAGAGTTTCATTGGACGGCCACCCACATGTCTGACCCTGGCCGCAGGGCGGCAACAGCTAGCACGGTGTATGTCTCATCCCTCATCTTCTCTCATGTGGCCTTCTGTTCGTTGAATCTTTTGAGGAAGTTTTGAAGAGACTCTTCTGAACCTTGTTTTATGTTGGCTAGCTTCAACTTAGAGCCCTTCACTTGGACTAGGTAGGCAAATTGAGATAGGAAGAGCTTTGAAAGCTCATCCCAGCTATCGATAGAGGGTGGGGAGAGTGAACTGTACCATGCGTAGGCCGTGTCCCCGAGCGTTAATGGGAATAGTCGGCACTTGGTGGCTTCTGAGCTCCCTTGGGCGATCATCCACGTCGTGAATTTCTTTAGGTGCACTATGGGGTCAGATTTGCCCTCATATGCGTCAATCTGTGGGAACTTCACCTCTGGTTGGAATGGTTGAGAGATGATGTTTGGTGTAAATGGGTTTCTGTCCAGAGGTGGTTCATTCACCTCAGACTATTGTACCTTCTCTAACACATCCAACCTCTTTTTCAAGGCTTTCATTTCTTTAGCTTGTGCCTTCATAAAAGCCATTTTTTGACTATGGACTCTACTGTGAGCTGCTTTCTTCCCTTTAGACTGGGAAGTCTTTAAACTTGAACTTGATTGGCAAGAGTTGGACGCCATGATTTCTTAGAGTTGCAGAGGGGATCCCCTTCCTCTAGCGCCAAATGTAGATAGTTGATTTTATTAGGTGAGGTGAGTGTTTAATGTGGCTGTTATATGGTTTAATCGGACTAATCTAACATAATATGGAGAAAGAATAGAAGAAGAACACAAGAATTCCTCCCACATTTGTGGGAATTTAAAGTAGAGAGTTTATTTCTCTCTATGTTTTTTTGGTGGTGGAGATAACTCTCCTTTACAGTGGTAGTGATGGTGAAGATGCAGGTGAGCTTGAGGTTGAATATGAAGGTGAAGATGGAACTGATCCTGAAGATGAATGTGCCGTCCCCTCTTATACAAGTGGGGTGAGCTTAGTAGAAAGTGGACATTAAATGCGTATCCACATGAGGCTATTAAAAGATATGCGGTAGGATTATCCTCCAAATAGATATCTTAGGGGATATCTATTAGACTTGTAGGGTGTCAGGCCCAAGTGGGACACTTGGGCGGTGGGAGAACAGCAAGTAGGCAACTTGGTGGTGGGACAGTAGAGAGAGAGAGAGATAGTGAGTGAGTGTAGAGAGAGGTAGGATGACTCTCGCTGGTGGGAGAGTAGAGAGAGAGATAGTAAGGAGCAAGTGGGTGAGAGGAGAGGGAAGAAATGCCTTCCACCTGCCTCCTCCAGGTGGGCGAGCGCGTGCTTCTCCTTCGCTCGGTCTCCCTTGCTCTCCTCCTTGGATGGACAGCCTCTGTCTTCAAATATTGATTCAGGCCCACTTGTAGGTCCAGTCTAAATAGTAAATGCCCTACCACAATATATATTTATTATGGATTTTTAGATTTTAAATTTATGTCACATCAATGTATAAGAATATATATTAATTTCTAATATGTAAAAAAAAGATAGGGGAGAGGAAAGATAAATAGCCAATGAATATTAAATAAAGAGATATTATAGAAGGTGGATATGTTGAGGGGTGTAAGGTTTGTAGGTTTATTTTATATAAATGGGCAATAAGGTTTGTAGGTGTGTAATATATATATATATATATATATATATATATATATATATATATATATAAAGGCAGAAAAGTCTGTTATATATAGTAAGTTTTGTTTTCCCACCCAAAGTGATGTATATTTTTAGAAAGTCTATTTTTTAATTAAAAAATTATGGAAGTAGGGTTGCAGTAAGTAACTAGTAATACACCCGCGCGAAAAAGTATTATATATAAATTATTGTATAAATATTTATAATAATAATAATAATAAATTCTTTTTTTGTTTGAATATCAAATTTATAATTATTTTTTGCATTGATATAAATAAGTCACTTTATCTAATGACAATGAATGAATGTAAATATGCTTGGTTGATGATGGTGTTAGATTATTATTATTCTCTTTGAGTGGATGGTAGTGTTGCAAAAATATTGTTAGTTCTTCACGAGTATAAATGGTTACAACAATAACTTTCTCTGTAGTTTAGAGAGAATCGCATGAATCATCAACTCAATATTTTATTGGAAGATTTAAGATAGTTATTTTATTAGACAATTTAATCCATTTAAGTAATAAAAAAAATACTTGAGTTTCAATGTAATGAATTATTTCTCCTAGAAAAAAATCATTTTGAAGACTAAAACAACTTATGAACAACTTAGTAGTAGAAGATACTAACATTTAGTAGTAGAAGAAAATATATCATAACAAATAATGAAAGGATCAATATACATTTATTTCCATTCATATGACACACTAATTTATCAGATCATATATGTAACATCGACTTTTCATTTGATGTTGAGGAGGATACTTCACAACTATGACCAAAAAGTCTGAATATCCTCATGTACAAAATGGGTTTTCTCAACTATACACAGTACACTGATTTATTAGGTTATATACGTAGCATCTACTTTTCATTTAGGAAATAAAATTTCCCAAAATAAGATATAAAATTTAACCATAAACTGGATTACAAAGTACCCATCCCAGACTTGGTAACAAAAATGGAGATATATACAATTGATAATACAAAAAAAAAATGCACTAAAAATTAAAGTAAACTAAATCAGCTAAATCTTCAATAGCTGGGATCTCACCAATTCTCTATTATGACTGCTTGTTTGGTTCCTTGTCAACTCCAGTGGCCATCACAGCTTGCTTCCTCGGGGGGCAATCATTCCAACATTCACATCATGAATACTTCCAGCAATTTACCATTTGACCAAAAATAAGATGGGGCTTCATTTTACCAATGCCATTTGATAAGATGAATAGCAAGGGAAGGAGAATTTCGTGCCCAGAACTCTGAAATTTTATTTTCAAATATCAACTTAATTAATCATCCCAAAAAAGTCATGTAATGTTCAATGAAATACCAACACATCAAGGGTGGAAATAACATTGAAGAATCTATTCACCAAACTATTTAAGCTATATGTATAATAAGCATGTACCCATACCCATACCTTGTTAAATATTCATTTTAAGTTAACTCTTGCATGTTAAACACCAAAAAGGAGTATAAAATAGGTTGTATGGATGAAAGCATTTGCATTATCATGTCCTTAAAAGGCAGATATGTGGTAAATGATTTCAGTATTAGGTGATGATATTTTATAAGTACAGACTAACTGAGTACCTGAGCAGGAACCATGGGTGCATTGATTGCAGTAGCAGAAAGCTGTCCCTTCAATGCTCCCAAAACAGCTTCAGCAATTTCAATAGCAACACGTCCTGGATGTAATTAAAATTAAACAATTTCAGAAGTAATATTTTTATGATGCTAGCACTATAAGAATAATCGGGATAGAGAAGTATACAGCTTACCTGGGCTTCCATGGTACTGGCACCAAGATGTGGAGTTGCAATAACATTCTCATTTTGCACCAACTTGCTACTTTAAATACATGAAAGACGACCTACAAAGAAACTTAAGAAAAAGGTTAGTTATGATGCATTTAGTTTTGCTCAGTTAAACTGCTTCGTATGCAACTCTAGTGTCTCTTAATTTAAATGAAAATGGCAATTCATAGGTGATTTTATCTCATTCTTGCTCATTTCTTCTAATTCAAACCTCATGAAACCCGAAGTCCTGTAGTTATTCTAATTCAAAATGTTCAAAAATTTGTTCTTCTCCATGACAACTACAGAAAATCCTCGGTGTGGAAATATTCTCATACAGATTACACAAGAAAAAATAGGATAAAATGTTGTGTAAGAGCTGACATTTAAAGCAATTGAAGAAGCTTATAAACAATTATACAACCCTTATACCACTAATTAAATCAGATATCCAGATTATCTTTCTCTCAAGACCATATATCAAACACCTCTATATCCATATGTAGACGTTGTCTTAACAGAAAAGGGGGATAATGAGAGGGATGAAGAGAGAGACCTCAGGAATAATGGGCCTTTGAGATCATCATGAAAGAGGAAATAAAAGATGTACTCAAGGCTGAAGTGTTGGTGGTGGCGGAGCACTTGTTGCATCAACGTCAAGGGCTGTGCAGCCTTCCTCAACTTTTTAAATTTTTGTCTCTTCTTTTACCCTTTGCAAAGGTGATTTTGGCTTCCTCTCCTTGAAACCTGCATAAGCTCGCAAGTACATAAAGATGAAAGCCTGCATTCTTTGGCACCTCTTATCAACTCACTCATATCCGATGCTCATTAAAAATTCAAAAAGGGCTATTATGGAGCCACTATAAGATGTAAGCAGTGGAAACCTACTTTTAGGAACAATGTCATCTTCTATCGCTCAAATATAAGTGATGATGGCATTTCTCTGCGCTCTTAAACCATACTAAAATGTAAAATGATGACAATCGATTGAAAAATAAGTAAATAACCTACCAAAAATTTCTAATTATTTAAAAATTACAACACCACACAAAAAAATATAAATATCAAGGAAGAAACACCGAGACAATAGATGAGTATGTGCATATGCTAGAGTGTGTCAACCTGTAACATAATATGATGAGCTCAAATGCTTTATTCTTTATTACTGCATACTTAAAATTAAACAAAAAAAAATTACACTATAAGCATCTCACTATGCACAGATACCTCAAATAAGCAATAAGAAAATGAGAATGAAAAAACATGTTAATATGCATACAACCACAAGCTAGTTTAATGAATATGTTGACAGCAATGAAAATCACCTTGCTCTGAGCAGCATCTATGAAAGTTCGAGGCGTCAAATTTCAGCCGGGGAACACCACAGCTGCGGCGGAGGTAGTACTGCTGAAGGAGCTTTTCTTTTCATCAATTGCCTCCATTCCTCGCAGCCGAATTTCATCCACACCTGCTACCCCTTTTTATATTGCCTGTTGCTTCTCTACTCTCTACCTTTGTTGCCCCTGTTATTTTTGTAGCACCCAATGCATGTGCATCCTCTTCTGTCTTTTTTTTCCCCAAAGTCTCAAATGATTTTCTAATTTCTTTGCATTCTGAACTTGAAAAAAAAGATGGTGTTTAGCAAAGTATTCTCAATAGCTTACACTCATTAAATTTAAAATCATTAGATGATTTCTTTGATCGGATGACTCCGATAAAGAATGTCGCCAAGCTTTGTCATGTCCTCATCTCGCGCCTGTATAGTAGCGGCATTGTTGTAGTCCACTGGCATGTGGCCCGCCATAAGAGGAATCCATATCTGAAGTAGAAAATTTCATTATGAAATTAGAAGAGAGTTAATGGTCCAGATCTAGGCTCTAACAATAAAATAAAAAACCATCTATGAAAAAATAAACACCTAAAAAAAATAAAGGATGAACAACATAATAATTTAAATCAATGATCGGAAGTATGTTCATTCAAATTCAACTTACCTTCTCGCTTCGCATTCAACATTTCGATTTGAAGCAAAAAAGTAGAGTGAGGTGCCGACTGAAGAAGATGCATAGGGAGAGAAAACGACACACCTTGCTATGACAGCCCTTGCTATGACAGAGAAGAAATGAGATTGTTTAGAGTTTAGAGATTCACGTCTGGTTTAAGACTCTTAAACTTCCTCCTCTTCACGCATGTACAGTGTATAGGCTGGCATTGATCTTTTATTTTTTAAATTAATATTTAGGGTTAAAAGCAGGATTAAATTGTCTGGGAAGGGGGTAGCATACTTAAAATTTTAAATTAATGTTCTAGTTCTAGGGTTAAAAGCATGATTAATGTTCCTGGGAAAATAGTTGGCATATTTAAATGACAATAAATCAATGAAAAATGCGATGAATACACATTTTTTATATATTAACCTCATAAAATAATTAAAGGCTATAATGGCAGTAATGTTTTTAGTTAAAAAAGAATACAAAAAAATTAAAAGATGTGTGGTGGCAGGCGCATTTAAGGCATACTTTTTTATTTTTTTATATATAGATATAGATTAAGCAGGCATGATGAAAGATAAAAATTTATGAAAATGTATTGTATTTACAACTGCCCACACGCCTTTTTATGTTTTTTCTTTTTTCTTTTTCCTTTTTTAAACTTAAATAACACTTTTCCTGCAGGTAATTATTTTGCTCACATGATTTGAATTTTAATTTTTTTGGAAATGGAAAACGTTTCTGTTAGTGTGACTGAACATATTGCGGTTGAGATATTAGTGCTCAAGAAACTGATGAAGGCACGTTCATCATTAGTGTTGAAGCAGGATTATTCTGGACTGATAAAAACACATTTAGTGTCTTCATACCAGGAGAGAAGATCTTGATAAATATCCACACATTAAAGGTGTTCCTTGTATGCTAATTCAAGTGTTACTACACTTAGAGCCGCACTTGTCTATTCTCTTTTGAGCGTTGAAGGAATGCGAGGTTTTTTCTTATATGCTAGAAGATTGTAATTGTCTTTTTACAATCTTCGTTGTGAGAGTAGTTTTGTGATTCCATATCACGCTTTTGGATCTTGTAATAGGCCTACCTTTGCAACCTTTGCGAGTTAGATAGGGTATATTCTAGATAGTTAGATTGTATCTTTGAAGACTTTGTATTCACTAATTTTTCAAGTTTAGTGAACGTTATGCCATGGGGCCGCCACAAACGTAAGTTTGCGGAAGAGTTATTGCTATCTTTTTTATTTTTCGCTGCTATTTCTATTCTCTTCAATTAGTGTCATTCGGAGTGTTGCAGCGCTTGGAACGACACTTGTCTGATATGCTTGTTTTCATCCACACGCACATACAAGTGGTACCAGAGCCAAAACTTGACTCAACTAAGTTTTGATCCTGCAGTTAAAGTGTGTTGAGATCTCATGGACTATTATAGTGGAGATTGTTCTCGCCCTTCTATTCTTGACGGTACAAATTATTCAGTGTGGAAGAATTGAATTAGAACTTACATCAAGGCTCTCAATATAAATGCTTGAAAAAGTGTTATGACAGGTTGGACTCCTCCCACCTCGCAAGATGGATCTAAATTGACTCCTGAAGAAATTTCTCTCTCGAGTGCTAATTCGAAAGCATTCTATGCAATCATCGCTTATGTTGATAATGCTATGTACGACCTCATTCAAAATTGCAACTCTGCAAAATAAGCATGGGAGATACTTCAAGAGCATTGTGAAGGGTCTAATAGTGTCAAAAGAATGAAAGCAAGGATGTGGAGCACTAAATTTGAAAATCTACGGATTGGTGAAGATGAATCCTTAAGTTCATATTCTACAAAGTTGTTCTCCATTGCCTATGAATCGGAATCTCTTGGTGATCCTGTGTCGAATCTCAGGTTAGTCAACAAAATACTCCATACTCTTCCCAAAAGGTTTAATTCAAAAATCTGTGCCATTGAAGAATCAAAGGATACAGATTTGATGAGTTATAATGAGCTTGTGAGTATTCTTAAGACATATGAGCTGAATCTTGCTCAACAAGATGTTGCCAACATCAAAAAAGATGTGGTGGTTTTCAAAAGTGAAGTTTCATCAAGTCCATATGGTGAATCTTCCACCATCAATGATACGGATCATGTTAAGGATGAAAATTACCTTCCGGATGAAATGGACAATGTTTATCTTCTTTTAAAAGAGTTCAACACTTTTTTGAATTTGAAAGAAAATTCTGGGGGAAGTCATCAACGAAAGAAATTCATCTACGATGCTAAATATCGCAAAAATCTCAAATGTGAGGCTTGCACGGGGTTTGTTCATTTTGCAAGGGAATGTGTCAACACCATGTTGAAACTTCAGATGAATTTGTCTACTTCCCTTAGTGATGATGAATTGAAAAGTGAACCTTCAAGTGTAGAGGGAATAGATTGTGCTTTTCTCTCAATCATTGAATATGGTTGATGGGCGTTTACTCAACACACAAAATTAATCCTCAAGTATAAGGATATCAATTATAGTTTTGATAGGCAACCAAGTGATTATCGAATCCAAGGGACGGATTATTATTAATTTAATTAAGTTCTAACTTATTAAGACTATCAAAGCAATATAGTTGTGGATATTAAGTAAGTAAGCAACAAATAATTAAAATAGCAAATAAAGTAAACAAGCAATAGAGATAATACGACTGTGATCAAGTGAGAAAGTAGGTAGTTCTTCAGGTCATCCAGTTTTACTTATTAACTTCCTTTTCATGCGTTGATGTCTGACTCTACCTTGTGGTCTATGGACGCATCACTAAACCATGCAAATCTACTCTATAGACACAAGTAAATATGCGTATGACACGTGTGAGTATCTTTGAAGCAAGAGTTATAATTCATCCCCCTTTCTAGGTACTATCAGCATCAATTATTTTCCGTGCACTTAGTACTCTAACTCGATATGATCTCCCTTTTTAGGTACTATGAAGTTATACTTTTTATCCTACTTATTGACCCGAATAATATTCAATTAACAAGTATTTATATAAGATAGTTCTAATAAGACTTCGGAATTCCTTCACTTAGAATTATAACATGTAATTCTGCTCAGCAGTGAACCCACTCAATCAATAACCGAGATATGTATTCAGACTCTATATAACAGTAAAAGATGCACAAAACGACTGTGAGTATGAATTGAAAAGGCATAGTCTTACATAAAATAAACCACAAGTAGTGTTGTACGGAGTTTACACATGGAAATTCAATTAACTCATAAAACCTTCATAACCCTAGAACTACCGAAGCGGTTCTAGCCCATGATTGATCTAGGAACAATCATGGTGGTTGGTAGGATCTTACCCATAGTCTTGAAAATTACAAGATAAATTAAGTAGCGAAGTAAATCCTAGATGCAGGCACCGTTGCGACTCTCTCGGTCTTGAATCTTCACTTGGTTCGATAGACGAACCTCTCTCCACAGCTCCCTAGGATTGAGTTAGGGTTTGGATGTGGTGTACGATGGATGTGAATCTAACTCTCTTCTTGATGTGCTCTACATCCCTTTTTATACCTGTAAAAGGCTCCTCGCAGACCTTTGATGGGCTTTTACTTGAGACACACATCAAATTTGGTAAAAAAATCTGAAACTACCAAATATAGCATCAGCAACATTCTACTCGACCAAACCTCCGCTGGTCGAGCAATGATCGAGCAAACCTTCTATAAGAATTGGTCATTTTACTCGACCCAACTTCATCTGCTCTACCAAGATAATTCTGGTCGAGCAAACTCTCTTGGTCGAGCAATGCTACTGTATTATTTCGCATGTTTTGCTCGACTTTGCCATCTTACTCGACCAAAGTAATACTGGTCGAGAAAGCCTTCTATGGTCAAGTAATTTTTGAAAAATGCCTTAGAAAATTGTGTCTTTCAATTTTGAGCCCTTAAAACCTGTTTTCCTATACAAATACGCTCAAATAGCCTCAGTAGCCTCTGATTCATGGATTTTCTATAACAACCCGATTCGTCTTGATAATAGACATAATCGTACTCAATTTCTACACAAATTCAAGCCCAAAACACGTGAATTTAGACTCTCATCAAACTCCCAAACTTACATATTGCTCATCCCGAGTCAACGAATTCAAAACATGTTGGATTGTATACTAAAAGTCTAGCTTTAGTATGAACAATGTTATAACAAATGAGAATCATATGATCAAATGATTGCGTCTTATAATTTATTTATATGCACGATGCAATAGTAAACTTACTCTATACAGTAGATAATATGTTGTACGACAACACGCGGAAGATCATATTATCGATTTTGTTATAAAGTATAAACAGATGCTCACAACCGAGATAGACGGGGACTCTCTATCGGGATGGTTGTAGTGTGGTTTGGTATTAGCTTGTCTTGGCTATAGAATCACATTAGTGAACTTTGTGTGTATTGAGCAGGACCGCTTGAGATCGTTCAACTTATACTGACTTATAGGAGAACTTGATCTCAGTTATTATGGATGTTCGTGCTCTTAATCCCTATACAATAACCTCGACACGTAGGGCAGTATGTATTTCTTTGATTCATCAATGGGTGAGATTTACATGTAATTAAATCAACAAAATCGGTGAGTTGGGAAGTAGTGTTGTTTCTGTGGTGTGCTATTGATTGTAGAAAGAATCCGTGTCCGTCATAGGTTGATGATATCCCCTTGAGGAGCTCATAAGGATTATCATGTAAACCCTGCAGGTAGATTTATTCCGGCATGATAATGAGGTTGAGTAGTACTACTCTTGGATGATATATTAATTAATGAAGTTGTCAGTAACTTAATTAATTAATAAACATTGTATATCTTAAACATGGGGAGACTAACGGGCTCATAATAAGAAGGAGCCCAAAACGTAATTTTGGGATTAGAACGGTAGTGCAGTAATAATATTTTAGTAGTATATATCCTTATTATTGGACTTAAGTATAAGCTTTGGGTTAAGCTTGGATACTTAAGCCCAATGGAGGCCCAACTCTAATTTCTCCTCCTGGTCCCTGCTGTAGCCCATATATAAGTCATCTCAACTGTTCTAAACCTACATCTCTGCGCCTAACATACGTGAGATAGAGAGTGAACATCAGATTGAGAAGATCTCGAGGATCGTCGCCCACACGACGTCGAGATTGAACTTAGGAATACAGCAGAAGACCGGAAGGTCGTTTGCTGCTGCTGTCTGCCATGTTGTACAATTTTTATAAAATCTCACAGACCTCGGAATCGAACATGTAATATACTGACGGAAAGCCACGGAAAAAAGGATCGTCTGAGCGCGTAGATCATCCTAATCAAAGATTGGATGAGAAAGTTATGGCCATTCTCGTGAGGCTGCACAGGCTGCCGGCGAGAATTCATCTTCTCCAACATACCCTGGTGAAAGGTAATGCATTTCTTATTTACTTGCTTCCGCTGCTTGTTAGAAACGTATGGAACTCTAACGGTTCACGTTAACCAAACGATCGAACGACAACAAAACAAAGGAAAGAGAGTGTAATAACAAGATTCTTATAATAAGCACAACATATTCTAACACATGCAATTGTATCAATTCAAAACATGCACTCCATCATACCCTTCATTCATGCAAAAACATCAATTAATCACAATACTTCTACGAGTGCTAAGCCATCTAGCTCACGGGTAAGTGTTTACTCTCTCTCTCAAGTGCAAAATATATACACTTTAAAGGCTAGTATATACGCTCAAATTCAATTTATATACTCGCGTAACCATAAGCTTGACAAAGGTCTCAAAAATCCATCTACAATCGTTTCAATACTAGGATCACAAAGGGCTTGCTTTTTGGGTTGTAATGTTGGCTCTTTGGTAAAGGTAGGAATATTTATGTAAGAATGACTAATTCACTAGTAGAGAATTACCTTAACACATGTATTAACATTTTAATTATTTATGCAATATTTAATAATAATAATAATTCTATTAAATAATAATAATAGTTTTATTAAATTATTATATTTATATTAATAATTTAATAATATATTATAATAATTATAACTTTATTTAATTATTATTATTGTTATTATCATTATTATTATTATTATGAAAATGATAAATTATATTGAGAAAGCAAATGTAAAGTGTACAAAATATGACATAAAAGTGCATTGTGAAAACTAGCTCCTTAATAAAGTTAAAGCTAACTTCTATCTAAAACAAGAAACCAATCAATATGGTTAAATCATCTATCTAGTTGGTTGCATAATTACAATTCAAAAGAAATATAAAACTAGCTAATTGCAGCTTCTTATCTTGAACGAGATTGGAGCACCAACAAACTGCAACTGTAGATTCAACAATAAAAACCAACAAGCATTGAACTCTGCAAAAAATACAACAACATGATACACATCAACAAAGCAAACTTAGAGCTAATTTGTAGTAAATCCAACAATATTGTAATATAAACTAGAATTAGAAATTCCTGCACAAATCATCCACCAGCATGGTAAACATAATAGTAAAGCAATCAAAAGATTAACAAAATTACCAGCAGCAAAATAAAATGAATGAACAATAGAAATTATCGGTTGAAGATCCCAACAGCATGATGTGCATGAAACAAGGTAGAAATAACAGGAAAAAACATAATACCCATCACTGATGATGAATAACCGAGCATTAAATAAAAGCAACCCAAACTGCAGAATAAAAGCAGCAACCAACAAAATAAATAAAACTAATAACAACAAATTATTAGATATTTACGACACCATTCCTTAAAGTTACGATATCAGCCAAATCATGAATATTGTACTCAATACCAGGAAAGAATTGTTGATCCCAAAACTGATATAAAATGCAAGCCATTAGGGATTACACTAAGTTGCACAATGCAATCACTAAAAACCAATTATTAAACTTGAAAATAGCATACATGCATCATCTTGTAATGCTTTACTGTATAGATTGATAAAAAGAAATGTAAGATTGTTTAAAAGAAATTTAAAATTTGACATAGTTCCATATGTCGATGTGAATGAATGTAGACAAATAATTGAGTCTCACAATAGTAGCCACAACTACAAGCTACAACTTTATATTTCTACACTGTGGATCTAAAAAACTTGAAATTTGAATTTATACATAACTACCAGAAGCTGACACTCTATCATGAGTTTGAAACTTAATCACATACTTCTACTATAAGATCACACATACATACAGTTGCATTTTAGAGATGGAATCAATTATGGTATCTTGAGATCAAACCATAAGATTGTTGTTGCATCTCCAACCAATATTTGCAGAAATAATCCTACACTTAGTCTCTGAATTATCAATAAACTCCCACTAGCTAAAGGAGATCACAAGATAAACTAACACAAGAAGTTTACCCAACAATCAGTAAGATAAACAAAAGCACCCAAAGAACACCCATTAATTAGCTTGCAAAAATAAGTCATTTTGATCAGAACAAGATTCAACTAGTTTCCATCACAATCACATGCTCTCTATATACTTAGATTGCAAATCAGAATTAACCAATGACATAGATAAGGAGACATAAGACTCTAAGAATATTAATATAAACAGAAGAAAGTGAATTTATCTGCATGATTGACTCTACCTGATTAATATGAAAAGTATTTTCAATATTCAGGGATAAAAAAAAATCAATAAGAAAGATTGCTTCTCCACCTTCCACGCCCCAAACTTGACATAAATAAAATATAGAAAACTACCTCAAAGATAAAAAAAAATAAAAAATAAAAAATAATTTAGATAGATTACTAATTAAAAGGAAAATACCTGAAATAATGACGTGATTGATTTTACTTTTTTATGCAATAGTAGTAGCCTTCCGCAGCAAACCAATACAGACATCTGAAAAAACGTGCCACACGAAGTCATAAGAACTTAAAATGAGATGGTGGATAAATATGAACAAGTATAGTTGAGAATCTTGACGTGTTATGCTTAAGAGTTGAGTGGAAAAAATAAATAATAAGAGACAAACCACTTCTCAGAACTTTTATGCGTTTTTGTTAGATTTAACCCTTTAATATTGAAATCACAGAATTTAAATATGTTCTCTCTTGCTCATCAAAGATCTTGGCCATTAAGTCCATTATTTACATCAGCAAATTTGACAAAAGTTAGTCATGTAAAGGATGCAAATGTGACCAAACTTTAGAAAGAAAGTAAATTTGGAACTTTAGAGTCAAAATGCCACCTGAAACTGCTAACTTTATTCTACTGTGAGAACATTGCTCTATCAATCACCATTGCAAGATAATAACTGTGAATTAAATTAAACTTCTTAATAAAAAAAGGAGTAATAAATTGATTATGTAGATTGATCCATAAATTATTACTTTTTGAGGATATTATTTGATAGATGCATGTTATTAGATAGAGTTCATTAATTTGACCAAGCTACACGCATGGCAGCTGCTAAATGCACCAATGTACAATTTATGTGGAAAGTATCATTCTCAAGCAATATGAATTAAAAATTTAAAGATAATTGAGAAGCATCAGAAATGTGAAACCAAGTTAAGTTCAAAGAGAATATTAGTGATGGTTATATTCAGCTTCGCAGGCTAAGAGATCAGTGTTGTTTTTTAGTGTGCTTTGACATTTCCTAGATGTTTTTGTACTGAATTTTCCAGCTTGGGTTCTCTAAATTTGGTTTCAATAAAATTTTCTTTATCATACTAAGCATAATAATACAAAATAGAATTGCGTAGAAGAATATCACATAAGTGTTTGACCAAAATTTTAAAGAAAATAAAGTGAATATCTACATTGATTTGGAAGTAAGATAAAGCTCGAAACCAACTTACGTATTTAACCAAGTACGAATAGCATGAAGAGAGCCACCTATCTTCAGGACTGAATTGCAATGTTGCTAGTAGATTGGCCAGTAATATACTACTGAAACTCAATCAAGTTCTTTAATCATATTAATCAATTTCTAAAAAATAAGAAAAAAATCAAGAGAGAGTCACAAGCAAGAAAACTTTAAGTGATAAAAATAAATATAACCTTGTTTTCTGGAAACTTGTAGACTGCTTTGATGTTCTTTGGTTACAATTGATGTTGTTTTTCCATGAGAACTTGTTCTTAAATTAAGAAGTTATAATAAAAAACTAATTGAATTAGTAGATTGAAAAAAAGGATTAATCATTTAAAAAATATAACCTAACTCTTTCAAACATGTTGAGTTAGTTGTGGTTGCATCTGCTGTGTATATTTTCCTTTAGTTCCACTCCGGGTTCTAAGATATTTTACTGTAATATATTATTGGCTTTTGGCTATCATCCCTCAAATCACCACTCTCTTCAATTAAGCTTTATTAGCTGTCAAAAGAACGGATTTCAAAAGACTTATATGGGCTGACTAGGGATTTAATGAATTCAGGTAAAGAATATTGGAAAAGATGGGCTATAAATCAAAGATGGCCTAATATCATTTCCATAATCACTAGACCAGTCTTGAATATTCAAGGAGACTCAAGGCAAGTTCTAGAATACACGCACAAGAATGATACTCACCAGAAAAGAAATCATGTGATTATGTGCATGAATAAGGCTCAAAATCTCACATGAGTTTTTAACAAGTAACAGAGCACTTTCCATGGTAAGCAATATCCCACAAGTACACATAGAACTTCATATCACAATAAAACTCAAGTACACTTCCATCATCAATTTCAAAAGCACATGAATTTCAAGCACAATTTAAGAATATAAGCTCCCATGGATCACAAAACCAAAATCTCAATCCTTCTACTCCATTAATTAAAAGCACATATAAAAATTAGAATAAGAAAACAAGAGAACCTGATTTTTCTTCAACGTACGCACGTGATCCTCGAGTTGAAGCCTCAATGTAGAACTCGTTTTGTCACTCTAATTACCTTTTTCTATAATCAAAGCTCAAGCACACTCATCATCACAAGATTCATCAATAATAAAATAGGAGCACTATAAGAAAGACTTAATTGACTATCTAATCGACTCCACACACTAGAAACACCACTGAACACTAGGCAAATTGCAAAAAATCGACACATCAAAATCGATTAAAGTTTTAACATACCGCAAAAATCAACTCCCCTAGCAAACATTATAAAGAAAAGATTATACTCTTGGTGCTTCAATGAGGTAAGTACATCACACGAAGAGATGTAATTGTCGATTAGTAAGAACCTTAAATATAAAAATTTCTTACTCACACGAAAGAAATAAAGTAATAAAACGGAAGGAAAAGCCACCAACAGGCGCTCATATTTAACGTCGGAGAGTCACGATGGTATACCGTTTTGTAGACTACTGGATTAAAGGACGGTCTTGTCGCATCCTTACCTTCAAATACTTTCTTTTCCTCTTCTTGTCTACACTCATCACTTCACCTTTCTTGGTAACAAGTATATGATCCTTGAAATTTTCTTCCTCCCATGGCTGTCTAGACACCTCCTTGTCAATCTTCCACTTAAATTCAGAATCATCTGTCCTAGAAAAATTAAGATTAAACAAGTTAGAAATTACATCTATACTCTTGCAAGAATGAGTCTCCATGGGCATCTTCATTGCTTGATCAAGAGAGAAAACCACATCTTCATTATGCATCTGCAGTCTAAGCTTCTCGGCTATCAACTTCTTGCTCTTTCCCACTTCTTCTCAACTATAAGCTCATTATTATGCTTTTGGGATGACTCCAAAGTGTTCTGAACAATAGATATAGCATTCGGTATCGAATCAGGCATGAAACGAGACTGCTCGATCTCTACTCGACTTGGATAGTTTGGTCGAGCAACTCTGTCGAAGTCTAGCAACGTGGATGATCGCGACCTCTACTCCCCTAGGTGTTGCTCGACTCCTGCTCGACTTCCATGGTATGGTCGAGCAACCTGTTCCAAGTCTAGCAAACCTCTCTGTAAGTTTTGTGCATTTTGCTTGACCTGTGCTCGACTTAGGTGATCTGGTCGAGCAAAAATGTGCTGGTCGAGTGGCACACCCGAAAATAGAGTGTCGTGAATCTATTTTTCCAGAGTTTGCTCGACCTCCGTTTGACTTGGGTAGCATGGTCGAACGAAAGGCATCTAGTCGAGCAAACTGCCTTGTCGCGAGATTCCAATATCATTGCGTTGCTCGACCTCTATTCGACCATCAGGTCTGGTCGAACAGACTTGGTTTGGTAAAGTAACTTCACTGTTCCTTTCTTTTTCACTCGCCGGCATCATTGGACCCTCGTACTGTGTGCGTGACCTCAATGTGATGACATTATTCTCCAATGTTTGTGTCACTTGATTCACATTCGCGGTCATCTGCCCCATAATCAAGGTAAGGTCCTTCAACTGCTTAGATAAATCTGCATGATCAACATTCATGGTATCCTCAAGATGATCAATCATTGCATAATTCTCAGCCATGTATCGATTGAAGGTATCTTCAACACTCTTCACTTCGTGCTGCTGTATACTAGGCCCTCTTAGTGTCAACTCTGCAATCTGCCTCTGCTGGGACTCTAGTAGCTTGTTGATGTTAGCTAAACTAGAGACGATCTCATCATCCCTATTCGGCTTCTCCACTTGATGTTCAACATGCGCTACCTTGGCAAGTACATATGATCCTCTATCTCTCTTTATAGGCCAGTCACGTGAATTCATAGAGATGTCTTCAAACAACTTTTCTTCTTCTGTTGTTGTTTTAGATAACAGCGCTCCACCTGATGATGCATCAATAAAAATACGAGACTCACAATCCAATCCATAGTAGAAGATGCTTATGTATTCACCTTAGACATTCCATGTTGTGGGCACCTCCTGAGCATGTCTTTAAACCTATCCCACGCCTCATAAAATTTCTCACCCTGATTCATAACAAATTGGGTGATCTCTTGCTTCATTCTTAACATTCTTGAGGGAGGCATGTATCTTTCTAAGAACTTCTGCTGCAGTTGGTCCCATGTAGTGCAGTCGGTGGCATCAAGAGTCTCATACCAAGCTTCTGTTCTATCAATCAAAGAGAACTTAAATAGGGAGATTAACCTAGCATTATCATTAGCTCCAGCACCCTTTTAAGTGTTTGCATAACCAAGAAATCTTCGGAGGTGCTGATATGGATCTTCAAAACAACCTGCAGAAAAGGGATTCTTTTCCACCATATTAATAAGAACAGAATGTATCTTAAAATCATCATCTTCCCCCTTGCTCCTATCAACCCCATGTTACCAATTCCATAATTCGTGAAAATTTCACGTATGGCAACATTATCCGAATTCTTCCTTACTCCGGCCATATTAAGCATAGTGTGTTACTTCTTCCTTTCCTTCCTTTCCTTTTCCTAGTGCACAAGTAGCTCAGAAAAACTTAAGGTTAGATAGAAATAAATAATCACAAATAAAAGTCTTAATCAAACTAGAAATAATAAAATCAATAATAATAGTCATCCCCGGCAACGGCGCCAAGAACTTGATAGACGTTTTCTCAACACACAATTAATCCTCAAGTATGAAGGATATCAATTGTAGTCTCGAAAGGTGACCAAGTGAATATCGAACCCCCAAGGGATGGCGTACTATCAATTTAATTATTATCTAAATTAATTAAGACAAGACAATTACGTTTGAATGGTTATTATCTAACTACTAATATGCTGGAAATTAAATAACAAATAAAATAAAATATCACTCGAAGGATAAGAAAGTGGATCAAGTAGGAGAATAGGTAGCTCTAGGGTAATCTAGTTTTACTACTTAACTTCCCTTCCGTATGTTGGTGTCCGATTCTGCCTTGTGGAATATGGACGCATCACTAAATCATACATATCTAATCTATAGACACAAGTAGACATGCATGTAACACGTGTGAATAACCTTGGAGTAAGAGATATTCTTTCACCCCCCTTTCTAGGTACTATCAGCTTCAATTATTTCCCTGACCAATGTGTACTCTAACCCGATATGATCTCCCTTTATAGGTACTATAAAATTAACCTTTTTATCCTAATTATTAACCCGAATTCAATTCAATTAACAAGTATCTATATAAAATAGTTCTAATAAGACTTCGGAATCCCTTCACTTAGCATCATAACATGGAACCCTGTTCAGCAGTGAACGCACTCAATCAATAACCAAGATATGTATTCAGACTCTACATAACAGTTAATGATGCACAAAACGACCGTGAATATGGATTAGGAAAGCACAATCATATATAAAATAAATCCACAAGTAGTGTTGTACGGAGTTTACATACAAAAGTTCAATTAATTAGTAAAACCTTCACAACCTAGTTCTACCAAACAGGCTCTAGCCCATGATATTACGAAGAACAATCATGGGTGTTGGATAGATCTTACCCATATGTCCAGAAAATTAGAAAGTAGAAGAAAAGAATTAGGAAAATCCTTGATGTAGAAGTCTCCTTCCTTCTCTCTTCCGTCTCTTCAAATCCTCTTGGTTCTCCTCTTAATTCCACAGACAAATCTTCAAAGTGATGGATGGATGAAGGAAAGGATGTGGATGATGGTTGGGGGGTGATCCCCCTTTGTGGGGTGTAGTATGGATTTGTGGCTCTTCTCTCCCTCAATAATAATTAATGATGTGATCTACATCCCCTTTTATACTTTTATGCTCTCCTTATGGATCATGGATGGGCATTTACTTGAGAAATACGCTAAATTTTGTAAAAGAAATCCGAAACTACCAAAAATAGAACCCAGCGACATTTTGTTAGACCAAACCTTCTTGGTCGAGCAAGGCTTCCAAGTCGAGCAACTGGTCGAGCAAGCTCTCTGTAAGTTTTTGTTCATTTTGCTCGAGTTTCCCTCTTCCGTTCGACCAAGACGATTCTGGTCGAACGGATCTCCTTTGGTCGAGCAAGCTTGCGCAGTCTCACCGTTTCGTGCATAACTTCAACATCCGACCTTCGATTTGAATAATTATTGCTCTCACGCGATCTTCTCTTCCTTGTCTTTCTATCGATATAAAGAACTCACAGAAATTCCAATATTTGAATATATAACAAGTCATGCAAAGCGGACAGTCGTTCTGAACAGGAACAGCTTGCGTAACGTCACCACTTTGATCATAACTTTCTCGTTTGGAATCCGATTAGAGTGTTCTTTATGCCAAAATGACCCTCTCTTCTGTGGCTTTCCAGCCATGTAACACACTTCCAATTTAGAGCTCTACAAGAACACAAAATAATTACACAAGTTGGACGTGCGTTTATCAGCATTCTTGCACAAATTGCACCTTTTCTCAAACTTGGCTCTTTTGATCCTTTTTCCACCTAAAACATAATAAAACACCTCAAGTGCACCTTTTTCTCACATATATCAAATATAAGACATTTGTGCTAATATATGACAATAATTCCTATAAAAAAGGTGTTAGATTGGACACTAAAACATGTTTATTTTCACTCTCATCACTATCCTTGAGACAACTTTTCCTCATTTTCTTTTTATCCATACGCGTGATTGTTTGTTCCACATGTAATGCATTGGAAATTCCCTGTACAGAAGTTTCTTTGCATCTTCACCATTTTTGCACATCTCAAATCTTGTTTTTCCCAATACGTAATGGACTATTGATTCGGCAGATCCAGTTGAAGAGTTATTACAGGTGGAGACATCTCATTTAATAGGAATTCGTTAATTCTCCATAGAGCTTCCTGTGCAGATACCCATCTTGCATCTTGGAATTCTTTTATCTCGTTAATTGGTTTACTTTCATCATCTTGAGCTATGTGGACAACTTCTCTGTCATGTCCTTTATAGATATATTTATAAATATATTAAACAAATTTCAAACTTGAACATATCTCTACATTGATGTAGCAGTTATATCTAATCAATAGATATGGATTGTACAGAACTACCCATTTATTATCAAATGTGATACTTCTTCTTTGTACCTACAGTAGTTGCTAATGTATAATTAGTTTTTCTTTTACTTTACAAAAAACTTGCCAAACTTTAAGAATTTTAAATAAATATTTTAAAATAAATTGATTTTTTAAGTTGCGTACCTTGGTCCCATCATTTCTTCTTCGGTAAATTGGGTATGAATCATTTCCTTGCATTGTGGCTGAACAAAAGATCCTTGGGTATTTGAACCTACACACATTGTCAACCATGCATGCGCATTTTGGGTCATATCTTACACATGGGCCGTGTAGCATATGCTTTACCACAACTTCATACACTGGAAGATCCATTTCTTTGTTAGGAATTTTCGCACTCATGTACTTGTCGTACTGGTCTGCATTTGTGATCTTATGCCCACTTTGCAAAATTATCAACATATGAGCATGTGGAAGGCCTCACTTTTGGAATTCAATGACATAAACAAATGCTGCAACTTTTTCAAAAATTTATTTCTTCAATATTTGATCTTTAAGGTCCATCAGCTTTCCTCTAAAGACTCTTGCAGCAAGATCTAGCTTATATTGTGGACTCTGTCCTGGTAAAAGTAAATCTGTTATTTCCTTTCACTCTAGGTTGCATGTCATTGTTAAAAAGATACGGGCTTTCCGAAATTTTACACTAATGCCATTGCATCCAAATATCGGCGGCCATGTCCTTTGGTCCTCCAAAAAAGACGATGAAAGTACCATCCGTAACCTAATTTTGTCCCCTCTGGTTTTGACTGCTTTTACTGAGTCAACGATTCCTTGGTACAGCTCTGCTCTTATCAATCCTTGTTGATTCCTTAAAAAATCAAGTCTAGCTATTTCCAACTTTATGTACATATCTACGACATATTGTTGTAGTGTCTTCCTGCTCGAAGGAGGGTTGATTTGCTCCCCTATCTCAGCTGTAGCTTGTAACAATAGTATTCTCGGCACGATACTTTGGGGTCTTTTCTTTGAGAACTTTCTGTATATTATAATATTCTTTAATGTAATTAATTTGGTTGATATAATTATAATTATAATTATAGTAATAAAAATGATTTCTAAATATAGCCTAATATTTCGTTTTGAATAACATCATCTGCAGAATGCATTTCAGAGATTCCTTCTTTGGGATGTTCTATTTGTCTTTGCTAACTGGTTGAAGCAAAGTTATGATTATGTCTTTGAATTTCTTGATGCCAACCAGGTTCTCCTCTTGGGAAAAGTATGTGATATTGAAGAGGGTCATAGCAACTAAAATAATGCTTAATCCGATGCCAATTTCCAGATTGAGCATGTACAATAATATCCCTTTCAAATGGAATTAAATGATCATTGCCTTCAATCCATAGATCTCTGACTTGATCTACTGTGGGGGTATTATATACTCTTTGGTCAACCTTTACGTTACTTGCAATATGAATTTTGACGTTTTCAATAGCACGTTGATTGCCAATGGCTCAGAAAAATCAAGCATAAGGATTTCCTTGCATTATTTGCATCAATATTTGAATAAGAGGCTTTTCTAAATCTGCTTCACTTAATACATTGATTCTGTTTTCGACCTCATGATCTGTCTCAAAAAAATATAATTGGAAGAACTTCGGTTTTTCTTCAGATAGAAGACCTGGAAGATCATGGTACGTTTGTCCTCTAACTCTGAATGTGTAAACCTCTTTATTTGCTTTCGCTAGGTTTTTATCGAAGTTCACTTCAAATAAGGTCAATGAGAAGATACTGTTGGACCCTCTAATATTTTTCCTATATTGAATTCATTCTTCGGTTTCTGATGCAAACAAATAGTATAATTCTTCAGGTGTTTCACTTTCCGCAAGATGTACCTGTAGTAATTCTTTTAAAATTTATTTTTCTTTGTAGGAAATCTATTTATGTTTGAAATTTATATAATATGCGTACCTGTTCATTTTGGAAGCTAAAGGTAGGAGTTTCAGATTCAAACTTTGTAGCTCCACAAAATCTACACGGTCCCTTTATTTTTAATTCATGAAATGGGGAGACAAAAAATGACAATGCATTCATGTCTGCAGTGGTTGGATATTTTCTAATTGTTAGTTCAAAATATCAATAATCAATAAACTTTATATAAATGATAAATGGATAAATTTACCTTTTTCTTTCCTTTGTCTTTTGTTTCTTGATTCTATGTTGCTTTGAATCTTGCGCCTTCGTTCATCTTGCAGTAACATCGAGTATCTTGAATTTTTTTTGATTATTCATATCTTCTCTGTAAATTTTTTAAGTTAAATGTAATAAATTTCACTTAAAATCATTGTTAAATCCACATAGAATACTATTAACTTTATTATACTTATTATTTCACTCACATGTAAACCTTATATTTTTTTTATCGTAAAATTTTTTTGTTAAATTTTGTTTTGAATAGTGATTATTGTCTAGAATCATTTGTATTAAAATTCTAAAAATTTAACCTTTGAAAGGCATATTCTTAATTAAAACATATACGCTAATGTATATACTTTGTTTGTGAATTTTCCTTTTGTATTGTTAATGAAAAACTTAATGTTTAAAAAAAAGGGTTAATTGCAAATAAAATCACGAACTTTATATCTATTGCAAGTTAATCCCCACTTTTAAGAAATTGCAAAAAAAAAACCACAACATTTAAGTAATGTTGCAAAATGCACCTAAAAAACACATACTTTTATTCACAAATTTGGTGCGTTTTGCAACAATACTTAAATGTGGTGGTTTTTTTTTTGCAATTTCTCAAAAGTGGGGATTAATTTGCAATAGGAATAAAGTTTGTAGTTTTTTTTTGCAATTAACCCTTAAAAAACTATACAATTATTAAGATACATATGTATATTATTGAAATAAAATTTATGCATACAGTAAAATCTCGATAAATTAATATTGTTCATATAGAAGAATATAGGAAGATGGGAAATCCGTTGGATATATATATATATATATATATATATATATATATATATATATATATGAGATTCTTTAATAATATTATTTAGTTTATAGTTTCGTTGGGATGTTAAGTATATTTTTAAAATTTCCTTAAAAAATATTATTTTACTATTTTATTAATTGGTACCAAATTTGAACTGGTCCTGAGTTGGCACCAGACAAATTATTAATTATTTCGAAGTTAGTAATTTAATGAGTGTTATTTTATGGAGGTTTCTACTGTATATGGATACGCGTGTACACTTGGGTGCACAAAATATTAAATCGTCTTTAAAATATCTCAAAAACCATATTTTATGTTGTAAATTAGAAAAAGAAGACAAATATGTACGTTAGAGAATTCAGATAATAATTTAAAATAAATAGTAAAATTAGTATACCTTAGGCATGCAAACGATATTTTTGTTAGCGTTCGATCATTTGGTTAACGTGAACCGTTAGGGTTCCATGCAAACAACCTTTCGAACTTCTGCTGTATTCTCAAGTTCGATCTTGACGTCGTGTGGGCGATTAACTTCAAGATCTCCTCAATCTGGTTTCTCTCCCCTTTCTCACGTGTTTTAGACGCAGGATTAGGGTTCCGGATAAGTTGAGGTGACTTATTTATAGGCTACAGCAAGGACCAGGAGGAGAATTTAGAGTTGGGCCTCCATTGGGCTTAAGTATCTAAGTTTAGCCCAAAACTTATACTTAAGTCCAATAATAATAATATATTCCACTAAAATATTATTACTGCACTACCGTTCTAATTCCATAATTACGTTATTGGCTCCTTCTTATTATGAGCCCGACAGTCTCCCCATTTTTAAGATATACAATGCCAATTAATTAATTAAGTTACTGACAACTCCATTAATTAATATCTCAACCAAGAGTAGTACCACTCAACCTCATTATCATACCGGAATAAATCCATCTGCAGGGTTTACATGATAATCCTTATGAGCTCCTCAAGGGGACATCATCAACCTATGTCGGACGCGGATTCCTTCTACAATCAACAACACATCATAGAGACAACACTATTTTCCAACTCAGCGAGATTATTGATTTAATTGCATTTAAATCTCACCCATTGATGAATCAAAGAAATACATATTGCCTTATGTGTCGAGGTTATTGTATAGAGATTAAGAGTACGAACATCCATAATAACAGAGATCAAGTTCTCCTATATGTCAGTACAAGTTGAACGATCTCAAGTGGTCCTACTCAATACACAAAATGCACTTATGTGATTCTATAGTCAAGACAAACTAATACCAAATCACACTTCAACCATACTGATAGAGAGTCCCTGTCTAACTTGGATGTGAGCATCTGTTTATACTTTATAAGGAAACTGATAATATGATCTTCTGTGTGTTGTCGCACAACATATTATCTACAATATAAAGTAAGTGGATTATTGCATCATAAGACGCAATCATTTAATCAATGATTCTCATTTCAAATAAATTTTTATAACATTGTTCATACTAAAGCTAGACTTTTAGTATACAATCCAACAATCTCCCACTTATACTAAAAGACTATGCTGTTAGAACCACTGCCATACATCTGATTCTCACTCCCACTACACAACCACCAAAAGCTTTCGCTTCAAAGTCCTTGTAAAAGGATTAACTAGGTTATCATCCGATGCAAACTAGGCGACAACAACCTTCCCCTCCTTAAATGATTTCTCGTAAAAGGTGGTACTTGCTCTTAATGTGTTTAATTGCCTATGGACTCTGATTCCTTCAAGTTTGCAACTGCACCATTATTATCACAATAAATTATGATAAACTTGGACAAACTCAGAAAACACATCCAAATCTATCATGAAGTCTCTAGAGTCATACAGATATTTTAGCTGCCTCAGAGGCTCCAATTCATCATTTTTTTACCATGGTGGAGCCCGAAATATATTTTTATATGACACTCCTCCACTTTATGACTCTACTTCCAAAATTAAACACATAACCTTGAGGTGGATTTAATGTCGTTCCTTTCTGATTTGAAAATTTTGAATCTATGTAACCCACAAGAATTAGTGAATCTGTCCGGTAAGTCCACATATAATTTATAGTCCTTTTCAGGTACATAAGTATATGTCTTACTACAGTTCATCATTCTTGTTTTGGGCTACCTTGATACCCATTGACCATGCTTTCAGCAAAACAGATATTCAATCTCGTACATAGCATTCCTTAGATTAAGCTTCCTTATTCGCTGAAGCATAAGGACCGCCTTCATCTCCTTTATCTTCTTTTGTGTCAAGATACATTTCCTTAGATAAAGTTACATGTTAAAACGAGTAAGGATTGTATCATTTCATGAAACTTAAGACAAACATAACATACTTTCTTGTGATCCGAATTATCGTGATCAAAAGGATATATTTTATTTTTTTTAAGTTCTTCATTTCATACGACTTTATCCACCATACCCATATGCCCGACAATACTTTTTCATTATCTCCAATGAGCAATATATCATCTACGTACAGTATAAGAAATACCACCACATTTCTGTCAGTCTTTTCAATAAACAAGACATATCCGCGCATTGATTAAATCCATATGATTGGATTATCTCATCAAAATAGATGTACTTTGAGTTTAAAGCTTGCTTTGGTCCATGGATGGACAATTTTAAGCTTACACTCAATAAATGTTCTTAGCCCATTGCAATGAATCACTCCGGTTGCTCCATATAGATGTTTTCCTCAAGACTTCTAATCACGTGAGTTGTCTTGACATCTATTTGTTATACCTCATAGTTCAATATGAGCAGCAATAAAATAAAAGAATTTGGATCGACTTAAACTTAGCTACCTGCGGAAAGGTTTTCTCATACTTAAACTCTCCCTTCTTTCTGAGTGTAACTTTACGCAACAAGCCTTGTTTCAAAGTATCACCTTACTGTCTGATCCTCTTTTATTTTGTAAAACCACCTCCAATGGCTTTCACACCGTTACGCAGTTCTATAAGCACCCAGACCTATTCTAGAATCCATAGATTCTATTTCAGAAAATTTGCACTTTAACTTGTAGTGCTTAGTCGTATCCGTGGGTCAATTTCATGTTTACTAGGGACCAAGTCTCTCGACTTTCCCAAAACATAAATCTATTAGGTTGTAAAACAACCCTCTCACTACGATAAAGTGTTATACGCAATTGTGTATTAGACATATCATGCGTCGTAGTTTCCTTGTGCTATATCCTCTTGTACAATTGGTACTATACTTTGTGTTTTTCCCTCTCACACCTTTTAGAACAACTTATGCATAGGTTTGTGATTTATCACATAGTCCTTTTCCAAAAATTAAGTGTTTGTGTTAACAATCACCTTAGATCTTTTGGACTAAATAAATCACCCTTCATTTTTGTAGGATATCCCACAAACAGACAACCATCCTTGCGACATGCTGCTTCTAGAGAATACCCATAAAATGAATTTAGTAATTCCAAATAACTCATCATCTATCTAACCATTTTCATAAGAGTCATATACCTTCTTTTCGATACACCAGTCAGCTGGGATTTGCCCGATGTTGACAACTTGGGATTCAATCCCAACTTCTGATAAACAACCCCTAAACTATCCTAAGAGATACTTGCCACCACGATTAAATCGTAAATGACTTGATATATTTTCGATGATCCTTCACCGAATGTGTCATGCACTTCTGAATTAATCATAGTACTTAGACTTGCGGTGCATCAAAATTATATCTCACCACCTCTCATAGGGATAATCTTAGGACCGCATAAATCAGAATGAACTAATCCCAACATATCTTTGGCTCTTCACCCCTTTGCTTTATAAAGCAATCATGACCTAGTTTAAGATGCCAAGAGGTATGTTTGGTTCATATCCAAAGGTTTCTTTCTCTTATATAGATTGGAAGACGTGTTATCATTACAATTGGTTACATCCGTGGGATAAACATGATTTAAGAGTGTACAAATTGTCACTAACTTACCACAACAGATTATAGCTCCATCCCTCATCACTATGACCTTGTCATTTAAATAAAATGGAGTATCTATCTGTGAATGCATAGAAACTGAAATGAAATTCTTTTTATGAAAATGTACGTAAAGGTAATTTCTCATAATCAAACGCTTATTCCTATCAAGAGATAAATAAGCAACTCCCACTGCAATAGTCAGTACTTTCGTAGTATTACCCATGTACTTAATAATCTCATCATCACTTAGTTACACGCTTTTAGTGATTTCGGTATCTATACACAACGTGTCAGTAGATACCATCACTAATCATTTTTCAACAACTGGTGAATGAAATACTAACCTTGTTCACATCTTGATGAAATTAGATTTCCTTCGCCACATATTTTGTCAGAAGTTCCCCACCATATACAACCTCTCGTATTTCAGGTAGAACTCGCTCAAAACATCTAGGCAAATTATGAAGAATAAATTGATCTAGGTTTCCCCTTCAATTTCTACTCCATATTTGTCTAATTCATTCATCAAGTTATCCATGACTTCTTGCCTTTATAACTTACTCAAGTATCTGAAGAGTTGCATGAAACTATCATATTTCTATGAACCTCTCGCCTCTCCACTAGAGAATTAAATAGGAATCAGAGTGCATTCTTAGTGAGAACACATTTATATTTTCTCAAGCAGTAAGAATTTAAATCCAAGATTCTTTTCTAATCATCTAATTTTGGACAAGTAAAAATAATTACTTTTAGTAAACAATAAGCGAGATAAAACCATTTGAAATTACATGGAATCACAAATAAATACACCATTAAATCTTCGAATTTATCCATTTATATTGATTCCCTCAAAACAATATAAAAATAAAATTTACCGACATCTCAAGCACTGTGAGTCTGCAAGCCACGATAGTGTGGACATTTACAAACCCGAACATTTACAGGAGAAGGTTTTACCCATTAATTCATTTGTCAACCTAACCTCATGACAAAATAATTAATAGTCGGTTTCTCTTTAGCCATGCAAATAATAGCAGTGACTCCGATGGGGAGGATACTTATTATTTATACCTAAGTGTACACCATTATTTGACTCCAAGTCCATGGCCAAAGCTTGTATGCCTTACACATGGAGAAGTACACACGCTTTCGGATAACTTTCTACAGTCATCAATTATAAGTTTGTACTAGTAAACCGAATATAAACTCATCCGATGGGGAGGAAGACACTATACCCAATGAGCAAGTTCATGTGCATCACATTACAAACATAATTTTTTTAATGAAATCTGTACCAGTGATACATGAATAAACTCATCCGATGGGGAGGAAGGCCCTAATGCCGACGCGCAAGTTCATTCACATCACTTACAAACTAATAATAGAGGCTGCGGGAATTAATTACCAATCCCCTCTCCCATTAAGTAATTTAACACCTAGGGTTTTTAACATGCATATAATATTCACATAATAAAATACACATCCTAGCATGCTTCTATTAAAAACAATTTAAAACAATAAATCACTTAGAACATGCATAGCATATATAACAATAATCGACAAATAAATCAATTAAAGCAGTTATATATCTCGAATTAAATGTGAAAATCGACGAATCACGAAAATGAGACCGGCCTACACCTGCCGTGTGTCAAGCCAACCGCGCACTGCGCCTGCCGTGTGTCGTGTCATCCGCGCACTGCGCATGCCGTGTGCCAACCGCATGCTGCACCTGCCGTGTGTCGTGCCATCCACGCACTGCGCATGCCATGTGCCGTGCGCCAAGCCAACCACGTACTGTGCATACCGTGTGCCGTGCGCCAAGCCATCCGCGCATTGCGTCTGCTGTATGCCAAGCCAACCACACAGCGCCTGCCGTGTGTCGTGCCATCCGCGCACTGCGTCTGCCGTGCGCCAAGCCAACCACTCACTATGCCTGCCGTGTTCCCGTAACATCCGCGCACTGCGCATGCCGTGTGCCGTGTGCCGTGCGCCGCGCACTGCGCCTGCCGTGTGCCGTGCCATCCGCGCACTGCGCATGCCGTGTGCCATGCGCCAAGCCAACCGTGCATTGCGTGTGTCGTGCCTACCGTGCACGGCCTTTGTCATGCACCACTTCGTCTTCTCCAGACGTGTTTTCACTGAACAGTTCTCACTCACGACGATACAAGGTATATACAGGTACAATCAAATTACACCATAACCCTAATCCTCATGCAATTCTATTGCAAAAATAAATCCACATAATCCACATAGACCAGAAATTAGAGTTTGGCCTCCATTGGGCTTAAGTATCCAAGCTTGCCCAAAACTTGTACTTAAGTCCAATAACAATAATATATTCCACTAAAATATTATTACTGCACAACCGTTCTATCCCATAATTATGTTATGGGCTCATTCTTATTATGAGCCCGACAGTCTTTCCATGTTTAAGATATACAATGTCCATTAATTAATTAAGTTACTAACAACTCCATTAATTAATATCTCATCCGAGAGTAGTATCACTCAACCTCATTATCATGTCGGAATAAATCCACTTGCAGGGTTACACGATAATCCTTATGAGGTCCTCAAGGGGACATCATCAACCTTTGTCGGACACGGATTCCTTCTACAATCAACAACACACCATAGAAACATCACTATTTCCCAACTCACCAAGATTATTGATTTAATTGCATCTAAATCTCACCTGAATCATAGAAATACATATTGTCTTACGTGTCGAGGTTATTGTATAGGGATTAAGAGCACGAACATCTATAATAACAGAGATCAAATTCTCCTATATAGTCAGTATAAGTTGAACGATCTCAAGCGGTCCTGCTCAATACACAAAATGCACTAATGTGATTCTATAGTCAAGACAAACTAATACCAAATCACACTACAACCATACCGATAGAGAGTCTCGTCTATCTCGATTGTGAGCATCTGTATATACTTTATAAGGAAATCGATAATATAATCTTCCGCGTGTTGTCGTACAACATATTATCTACAATATAAATTAAGTGGACTATTGCATCATAAGACACAATCATTTGATCAATAATTTTCATTTTAAATAAATTGTTATAACATTGTTCATACTAAAACTAGACTTTTAGTATACAATCAAACAATTTTATTATACCACATTAGAGATTACAAAGTAAGAAGATTATTATAATTATGAATAATATATATTTTAATATATATATATATATATTGTTTAATTAAATTAATATAAATGAAGTATATAAAATTTAACTCTGTCTAGCAGGCGGTGACATTGATAAAGTTTTCACTTTACGTCCACACGTATAATAAAATTTTGTTACACTTTATTTACCATAAAAATCTAAATACTCCATAATAATAAGCAGGCAAATACTAATATTATTTTCAATTGAAGTTGTTTGTTTTCCCACTCTAATCAAACTCAAAAGGATACATCAGCGGTTTTAACTTAGTTAAACAAACACGACTCTTCCTTTCTCTTTTTATCAGTGGAAACCATTTGAGCTAATCCGATCCTATAATGGACAACCCGCTCATTGTGACCATAAATGCGAAGCTAAACTTCCCATCACCATCCCCTAAGATAAAATAATTCAATGCCGTGAATGACACATTGCTGCGTTCGAAATGCAGCATAACCGTCGGAGTGTACACTTTCGTGAAAGATAATTTTTTAATAATGTATTGATCTCCTATATTCAATCTTTTCTCTTTGCCTTTTTCCAACCAGTAAAAACTGTCTCAAAGTTAGATATAGATCTAGATCTCCTCTTTTGTTTTGCGTCTTTGATATTTTCTCCTCACTTGAAATTGTATATATATATTAACGTCTTGTCGGTGGCGACGGATCAGAGATGTTGTGTCTCAGCGAGCATGCGATGTCGCATAGCAAAATGCGCGACATAAGTTGCAGATTTACGTGAAGACTCTTAAAGGTTCGCACTTCGAGATCGAAGTGCAATCCGAGGATACCGTATGAACTCCTTTCCTGTTATTTCACTCTGTAAATATGATAATAGATGTGTATTCGTTTAACTTCATCATTGTTTTATTTGAATTTGAATTGCTTTATGCATTTGAGTTGTAATTAGGATTGTTAATTCTTTGTTTTTTTTTTCTCTTTTTTTATGGATTTGATATGATTTCTATTATGTTTATTTAGATATCCTCGCAAAGGTACTAGCTAAGCATCTGTTGTAGTGCCAATTGGAAGTCGTATATTGACTATTAGGTAATTTCTTTCTGTTTTAGTTTACTTTATTTGCTTTTATAATCTGGTATGTATGGATTTGAGTTTGTAGTTTTATTTTTGATTTTTTTTATTTTTATTCAGTTTTATGTTATGGGCTTATTTGAATTTTTTTCCTCTTTTGGTGTTTGATTTTGTAGTGTAATTCTTGAATGTTATCTTCATTACTTCTTGAATGTTATCTTCATGCATGTGGATTTTCCTTTGAAATTGATAATATCAGGTGTTTTTAAGTTTCTAGATGTGATATAAGAGGTGTATGAACATTTAGAAGATGAAGAATGACCAAATAAAGCATAAGCATTTGTTTCAGATTGATAAGTATTGATATTTATTCTAGAATAGTGTAGCATTAGTTTAGATAAGCTTTTAAATAAAAGTCATGTGACTAAATAGAATTATCAAGAATTGTAACATAAGATAAGAAAGAAAGTTTGAAGAAGAGTCATGAAAGGCAGTGGATCAATCTAGAATGGTGATGAGTAGGTATCTATAAATATGTATGTATGTCCATGTATAGAAAACAACAATCAAGAAAGCCAATTCCACTATTTTACTTCAAAAAAGTCACTGCTCCACTCATACACTCATTTTCTAATTACTATAAACCTAAACTTTAAGCACCTGTTCAACATTCTACAAACCTCATAGCACTTACCAACATGCGTTAGCCAAATAAAATTTAAAAAAAAGCCAAATAAAATTTAAAAAAAAACTAACCTTTTTATGTTTTAGATGGCTATAACTATTTCATTGCCTGTGATGAACTCGAAGTTGAAAGGGCTTCTTGAACAATGACGGTGATCTGTGATTGTATATATTGTGTATATATTTTTATTTTTATATTTGAAAATGTAAAGAAAAGCAGTCTTGAAGATGTGTGAATGGAAGGGAGTAGAGAAAATGTGAAGATGTAAATTTAATTTTGATGCAGATGGAAGTAATATATTGTCGGTATTAATTTCAAGAGTTTGATATAATGAGGTAGATTAATTGTAACTTTTTGATTGCCTTTCACTTAAAAGCTTCTTAAAGCTTTTTAGTGATTGAAGGGACAAATTAATAATGATATTTTTGGCTTATCATGTGACATTATATTTATAAAAAAAAACTGACATTATAGTTATAATAAAAAAAATCGACATTAATGCCAAAGTCCATTAAGGTCAGGCTTCTTCAACCCAAAATTTTAGTTTAGTTTTGATTAGTTTGTGGCATTTTAAAAGAGATATAGATAAATTATTACTATATAACATTATAACTGCCGTTGATTTTAATAAAAATGAGTTGTTGCTAATTAGGGATGAATTCTATACTCATGTATTGTTAAAAAAAATAAAAAATAAGGAAAACTAAAAATAGGGAAATTTAAAATAAGTAAAATTGATGATTATCTTCGGTTTTGTCGAATATAGGGTGTATAAAAATACCATAAAAACAACATTCCATGTAGCTGTTATGATTGAGGCATGCACTAAACAACCACTTGACATCCTTGAATTACATTTTTGCTGTATATGATTTTGCTAGCCATTAAAATTCTGTCTCAGTTTAATTCAAAATATTATATTTCTTATTTGAAGTTTGATCACTCATCTATCTTCAAGGCAGGCATCGGATTTACATTTTTATGTAGAGATATTGGTTGGTTGCTTTGTAATTAACATAAGTGGGATATTTAATGTCTCAGTGAACATTATATTTTTCATAATATGAAACCAGTTTCAATAATTCTTGTTTTTATTGTGGAATTTTTTTGTTTTCATTCATCTTAATTTGCCCAGTATTGTGAGCAATATAATTGGATTTGACAGCTTGCATTTATAATTTAATTTAATATATTAATATTTGTCATGTATATACTATTCCATTTAATTTTCCAACTCTGCAATTAAATAAGCGTAATCATATTCATTTTCTTTGTTTTTCTTTGTGATATTTTATATTGTCTTGATTTTTAAATATTTTGTGAGCGAAGTGAAAGTTGTAAGGTCAGCTCATATGAAGCCTTCAGGACACATAAGTTATATAACAGGTATATATGGTTTATATCTCTGTTAATCAGATTTTTATTTGAAGTTCATATGCAGTCTTGCAGCATTATGTTTAGCAAAACCCTCATGTGTTTCTTTATATTTTACTAAATTATCTTTGGAAAAAACTAAAGTAGGAGAGTAAGACATTGGTGGTGATAATGAAATAGCGGTTTCATCAAAATTAAAATGCATAGGAAAACTACATAAAATAAGCAAATGGCCAACCTCTCCGTTTTTTACATAAAAGTAAATTACAGCTTCACACACTTTTTGTTTAAGTTTCTTAAAAGAACAACCTTCATCGATGTCCTTATCTTCCATCTTCATGACTTCTTCAATTATTAATATTAAATTTGTTCTTTCTTCTCTATTCTTTATAGCCATCCTTACCATAAATTTGAACTTTTTTCCTACACTGCACACCAACATCCTACAGTAATCACACGTTTCTTTTTTAGCCTGCAAAAAATTAGATGAAATTATTTTAAAATAGAAACAATTTTAAAAATATAAAAATAATTATTAATACGTACAAAAAATACGTTGTGCGCATATGTTGTAACCGAACAACAAATGATAGTTTCAGCAACTTCAAAAAGTGTTCCATGAACTTGATGCTCACCATCTGTTATAAGCAATCTTAGCAAATACTTCATCCTAAATGGTTTTTCATCACCTTTACGTTTTGGGCATAGAGCGATTTGCTTAGAATCTTCAAGGTGAACTCTTGTGTTGCATCGATGGCATGTTTTATACCATGGGTTGGTTTTGTTTAGAACACTTACAATTTTTCCGACAAATGTGCAATATAGCTTGTCAACTTTATTTGCTATTATATCATCCAAAGACACATCAGTTGCTTCCATCATTCTCTTAGAAGGACACAAATTCTCACTCCTCCATTGCTGATTGTCCTTAAAACTGGAAAATTTAGAGAACATCTAAAAGTTATAAACATTTTAAAAAGCATAATTTCTTAATTAAAAAAATGATACTTTGTATAATGTTTTTGCATAAAGTTTTATAAAAAAATGATACTATACATACCTTTTCTCAAGAGTTTCAGTTTGTTCCAAATCTGGGTTGGTCTCAATAAAACTTGTTTGCAAAGTTGATAAATTGATTTCATCTAGGTAAAATTTAGTTACAATGTTACACTAATATATTTTAATAATAATTTATTCTGAATTTTGAAATAAAAAAATATTAAGATATTTTGAAATGTTTAACATACCTGCATACTTGTTGACTTTTACATTCATAACAGCTATTATTGTTCCATACATTGTCATTTGGTCCAGCAACTCGCCTTCATGAATTGCTAGGTCCCCCCATAAATTCAGCTTCATTGTGTTGTACATGTATAGGATGTCTCAAGTGTAAGCTGAAAAATACACACAATGATTATAGTAATTTAACTTTACTAAATTTTATAATGTATTTACATATTGTCCAGAAGTGTGACTTCACACTTATGAGTAGTCCTTTCAGCTTGCTTTAGCTTTATAGGGTATGCAGGTTTTACCTTTAATACTAAACCCATAACATCTGTACATAAGTAGGGAAAAATTTAATTTAAAAGGAAGAAATAGGGAATTAAGAATTTATTTGATATTTAAAAATTAACTGAAAGTACCTATTATGGAACCTAAGAAGCTTGGGACGTCTTTGAAATTCACAAAGGAAGCAGTAATTTGTTTATAAAATATATTATCATCAAATTTTCAACCTTTGTCGCCTTAGAGAACAAGTCTCTATCCTTTTGTTCACTTGGTAATCTGGATGAGCAGCTCTTATATTGCCATTTTTTATAAGATAAGATTGCCCGCTTTCGAGTGAATCATTAAATTTATTAATTATCTCATTAAACAATGTGGCTTGAATTCGAGTTCCCTAAAAATTCAAAATATGTAAGGATAAAAGAGATGTTTCTAATTTAATGAATGATTTAAAATAAGTTAAAAAAAAATTAACCTCACAATCAATTAAGATGAGCTTCAAAGTTTCAGTTTTCCGATTCATTTTGTGATGTACTTCTCTTGTACCTTTTCGGGCTATCCTTCCTTTGATAGGCCATTCATCTTAAAAAATAGCCAACTCTTCAAATAGTTTGTCTTCAATATCTAAATCACCATAAAATGGAAATATGAATTATCACATAATTGATGAATGACATGAATAATTTAAACTGTGTTTATATGGACAAACATGCCTTTCGTGCCTTGAAGTAAGTGCACAGATGTTGAGTTCTCCATCGATTTCTTGTGTTGTTTGAATTTTTTTTACTGCTTTTCCGTGAGTGTGAGTGAGCCTCGAGGTTTTCATTGTATTTATAGGAACAATAGGCATGTATTGATGATTATGATTTTTAATGCTAATTAAGATGCATCAATGTTTTACAGAATTTCAGGAGGTAGAACCTTAGATGATATGTATACATACAGCTGCTATGAGAGATAATTTACTTTTTGTGTGAAATGTACAGTCGTGGAAGGTGTAAATAAAATGGTTGGGTGTAAATAAATGGTTGTTATGGATCCAGGATGCATTCTTATGTGTAAACTGTACAGTCGTGTATAACTCTAATATATGTGGAAGTGATCATTCCAAAATCCACATGATTATATTATATTAATTATATATATTTGTTATAAAAGATAAATGTGGAAGTGATAAGGATGCAGAAGTGAATGATATATATGCATAATATATTAATTGTGTACGTTTGACAAAATTAATAGTCCCGACATTGAAGTGGTAAATAATAGTCTAGGCATTAAAGTTGTAAATAAAAGAAATGGGTAGAGATGTAATTGGCAAAAAAATATTTCTCTAACTTCTTTGCACTTTTAATATATAATTAAGATTAATATATTAAGATAAGATCAATTATGATATAGATATGATAAAAGTGATATTGTTTATTAATTTATTTTAGAGTTGATACATGTGCAAAGTGCAACCATATTCATATAAAATTTTATTTAAAAGTGTATATATATATATATATTTTAATAATTGTATAGTTTTTTTTAGATTCAATTTTTTATTAAAAAAATTAACAGATAATTAGCTAACAAAGTGTATACATTTTCATTTATTAATGTATGTGTCTTTTCCTAATTGTATATATTTTTTAAAGTGTTAGTTTTCCTTTATTATTTTTGTTCACCCGGGTGCACAATATAATTTGTCTTTATTTTAAGGGTTAGTTTGATATTTGTTAGGTTGAATTACTCTATTGTGAGATGGGTTATAGAAAAATAATTGTGAGACGGATAAAATCTTTATATTATCCATAAATCAAGTAATAATCTATAATTAATTTATATTAGTCAACTCCTTAATTATAGGAACTAACAACTAAACTATTTGAAATTCTTTTTCTTGATGCTTACAGATGTGAAATATAAAGTGTTATATAAATTGTTACATATTTGACCACATAAATTAAGTTAACATACACACAATATACTATATATAAACATAATATTGTAAAACAAAATCATATATACTTTAATATAAACTAGAGAAACTTTTCTACAATATTGTATTTTACAATATAAATTCATATTTTTCATCATTGAATATAAATACTCTAGAGCGTAGAACCGATATACTTTAGCATATACTATGTATACTTTACACAATGATACTTTAACACAAAATCGACAAACTTTAGCATACACTAAACATACTTTACACCACGATACTTTAATACAAAACCTACATACTTTAGCATACACTACATATACTTTACACAACAATACTTTAACATAAAACATACATACGTCAATATGAAATACATAAACTTTTTCTATATCATTAAAATATTACAATGTAAAAGTTAACTTTACAGTATTCAACGACATACTCTATCACTAAATCAACATCTTTAGCATATCCTTTTACATATAATAAAATTAAACACACCTTCATCTTTAAAGTCTTCTTTTTCATCACAATATAGAGATATCCATGATTTATGGTGGATTTCTGATGACGGTGAAACATAGAAACTATGTTTATAACAAAGGTCGAAGGACTAAGTAGACGAATGACAGCATAGACGACGATGATCAAAAGAAATTGAATTTGCATGGTTAATTTCGTCCACATCTGTAAGAAAACTGCAAAAAAGATTTCATTAAATCAAGAGGTTTCTATAATTAAGGAGTTGACTAAAAATTGATTATAAATTCTTATTTATTATGGATAATATGTAGATTTGATCTGTCTTACGTAAAGACATCTCACAAGTGACTTTGTCTTTTACGTAATAAATAATTACAAAGTAAGTTAGGTAAGAAAATGAGTGTCAATTTTAAAATTAACATGTATTATGATGTTATTATTTAATTGAGTGTCATTTTCTTATAATAATCATCTACAATTATAACAAATATTTTACTAAATTAATCCTTAAAAAAATAATTTGGAAATGATTAGATGAAGCATATAAAAATAATTCTTAAAATATATATAAAATAGAATTATATCATTACATAAATGTTCATAATAGGAAAATTAAAAAAAAAGGAAATTGTAATGGTGATGCATGAAAAGAGAAAGGGGATGAAAAATGATATAAAAGTGCAATCTCAAAATTTCAATACACACACACACACAAAGTAAATGCTATCAAATTATAATAAAATTAGCTTTAAATTTAAAAATTGCTATCAATCAGTTTAAATTAACAAATTTTTATTTAATTAGTTGATCACAATAAATAAAAATCTCTATTAATTAAGGAAACTTTAAAAAAAAATTAAAAAATTATTTTGATAGAAATATGTAAATTGCACAAAGATTTAGAATTGATAATTAACAATTAATACTCAATAATAAAATATAATTTAAAGGAATAAAATAAACAAATAAAACCAATAATTAAATATAGACTGATTAGCAATTTGAAACAATTATTATAACCAACCTATTTACACCTCCAAAATCACTAAACATACCCCAAATTTTTTTTAATTTAATTATTTTTATATAATTTGACTTAAACTAACCCTACACTAAAATTGCCATATATATATATATATATATATATATATATATATATATATATATATATATATATATATATATATATATATATATATATATATATATAATCTTAATTAAAGCAAAACCAAACACGTTTCCGTATTGCGGCGGTGGAAGAGAATATGTTACAGAAGTCCATGAAAAACTGAGTATTATTTTTCTTGTATATAAATCTTCATCTTATAATCAAGATCAACAAAAATTTACCTTAATACATAAATTTTCTTCAACAATATTGGACACTGGATCAGCAGAACTCCCTGTTTCATCACTTGCAGTAGAGATCAAAGTGGCTGCTACATTATCTTTATTTTTCCAAACTAAAGCCCTCCACTGATCAACACATGCTGCTTTATCATTAATTGATCTGTGCCCCTTTTTAAATAGCACCACATATGATGTTGCGTAGGATTAAGAAAAAATGCTCTGATTTTAAGCTAGAAAAATAAAAATTAAGATTTGGTATGTTGAATCAAGATGTGCGAAATGAACTATGTTTGAACCCTAAAATAACTAATCACTGTAAATTAAATCCAATAATAAAGGGGATGATTCTAAAATCATGATGAATAATCTAAAAATGAAATAAAAATGAAAAACACAAACAGTGAAGCACCCATGGATTCGATAAGAACCGAAGAACATTGCCATGGTTATCGTTAAGATTAAAAGGTATGGGGTATGTTTAATAATTTTTGGGGTTTGTTTGGTAATGTATTTATGAAAATATTTTAATTAAAAGGGTAAAATAGGCCTAAAATGGGGTATATTTAGCAATTTAGGTATATATATTTTAATTTAGGTGGGGTTCATTTAGTAATTGAGATACATTTAGTAATATCGGGGTGCGAATAGCTGCTCCCTTAAAAATATTTGATTTAAATCAAGCTCAATAATGAGATCAATGCACACTCAATAAAAGTCCCCAAACGTTACTCCAATTCAGTTACAAATACATTACTGTTGTGCAGACCCTAAACCTTCTTCCATCATTATTTCTTGGAGGTGAGGGATCACACATTTAATTTTCCACTACAATGGGCAGCTTAAATGCCACTCTATCATTTCTTTCTTCTCTACACTCTTAAACTTTACTGTCACTATTGTTCAAAGGAGAAGGGCAAGGTAAGCTCCTTTCACACTATTTTGATTCTTGTGCTAAAATGCTGCAGCCGTTCTAGTTTCGATCCCACAACCAGTTCTTTCCACTAACCACAGTTTTGATAAATCTATCTCTTTTCATTCAGAAGTTCACAACGGAATTCGTACCCCTTTTTGGTTCACTGTAAACTTCTGAAAGTTTAAGTATGTTAGTGGCGTGCTATTGAAATCGTTTTTCCTCGTCTTTGTGCGCTAGGTGTCAAAGGAAGTGAGAGTCACGGAAACTAGTAATGAAAGCACAATAATGCTGGCCAAAAACTAGCTCCTTAGCAAACTAAGGCTAAATGCTAATGATAAAAAAAAGGAAATTTTTCATATAAAGATCTAAATTTTACTTTATGTCTCACTTTTGGATTTCATTTTAGGATTGTTTCATTTAAATGTTTAATTTTAATTTTTTTTCTCAAATTAAGACTAGTCTTAATTTTATTTTTTTTACGAATTCAATATAAATTATAGAAAAATATAAAATATTAATAAAAATGACATATTTTAATTTTATAATATAATTTGAAGGTGTATAATTATATTTTTAAACTATGTTGTATGATTTAAAATGAGAAAATAAATTACATTGTAAGTCTTAAAATGAGAACAAATTGAAAAACACAAAAATCAGGCCCTAATTTGAGAAAAATATCTAAATTTAGACCTTAATTTGAAACACTTATAAAATCAGACCTTAATTTGAGACCTAAACTAAAAATTAGGTCTTCCTATGAAATTCTTCCTAAAAAAACAATATGGCATGAAAAAAGTTATCTAGCAGCCAGCAGGCTATAAAGTTACAATCAAAAGAAAAACAAAAACAAAAACTAACTAACCGTAGCTTCATAACTTAAATTAGCCGGGCAGCAGAAAACCAGCAACCATAGTACTCGAAAAAATGCAGAAAACCCAGCAACTTGATTTGCAGACTTACCAGCAAGATTACAGAAAAACAAAGTAGCAGAATATACCAGCAGAAAAAAAATAGTTACCTGTTGCATCCATTCTTCAAACCTGCTGTTAGTGACCCAGCTGCAAGGATATAAAGCCGATGCAGCTAAAAGTCCAATAGAAAGAAGCTTAATTCAACAGTTATCATCAGCCAGAAAATGCCTTCTGGTGTCTAAACAGGCCCCTGACTTAATAGCAAATCATAAGGAGGTGCAACGGATCCTTTACTTAGTATCCTAATGTAGAGAACCCATCTAACGACAGCAAAACATAGCTCTATGATTTCCTTCCATATGTTCTTCCGTAGGGGTGAAACTGAAGCAAAAATCTCAGGAAAAGCAAAATCCTGAGACTTGCAGCGGAAATGTCTCCGTACCCTGCAACATCGCAGCAAAAAATCAGCACTTATCAACTAAAAAACAGCAATAGAAACATCAACAGCAAAACAAGTAATAACCAGAAAGCGAGCAACAGAAAAACTTAATAAACCAATATCCAGCCAAAAAAAGTCCATGTTCCAGCTTACAGACAGCCAAACGCAGTCCAAAAATAGCATACATGAGCAGACATAGCAACCCAGCAAATAAAGAAGATCCCAAAGCAAGTATTGAGCAAACACTCAGCAATGGAACTAGCATAGTTCATAGCAATACACAACAAACATCAATTCACAGTTTATAGCATGAATACAGCAAGTATCATATTCCACAGATACAATTGGGAGTAACTATTCAACTGTTAAAGCATTTGAAGGAGACTAACAGCGTACAGAAAGGGTTTGACAGTAGCCAATGCTCTGTACGCAGGCAAAGACCAAAAAGAAGCCGCAGTAATAGAGCACCGTCTCCAGCCAATACTCAGTAACGACAACTAGCAGAGCTAAGCAATACATAGAAAATTCATAATAAAATAAAATTTTGCTTCTTCAATTATCCTGTCAGCCAGCCTACAGATAATGGAACTTTTTGCATATACAATATTTTCCTGATAAGTCTTTTTATTTGGTATGAAAACTAGGCAATAATAGCCTTCTGAGATAAAGACCATCTATTCAACAGTTTTCCATACAAAGTCAGATATAGTGCTTCCTCAAGTAGCATGTCAACCAATACTGAAATGACCAAACTCTTTGCATGGAAGTCAAATTAATGAAATTCTTTTTTTTTCCAATGCAAACTAAACTTGTAAATATTTCCAAACATGTATGAAAGACCCACCAATTTGTTCATATTAAAATTAGTTTTCCATTCGAAGTCAAAATTGTTTTGGACAATTTCATGATTATTTTTTCTTAAAGATTAAACCTAACTGATTTTTTAAAGCAAACTTTGCAAATTCGTGTCTTTAATAAGTTCAACAACAAATCATACCTTTTTAGACAAATCAGTTTCAGCATTCTCATTTATAGACAAGTTAAAACTCTCCCAGCAGGATAAAAATAATTAGGGAATCTATGCCACTTGTTTGATCTAAACGCAAAGGAAATAAAATTCATCAATAAATTTCTTTAAAAGTGGGAAATCAACATTTATCAATTAACCAAGTACAAACTCAACTTACCACAAATCAAGCGACTTTAGTGGTTTTATAAAGTATAAACAAGTATTACGTTTTTTTGAAGTCATTCCAGTTAAGAGCAGAATAGCAACTTGGTATGTTTCACACTAATTAACACACAGTGGCAATGGAGCTGTATAAAAAAAAGCTCCTGACCATTAACTGGCAGTACACCAAACAGAACAAAAATTAAGAATCATATGTCGAATGTAAGTAATATTCGTTTAACCATGCCACCAAGCCACATACGTATATAATTGAGAATTTGGAGTTAACTCAAACATTGTTCATCAAGGCTTAGAAAAAAAACATAGGATTAAAACACCATCATTTTATATGTTTCACATCTAGGCATTTTCCACAGATTGAAACACAATTAATGTGTGTATAACAGATGTTTAATCAATACACTAAGGGTGTGTTTGGTTCACTAAGGTTAATAGGTGGGTTAATAAAGCTTGTAAATGTGATAAGCAATGGATGAGCATTAGAATTCCCTTAATTCCATATTAGTTTCATGGGATATTGTAACACACTTCCCATCAAGGTTGTATTTCACCGGGCCCCTTGCTTTTTATTAATGGGCTTAGATGGAAATTAAGCCCGCATAAGTTCAATTAGCATATAAATTCTCTAATTTTTAGAAAATTTCAAGGCTCAATGAGTATTATTAATTTAAAGTGAACCAAACACACCCTAAATACTATATACACATGATAAAACTAGGAAGGTAATCCGTAAGGGGTAACGAAAGTAGTTAATGGAAGGTATATTTTGATTGCTATAGTATGTGATTGGCGTGTGTTTCAGGGAATCAAGACTCATTGATTCATTAACTATATACTACTTTATAATCACAATCACTCTCATTTCCATTAGCCCCTGGATGATATACATCACCATTGTTATTCCTCAATTTGGAACAAGCAACCCTACAAAAAATTATTCATTAGAGAATCAAATCATAAAGCTTATTCTTTAACTAAAGAACATAAGAAGAGAGATATATATCTAGTCAGAGATTTTAAGATAACCAGATTGCCCTATCCAATTCTAAAACAAAACCTAACAAAATTCTATTATTAACAAAACCAGTGAGTATAATTATTCAGAGCAAACCCTATTTAATCACATAGAAGAACTCAAAAGAAGAAACCACGAAATTATAATAAACTAGAAACAAGATAGGCTTCTTTAAACTAAATTTTGATGTAGAGAAGAGGTGCCATACCTTGTCGCCAATAACCTTATTGCAGAGAAGATTTATTCGTCGCCTAGAGCATCTCTGCTATCAGGGATTGACATTTGTGATTATCTGCACGAGTGTCTGTTAGGGTGAGATGGACAACGCGAACAGTGGCGACAAGGGCATGGGTGACTTGAGCAAAGAATGCTAGAAGAGCGATGGGTCGAGCAGAAGTAGAAATGGTTGCTCTCCAATTGGTAGAAATGGGAGTTCGTAGTCGAATAAATTAAGATCGAAGACAAATCAATTCATAGAAAGAAAGAATGATTTATAGAAAATCTCAAAATTCCAGGCAGTGAGAATGAAGAGAATGCTCAATGGGGGTTAGAAGCCATAATTGAGAATAAAATAAAATATTTTCTCATTTAATTATTTACCTAATCAAAATTTAAAACATTTTTAATTACGCCATAACATCTTGAAATGATATCGAAAATTTTATTTAGTGTGTATATTGGGTGCATCCGGGTGCAAGGGTGTACCCACATGTGTATAACTTTATATTTTATTTTCCATACAAGTTATTCTATTTTGTATACGTGTTTTGTAATAATTGTATACTTATGTGTATAACTTTTTATTCCTTTTTAATAATTGTATATTTTTTTACACTCAATTTTTCATTTAAAACCTAACAATTAAATTGTATACATTTTTGCTCTTAATTATATATGTTTATGTTTATATTTGTATGTGGGTGCACCCTATCTTAAGGTGCACCCAAGTGCACACTATAATTAGCCTTTTATTTATTACCTATAAATATTAAATTATCCTAAAAATTAATAAAATAGTGAAAAGTAATTTTATTTTTAATATTCATGATACAGTAATAATGAACATTGTCGGGAACGGAGAGAGTTATAAATAAAGATCCGTCAATATATTTATTTGTATAATAAATGGAGAATTAAAATAAATATATAAATAAAATATTACTCCATATTTTATAAAAATTATTATACTTAAAAAAAATTATTTAAAAAATGTCATTCTTTTTCACACATAACGAAGTTTATATTTTATTTATGACTTAAAAATATTAAATATTATCTCCAAAACTTAATAAAATTTGTCAAAAGTACTACGTATTTCTTGTAATGTTCATGATACAGTAAAAATGAATATTGTTCGGAAACTGAGGGAGTAGTAATTAAAGATCCGTCAATATATTTATTTGTATAATAAATGGAAAATTAAAATAAATATATAAATAAAATATTACTCCATATTTTATAAAAATTGTTATACTTTCATATAATTATTTAAGGCAAAAATTTGTGTAATATCGTTTCACATAATGATTTCTGTAACATGCATAATAGGTGATATTTTTTTATAATGAAAAATGATATTTAATTGATGAAAAAGTTTGGCAAGTTTTGTGTGAGACCGTCTGAAGTAAGCCCAAACAGATAAAATCTGATAATATCATTAATCAAAAGTGAAATTCAATCGATGAAAAGTGATAATGATTTAAATATTTGTGACGATTTCTATGATGTCACTAATTATTTAAATATTTTATGACAAATTTATTATTGTCACGAAAATATATTTTATTTACAACGGTTAGTGTTGTCACTAGTTTATATAAATTTGTCATTAAAGAATTACCCTGTAATATTTTGTTAAAATAAAATATCTTTGTAAAAATTGTGACACATTTATCAATTTCGTCATGAAATTGATTAATTAGTGACGAATAAATTTACATATAATGACAACAAGAAAATCTGTCGCTAATAAATATATTTTAGTGATGAAAGTAAAATTCGTCACTTTAAGTAACTAAATATGACAAAAATTTTGTATCGCAAAACTTTTTCGTCACAAAATGTGTGATTTCTTGTAGTTATTAATTTTACTAATATTAATGTGATCATTAAAGTCAATGCTTAATAATTACTCACAAGTACTAATGAGTTTGACCAACTAAATCAATATCTATTGATTAAATAAAGGATTAACCTAAAAATAATAAATACAAAAATATATTTCTTTTAAAGTGTAAAATGGTAATTTAACGATCTTGCATCAGACTCTAATCATACATCATCATATTAAATATATGAGTACAAGTAAAAAAAGTTTTAATAAAAACTGATATAAAATAAAAATTTTACATCCAAAATAATGTTAGTGATAAAATTAATATTTAATAGTATAAAAAACTAGGGTTAATATATTTTTTTGTCCATTAATTTTTCCTCGATTTCGAAATTCGTCCATCGATTTTACCCTTTTTGAAATTAGTCTATTAAGTTTATAAAATTCGACAAAAAAGTCCTTTTACTAGTTATGGCAGGTTTTCATCCGGTAATGCTGACTTGATTTTTTTCCTTTTTAATCTAGCACTTATGTGGCTTGCTTTGTTCTGTTATTTACGTGGCACTTACTTGAAGCATTTTCCTCACCTATCTCCCTCCAATCCTCAGCCTCATTATTGTTAATCCTTCCTCGAACCAATCTCTCTCCTCTACCTCTATTGAGATCCCAAATTTCTCAGACAATAACTATTAAGTTCTAATATCCCGAAATTCAATATATTTAACTTTTAATAGATTAAATAAATGATTTCACTAAATGCACACCCCTATTTATTAAATAGACACCCCTACTATTATATATTTAAATTATATATTTTTTAAAAGTCTATATTACCCTATTTCATTTAATACACACCCTAATCTTGTAAATCAATTTGGTCTTCATCTTAAAAAATGTCTTATAAAGAGATTATCGGCATCGTGCACTTCATCTTCAACAATGTAATCACTCCGGCCTGACGTTCTAATTATTTTTTTTGCTCATCAATATCGATTACAATTAAGGAAGAGGCAGCAATTCAAGATTTTGTTGAGAATCTGATTTCTCTCATCTAAAGAAATTGGATTGATATTGTGCTAAGGATGGCATTGTTTATGCCATTTGCGAGCTTCAGGAAAAATGTGATTCACGGGGTTTTAATATCTTGAAAAAATTCATGGAATATCGAAAACTACCAAAATTGATTGCTATCAGTGCGGGCAAAGGGCCCTGATCCCAGAGAAATTGAGTTGTATCTTGAAGAGATACTTTCATGAACTGATTTGGGTGAAGATTACACAGTGTATATATGTTGTCCAAAATTAGGAGTTGTCTCTGTGGATCCTGATTTAGACCCCAAGCCACAAAGACTGTTAGGAATGAGAATTTCAGCAAAGTTTTCCAGGACACTATTGGGTATTACTATTATGTCATTCTGGAAGGTTTCTTTATGGTGGAAAACGTGAGGAAAGCCATCCAACAACATAACAATCATATCCAAAACCCTTTGTCTCTATGTTTTCATTTTACAAACCCATCTTTCTCTCAACTAAACAAATCCTCCTAAAATTCAGGGTTCTAATTATCAATGGCTGCGGAATTGCTTCAAACTGTTAGCATAGCCGACGACGATAAGCTCTCCTGCTCTATATCACCCTCTTAAAGACTATCTCCACCAAAATCGACGCCATCCCCGTCGAGAATTACTATTGTAGATCCAGACCGGTGATGATGTGTAGACTGTAGCTCCTTCCAGACTCCCCAGAAAGTTTTCTATTGTTCTTCATGATGTAAAATAAAATTTACAAGGTGTGTATGTAATAAAATGAAAATGGTAATTTTGGAGTTTTAAGGCAGTGTATTTAATAAAATAAAAAAATTAAAATTAAAAAAGGAGTGTGTATTTAATAAAGGGTAAATATTTATTAAAATGTGGTGTATATTTAACAATACTCTTAAATAAACTAGATTATTAATAAAAGGGAACAAAACCAAAAAGATTGTGAGTAAGATTCTAAAACTAGCCAAGCGTGATTCAACTCACGAAGTGAAAAAAATTCAAGATTAACAAGGATTAGGAATACCTAAGTGCTAAGTAATAAAACCAAAGAGTTTGTGACCACCTACATAACAAAATTGTGGGCAACTTGATCTTTGATCAGTTGATACCATGCTGTTGCACTCTTTAGTTCATTATCATCCATCTCTTCTACAAAATGTATTCTTGAATCCTTCGATGTCGACTATATACTTCACACGGAAACAACAAAAGATTAAACATTGAAGAATTATGATCATGGAGCACATTATAACAAGAGATGAAATCCTTCGTCGACCGACTCATTATAACTTCTTTATTCTATGCACTGACTTTAATTCATTGATTCCGGAAGCTCTGATTTTTGGAGCACACCGAAAACAAGACCTTGCCAGCTGGTTAGAACATTAATTATGTGTTGACGTGGGAAGAAACTGCTAAGAGAACGAAGGAAGTTAATAGGGAGTGGAGGTGCGCGGATTCGTGTTGCTGGATGATTGGCTACCTATGCACCACCTGGTGGCTGCTGCTAAGCTCTACTATTCTTTGCTGGTCAATCTACCTGGCCTTCAGTTGCTGGAGCCACAAGGGGTCATGTATGGCCTTACCGCCGTCAACACCATCGTGCGGCGTTCTAGAGATTTTGATTTGGGGCTTTGATGAATTTAGGGTAAAATCTTAACCCAGCTTTAATCCATTTGTCAGCATTAAAAAGAAAATATATTAATAAAATTCCACGTCAGCATGAACGGGTGAAAAACCCAATATAGCCGGTAAGCGGACTATTTTTTCAAATTTTATAAACTTAATGGACTCATTTCATAAAAAAGTGAAACCAATAGACCAATTTTAAAATTGGGTAAAGTTCTTGGACAAAAATTATATTAACCCAAAAAACTAGGATTTATTACTATAAGGTACACACTTTAGAACCTAATTACTCTTAAATACAATGAAAATAAAGGAATACTATCAACTACATAAATTCACAGAAAAAAAGACAAAATCACCCCTAGGTAACTGTACATTGTTTTTTGCGCATTCGTTTTTGCACAATGTTTTTGCACATTCGTTTTTGCACATTTTTTTGGCATATTTTATTTGCACATTTTTTTGCACAATTTTTCTGCATAATTTTATGTCATATATAATAAAAAATTATTTATATGATAAATAAAGCAGTTGTGGTGTTGGGGTTGATTTCAGTGACGGTGGCTAAGGTTTGCAGAGCCTAAACGGACATTGTTTTTTTTTTTTGTACTTTTCCTTTAAATTTCTTTTGTCTTTTTATTGAAGTTAAATTGTGACCAATTTATTATTATTTTTTTATTTTTCTTTGGAAAAAGGTGAGCTAGTTGGTACTGAATAAAGTGTATTGGATTTATCATCAACTCCATCAAATATGATAAAGTGTATTTTCAAAATTATTCTATAAAATAATTTAATGAACCCATAATTAATTGTTACAGTGTTTGTACTTGATAGATTGATGCTGGTTGAAGTCGAATTACTGCTTGTTAAATGAAGTTAGATTGTTGGTACTTGATAGATTGATAAATAGAAATGTGTATAAAATGTAATATGCAAAAAAAATTATGCAGAAAAAATGTGCAAAATCATTATTCAAAAAAAAAAAAAAACAAAAAAAAAGTGCAAATACATTGTACAAAAAAAATGTGCACAAACATTGTGCAAAAAAATGTGAAACCTACAGGGGTAATTATGGAATATCACATTATAATTATGTAATTGATAGTAATAATATTTTATGCATGCATTTTAAAGTAATATTGAGTTTTTTATGTACCTGGTAGTAACTACCCCAAAAAACTATTATATATATATATATATATATATATATATATATATATATATATATATATATATATATATATATATATATATATATAAAGTTATAATCATAATATTTAATTAAAATAAATATATAGTACTCTCTCCATCCCAAGAATATATGCACATATTTGGTATTTGGTGGCATGGAGTTTAAAAAAAATTAATTTTTTGTTGTAATGATGTAGAAAGAGAATGTGTAATTTGAGTAATTGAAAAGAATAAAGTGTATGATAAAGTTAACTTTGACTAGATCATGTGTAAAAAGAAGGTTACATTTTTGTAATATTGTAGTATTTTAAGATCATTGATATTGTGTATTATTTTCATTTTTTGAGTGTACAAGTGTTCATGGGACGGATATATATATATATATATATATATTGAATAATTACTTTGCAGTACACATTAGTTATTACTATTAAATACATTCAACTTAAACTAATACTAATAGATACACAAAATTTTATGATATGTATATTATAACCTTAATTTAATATTCAAATCACAATAAAATCTCAATATATTATCTAATTTTCTTTATTATCTCAAATGATTTTCTTATTTCAAATATTTCCCAATATTCCATCCATGTGGGAGAAAGAAATGTTTGTAGATTTATTTGAGAAAGATCCGATCAAAAGCTTCACAGCACTCCAATTCTTCCTAAATCTAATTTTCACAAAATTTCCCTTCTTCTTGGGTTCACTGGGGTTGTTGGACGAGAGAAACCCTTCTGTGATGGCTCAATGATGTTGTATATGATTGTTTATTGCCTCTGAATAAGCCCCTCAGCCCCTTTATTGAGGAAGTTGTTCCATTCTCTACCTTATGGAGGTTACGCAGTTGGGCCAGAAAAATAGATCTAAAATAGATCGGTGGATGAGTGAGAAAATAGAAGGGTTGTATTAGAATGGTGATAGTAGGTCTTTTGAGAATGAAGTTTTTTTTTTGTTTGCCAAGGTGTTTCTTCCTAAAACATTGGTTGCTTGTGGCTTTACCAATTTTGATTGCCGCATGTGGCAGTAGTGTTTTGGTTGATTCCTGGTTCTTCAATTTTAATGGAGGTAGGGTTAAGATGATGAGAGGGCGTGGAAGGATGCCGATGTAGTGTTTTGGTTGATTCCTGGTTCTTCAATTTTAATGGAGGTAGGGTTAAGATGATGAGAGGGCGTGGAAGGATGCCGATGATAGTGTATGAGAGTATCCCAGTTACAAACCCTTAGTTTGTGTGTGACACTTTTCTCTTCGTATACTAAATCATTAAGATTTTTCTTTTTCTCTATCTCTTCCTTTCCGATCTAAATTTTAATTTAGATGCTTAATTAGCATTATATTTCACTAACAACTAACATATTAAATCAAATTTTAATCTTGAAAATATAAAATTGTATAGAATATTGGGAAGGAAAAAATCCTAATGTGCAGCGTTTCTAGAATATTGGGCAGGAAAAAACATATTGTGTAGCGTTTCTTCAATATTGTGTAGGAAAAAAAATCTATTATGCAGTGTGTCTATAATATTGTGTAGAATAAAATATTTTGTGCAATGTTTCTTCAATATTGTGCAGGAAAGAATATCTATTGAGCATAAATTATTTATATCACAACACACTTATATGCAAGAAAAAGTAATTTGGTGTGTAGAATTTATTGTACAATAGTGTTAATATTGTTTGCAGAATTTTGCGTAGATAAATTTGTTAAATTTATTTTTGTGTGCATAATCTCGTATTAAACTCTTCTAATTGTGTAGAAATATTTAGGAAAACAAATAGATATTTAGGTAGTAATAAATTATTTAATAACACTGTAAATCAACTGTGTACAATAATTTAGGAAGAGAAATACAAAATTGGAATAGGTTACATTGTTATGGTAATTATTGAATAGGATTTCAGGAATATTATCATATTTATATTATTAATTAATATATTAAAAGGATAATATTGAAATTGCATTATATAATTATGTAGTTGTAATAATTTTAAGTGGATGTATCCAATAGTAATATTAATATATGTAATATATATATATATATTATATAATATACTAATTTAGATTTTTTTGCCTACGTATCGCTGTTAGAAGCCTCCTTGATGATGTGTCAAATTATGATTAATTTGAATTAATTTAATTTTTTAATTTAATAGATGTATTACTTATATATATATATATATATATATATATATATATATATATATATATATATATATATATTGTTGGAAAAAACTTATGTGAGATCGTCTCACCAGAAAGTGATAACTTTTATATAGAAAAGTGATAATAAATAAATGTAAAGTGATAACGTTATTTCATGAATAATTTATAGTATAAATAAAAAGTGATAACATTTTATAGCGAAAGTGATAATTATTTTCAAAAGTAAAAAAATTGTCTCACATGAGACAGTATCACACAAGACCTACCCTATATTGTTGCGTTATTAAAAAAATTTTCAAGTTTAAAAAAGTTTATTTATTTCTCCTTTTATATTTTTTTGTTATAATTTTTTTAGTTACTACTCCCTCCGTCTCATGAACAAATTCACACTTACTATTTTTGTCCGTCTGATACACAATCTCACACCCCAAATAAGAAAATAAATATCACAATAACAATCTCATAATTATTTTCTTTAATTACAAGAATGCCATTATAATTATCACCCAACACAATTAAATTAACTCCTTAAACAAAAATTTTAAATTGTAACCCATAATTAATTAAATTAACTTCTTAAATAAAAATTTTAAATTGTAATCCATAATTAATTCAAATCTCAAACAACCACAATTATTGACCATTAATTAAAAATTGATTCACTTTCCCATATCCTAAAGCCACCCATGAATGTGGATCAAACATTGTCAATGATTCTTCTAAAAACAAATCTAAAACACAACTGCCCAATCAAAATAGATCTCACCTTTCCATTGTTTTAATCTTAGAACAAATCTAACAAGATCTCTCCATAATATGTGAGATCTAGAAATTTTTTGTTGTTTCTTTTGCTAATCTCTTTTCTTAGATTGTTTGAGTATGGATTCCAACTCAAGCTTTTGTTTTCCAAGCACAGAATTCATAGCTCTTCTAGAATCAGACACGATTGAAGATAGTGTCGCCTCACCAATGGAAATCCCTAATTCGGCGACCATGAGTGTGGATTCCAATGTAAGTTTGTAGTTTCCAAGCACGGAGTCCATGAATCTTCTTGAATCAGACATGATTTAAGATGGTGTCGCCTCATCGATGGTAATCCCTGATTTTACCTCGGTGACAGTGACCAGAACAACTTGTTTACTTGTAGATCTGAAGAGTTTATCACCAACGACGCCCGATAGAGATGCCGCCTCGGCGATGGTGACCGTTGGAGTTTCCTCACCGACGGTGGCCCATGGAGAAAACTTACCTATGATGGTTTTACCCATGTTGGAGTTTAATTTAAAGGGTAGGTCTTGGGTGATATTGTCTCACGTATCCCCTTACGTGATTCGGATTATATTTGACTCAATTTAAGTATATTTTTTTAAATTAAACTTAAAAAATAAAAATAAGAAACGCAGGCTCTGTTTGGTGAATGTAAATTAAAAGAAGTTCGCATTCGCTCTTATTCATGATACGTTCTAAAACTGGGGATGTCCATAAATTATTTTAAATTAAATGAATTTGTGTACAGTTTATTTATTTTATTTAAATTAATATTTTTATTATAATAATAATAATATTATTGTTACTATTATTATTAGATTGTTCAAGTTGTTTTCATTTTATTTTAATTTTGTATCATTTTATATATTAAAAATGTTATCACTTTTTATTCATCTTATGATTGATCATAAAATAATTTAATGAAATGATTATTACTTTTCATTGATCAAATATCATTTTATATTAAAAATATTATCATTTTTTATTTATTCTACTAATTATAAAAGAAATAGTTTAATGGATCAATTATAACTTTTCTTTAGTATCACTTTTATTAAAAATATTATCATCTTTTATCTATTTTATAAATTGTTCACAAAATTTATTTTCGTAACTTTTTATTAAAGATATTAATGCATTTTCTGTTAAATGTTATCACTTTTCATTTTATAGTACAAATTGTTAATGAAATAGTTCACAACATCATTATCACTTTTTAACAATTGGTTATCAGTTTTTCATATATAGATTATCACTTCTTATTCTTCTCACGGAAGTCATTCGTAAAACGAACTAACAAAAGTTTTTAACATTATGAATTATTCATAATATTTCAAATAAAAAGTTATCACTTTTATTTGATAAGTATTTTTTCTATATTAAATAAAAAATGCTACTATTTATTAAAAATATTATCACATTTTATAAATTTATAACATTTAAATCATTATATTTTTTAAATAATAAAAATATAAATTAAATAAGAAAAACATAAAATATATATATATATATATATATATATATATATATATATATATATATATATATATATATATATATATATATATATATATATATATATATAGATGTAAGCCTAATTAATTTCCCTTTCATAAATAATTTTAAATTTTGTAATTGTATATCAACCAAAAAAAAGCCCTTTAAATTTATTTAACCTCAATTATTATACTCTACAACTAATATTTTAAATTTCTAATTTTCATAACAACCAAACATGGCCCTTTAAAATTATTTAATTGGGTTAATGAATGATCCATCTGACATAAGGGGATCCGTGAGACGGTCTCACCCAAGTCTTTACCTAATTTAAATATGTTACATGTATTTTTTTATTTGATTATTTTATTTATATATTTTTAACAGTCTCGTCATATATTTTAATAATTTCAATTGATTAATATATATTAAATATGTTTTTTTATTTTTATTGATTAAAATGTATATTAGTATTGTTATAATTTTTTTAGTTGTCAAATCTACATTTTATTTTTTTTTTCCGTTTGGTTATGTATTTTAACAAAAATTTTTTTAAAAAAAAAATTATTATAATTTTTTCTTCAACTTTTAAATATAATCGTGGTCAAGCTTAATGCGATAAAAAAAGAATGTATTTTATAATGGAGTTTTATTGATTCAAGTCAGTATGTATTTTATAATAGAGTTTTATTGATTCAAGGCCTGAGATAGACTATCAATTCGAGATCAGAATTATTTTTTATATCGATTAGGGACCTAAATTATGAAGTATAAAACCATCAATTCAGAGAATGAATTTATCACATATTGTTTCATATTTTACAATTCAGGGTCTAAATTCAGGCCCTAAATTGATAGTTTTACATAATTTAATTCTCTAATCGATAGAAAAAATAATTCAAGTCTCGAATTGAGTTTAATAATTTTTTAGACCTTGAATTGAGAATATTCCATTTCATAGCTACTGGATCTAATAAAATAATTTTTAATATAACTATTTTTCTTTATATACTTATGTTTTTTAATTTTTTATATAACACAATTGCAAATAGAGTTTTCTATATTTACCAAGAATTTTTCTTTATTTTTAATTATTTAACAAAAAACATGTTTTTTCAACATTTCTATCCCGCGTGGGTCTTTTATAGTATATATATAACGGACAAAATCTCTTTTGAGATAGTAATTATGTGAGATGGGTCGACCCATTAAAGTATTATTGTTATATAAGTAAAGTATGTTAATACATAGTTAAAGTATATTTTTTAAAAGTATGATGAATAATGAATTAAAATATGTTATTAAAATGTTATAATATAATTCTCTACAAACATACTTTAACTACTAATAAATATACTTAATTATATAATAACAAGTATATTTTAACCATGAGTCGACCCATTTCACAATCTGTCTCACATATACCCATCTCACAAGAGAGTATTTCTACATAATGATATTGCTGCAGTATAAGTTTTTCAAAATTTTATTTTGTTTATTTATTATTATTATTATTATTGCAATCAAGTCCTTATACTATATCAAATTCTTATTTTCACATATTCTAAATTTTAAGCTTATTACATACTGACCCAACTAGAATTATACAACTCAGATTGAAATTCAGAAAACACCATTGGAGTTTTCACGAGGTGAGAATCACATCTATACCAATTTTTCATCAAAATAATGACGTTTAAAGTTATATATTTCATAAAAGGGTTATATATTTAGGTTATATGCTTCGAGACAAAATGCTAATATATAACACTACGAGAATTAATCAAAGTTAAAAATCGATTTAATGAAAGTAATAAAACCTGTATGCATTGCATACGTGTCCTCTCTCTATATAATATATAATTAATTAATAAAAGAATTAGGAGAGATGGTTACTCTTACCGAATGAGTGAAATAAAGAAACTGACGCTCTTCGCTCTTATCTATGTAATCCATCTCCAGAGTATATAGTGAATATGATATAGCATAAATGTTATGCAATCCTTTTAATTTACTAGAATTTACTAAGTGAAATCTTCAAAAGATTTACCATTGAATTTTTACGGTGCAAGACGTAGAAATGTTTTCATCATAATACTCCCTCCATCCCATAGTTAAGTTCACCAGATATGAAGTTTAAGAAAAGTTACTTTTTGATCAACTTTAGTAATTTTTAGGGGTATTGTGGTACTTTTAGGTAATAAATAAATTATAAAGTATGTTATGTGTGTTAGGTGGGAGTGATATTTTTGAAATTAAGATAACTTTTGAGATTGTTGGTTAATGTGAAGTTTCCTTTTTTGGGTGGTGAAGATAAGTGTGGGACGGACGAAAACAGAAAGTGTGAACATAAATGTGGGACGAATGGAGTATAATAATAATAATATTATTATTATTATTATTATTATTATTATTATTATTACCGAAAATGCAGTTTATACACTTGCAGTCAATATAATTGAACACTTTACTGGAAGGTTCAGTGATAATAGTGATACTATTAGAACACTGCTCCAAACATTAAGGTGTAAAACACTCTCTGATTTTAGGTGGTATAAGGATACTTTCCTAAGCAGAGTGATGGAATTACCAGAATGTAATAACATTCATTGGAAGTCAAAATTTATTGACGGATTACCCAGCTTATTTGCTGAAAGGGTAAGAAAAACTTTAAAGCGTAATAATATTACGATTCCATATGAAAGTTATACATATGGTGCTCTAATAGACACCTGTATACAGGAAGGATTAGCTTTATGTAATGAAATAAAGCTAAATCAACAGATTAAAAGACAAAATCTCGATGAGAAAAAACAATTGGGAGAATTTTGTCAACAATTTGGTTTGGATAATCCTTCATCCAGTAAAACCAAAAATAATAGAGATAAAAAGGTTTATAAACCTAAACATAGGAGATATTCTCCTAGACAGATTGAGGAAAAGAATAAAAGAAAGGAAGAAAAGTTCCAGAAAAAGTCTTATAGACAGAGGTATAATAAGAAAAAAGAAAGATACTGCAAAGTATGTGGAAAAAAGGGTCATACCAAAGAATTTTGTTGGACGAAGAAAAGGATTAATAATCTGAAAATTCCTGATGATATCAAAGAAATTATTATACAGACTCTTGAAGAAAAATCTGAATTTGAGAAATCAGAATCAGAATTTTCATCTACTTCTGAATCAGAAGAAGAAATTATCAACAATTTAGTTGATAAAGACATTTCTGAATCAGAAGAATGTGAGCCTTGTAAAGAAGGATTAATATGTCCAAAAGAGATTAATAATCTTGATAATAATCAATCTGAGTTTTATAAGATTATATCTCAATTCTCATATATGACTATTAATGTTTTAACCTCTGATAATATCTTTAAGGTGTTAAAAATGATTAAAGATCCTTTGTTAAGGAATCAGATTATCAATGATATTGGTAATAAAGATGAAGCTTCCTCTTCTAATAAAGAAGAAGAATTAACTCAAGACATTCTTAATAAGAATAAGTCTTATAACATGACAGAAGTCATGAATCAGTTGAGAACCAAATATCAGGTTCAAAGAGATATATCTCTACAAGATCTTCATATTGAGGTTAATAATCTCAGAGAAGAAATAAAATTATTAAAAAATAAGAATCTTATTCAAGAATCTAGAATATCTAGATTAGAATAATTTTCAAAAGGGAAAAATATTTCAAAAGAGGATATTTCTCAAAAAGTTGAGCTTAATAAGCCTAGTATGTTTAATGACACATTTCTTTCTACTATTGAAATGGTTATATCCCAGAAATGGTATATAAAAATATCATTATTGATTGATAATCATTATACAAAAACATTTACTGCTCTTGTTGATAGTGGTGCAGATTTAAATGTTATACAGGAAGGGTTAATACCTACAAGATATTTTCATAAAACTAGTCATACATTATGGCATGCACGAGGTGATAAACTCCAGAATAATTATAAGCTCCCTAAAGCTTATGTATGTGTTAATAACAAATGTATTTCGCAAAGTTTTATACTTGCAAAAAATATTTCAAATCAAGTTATACTTGGTACTCCGTTTTTAAATAATATTTATCCTATAAAAAAGATTGATAATAAAGGTATTATTGGTACTTTTAAAGGAGATGATATTTTCCTTGAATTTATTATTGAGCCTTTTACAAAAATTTTGCATAGTCTTTATGATAATATCAAGGCAAAACAAGATCAAATTAGTTTTTTGAAACAAGAGATTAATATTATTACTCTTGATGATCAATTGAAAAATCCTAGATTACAGGATAAAATCAGTCTTTTGAAAAATTAATTTTCATTAGAAATTTGTAATGATCATCCTAATGCTTTTTGGGATAGAAAAAAGCATATTATTTCTTTACCTTATGAGGATTCTTTTGATGAAAAGAATATTCCAACAAAGGCTAGGCCTTGTCAAATGAATTCAGAGTATTTAGAGTTATGTAAAAAAGAAATTGAATCTTTATTACATAAAGGACTTATTAGTCACTCTCAATCTTCTTGGTCATGCACTGCATTTTATGTTAATAAACATTCTGAGATTGAAAGAGGTATACCAAGATTGATTATTAATTATAAGCCTCTAAATAAAGTTTTGAAATGGATCAGACATCCAATTCCTAATAAAAAGGATTTATTGGATAGACTTTATAATAGTCTTATATTTTCGAAATTCGATCTTAAGTCAGGATACTGGCAAATTCAGATTAATAAATCTGATAGATACAAGACAGCGTTTAATGTTCCAATAGGACATTATGAATGGAATGTAATGTCATTTGGTTTGAAGAATGCTCCTTCTGAATTTCAGAAGATTATGAATGATATTTTTACTCCTTATAGTGAGTTTATAATTGTTTACATTGATGATATTTTGGTTTATTCGAAAACCATTGAAATGCATTTTAAACATTTGCATATTTTTAAATCATTAATTGTTCAGAATGGATTAGTTATATCTAAACCAAAAATGGAATTATTTCAGACTAGAATTAGATTTCTAGGTCACATTATTGAAAAAGGAAATATTATTCCTATTAATAGAAGCATTGATTTTGCTGATAAATTTCCTGATGAGATAACTGATAAAACTCAGTTACAGAGATTTTTAGGAAGTCTTAATTATATTTCTCCTTATTATCATAATTTGGTTAAGGACACATCTATTTTATATGATAGACTTAGAAAGAATCCTAAACCATGGACTAATAGTCATACTGTTGCTGTTAGAAAGATTAAATCTAGAATTAAAACTCTACCTTGCTTAATGATTAGCAATCCAAATTGGAATAAGATTATAGAGACAGATGCCTCTAATATAGGATTTGGTGGTATATTAACCCAGATTAATCCTGATAATAAACAAACATATCTTGTTAGATTTCATTCTGGGAAATGGAATGATTCTCAGAAAAATTATGCTACAATTGCTAAAGAAATTCTTGCAATTGTTAAATGTGTTTTAAAATTTCAAGATGATTTATATAATCAGAAATTTACTATTGTAACAGACTGCAATGCAGCTAAATTTATGTTTCAAAAAAATTTCAAGCATGATGTTTCTAAACAAATGTTTGCTAGATGGCAGGCTCATTTAGCCCCATTTGATTTTGAAATTATTTATAAAAAATGAGAAGATAATAGTCTTCCAGATTTCTTAACTCGTGAATATTTTCAGGAATGAGCACACGAGGCAGAGGATCTTCCTCTTATAGAGGAAGAGGTAGCAGAGGAAAAATGCCAGAGATAATATCTCAACATGACAATAAAAAGCTTATAGCAATGAATAGGGCTGAGGAAGAAGCATATCAAGAATTCCTTAATAAAAGGAATAAACAGCAGAAACCAAATGAAGAAAGTAATACTTCTTCTACATCATATGCTCAAATGGTTGAGAAAGAAGAATCCGATAATATTGGATTTATTCAAAACAAATATAAAGAAATTATATTTCTTTTAGAAGAAAGAGATTTAAAATGGATCAATGATCCCTGGACTATAATGCATAGATATATGGATAATAATTCCATGCAAATGAGGACTTATAAGTCAAGATATCTGTATGAACAGATATTACTTCAAACTGGTTCTTGTGAAATTTCACATTTTACAGGAATTAGTAATGAAATTTATAATTTCAGCAAAATAATAATTAAAAAGGTTATATCCTTGGAAGATTGGGGAATTTCTCCATTGAGAGAAAAAGATGTCATGAATAATAAAGGGGTTCCAATGAAATTTAATTATTGGGACTATTGTGATGCCTTTATGAAGGTACTTAATTATGAGAATGATAAAAAGAAACATACTTGGTTCATCAAGATATGTTCGAATGTTTACAAGGATGATATCCCACACTGGTTTATACACTGGTTTTATTGTTTTGACCCCACTTCAATTATTTTGCCAGAAAAAATGAAGATTTCATTTGATAAATGGGTGGATATATCCCCACAGCTTTTGAAAAAGCAAGAATTAAAACTGTACATTGAGGGAATGGCCTCATGTTACTTTTTCATTGAATTCTCAATACCATGGATTTTTAAATGGTCTCCAGAAGCAGGTAATACCGAAACAGGAATTCCCTGTATATATAGAACATTTTATACTAAATTTTGGGATAAAATGTTATGTACAGATCCCAAGACAAATCAAATTTATGGGATAGAGACAATGAATCTCTTGGAAGAAAAATTGAAATTGTATAATAAAGAAGTTTATACTCCTTCTCCATTTGATCATATTCTGAGGAAATCAAAAATGAAGTCAGAAAATCTGACGAAAGAGCAGATGATAGCTGCTTACATTGAAGAAATGAAAAAGAATTTAATATCCCAATTTGGTGATGATAATAAATCAGAGTCGACTATGGTCTCTGAACAAATGCAAGATGCACAAGATCTAAATGATGTGGATATTGATGAAATTTTTATGGCTATTCAGGATACGCTAATAGAAAAATTCACACCTGAAAAAGAAGCATCTTCTTCATCATCAATTCATAAAGAGAAATAATACACCTGAAAGAGATGATGTCATTGCTTACGACATTAACCAGACAAAATTGGAAAGGTTAATATACGATTTAAGAATAATAAGTCTCTCCAAAGATACAATTCAATGAGAAATTATATTTCTCCAATTGATTATAAAGTGGAATTACCACGTTCTTCAACTTCTCAGATAAGAGAAGATACTAATTCTGAAGTATTTACTCCTGTTACTGATAGATTATATATTAACAGGAATAATATTGTCAGAGAGGCATATACTCGTCATATTGATGAGTCAGAACCGACAATGTCGGAAATGGATTTTAAAATATAATTTATGGATTTATATGAAAAAATAGATTTCAATCCTGGTTCTTCAGCCAGAAAAATTATTTCTGAAGAGTTTAAAAGTCAAGGTTATGAACCTTTTAGAAAATGGTTTTTTGAGAATTTTACTCAAAATGAGATTATAAGTTTTCAAGATGAGTTTTATACAACTTGTAAAGAGAAAAATATGTTAATACCTTTTGCATCATGGTTTATGAATACCTATGTAAGAAATTATATTTCTATTCTAGAAAGAAATTATAATTTGCAAAATGGCACAGTTGTGACAGAGATATATCCTCCACAACAATCTTTTCATATTGAGAAAAATGGGAAAATTTATAATTTTCTAGCTTTTGCTAAGCTTATTGAAGATGATACAATACAGATGACTTGTAAATATATTAATACTATGTTTGAAAATCAAAATTATACAAATTTATTTTTAAATGTATTAGGAGAACAAATCCAGTCTATTCATAATAAACTGGATATGATTATATCAGTTATTAATAAAAATAGTCAACCTACTGTAATAATTACAGAAAAGGAGAAGAAAAAAGATTTACAAAATCTCCAACCTGTAATAATTACAGATAAGGGAAAAGAAGCTTTGCCAAGCTTCCAACCACCTCCAGTAATATCTAATTTCAAAATCAAGCCATTATATGAGCTTGAGAAATTTCTTGAGTAAAAGTTTAATAAACTTAGCATAAAAACTCTTGATAAAGAGTTATATGATAATATCATAGAAAATCCTGATTATAGGCAGGTTTTTCAAAATCAGATCAATAAGATCAATACCAAATGGGCTGATAAGCCAACTCAGAATAAGTTTTATTACAATAGACCAACACCCATGGATGTATTACATGAAGAATACACTAATATTATTGATATTAGTTATTCTGGTAATAAAATCTATGAGTGGAATATTGATGGCTATTCTAATAAACAGATTTATAATACAGTACATAGAATGCTTATGTACTCAACTATTTGTAAAAATAGCAATAATACTGATAAGGTTATTGCAGCGATGATAGTTGCTAGATTTACTGGACAGCTTAAAGGCTGGTGGGATAATTATTTATCTCAAGATGATAGAGATAATATTCTCAATATGGTTAAACAAGAAGGTAATAATATTACCGAAAATGCAGTTTATAACTTGCAGTCAATATAATTGAACACTTTACTGGAAGGTTCAGTGATAATAGTGATACTATTAGAACACTGCTCCAAACATTAAGGTGTAAAACACTCTCTGATTTTAGGTGGTATAAGGATACTTTCCTATGTTTGAAAATCAAAATTATACAAATTTGTTTTTAAATGTATTAGGAGAACAAATCCAGTCTATTAATAATAAACTGGATATGATTATATCAGTCATTAATAAAAATAGTCAACCTACTGTAATAATTACAGAAAAGGAGAAGAAAAAAGATTTACAAAATCTTCAACCAGTAATAATTACAGATAAGGGAAAAGAAGCTTTGCCAAGCTTCCAACCACCTCCAGTAATATCTAATTTCAAAATCAAGCCATTATATAAGCTTGAGAAATTTCTTGAGGAAAAGTTTAATAAACTTAGCATAAAAACTCTTGATAAAGAGTTTTATGATAATATCATAGAAAATCCTGATTATAGGCAGGTTTTTCAAATCAGATCAATAAGATCAATACCAAATGGGCTGATAAGCCAATTCAGAATAAGTTTTATTACAATAGACCAACACCCATGGATGTATTACATGAAGAATACACTGATACTATTGATATTAGTTATTCTGGTAATAAAATCTATGAGTGGAATATTGATGGCTATTCTAATAAACAGATTTATAATACAATACATAGAATGCTTATGTACTCAACTATTTGTAAAAATAGCAATAATACTGATAAGGTTAATGCAGCAATGATAGTTGCTGGATTTACTGGACAACATAAAGGCTGGTGGGATAATTATTTATCTCAAGATGATAGAGATAATATTCTCAATATGGTTAAACAAGAAGGTAATAATATTACCGAAAATGCAGTTTATAACTTGCAGTCAATATAATTGAACACTCTACTGGAAGGTTCAGTGATAATAGTGATACTATTAGAACACTGCTCCAAACATTAAGGTGTAAAACACTCTCTGATTTTAGGTGGTATAAGGATACTTTCCTATGTTTGAAAATCAAAATTATACAAATTTGTTTTTAAATGTATTAGGAGAACAAATCCAGTCTATTAATAATAAACTGGATATGATTATATCAGTCATTAATAAAAATAGTCAACCTACTGTAATAATTACAGAAAAGAAGAAGAAAAAAGATTTACAAAATCTCCAACCTGTAATAATTACAGATAAGGGAAAAGAAACTTTGCCAAGTTTCCAACCACCTCCAGTAATATCTAATTTCAAAATCAAGCCATTATATAAGCTTGAGAAAATTCTTGAGGAAAAGTTTAATAAACTTAGCATAAAAACTCTTGATAAAGAGTTTTATGATAATATCATAGAAAATCCTGATTATTGGCAGGTTTTTCAAAATCAGATCAATAAGATCAATACCAAATGGGCTGATAAGCCAATTCAGAATAAGTTTTATTACAATAGACCAACACCCATGGATGTATTACATGAAGAATACGCTGATTCTATTGATATTAGTTATTCTGGTAATAAAATCTATGAGTGGAATATTGATGGCTATTCTAATAAACAGATTTATAATACAATACATAGAATGCTTATGTACTCAACTATTTGTAAAAATAGCAATAATACTGATAAGGTTAATGCAGCAATGATAGTTGCTGGATTTACTGGACAGCATAAAGGCTGGTGGGATAATTATTTATCTCAAGATGATAGAGATAATATTCTCAATATGGTTAAACAAGAAGGTAATAATATTACCGAAAATGCAGTTTATACACTTGCAGTCAATATAATTGAACACTTTACTGGAAGGTTCAGTGATAATAGTGATACTATTAGAACACTGCTCCAAACATTAAGGTGTAAAACACTCTCTGATTTTAGGTGGTATAAGGATACTTTCCTAAGCAGAGTGATGGAATTACCATAATGTAATAACATTCATTGGAAGTCAAAATTTATTGACGGATTACCCAGCTTATTTGCTGAAAGGGTAAGAAAAACTTTAAAGCGTAATAATATTACGATTCCATATGAAAGTTATACATATGGTGCTCTAATAGACACCTGTATACAGGAAGGATTAGCTTTATGTAATGAAATAAAGCTAAATCAACAGATTAAAAGACAAAATCTCGATGAGAAAAAACAATTGGGAGAATTTTGTCAACAATTTGGTTTGGATAATCCTTCATCCAGTAGAACCAAAATTAATAGAGATAAAAAGGTTTATAAACCTAAACATAGGAGATATTCTCCTAGACAGATTGAGAAAAGGAATAAAAGAAAGGAAGAAAAGTTCCAGAAAAAGTCTTATAGAAAGAGGTATAATAAGAAAAAAGAAAGATACTGCTAAGTATGTGGAAAAAAGGGTCATACCAAAGAATTTTGTTGGACGAAGAAAAGGATTAATAATCTGGAAATTCCTGATGATATCAAGGAAATTATTATACAGACTCTTGAAGAAAAATCTGAATTTGAGAAATCAGAATCAGAATTTTCATCTACTTCTGAATCAGAAGAAGAAATTATCAACAATTTAGTTGATAAAGACATTTCTGAATCAGAAGAATGTGAGCCTTGTAAAGAAGGATTAATATGTCCAAAAGAGATTAATAATCTTGATAATAATCAATCTGAGTTTTATAAGATTATATCTCAATTCTCATATATGACTATTAATGTTTTAACCTCTGATAATATCTTTGAGGTGTTAAAAATGATTAAAGATCATTTGTTAAGGAATCAGATTATCAATGATATTGGTAATAAAAATGAAGCTTCCTCTTCTAATAAAGAAGAAGAATTAACTCAAGACATTCTTAATAAGAATAAGTCTTATAACATGACAGAAGTCATGAATCAGTTGAGAACCAAATATCAGGTTCAAAGAGGATCGCTGACATGATATTAAACAGGACAGACAGGCTGAATTGCTAACAAGAATCATAGAGGATATTTTACAGAATGGAAATAAAACCGGCATCTTTTAAATAAAATCATACCCAAATAAAACCTCCAACATGCCCATCACAACGCCTTTCAAACGGCTAAAACTGGGACTTACAGGAGCAACATATTTAAGACATCATTTTATTTTAAGGCAAGTAAATTTCTATCTAACCCATTAAATTCTTATTAGAATATCCTAGCCATCTAACCCATTAAATTCTTATCAGAATATCCTAGCCATAAACTATATAAGTTCCATGCTAGCACAATTAATAGTTATGAATCAACACATGAATAATTTAGCCTATTAGGCTAAACATGAACATAATAAAAATAAAATTAAACAAAATAATAAAATAAAAAAACTGTAAATACTTACAAAGTGTGTACACTCAGAATGATTCTTCTATTAATACAAATTTATATTACAAAGAAGGGGGGTGCTCAGCACATGAGCTTACAAGAGTGATCAGAAGAGAGAAGAGAGAGCGTTCTGATTGATGATTACAAATGAAAAATTCTAACCTATTTATAAGCGAAGAAAATGCGTCCCAACAGTGGAAAACGCGTGAATGAACAGTAAAAACCGAAATTTTCGGTCTGCACAGTATAAAGTGCTACAGTAAGTCAACTTTACTATTGATGAATAGTAATTTTACTGTTTATGAACAGTGATTTGTCCGGCTGCTTTACTGTTTATGAACAGTATCCTGTCTGGCTGCTTTACTGTTTATGAACAGTAGTTTTACTGTTTATGAACAGTATTTTGTCTGGTTGATGTCATAAGCAATGACATCATCTCTTTCAGGTGTATTATTTCTCTTTATGAATTGATGATGAAGAAGATGCTTCTTTTTCAGGTGTGAATTTTTCTATTAGCGTATCCTGAATAGCCATAAAAATTTCACCAATATCCACATCATTTAGATCTTGTGCATCTTGCATTTGTTCAGAGACCATAGTCTACTCTGATTTATTATCATCACCAAATTGGGATATTAAATTCTTTTTCATTTCTTCAATGTAAGCAGCTATCATCTGCTCTTTCGTCAGATTTTCTGACTTCATTTTTGATTTCCTCAGAATATGATCAAATGGAGAAAGAGTATAAACTTCTTTATTATACAATTTCAATTTTTCTTCCAAGAGATTCATTGTCTC